>OX104062.1:36541679-36610409 GCA_944474145.2 Dicrocoelium dendriticum | reverse complement strand
GTTGACTCATCTCAGTTCGGCTAGCCAGCTGTTTCTTGGAGCGAGCGTCAAAAACGCAAACAAAATCCGAACGACTTCCGTAAACGACAAGACGCCAAATCTGTTTATGTTCACGGTGTCCCCGAGCTCAAGACCTCAAGAGAGCTAGAAGTCAGAGCGCATGACTAAGATGAATGACGTTTTATTCGTGAAATGCCCTCACTCGAAAATCTTATGGTTAATTCGACATCAAGGTTACCACTCTCACCTTACTACAAAGGATGTGGTCCCCGAGTGATGAAAATATCGTTGCATTCCGAAATGACGGTAGAATATGTGATCAATACGTGGCGCAAAATGCGTCAAATGCTACCATCCGAAATACGTATAAAGACGATGGGCACTGAACCACCAACAGGCCATGTCACACTAAGCAAGCAACGTACCAATACAATTCTGCCGCCATGTAGCTCAGACCAGAGACAATGCCAAAAACGCTGCAGGCTGAAGGGGGACAAGTTGGTCACCCACTTGTTGGCGCTGAGAGCTCAATACAACGACCTGAACTGGCCCTAGGGTCTGCAGCATCGGTCCTACAAAAAAACTACCGGCAGCCGACCCCACAAGGGTCGGCGTAAACTCCAACCGAAAACCAGAATCTACAAACACTCTTCTAACCACCGATGCCCTCAACTGCTTCTATACTAATGCATGAGGTCTTCTCAGCAAGCTAACCGAACTTCGATTTCGCCAGGTATCCACGCCCTGGGACCTAGTTATAGTCACCGAAACCTGGCTGAGCACGGAAATCGCGGATGCCGAGATTGCGTTACCTGGCATGAGTTCCTTACGAAAAGATCGGCCTAGCAGAGGAGGCGGAGTGCTTTTGTATTATCTATCCGACCTACATGTTGAGATCATTGATGACTCAGAAGCAAACATCAACGATTCTCTTTGGTGTCGTATGCACCTGAGACGTGGCGATGTGTGTTTGCTAGCAATAGTTTACCGTCCTCCAATGTCTACCTTGGAAATGGATCAAGGCCTTGCTGCTGCGATGAAACGAGTATTGACACGTCCACACAGTCACGTTCTTCTGGTGGGGGACTTCAATCTGCACGCACTCGAAGTTCCAGCATCGCCCAGCGAACAGTTCAAGGCTGATTTGCAAGAACTGATTACCGATGTACCACTGTATAACAATGTCACCTCCCCCACTCGTTTCAGAACGGGTGACACCCCTTCTGTCTTGGACCTTGTGCTCACCAACGAGGAACTAATGATTGACACCGTTACCGTAGCTACACCACTAGGTCGTAGAGATCACGCGACGTTGCACTTTCGTTACATCTGTTATTCGGAGTACGTTAGAGAGAACGACGAGGAAACTTATATGGTTACACATTACGACATCTTGTCTAACCTTGTTCAAGACACCAACTGGTCCTTCCTGACCGAGAATCCGCCCGATGAGGCTTGGATGGTGTTTGTCACCAAATTCACTGAGCTAGTGGCAAATGCATCAGAACGCAAGGCCTTTCGCCCGAAGCAAGTGGATTCGTTCCTAAGAAGCCGTACGAGAAAATCTATGGCCTTAAGGGATTCGGCCTGGCACGCTTACAAAGTTTGCCCAAGTAATATGACCTGGGGAGTCTACACAACTCAACGAAACCACTGCATCAAGTTGATTCGAGAAGACAAACTCCAGCACCAACAGAACTTAGCGGCGAAATTCAGCAAAAATCCAAAGCTGTTGTACAGACATATCAACAAACTCCGTAGAGTGCAGCGCGGGATCCCGGTCTTGCGTGCAACAGATGGTCATGCGCAAACTGCACAGGACGCGGCCAACGTGTTTCGTCAACACTTCCTCCAAACTTTCCGGAGTGAACCATCCCTTCACCCGATTTTGACAGAGCTCTCACCGTTCCCAGGTTTACACAGCGTATCGTTCACGGCAACCAATGTGTTGAAAACGCTAATGTCGTTGCGTGTGCACAGCTCGCCAGGCGTAGACGATATTAAACCGAAGGCGTTGAAAGCAGCGGCCCTAGACATTGCCAAACCATTAGCTCGGTTCTTTCAACGTTGTCTTGACGAAATGCTGATTCCCACAATGTGGAAACATGGGCTAGTCACTCCCATTTACAAAAGCGGTTATCGTGCGGAGCCGTCGAACTACCGTCCAATCACTCTCCTCCCAATTTTATCCAAAGTAATGGAACGTATAATTGCGGAGGCACTGATGGGATATCTGGAGAACAACAATATCATAGTGCCACAGCAACACGGATTCCACCGAAATCGATCCTGCACTACAAACTTGCTGCTGACCCGAGCAAGCTGGATGGAGTCAGCTGATGCTAGATTTGGAGTCGACGTTGTCTACCAGGACTTCTCAAAGGCGTTCGATCGTTTGGACCACCGCATCCTCCTACACAAACTTCGAGGCTACGGAATCGGTGACCCTGTGCTTGGTTGGATCGCCAACTTTCTCACTCAACGTCAGCTGAATGTGAGAGTCCGCAGCTCCATGTCCGACCCGATTGACGTCCAGTGCGGTGTGCCACAAGGGTCAGTACTGGGGCCACGGTTATTTTTAACATTCATTAACGATCTTGCCAATGTACTACAGTCGAACTTCTTGCTGTTTGCAGATGATGTCAAAATTTGGCAAGACATTCGGACAGAGGACGATCACGCAACACTGCAGAGCGATCTGGACAGGGCGTACACTTGGTCATCCCAAAAATGCTCCACTTCAATGTCGCCAAGTGCAAAGTCGTGAGCTTACGCCACTAGCTCATCCATGAATACTTACTCGGGGACCAGCCGTTGCAACATGCTTCCCAGGAATGCGACCTCGGAGTGATCGTGCAGGACGACCTTGGCTGCTCCAGACAAGCTGAAAAGGCATCGAAAAGTGCCAGTCAACATCTCGGACTCTTACGGAGGGCTTTTGGAAATTTCGAGCCATCTGTATTTCCGCAAATGCTGAGCGCTTACATGAGACCCCACGTGGAGTATGCGATCCAGGCCTGGCGTCCCCTGCGCAAGCGCGACATCAGTGCACTTGAAGCTCCACAGCGTAGAGCAACGAAGCTCGTCAGAGGCCTGTTTCACATCCGCTACCAACGCAGACTGCAGTCTCTGGGTTTGTACAGTGGTGAGTATCGTCGTCACCGAGGAGACCTCACCATGGTCTACTTAATACTGATGAATCCAAATCACCCATGTCGCAGTCTCTTGCAGCTGAGCCAAAATACCAACCTGAGAGGTCATCAGCTCAAACTGGCTACACACTACAGCCGACTTGATTGTCGACGAAACTCTTTCTCACTCCGTGTGTCCCGTGCTTGGAATGCGCTCCCCACTCACGTCGTCCTTGCCCCCACATTGGCACTATTTAAAAAAACGCCTAGATGACACACTTTCCAACTTGCATTATTTGGCATAGCACGTCCTATTCGGAGGACGAAATAACGAGACCCAAACCATGAGGTTACTGACGCTCCCCGCTTAGTGGCGGTGATGTTACATACAGAAGTGTTCCAATGAGCGACATGGATGTATACAAACTGGAGTAACGTACCACATCTCTCAACGGAAGCAATACACGAGTGAGCGTTATCCGTTCCTTTGATTTCTTTTCCCACATTTGCTGTAATATAACAGCTCTACTTTGGGTGCAGACATCCAGTCCAAACTTCAAACTATCATTATGAAGTGGTGCGTTGAAATCTGTAGAGGCTTAAAAAACGATTTACTTGTTCGATTATCCTTCCATTTTATCTGTTGCTACAACCACCCTACGGGACCTGTCAAGCATATGCTTTTTTACCCGTTATAAATCATTGTTCATTGTTCATTGAGTTCGGGGAAAACGGACCTACCCATATATAGCTGCACAACGAAACTAATCTGCTTCTACCTATCACTAACAGCTACCTTTCTTCCTCTAATACTTTTCCTTCCATACATTCGTGATTACTCTTCAGCTACCTACTGCATCAGCTCCATTGTTTGTTTATCACCACCATTACTTAGTCCAGGCTCGTCTGAGCTGTCTCGCCGACCCCTTGATTACAGTCAGTGATTGAGGCATAACTTCCATTTTATGGAATTTTTACCGATAATCTTTCTTCCTCAACTAAGATGGTTGATCCTTTTCACACTCTTACTTAACGCCATTTCAACCTAATCATTTACTTATCCGTCTGTTCCTGGCCTATGAATCAATGTATGCCGCCTGGGATTGGCTCAGTAACGGCTGCTCCATCACACCTTTGTCGCCCTGACCTCGGTACGTGGCATTTCCAAAACTCTGTCTCAGATTTCGTGTCCTGCATCTCTGCTTGCGTTCTCAAGTGTTAACCACAAGTTTAGTGGACCGAATAGGCCCTTCTTTCTGCCTAATTCAGTCTCGTCTGAGCTCTCTCGCCTGTTTTCTGACAGTTACTAGGTGACTGAGGTATACTGACTCAAGTTTGGCACTTCCACTGATTTGCAGTTTCCTTTACTTGATTGTTGCTCTTCTGCAAATTTTTCTCTAAAGGCCTCACAAGCTGATGACACGCTTATATTTTGATCCACGTATCCAGCCATCACCTCAGATGGCTTGCTTGTTGGCAGCCAGAAGCGTTCGTCCGACACTGCCTTACCTGTCTTTGCTGATTCCTTACCTCGCTTAGAACATTGAGGTTTAAAAGCCTGGTTTACAGCAGATGCACCCGTGGTATTTATTCTACGCTTAACCAGGCCGAGGCTATTACGCACTACCCTTCCAATCCTTATCATGGTGAATCTAGGTTAACCTGCATGATTACCTTGTTCTTGATCCCACCTCACCCTGGCCTCATGAACCTATACATGCCGCCGGGGAATAGCTCAGTAACGGCTGCTCCATCACACCTCTTATCTCCCCGACCTCAGTATGTAACAATTCCAAAACTTTGTCTCAGCTTTTGTGTTCTGAAACTCTGCTTGTCTCTTTGGTTATCACACCACATCTGTTTGGCTGAATATTCTCTTCTTTCAGCCTAATCCAGTCTCGTCTAAGCTGTCTTACCTGTTTTCTTACAGCTTCTGGGTGACTGAGGTGTACTAACATGTTTGGCACTTCCACTGATCCGTTTATCTTCCCCTGCCTTGACTGCTGATGCTTCCCATTTTTGACCCTAAATCTAGTTAATGCTATGATACGCTTATCCCACTCTCACCTCACCTGGCTTGCTTTCTTTCTTTCTGCTGCATTCGTCTCGCATCGCCTCACTATCTTTGCTGTTTCCTTACCTCGCTTGGTACATTAAGGCCTAAAAGCCTGGTCTACAGCAGATTTTCTCGTAGAAGCTTTTCGTTTTTTCTAACCTTAACCAGGCCTTGGATTAACTCAGTATGACCTGCTCTGCTTACCTTGTTATTGCTTTGAAATTATAGGGCTCTAAGCGCGGCTCTGTCTCTAGCTACCTGACACCTCTCATCTCCCTTTCTACTCTTTGGTGCTCCTTCATAGGATGCTGTTGCCGACATTAGGTTTCAAAACTGTTTGCAATTTTTTATCACTTCTAGTTTGATGTGGTAACTTGTCGGTCTTTCATATATCTTTGCTATAGACACCGATCAACTTGAAACGTAATTTCAGGGCAACTAGTACCTATATATTCATCCCATTTCTAGGGTTTCCTATTTAGTTTCTCTTTTTTCTTACTTGCCACCGTCTTCGCTTTGTCCTTATTCATCCGCACATACCTGCTTCTAGTTAATAAGCAACCTTCGCCCCCATAGACATTTTGGATGGTCGCAGAACACAAAACACCAAATATTTTCTTTGCTCTGCATGTATCACGTTTGCCATGGTGTAATATATGTGACTTTTACATTCACACCACATATTGTCATAGGTTTCCTTGGTGGTCCCTGCTGGTCTCCTTTGCTTTACTTTTCTCTTCTCTTCCCGGGGTCTGAGGTAATCCACAGAAACTTACCAGGGTTCCAATCTGGCCTGTTTGTCTGCAACCAAATAAACCTACAAAGACAAAAGCATATCAAATCAGATCTCCAACACACTCGCTCCCATCTTGGTCTAATATCGCTGGACAATTTGACCTGGATGTCCTTTCTAGAAGATTGGCTCAGCCAACGCCTGTCTACAAAAAGCCTTCTATACAAAAGATTACTCCAACGTACTTGAGCTACTCCATATGGGCCCACACTACTGCATCCAACTGTAGTACTCCCGCGCTTGGTGCCGCTAATCATGCTATCATGTACAATATTGCATTATGCTGATCATGCCCAAAAGGTATGCCTCGATTTGTCGAGAAACAATTAGTTATTTTTTTATCTACCTAACCCTTGGTCTCGCCCGTCAAGCGTCCAATCGCTCGCTTATGGCTTGTCAGCAATCGCAGGCTGCTCCATCGACAACGACAACAGGATTTCCCCGTGACACCAACGGCGCGGTTCGGATCTACCCTGTTCCAGCAAATGTTTAGCGACGTTGCTCCAGGACGTGGTGTTTTTTCGCCTGGCAAAAGCTCCCCTATAAAAGCCCGCTGACGTCTGTTTAACAGCACTGCAACGAGGCGGATGTGGCGCGCCTCTAACTAAAGTCATGGTCATGTTAGCGGTCTAGGCTCCGTCGATCCAAAGCACTTCCTCCCTCACCTTGATATCCTGCTGTACTTGTTCGCCCTATGTTGATATAACCACTTTTATCTTTGACCAGTCCGCTCCTACTGACTCCACTTACCTTCCCAAATGAACCATAGGACTCAACCACAATGCGCCGACCAAGTCCAACCTTGGCAGATCGGTCCTCTTCTCTCCTACTTCTGCGACGCTGCCTGCTATGCTCGGAAGACTGAATGCTCTGTCACCATTACCTCTAGAGCATCGTTAACTGTCGCATTTCATATCCGTGAAACGTAAATGGTCAACTCTGTCCTCTCCTTATCGCGGCCTGTCTTTATTTCTTCTTCATCCGCATAGCGAGCTCTCAGAGCTCTGCCCTATTATCCTCTTTGACTGCTTCCTAACTAGCGAAATGTAGTTTTAGGCTCTGTATCACCATCACACAACTTCTCTCACTTTGCGAGCCTGCCTGACTTGCATACCTTATATTCATGTAGCCCCTTGCATCCCAAACCTATCCGTCTCCACTGACACTTTATTTACCTTCCCACCTTAACTGTACTACTTACTCTAAGTGTGTCGACTAATCCAGTCTCGTCTGATCGGTCCCCTGCTCTCCGAATTCATTCAGACTGCTGTGACGTTACCGGCACTGAATGAGAAGTGCGAACGCTCTGTCTCCATTACCTCTCGAGCCCCATGGACTTTTCCACACATTATAAGTAAACCTCTCCCTATCCGGACCGTCTCCTTATGACGTTCTCTACTTTCAAACCTTCTCTAATCGGACTGCCAACTCTCAGTGCCCTGTAATAACCTAGTCTCATCTGACCGGTCTGCTTCTTTGACCCTTTCCAGACCAGCAACATTTAAACGGTCTAGACTCTGTAGACTCAAGCTTTATCGCACTTACGTTGACAGCCTGCTAGACTTGTTCACCCTCTATTTATATAGTCACCTATTTATAGTCACCTCTCGACCCACTCCATTTGCCCTCCTAAAATTAGCTATTTGACTTAATGTGGTTTCGCCGACTAATCCTGTCTCGTCTGTTTGGTCTCCTGCTTTCCAACTTCTATTAGACTCCTGTGACATTACTAGCCATCGTTCAGATGATTGAGCGCCGTTCGTATCCAGCCATTCTTCAATCGGACGATTGAGTCTCTGTCATCCGTAACTCAGCCTCAGCTGATCAGCCAAATTCTATGGGACTGCTACCAGGCTACCGGGATGTTAGCGGTCTAGGCTCCGTCGATCCAAAGCACTTCCTCCCTCACCTTGATATCCTGTTGAACTTGTTCGCCCTATGTTGATATAAACACTTCTATCTCTGACCAGTCCAATCCTACTGACTCCACTTACCTTCCCAAATGAACCATGGAACTCAATCACAATGCGCCGACCAAGTCGAACCTCGGCAGCTCGGTCTTCTTCGCTCCTACTTCTGCGACGCTGCCTGCTATGCTCGGGAGACTGAACGCTCCGTCCCCATTACCTCTCGAGCCCCGTGGACTTTTCCACACCTTATTAGTAAACCTCTCTCTATCCTTATGGCCCCTGTACTATCATTTCTTCTCTAATCGGACTGCCAACTCTTAGTTGCTTGTAATAACCTAGTCTCATCTGACCGGTATGCTCCTTTGACCTTTTCCAGACTAGCAAGATATACCGATCTAATCTCTCTAGTCTCACAACTATGTCTGGCTTATATTGACAGCCCGCTAGACTTGTGTACCCTTGATTAATATAGGCACTTCCATCAGTAACCTGTACCCTCAAATCTTCAATCGGATGACCGACGCTTAGTGCCATGCCCTTCTTTGTCATTATCTGATCAGTAAAATTCTCTGGGACTACTATGAGGCCTCTGGATGTGTCGACTTCTCGAGTCTCGTCTGTTCGGTCTCCGGCTCTCAGAGTTCTCTCAGATTACCGGGATATTACCGATGCTATTTCAGCACTGAACGTTTCATACTTCGCACGAGAGCGTCCCTGGCTCACCACACTTTAGTAGTAAACCTTTTTCATCCTGACTATCGTCTCTTAACTGCTCTCATGAGTTACTCTTCGCACTGCCGTCCGCATTCTTCCGCTCATAGCTGATTCCTTAAATTTCCTTTTCTTCTTGGAATGTTGCTTTACCTATGTTGCTCCCGCATTCGGTCTCAACCATGTTGTCCTTAGTTTCACATAAGATGCCGCTCGCATTCGGTCTGCTGTCATCATAATCGGTTTACCTGTTACTCTCCTACAGTCATATTAATCGCTTAACGTTGTCAACACGCTTTGTTATACCATTCTTTCTACCTAGTAGTTGTAGTCTGAGGCACACCAGCGACGTGATGTAAAGAACGCGCTTGCAAATCATGTATACTAAACAAAATTACATAAATTTTAATGTATCATAGGCACCGTTGCGCGCCACCAGTCTGTGTTTGTGCTTCTTGCTTCGTTGCTGTCTTTCTGTTTGGCTGCCTCTTGTCCGTTGCCCGTTTTCTCCCGAGATTTCCACAGATACATCCGCCAAAACAAGAAGGTTTATCCACTGGGAATAGTCGACCCACTTTCAATAGCCAGCTGGTTTACATGCTTGTTCTTTTCTCCGGGAGGTGAAGAACCCACACATCGTTCCAAATGGAGCTCTTTCCGCCATTCTGGAGAAGCTACCACCACGGGGTCTAAACAAATGGGTTTAGCTCGCCTCGTACTCACAATGGATCCACTGTTCCACAACCGGAGACTGACTATTCTGGCGTGATTACCTTCACTGCCTCAAACATTCCGATTCTCCAGTCACCTGGAGCTTTTCTGATGTCATTTCACGGACAGCACTGCGCGCGCATAAGCGTCTTTTCCGATGATTTTTCCTGGAGTTCTCACTTGGTCATGGAAACAATTACACTTACATTTGAAGGAAATACTTGTCCACTTTGCGGAGGATAGCATTTATTCCTGTTCTGGACATATTCAGACACAAGAAACAACTGCACTCACCGTCCCTATGACAAGTCCAGCATGGATAGCTGGACACGGGTTGCGAGCCGGACAATATAATAGAAAAAGCCGGCCTCTATTAACAATATGTTTACTCACCCGCATCATTATCATTCGACTCTGCGTATCTTTTACATCATTGACTGGCTTCATCGACTATTGCCGGTTCAGTACTAAGCCATTTGGCCAACCACCGAATAAATTTGGGCTGTCAACCGACTGCGAATAATAGAGTGCAAAATCGGTCTATACGATGCATAGCCGACTAGCACTACAGTTCAACGGAAGCTACGACAGTGTTCCAGGACGTGGTGGGTTTTCGCCTGGCAAGTGTTCTCCCTATAAAAAGCCACAAATGTCCGCTTAACAACACTGCAACGTGGCGGATGTGACTCGCCACAAAATAAAGTCACAGCTATACATTTCACACTGACGCAGTCCTCAGCCTCCAACATCGAACCTGTGCAACTGATTTTACTATGAAGAATGCTTTAGTGGAGTACCGATCATCCCGGCTTCGTAATGGTCATCGATTGCACTAAACCTTGTTCGGTCTCCTGTGCTCATGGATCACTACATGGCAAATTTACCCCCCACTTGTATCTTGACGCAACAGTTTTTGCGCGCCACGGCGCCATTATGATCCTTGATCTGACTATTACCTGACAATATGCTCGCTCTTATGGACTACTTCTTTTCGTTTATTCCTTTCATTGTAACGAAATGTTTTAATATTCCAAAGAAGCTATGCTTGTATGCATATTTGATCATGCCTTTTAGAGGTGTGTCTCGTTTTACAGAGAATATACTATTTATTTATTTATTTATTTATTTATGATTTCCTAACCAAACAACCACACACCCACCACGGAGATCTCTCAACCCTTCTCATACTATCCACGCGATCAATCACGATTGTATTGGCACATATTTAAACGGGAATAACAGATAGACACACGCACTTCTACCTGCATGAACTTCTACACACCTGAACTCTCGGCTCCAATGTCCATGGCTAACTTGCACTATGTTTTATACCTTCCCGACATTTAGTTGCACCTTTAACATGGTCCTGCCTACATAGGCGCGTCTCGCACTGCTCAAACATAAAGAATTTATTTATTTATATATTGTGATATTGCAAGAATAGTAATACACGTGCGGGTTGGTCAAGGCTTAACGTCATGTTAGCACAAGTAAGCAGGAAGCTTACAAGTAAGTGTAACGCTTGTTTGAGGTGATGCTTCGGTGTGGTAAATGATTTGAACCCAAGTGCTTAAACCAGTAGAATATATGGATGGGAAGTTTTACTGTATTCTTTAGGATAGAGGTATGGTCGAACGCAGTACTGAAGTTCATAATATATGAATATTCAGTTAGCATGATGTTGATGATAGACTGCAATTATGAGGTAAGTAAGTTATCTACAGGATTGTGGCGCCAAACAGATGGGGATTCTGATACTTGATGAAATCCATTAGCGGGGTAGACGGAACATAACGCATTGGAATCTCAAGTAAGGGGAACACTTGCAGGACGATGATGCTTTCCTGAGTTGTTTCGACGGTGATAATGATTTCTACCCAATTATTCAAACTGCTGGAAACTGGGACACACTGCCAGAGACGGTAGTCCGGGCTGTCTACCTATGTCTTGGGACCTACGAGGATTACCTTCAAGGTTTGTACCAAGATACGTCGATCAAGGTAAATTTACTTAACCTTATATAGGTCTCGCAGATTTTCAGGGAAGGTAAGCTCAGGGAGCAGCTCAATTACGAAAGGAAAGGAGGAAGTGCGCAGAGCTGTCGAACTGGAGCCTTATTACGCTCCTTTCCTTGTTCTGTTTATAGACACGCTATGGCGTCTTATGTATGTGTATGCCTGCTTGTATCAGTGTTGTATAAGGGTATCCGTACACAGAAACTAGGTGTCAGAAGACGTGGAGCTGTTCAGCAAGGGCAAGACACGGTTCTCGGGGTGGGGTGTTGAAAGAGCAACGTTCTCAGAGGAGGGGCGTTACCTGAGAGGGAAATGGCCGCGGCTGTAGCACAGACAGCGGTACAAGATAAACTAAGCTTGATAAGCAGCAGTTGTGGAGTGGTGTGGTCCAAATCCGCTTCAATGGATTAAGTGAACCACTTGAAGGTGGGGCCCTACGTTGTCACTGGTAGATCAATTGGTCGCAGAGGGCAGTGAGTGAAAGAGCCGGTTTAGCTTCGTATCAGTTGGCTCTCGTGGTCTTGCGACTAAAAGAGAAAAGGACTGCCGAGCATTTAGTTATACAAATCCGGGAAATGCTATGTCGAAGTAGGTTCACTCTCCGAAAGTGGTTTACGACTGTGCTGTTGTGTATACCATTTACTCTTCTTCAGAGATTACAGAGGCGAGCAGACCAGTCAACCCATCTGATGCGTCGTTGTCACGAACGATTGTTCTAGAATAGAACTTAAGTGAGGATTACTTTATCTTACGTTTTGCTCTGATACGTAGGCCTCGGACGCGGAGAGCATGCTTGGCCATAGTGACTTCACTGTATAAAACTCTGGGATTTATAGCGCCTTTAATTATGCCGGCAAGTTAAGGTTACACAAACGATGTGCAGAAGCACTGCAGAATTGGTTATCTGGAAGGAAGGAAGTACGTAAGGTGAAAACCCCTAAGCGCGTAATCATAGGGCACAGACCCAAATAGCCTCCGCAGCTGCGTGTCCTTCACGCTGCGTCGAAAATCAGATATGGTGCAGTTGCTAATGCTGGAGTTTGCGAAAAGGACTAACCAAGATACTGCTCATAGCACTACTCGAAATCTAGAGCGGCACCCTTAATGCAGCTGTTTATCCCTCCACTAGAGCTGACGGCCGCTAAGCCCTCCACTCGAGTATCTGAAGGCGTGTTTAAAGGAAGGCAGGTGATATATGAAAGGATAACGTTTTGCCTGATTCAACCACGGTACTGCACTACGCCAATGGTACATCAACAAGCTCTTGTACTTTTGTTGCTAACCGTTTGTAAGTTATCCACGCCTCGTCTACGCCGTCAATGGAAATGCGTTCAATCAGCACACAATCCAACTGCTTTACTTTCTAGAGGTGTATTGATTGGTGGATGCTTAAGACAATGACTAAACGGTCCAGAATTTCTACAGGATTGCGGAACTGTCTATCCTAGTAATCCTTGTGTTCTATCAACTGCGGAATTCATAGAGTGCAAACGTCCTGCTGCTCGTTTTATGCTACTGCTAAACAGACGCCTTTGCATATATCCATAAGGCGTCACTCATCCTAGATTATTTTGCTGAGGCCCAGCGCGTGGCCTACTCTATTTAAGGTTTACATTTAGAGCCTATAGGGCGTTACATTAGCTGCAAATCGACCACAAGGTATAATTGAGCTCAACAAACTTGTAAAACCTGACGCGTACGTCCTTCATACCGTACAACATCAGGTGTAGGTGGGTGAACTAGCGCTTCTTCAGGAAGTAGATGGATGGAATTTATCGTATAAAGAATTTGTGGAAGAGTCCGCTGAGCGTCCATGTCCAGTATTAGGTGACGGTTTACTCTACGTTGGCAGTAGCTTACCTTCGACACTTTTGGATGCAACATGTAGTTACCAGTCATAAAACTGCAAGCCACGCAGTAACGGGGATGCTAGTACTTTTCTACCAACTTTTTGTAGGCCACTCGGGTGTTGCTCAAGCACTGGATTTTTCAGTGCGCCACAGCAGTCAAACCGTTCTTTGGAAACTCTCGGATATTTAAAGATACTTAGAGCCCACTAGATGACGGATGATGGTACCCCTATGGCCGATTAGAGTACAAATGAGTTGGTTTCCATTCAGATATATACGCTACGACACATTTGGGCCAATGTATACTTTGCGCAGCAGTATAGAGAAGAAACCATACGGCTGCCTGTTCAATTGTTTGCAAATGTGGGCGATTCATATTGATGTCTCTGTCCCACTGAGCACTGACCTTCAAAGTCAATAAGGAATGCAGTGTAACACATATATTATGTTACCGTAATGCACTGCCTGTAAACGGGTACTCGGAAATGATTATGAGGTGATTAGGATTAATTATTGGTTTCAGTGAATGGGAATACGTAATTGTGGGAACGCTTTGTTGTTAGCTTGAGTATGTCGCGGTTTTAGGCAAGGAAAGGTCATGTGGAACGTGTTCATATTTCCAGATAAATATGTTAACCGCGTATTATCTGGGGTAATTGTATGCCTGATTCTGAAATGTATATGTGTGTATTTACGCACATATACCCATATACGTATATAAATTTGAAAGCATCTGCGTTAATATTCAACGTATGTATATATGGATGTATATATATATATATATATATATATATATTTATGCGTGCCCCATGCTCAGGCTGATGTTGCATTCTTGATTCTTCTTCACCTGCAGTTGGGCTAAACCAACTTACACTTAAACTAGGTCTTTTTAAGCTGGCTAAATTTCATTCCGCTTTATTTGGTTTGTTCTGCCTCCCTGAATAATGTTCTATTAACTGGCCACGTTGCTTACACTAATTGCGCTTATCTTCGGTAATTTTGTTGCGTTTGTAGCATTTTAAGTAACTTGTGGACATTCCTTACTTATCACGGATTTGTTGCTAACCAACTTACTTCATTTGGTAATTTAGCGAAGAGTTATGCCACCGTACCTGCGTGCATTATTGCATTTATTTTATTTCAGCTTGTCGTTTAAAGTGAACGGCTGTTGTTTGATATCCCTGGTATGGTTTCGCTTGATGTGTATGTTGACAAGGTGCCTACCTGTCTATTACCCACTACATCGTTCATACTGGCTCCAGGAGACAGTTGGTCGTTGCTGGAGTGGACGGGGTGCACGGTTCTTGTGGCCGTGCTAGGCTCAAAGAGCGGTTCCATGCACTCAGTGTGGAGCGGACTACGGTCCAGCCACCGCCTTGTGTGCGCTTGATTCCCCAAATACAGTGTGCTTGTGTTTGCCTGTGAAGGAGTGTGGGCCGGCTCCGTTGATGAAACGTGGTTCCCAACCGCATGCCTCCCGGTCTTATTCCTTCGGGTTTACACTGGATATGGGGTATGTGGTTGGAGCTGTGGGTGGTGCAGCGCAAGCCACCCATGGTCCGTCTGTAGGCGCAGGCGTCCTGTGGCTGGCCACAGTGACAGGCAAATCCGAAACCGGATGCCGCCAACCATATATATTTATTTTGTGTTAACATATAAATGTCTATTGGGCCATGCGCTGTGCCATTTGGGGCCACTACAGAAGCGACGACGGGTCCTGCAGAGAATTACGACGAGCCGGCGCAGCGTTTGTAGGCACGCTAAATTCGATTTACTAACCGCGTGCTTGCATGCTAAGTCTCTTTATTTCAGGTGGTGGTTTTACAGTTTTTACCTTAATGCTTTTCTTTCTCATATAAATATCTCCCTGTACTCTATTCCATTAACTTGCGCACATCGCTTCAGCCAATTGTATTCGATTTCCATAACATTTTTGTGTTCGTGGCATTCCGTGAACTATACTTCCTGACCTCGTGCACTTAGCTAGGATTTGTTTGTAAACAACTTATTACATATGCTATTTAATTAAGGTTTATATCACCGTTTCCTTATGCATTATTCGAGTTTTTCTCTTTTTCTTTCTCTCTCTCAAGTGTTTGGCTGTTGTTTGATATCCTTGGTGTGGCTGCGCTTGATGTGCATGTTGACAAGGTGCCTACCTGTCTATTACCCACTACCTCGTCCATACTGGCTCCAGGAGACAGTTGGTCGTTGCTGGAGGGGACGGGGTGCACGGTCCTTGTGGCCGTGTTAGGCTCGAAGAGTGGTTCCATGCACTCAGTATGGAGCGGACTACGGTCCAGCCACCGCCTTGTGTGCGCTTGATTCCCCAAATACAGTGTGCTTGTGTTTGCCTGTGAAGGAGTGTGGGCCGGCTCCGTTGATAAAACGTGGCTCCCATCCGCATGCCTCCCGGTCTTATTCCTTCGGGTTTACACTGGATATGGGG
Source organism: Dicrocoelium dendriticum (assembly GCA_944474145.2). Lineage (NCBI taxonomy): Eukaryota > Metazoa > Platyhelminthes > Trematoda > Plagiorchiida > Dicrocoeliidae > Dicrocoelium > Dicrocoelium dendriticum. The sequence continues at coordinate 36,594,783 of OX104062.1, read as the reverse complement.
TGTGTGGTTGGAGCTGTGGGTGGTGCAGCGCAAGCCATCCATGGTTTCTCTGTAGGCGCAGGCGTCCTGTGGCTTGCCACAGTGACAGGCAAATCCGAAACCGGATGCCGCCAACCATATATATTTATGCATAATTATAAGTATACATATATATGTATATATATGCACGTATATCTACATATATACATAGCTATATATATTATATATATATATACCTATGTAATGCGTGTGCCCCATGCTGAGGCTGATGTTGCATTCTTGATGCCTCTTCACCGCAGTTGGGCTAAACCAACTTACACTTAAACTAGGTCTCTTTAAGCTGCATAAATTTCATTCCAGTTTATTTGGTTTGTTTTGCCTATATGGTAGTCTTCTATTGGCTAGCCACGTTATTTACGCTAATTACGCTTATCTTCGGTAATTTTGTTGCATTTGTAGCATTTTTGAGTAACTTGTGGACATTTTTTCCGTATCGCGGATTCATTGCTAACCAAATTACTTCATATGCTAATTTAGCGAAGAGTTCTGCTACCGTATCTGTATGCATTAATGGATTTATTTTATTTTATTTTATCTTTTCAAGTGATTGGCTGTTGCCTAATATCCCCGATGTGGTTGCGCTTGCTGCGCATGTTGACAAGGTGCCTACCTGTCTATTACCCACTACCTCGTCCATACTGGCTCCAGGAGACAGTTGGTCGTTGCCAGAGGGTACGGGGTGCACGGTCCTTGTGGCCGTGCTAGGCTCGAAGAGTGGTTCCATGCACTCAGTGTGGAGCGGACTACGGTCCAGCCACCGCCTTGTGTGCGCTTGATTCCCCAAATACAGTGTGCTTGTGTTTGCCTGTGAAGGAGTGTGGGCCGGCTCCGTTGATGAAACGTGGTTCCCATCCACATGCCTCCCGGTCTTATTCCTTCGGGTTTACACTGGATATGGGGTGTGTGGTTGGAGCTGTGGGTGGTGCAGCGCAAGCCATCCATGGTTTCCTGTAGGCGCAGGCGTCCTGTGGCTTGCCACAGTGACAGGCAAATCCGAAACCGGATGCCGCCAACCATGTAATGCGTATGCATACGTGAACCGATATATGTATCTAACCACGCATTAGTACCTACGTACATTTCAAAAGGTCCATGACACGGCGTACAAAGATACGCGCTCTCTCTCTCTCCCTCCCTCCCTCCCTCTCTCTCTATATGTATACATACATATATATATATTGCAGCATACTGCGATAGCCTATGCCTTATTACATGCAGTTGATATATTTATCTGGGCATATGAAGGCTCTCCAAATTATTCCTGTTTGCTTAGCACTTCGCAACGAAATCGACCTAGCTGGGCAACTTTTACATAAGTGAATAATCTTCTTTACTGACACAAATAATAAATGATAATCAGTGTATGATGATTTCAAATGACCCCTTTATTAACACATCAATACGGGAATGGAAAATGCCCTCTATTTGTAAATCGTCAGCTTCGGATATCTTTTTCTGTATGTGTTCAACGATGCACATGGGATGCGTTTGTCATTGTAGTTACTCCTTTTGCACCAAATTCAGTTTTGCAAAATACATTCCCGTGTTGATTATCTTCAAAGCATCACCACCAGCAGTCACAACGACACAGCATGCATGCAAGGGAAACGGAAATGAATATGCCCTGGAGGCATGTGGGGGTGCAGGTGGATGAAAGCACACGAAATGCGCATGCTGAGCGGAGATACGTTGCAGGCGTTTGGCACGGAAGCAATGTTGGAGGGTGCAAGGGCCATCTTGCCGGTGCAACCATTCCCTTCAAGCAGGAACCATATATCGGTATAAGAAATGTGAACTTCCCGTAACAGGTAAGCATGCGTGAGACGAATGGAAATGCACATAAAAGGGGCATGCATACGGAACACAACATGTGCACGTCGATGGAGTGAACTTGTGAAGACCCTGGAACGCAGTACTAAGGGACGATTGGTACATTTGGGCTATTGCGACGATACTCAAAATGACATGGTTGATGTACCCGTTACTCAAACATATACGGGCAAAGGTGACATACGATACATAGATATGTACCCTGAAATTAGTTTGTGCAGTAAACGTTATGTCCGTCGGTGTATACCAGTGGTGAAGCGGAACATCATATGGGGGAAATGCACACGGTGAGTAGGTGTATTACGTTCATAAGAGGTTACTAACCTGTGCTATTTCAATCGGTTTCATGGACATGGACGCTTCCAACCTGGTTAGTGGAAATGGTACTCCGGGAGGCGTGTGCCACAGGCGTCATTGCATCAAACATACACGTTGAGGTTATGCTTCAGATGGGCAAAAAGGAAGGGGCTTCGTAAATGCAGCACCATAGGTAGATGCTCCGGTGACATATGCAATTGGAAGCGCTCGGAAATCTACCCCACCTTGCGGGTGAGCTGCTCGCAGGATGGTTACCCAGGAAGCAAGAACACTGAGAAAGGGTTTGTGGATACTTAAACGTGCACCTGAAATGCAGTGACACGGCATTAAACAAGGTTTAGTATGCACTTTTCTTTTTGCAGTGGGGTAACTGACGGTGCGAGGTAGATGGTAGGTACGGCTAACCGCTTGCGCATAAAGGTTAATCCGGTGGTAGCTCAGAAAGGGAAGTTATCACAGGTAACCCAGTTTACCTGCGGATGGGTGGGGGCCACAGTGACAAGCAAATCGGAAACCGGATGCCGCCAACAATATGTATACATACATATATATATATATATATATATATATATATATATATATATGCAGATGGGTGTCCTGGATCTTAGCAGGGAGCAGGGCGAAACCTAACTCCCACCCAGCTGTCCACACGTAGAGGCGCCCAGGACATGAGACTATGGCGCAACGGTAGCAGCAGTGGGTAGACCATCTGTCAGGATCTAGCCACCACCAGCCTCAGCGCACCATAGGCTCTCCCAATCCGCATGAGTCAGCTAACTGACCATGTGCTAGACCCGCTGCCTTTCGGGTGTTCATTTAATCGAAGGCTTTGGCTGAAGACCCGAGTCGTTCTCCTGTCAGGATTGTGCGCCCTGGCAGTATCCTAGTCCATCCTCTCCGGAGGTTAGGAAGTGGTCGATGGCCCACTTCCCGTAAAACCTAGCCATGGGAGACAACAGGTTTACGGGTTATATTCTCAATGCTCGATTGGCGTAGAGCACGAGTGCCACGCATTGTCTCTGACGGTGGGAGGACACCTCCTGGTGTTCAATGGTTTGCTACTGCCCGCCTCAAGCCAGTCAGCTCCTGGGCAAATTGGTGCAAACCCGCCAAAATCCCACCTGCGTCTGGCCGTGGTCGCAGGTGCGTATCCTACTACGGTCGCAAAACATATGATAATTGTTCCAGAACCTCAAAGGCTGCGTGTGACGGCCGTCAAGCAGATCCCAACCTGTCTCTGCAATTACATTCCCGAGCTGGATCTGCTCTCCACTGCCTTGTGGGTCAGGCTATTGAGCCAAAGGCTCCGGGCGGAGTCCCTCAAGCAAACCTCCAAACCACCCACTGCCTTGTGGGTCAGGCTATTGAGCCAAAGGCTCCGGGTAGAGTCCCTCAAGCAAACCTCCAAACCACCCACTGCTTTGTGGGTCAGGCTATTGAGCCAAAGGCTCCGGGTGGAGTCCCTCAAGCAAACCTCCGAAGCACAACGACCACCTCGCGTGCGATTGCGCACCAATGCAATCGTATGCCTGCGCGCAAAGCACTCAACATTGGGTGCTGAAACGTGCGCACACTACTGGACCGGAACTCGAGCGAGCGCCCGGAGCGACGCACTGCACTGGTCGCGATGGAGCTGGCGCGCTACCACATCGATATTGCGGCGCTCAGTGAAACTCGGCTCGCTGAGCAAGGTAAGTTACATGAAGCAGGTGTTGGCTACACATTCTATTGGGTGGGGAATGCCGCCTCAGCACCACGTGAACATGGGGTCGGATTTGCAATATCCGATCGCCTGAATGGCCAGCTGGTGGGTGAACCAACGGGCCTCAGCGGGCGACTGATGACTGTTCGCCTACGACTCGGAAGGGGTAAGTTTGTTACTTTTATAAGCACGTACGGTCCGACCATGTGTTATCCTGATGACACGCGTGATCAATTCTACACTGAGCTATCCTCCGTGATACGGTCTGTGCCGAGGAGTGACCGACTATTTCTGCTAGGTGATTTCAACGCGCGAGTTGGGCGTGATGCATCAGCGTGGACAGATGTTATCGGTTCGCATGGCATTGGTTCAGCGAATGCGAACGGTGACAGGCTGCTCTCACTGTGTGCCACTCACGGCCTGACGATCACGAACACGCGGTTTGCACTGAGTGCGAGTGATATAGCAACTTGGACGCACCCACGGAGTGGTCACGCTCACCTGCTCGACTATGTCATCGTACGTCAGCGTGATATGTGTGAAGTGCGCATGACACGTGTACTGCGTGGAGCTGAGTGTGGCACTGATCACAAGTTGGTTCGGACCAAACTGTACATATATTTTCGTAAATCGATGTATTGCACTCCCGCCGTGAATCGGCGTAAATTTAACATTCTCTCCCTCGGTACTGTGGCGAAACGTACTGAGCTGGAGAAGGCGACGACTGCACGCCTGTGTGATGTGGAATGCATAGCCACAGTGGGCGACCTGTGGCACCACATTCGCGACCAGGTGACAGCTGCTGCCGAGGAAACCATCGAGCGCGCAAACTGTAAGCGGCCTGATTGGTTTGATGACAACAATGTGACGATTGACGCATTGGTGTCAGAGAAGAGTGCAGCATTTTCTGCACATGTTGCAGACCCCAGTGACTTGGGGAAGAAGAGTCAGTTTCGCAAACTTCGACGGCCACTGACCCGAGAGCTCCGTCGCATTAAAAATGCATGGTGGACGGAGAAGGCGAAGCAGATGGAATGCTACGCCGAACGCCGCCAACACAAGGAATTTTTTGACTTCTTGAAGGCGGTGTATGGACCGAGATTGTAGCCGCTGAGGACACTGATCGATGGTAGTTCAGGCGCTACCTGCACCCAGACTAAAGACATAATGCAGGTCTGGCGGAAACACTTTGACTGTCTCTTGAACAACCGTTCAGAGATCGACTGGCCTACACTGAATGTGAAGGCGGATCTGGCGGATACGCCGACACTGGATGAGACACAGAGAGCACTTGCTCAGCTGCGAAACGGCAAATGTGCCGGAGGTGACGGGATCCTACCTGAAGTATTGAAACACGGTGGACCCGCGTTGTTGACTGCGCTGCACCACTTGGTGCAACGCGTGTGGATTGAGGAGGAGGTGCCTCCTGAGCTGAAGGATGCCCTTGTGCTATCATTGTACAAGGGTAAAGGTAGCAAGCAATGTTGCACGAATTATCGTGGCATCAACTTGCTGAGTTGTGTGGGCAAGGTGATTGCCCGGATCCTGCTCAATCGCCTCGTGAGTCAGGTTGTGGAACCTAACGTGGCGGAAGAGCAATGTGGATTCCGTTCGGGTCGCAGCACTATAGATATGGTGTTTGCGGCTCGTCAGTTGCAGGGGAAGTGCAGAGAACGACACCAGTCATTGTACTCACTTTTTGTTGATTTCACCAAAGCATTTGATACAGTGAACCGCGAGGCATTGTGGCTGGTGTTGGGTAAGTTTGGTTGCCCGCGTAAGTTTGTAAGTTTAATTTTATGTCTGCACAGCGGTATGCGAGCGCGAGTGCAGCTGAGTGGAGAGACCTCTGATGACTTTGCAGTTGTCTCTGGTGTGAAGCAAGGCTGTGTGTTAGCTCCTGCCCTGTTTAATAGCTATCTTCATGCAATGTTGTCTTGTGCTTTTGATGCGGCTTGTGCTTACGGTGTTCGTGTGGAGCACCGTATTGATGGTGGGTTGCTGAACATCCGTCGTTTCGGTGCGAGAACTCTAGTCTGTGAGACAACTATCCGTATGTTGCTGTTTGCTGACGACTGTGCGTTGTTTTCACACAGCGCGGATGAGTTGCAGCACATGACTGGCTTCGACAGCGGCCAAATTCGGGCTCACCATCAACACAAGCAAAACTGTCTGTCTCTTTCAGCCTTCACCGGAGGTGCAATCTTCAATATCGCCGCGAATCAGTATTGGTGCTGAAGTATTGGAAACCACCTCCCGCTTCTGCTACCTTGGGAGTGTGATGTCGACTGATCAGCAGCTACACGTTGAGTTGCGTAATCGCGTGTCGAAGGCGGCAGCGGCATTCGGGAAGCTAGAGTACCGAGTGTGGAACAACCATCAGCTTACCATTGGCACGAAGCTGATGGTGTACAAATCCATGGTACTGTCCGTTCTTCTATACGGCAGTGAAACGTGGACGATGTACCGGCGGGATGTGCGATATCTCGAGCGGTTCCATCAGCAGTGTCTGCGACGAATTTTGCGGATCGGTTGGGGCGCCAGAGTTGCAGACACGGAAGTGTTGCGCCGAAGTGGGATGTATGCAGTGGACTGCATACTTTTACTGAGACACCTGAGATGGCTCGGTCATGTGAGCCGTATGGATTTGACGCGGATACCGAAACAACTTTTATACGGTCAGCTGAGTATAGGGAAGCGGCACGTGGGGAAACCAAAGTTACGTTACCAGGACATGATTAAAGTGAGCCTCACACGTTCTAATCTTGATTGCAGATCATGGGAATCGAAGGCGGTTGATCGTGGTTCATGGCGCGATCTAATCACGAAGGCAATTGCTGAAGTGCAGGAGAAAGCCCTCATGCATGCAGAGTAGAAGTGGCAGCTGCGGAAGCGGCAAGCACCATTGAATTGTACTCCATCGACATCGAGCGTGTGGTGCTGTAGAACATGCGGTCGCGAGTGCCTTAGTCAGGCAGGCCTAGTGAGCCATGAGAGAGGTCACTCGAGACCACTGCCGAAGCGACGACGGGTCCAGCAGTGAACGTAGGCAGCACCGGCGCAGCGTTTGTAGGTACGCTGAATTCGATTTACTAACCGCATGGTTGCATTCTAAGTCTCTTTATTTCAGGTGGTGGGTTTTCGGTTCTCTCCTAATGCCTATCTTTCTCATATAAATGTCTAGTGGGCTATGCGCTGTGCCATTTGGGGCCACTACAGAAGCGACGACGGGTCCTGCAGAGAATTACGGCGAGCCGGCGCAGCGTTTGTAGGCACGCTGAATTCGATTTACTAACCGCGTACTTGCATGCTAAGTCTCTTTATTTCAGGTGGTGGGTTTACAGTTTGTGCCTTAATGCTTTCCTTTCTCATATAAATGTCTACCAGTACTCTATTCCATTAACTTGCACTCAAGGCTTCAGCCAATTGTATTCCATTTCCGTAGCATATTTGTGTTCATGACATTCCGTGAACTATACTTCCTGACCTCGTGCACTTAGCTAGGATTTGTTTGTAAACAACTTATTATATATGCTATTTAATTAAGGTTTATATCACCGTTTCCTTATGCATTATTCGAATTTTCCTCTTTTTCTATCTCTCTCTTAAGTGTTTGGCTGTTGTTTAAAATCCCCGGTGTGGATGCGCTTGATGTGCATGTTGACAAGGTGACTACCTGTCTATTACCCACTATCTCGTCCATACTGGCTCCAGGAGAAAGTTGGTCGTTGCCGGAGGGTACGGGGTGCACGGTCCTTGTTGCCGTGTTAGGATCAAAGAGTGGTTCCATGCAGTCAGCGTGTAGCTGACTACGGTCCAGCCACCGCCTTGTGTGCGCTTGATTCCCCAAATACATTGTGCTTGTGTTTGCCTGTGAAGGAGTGTGGGCCGGCTCCGTTGATGAAACGTGGTTCCCATCCGCATGCCTCCCTGTCTTATTCCTTCGGGTTTACACTGGATATGGGGTGTGTGGTTGGAGCTGTGGGTGGTGCAGCGCAAGCCGTCCATGGTTTCTCTGTAGGCGCAGGCGTCCTGTGGCTTGCCACAGTGACAGGCAAATCCGAAACCGGATGCCGCCAACCATATGTATGTACCACTTGATAATAAGTAAATGAAGCTTTTGTTCACGAGGAGGCGAGGCACGCCTTTACAAGCATGTTACTTGTGTCACTGAGCATAAATATATCCGATTAGATAGATAATTGTATGTATGTTTATAGATATATCGATACAAATGTAGATGTATATACATATGTAAATATATGTATGTGTGATTATCTATATATACAGATATTTATTTCTTGCATGCATTTATATATTCGTGTACATATGCATAGAATTACTTAGGTGTGTTGGGGTTTGACTAGCCACCGGGTACATGCGCCTACAGAGGGGCCATGTGTGGGTATTGCTGCACTACCCACAGTTTCCTCTACACACCCCATATACAGTGTAAAAGGACGGAAATCATCCTGGGAGGCATGTGGATGGAAGGCAGGTTTCCTGAAGGAAGTCGGCGCACGCTCCTTAACAGGGAAACACAAAAACACTGTATTTTTGGAGTCAAGTGCACACAAGGCGGTGGCTGGATCGTCGTGCGCTGCACACTGAGTGCATGGAACCGCTAATCGAGCCTCACACGGCCACAAGGACCGTTTACCCCGTCACGTCCAGGAACGACCAACTGCCTCATTGAGCTAGTGTGGACGAGATAGTGGATAAGAAACAATAAGGCACCTTGTCAACATGCACATCCAGCGCAGCTACATAGGTGATATCAAGTACCCGGTAATCATTGGAACGTACACCATGAAATGAAATGAATTCAGTGATGCGTACAGAAAGGTGGCATAACTGTTCTCTAAATTAGCGTATGATGTCAATTGGTCAGCAAGGATATCGCGATAATGATTAAACGTACACAACGTAGTTACAGATGATACAAAGGCAACAAAGTTACGCAGGGGAAGCGCAATTACCAAACCAATGATGTCGCACTACTAGAGTCAGGATGATATTTATCTGCACACACACGCCGCTTTACACACTATGCATAAGTGGCTGCAGATTTGTTATTCTGTCATGTTAAGCAACACTGCGAAGGTGGTGGAATACGGACATTGGCCCTTACACGACATCCTGCCAGTGGTGCACTTGACGGTCCTGGCCATAATATGGATAACATTACTTGGGGACACATCTGCGACGCTCACCTGGACACGGCTTTAACACAGAACAAAGATATTACCCGCACTTTGCAATCCTGACGATACAACGGAACCCAGCAAACGTATTAACTCAATACAAGTCACCTGAGTCATCCGACTTCGACAGCTGCAAGCACCTGCGCTTGACTCCGAAGAAGACTACACAACCATAGGAACTAAATTGGCAAAATTTGACTGCAAATATCCGCCAGGACAATCGGTCAGGTGCAATCTTGTCAATCTCATATCACCAGTCGGCAGGGTTCCAGGACGCTGTATGGCTTCGTCAGGCAAGCGTTTTCCCTACAAAAAGCCACAAATGCCGGTTTAACAACACTGTAACGTGGCGGGTGTGACTAGCCACTCAATAAAGACACCGCCACGATCACACATTGTCAAGTTCACCGATACCACCTATGCAAATTCTGCGCCTATATCTGCTCTCGTGCGAACACGCCTACATGTTCGCTCAGTTACGTGCCACTATTCTTAAATGTTTTTGCAGCTTCTTCCTCATACTTTACTCACCTGACTCGCCCCGTGTACACAACCCCATCGGACTAATTTTTCATTAACATACTCCACATTTGTGATCCGATTCTTATCTGTACATCACGCATTCTGTGGACATAGACTTCCTGCAACCTTTGGGCCATATGGCTTCACACTACTGACTCCATCTGTACAACGCCCGCTATTGGTGCTGTTATCCATGCTATCACGTACAATATTGCGATATACTGATCACGCCCAAAAAGGTTGCCTTGCTTTGTCGAGAATAAAACTTTTATTTATTTATTTATTAAGGACAGCGGTACTGCACTACTTTAGTAGATGTCACATACCACTGGAAGAAAGGATTACCGTTACGGTAAGTTATGAAACATAGGACCGTCCACTCAGCGGTATATGTAAGTCGGTTGAGGAATGACCCTGAGCAATAAGTAGGGGCAGGTGGTGTGATATGGAAGGTAATGCCCCCGATGGTGTTAACAAGTGCAATGCTCCGTGAATGGCATGTTAAAAGAACTAGTGATATAGGATCGTCATTGTGTGCACAAGATGTCAGTAACCTCTGCTATTGCGTGTCACTGGGCATACCACTGTGACTCTACTAGATAAGTAATTATATCAAACCAACGGTACCTGTGACGATGTGCCACTGAATAATCACATGGCCACTGCTGTACGTGTGGGGAGAGGCTCCGGAATGGTGAAGTTTGCAAGTGGGCAAGAATCACCACGGTAATTCATGGCGAGGCCGTAATCCCATGAGTTGCAAGCACTGGTAAGAGGGGTATGCAGTGCATCAGTTACCGTCAACCGTGGGCTATCGTGCTGACTGTCACTTATGGAACTTGAGGATGCGTCACGGCAACTGGGAGAACACCGGGCGCCTCTTCACGTAGTACCGAACAAGGACGTGTACTACGAGCTCTATTACCATGCAGCATGATTGTTTCCAAGAAACAAGCAATCTACCCATCGGTTGAAAAGTCAGCAGTCCATTGGACTGCATTACCCCGTCCTTGTGATTATAATGGCTGGTGCCGACCAGCGGCATCATTCCTGAACGGCAGGGTACATACTATACAGAGAGATGAGTACGGGGAAAGTAGTTGGTGGAAATAAACTAATGCGGGTCATAATGTTACGGTGATAAACAGTACAGGTGGGTGATGGAATGTAAGCACGCCACAGGTAGGAATGGGATGTTAACAAAAGGTTACTAACTTTTGGTACAGCGAGGAGTTTCGTTGACTTCGATGTATCTACTGTGGCACGAAGGGTAGTGACCACACTGCAGATATTTGATGTTTAAAGCATTCACAACTATTCCTGACCTCGTGGGTGAGCTGATTCGTGGCTCGTTACCCACGATTCGAAAACACTGAGAAATGGTTTGTAGATCCTTGAAACACTTGGGGACCATGACTGTGGAACTGCCTCAACCGGCACCTGCAATGGAAAGACGCAGTACGTGTAATGGCAGATTGATGTCGATGACTAGCAACAGTGCACACGTGATGACTTTGCTGTGACGGTGTGGCAGATCGAGAATACAGGCATAGGGATGCCGTGACATGGTGTATAAGAGGAAGGTGACATCACGGAGGCCAGGAGACACGTGTTACGTATATAAACTATATTAGGTATGGAATCCGCCTTATTGGTTCGCGTAGCATTGACTTACGTGGATGGGATAACATACTTGACGGGTTGAGCTTCCTGCAACCTACTGTTAAGGGAAGACAGATGCAATTAATTCGCGGCAGTGAGCACGATTTGTGCTTTGTAACCCTACATGTGAGAGTGATGTGGCGCCGCTGCCATAGGTGAGAAGGTTATGGAAACGGATTGCACTTTTCCATTTACCATTCCTGATGTCCTCATCCTTAGACGATATTCGTGCGACTTCCATCGTTGACGTTCCATCATCGTGGTGGCAAGTTTCGGAAGCTTTTCTATACACCTGATGTCACTCCGGAGGTGTGGTGACGAGGCTTGAACACGACACTCCATATGTGGCTTAACGGCTGCTTCATTTAACAGGAAGAATGCCTCCGCCTCAGTTTTGCTCAGCGCCCTCCTAAGAGTAACTAATTCATGTCTCGCGTTATTTGCGGAATGGAGGCGTGTTATCCACTAATGGAAATTGCTCCATACGATGACACCTGCATCGCAGGTTTCGCCACTACACCACAATGATATAGATCCCATAGGAGACTGATCTGCAATAGGTTTCACCACTAATAGGCAAGGGTTGACATTTACTGACATTTCGTAGGTTAATTATGAAGGTAAGGAATTTTGCAAACAACAGCTCACTACACGACTCCCTGACGCTCCATACGCACTTATTCAGCACTGGAACTTCCGGCGAATGCTGATAAAACCGGACAGAACCCCGCGCAAAGATCAACTTGGCCTACTAGTTTCCTTTATCCGAAGAAAGATACCCGTGCGAAATGATTCACAGAACCCCAAGACACACATGCGCATGACAGTCGAACCCACGCTGCGTCTTCCTGAACGCAGTGCGAAGTTCATTTGCATTCCTCACAGCGACTAACATACGGTGATGCGAAAAAGCCCTCAAAAGACGAAAAGTAGCGGAAATATATGGTTGTCAAGTCAGCCACATCAGCTGAAAACTTGACTGCGGTAGACATGAGGGATTATAGTACGCAGGCGTTTGATATGTCTGACCTGTACGACATAGACGCTGAACTAGCGAGTGTGCGCTTTCTATCAGTATACACTACATTAGGCCGCGTTGGCAATGACCCCACGTAACACCCTATAGACACAACGCCAGTGACCAGTATGTGAAAGCAACGGTGTTCCACAGCACTCCCCCATCGTCTCCCATCGATTCCGTATCAGTGCAAAAAGGGTGTATACGGAAAGGTCCCGATATGGGTAAATTATGCTCAGTGGCAGTGCCAGAAATACCACACCACCAGATGGCTCGGCAGCATACAACAGGACCTCCGATTCCCAATTTCGGACAGAAGTGCATTGTCAACGAAGCACATTGTCATCGTCGGAACTACCTACCCAACACCCCAAACCCGATAAAGCACTTTCAAATTCCCAACCAACCCCGTTACAATACCCACCTTGTCAAAGCAATACCATGCAACTGCAACCGGTGAGTATGACACCCTCTGCTCATGTTTATCAACCGTTACCCGTGATTGCTGCTCGGTGCAGATCTATTCACGCATTCCGAAAAGCACATGTACTCGAACGAACAAATGAAACTGCTAAAACTGCAACTTATCACCATTAGTTCAAATCACACGGATATACGGCGCCCAGCCGAGGACGGCCGTGTGCTGCTAATGACAACAGGACCTCCAGCATGAATACTACAGATACTTTTACCTCTACTAACCGCTCTCACACATCAGGGCTTCTGCAGAATGTCCGGTAGCGGAGAAGTGCCAAACGAACTGCTGCCCCTTATTTATTGGATACCACAGGGCATGGTCCACCACGCGCAGTTCTCCAAGAGCTCACGTCTGTTGTTTATCATCTACCAAAAGTCATTTACACATTGCAATGAAACCGAAACGGTTGGTTCCAGCGCTACGCTTAATCCCCTTTGACCTGAAACCCACAAGTGACCCGTCAGCGGCCGGCTGCCAGCAGTGTAACAATCCTCCGCCACGGGCACAAAAATCCGCTGCACTTAACTCACCTATCCCACTGCACCTAACTCATCAACCCCCATAAACGTCTTATGCGTAACAACGCAGCTCTGCACAGGAGCTGACAATAACGTACTGTATGTTCCACATGCGTACGGCAATGGCACTGCACACACTACCACCACCTCCCTAGGTGCTGGTATAAAAGTTTCTGCGCTATGGAATTTGCCGACATACCGCTTATCTTACCAACCCTTAATCTTGCAGTTGTCTAACAAGTAGTTAGCGGTCAACCTGTGTGCTCACAATAACGTATGCGGCCAGACACCGCAGTGCATCTCCCCGGATTGTTGTCAGGTAATAAGTGCGACTTGTGTATTACCTCCAAAGGAAACATCCCCGCACCTACCACGTTGTCTTCCAGGCAGCAAACGGACGACCTAACCAGCAGACTGACCAGCGCACGCAAACATGCCGTCAACCGTCCCGGAGTATTGGAATGCGACACAGACACTGCAGTAAGCAACTCACGTCTAGCAGAAATAAGTGGCACTTAGAAAGGGTACATTTCCATGTGCCGTCCGCATGTTCGTTAATGCCGCAGTTGTAACGGTGGATTACGGCTGACATGTACGCCGTCATGGCTTTTGCAACCACAGGCACGTTGACATGGTAGACGTGACCCTTACCGAACGATGTACCGGAAAGTCTCATTGCGCTAAAGATACACCATGACGTTATGACTCTTAGGGTAAAAATTATAAGCGTATGTTAAGCGCACCATGAAGTTGATGCAACAGGGACATATGATGTCTCAACCAATCACAAATATTCCACACCTCGCGGGGGAGCTGCTAAACGGCTCTTTACCCACAAAGGGGGAACACTGAGAAATGGTTCGTGGATACTTCACAACGCATCAGCAGTGCAGAGACACGGCATTAAAGAGGGATGTTAGTGCTGCGTTACCTGTTTGTCGTAGGGGAACTAACGGTGTCCGGTTGATGAATGGTGCGGTGCACCCGAGGTGGATGCACCTAAACGGGGTGCTTGGAGGGGAAGCAATGGGCTGCGCATATAAATGTGCCTGCGAAACATAAATGATCACAGAAATGGTATGGTACCTGTGAGTAGCTATGAAGTACGCATCACGTTTGGGAAGCAATACTTTGGAAAAGGCGCATTGGCATGCGTACTTCGGAAGGGAATTGCGGACGCAAGAACTGCTTGTCTGAAGGGGAACTTCTCATAGGAAAGCAATGTAAACTGCTGATATGTATACATACTGCATCACGTGGCAGTGGTGTAACACATGCCCAAGCCATCGGAGCCAGCCGTGAGAAATAGCGTTGGTCAGCAGTTCAGACCGTTTTCCTGCGCCGTGAACCAGGTCTCCAGTACACCGGTTACTCACGCGGTGTTCCACCAGATGGAATGCGAACGGCGAAGGCGCCAAAGGTCGAAGGTTACTAGACTCTTCATGCCCGTCGATCTTAGGGGCGATGTTTCGCAACCGCGTCGGAATTTCGGACGTACCGCAGCATGGTGCACTATACCTGTAAGGGGTACAGTGATGTCCACCCCCTTTGAGGAACGCCTTGCACTTCCATGGTGCAAAGCAGTCCAAAGCGGCAGACGGGCAGTGAGAATGTGTCCAGCGCGGCATCACAACACTGGAAGATGTCACAGACTAGGGCTATGTCGTCTGCATACTCTAAGTGAAAAGGTCGTTGTCGTGGAACGACGTCGGTGAGTTGCTAAATGACTCTTTACCCAAAAGGCATGAACACTGAACACTCATGCATAGGCTGTCGCGCTTGCGGTTACGTATAGAACTGTGGTATGTGCCGTGGCAAGTGGGAGAACAACGCGCAGCTCTTAACGGTGTACCTTAACAACACGTGTACTTAAATGGATGCATGAAATAACCTTACAGTCTTCAGCAGTGCGAGGCACAGACCAATGGAATGTATCTCTATTACCATGCATCATGATGAATTACGATGCCACAAGCCACCTCCCCATCCGGCAAAGAAGCAGCAGTCATTTCGACTGCATTGGCCCGTCCGTGTAATTGGAATTGCTGTTGCGGACTACATTCATCATAATCATCATTCATCGGTGTCATACGGTTTCCGTGATAAACCGTCACTGTGCCTGTTGGAGCAAAACAACTCTACAGATAGGAAAACCTTATCACAATAGGTTACCAACCTGTGGTATCGCATGCAGTGTAGTTGTTTTCCGTGTATGCCCTGTTAAACAAAGGGAAGGAAAGATAATGCACACATATGATGTTTAAACCATTCACAAATATTCCCGACCTCGTGGGTGAGCTGCTTCATGGCTCGTCACCCACGAATGGAGAACACTGAGAAATGGTTAGTGCAGCCTTGAGACACGTGCGGGAACATGGCAGCGCAGCTGCCTCAACGGGTAACTGCAATGGAAAGATGCATTCAGTATAATGGCTTATTGAATGGGATCACGGGCAACTGTGCACTACGTGATTACATTGCTGACACTGACTGATAAGTAGTGAATGCAGGCGACGATTACGGACCCATCCACTGCTGATATGTTCCCCGTGCTGCTACCCATGTAGGGGAGAAACGAAGACATGGAGCAAGGGTGGCCCTGAAAACGGCCTTTGGGTCGTTCACGAAGACATGGAGGTAAACAAAGGACAAGCAATACCTGATGGACGTGTTACGGCGACTTATTATCCCGAGGCAGCATACCGTAGGAAGGGGAGGCGATGGGTCCGAGGTGGCCCATTGGCGGTGCGAACTCAAAAGGGAATGGGCGTGGCATTACACTTCACCTGTGAAACACCATTCATCATTGATCACACTGCTTACCTCTGAGGACGTCCGATACAAGGTTTACATGGCGGAGGCAATGCGTGTGAGGTGGCTCAGTGGCGGTGCGAACTCAAAAGGGAATGGGCGTAGCATATCACTTCAGCTGGACCGTGTGAAGAAGATCAATGAGGCCTGATGCAAAGCAGTTAGTAGACGGCACAGAGTGAAATAGACGCGGCAGGTTGAAATCACCCATGATAAGAAAGTGTGTGCGCTTGTGGGATAACATAAGTTGGACGTCGTGCAGTAGTCGTGCATCCTTCTTGGGGGAGTTGTTTGGGGGCGGTAAATGATACCAAGACAGCTGGAGGGTTTGGCGGTTAGTACGACCTCGCACCACATGGTGTCTGGAGAATGGAGGGCAGTGTTTGTTAACATGCTGCAGCTGAGGGAGATGTCATACTACAGTTCCACACCGCCACCCGGGGTTGCGCGGTCAGAGCGGAGAAGTGACGTGTGAGGAAGTTGGATTTCACCGACGGTTATGTCGCCCTAGAGTCACGTTTCCGTTGAGGCTATTAGGTCCGCTGGTGTTGATAGAAGTCGGGATTGGAGCTCCGGAAGTTTGGACATGAGGCCCTGTGCATTCGTGTAGATACAGGTGAGATCCGTTTGAGTGAGGAGCGCGGGAGTAACTAGGGTGCTGCCGGTCAGCAGATGACCGGCAGTGCACCGTTTTTTTGGTTTAGAGGGGTGGAGCCGCTAAGGTTTGTAGTTGGGGAAACAAGGTGTGGGTCGTCGGAGCACAGATGGGTGCTGGCGACTCGGGCGTCAAAAGCCTGAAGGTTGGAATGTGTAGGTGAGTAACTTACTGCAGGCAGTCAGGCAGGTGTTTCGGTGGTGGACTGTCTGAGGACCATTTGGTCAGAGTGTGTCGGTACCGGGTTTGCTGCTGCTACTAGGGGTCTGTGGGAAGCTGTGCGCATCGGCACCGGGTGCCCATCTGGACAAAGACGGATATCTGGTGGTGCTCGTCTTTTATTAGCATACCAGATGGTGAGTGCATCGGTTGCCATGCTAGCGGTGAGGAATGTCACTTTCAGGAGCCGGGGGCTGTTCCAGTATAACTTGTTGGACGAGGTAGGCGGTGAACGTCCGTTGTGATTACGTTGCCAATGTTTAGTGTCTGCTGAAGGAACCGCCATTGATTACAGTAATGCTGTTGTCGTTGTTGTAAAGTTGCGTCAAGGGCATGCAGTTCTGGGACGCCATGCACCATGATGGAGCATGATTGAGTGGGTGGCGTCAGTTGCTGTTTGCGCGCAGCGCGCTTAGTCCAAGGGATATCGGGGAAGATACGAATGTGGCAAATGCTGAGAGGCGCATTGTTTAGGAGTAGGTGTGCTGACAACAGGAATCCTCCATAGCCGGGCCTGGCTGCAAGTCAACACGCAGAAGTCTCGGCTTACCGGCGCTCGGAGATGAAGTGTGGCGCGTCAGTCTTATGAGACTAACGGGTTTTGCTTCAGGGAGGTTTAACGCGGTACGGATTGAGCTCCACATAGTGGAAGCATGCGAATGTTGATTCTGAAGTTGCGGGTCGTTGGACTCAGGCACGTTTGTACATATGACAGAATTAGGATGTGGAGCGGTAGCAAGCATACTTGGTGGGAGGGCCTCCGTCGGCAGCGTTGGTCGTCAGCAAGTGTTGGGCAGACCAGCAGTTGGTAACGGTGAGACGGTACGTGATTCAGGACGGTTGGGAGGTTGTTGTCGTCGCTTGGCTAAACCGTCGACTTTCTGCAACAGGCTCTGTAGCTGTCCTTCTAGATTAAGCGAGCGCACTTCTGAGCGAGCATTGTTGCTAGGCGGCTCAACAAATCGTGGTGACCGGGGCGACTGCGTCGGCGACTGCTTGTTACGCGGTGTGGAGGGCGGGTTAGTGGGAGACGAGATTACAGAACCAAGCATAGGGCAAGTCGTGGAGGAAAGGTCGCAAGAAATATCCCGCACGTAGTTCGCAATTCTGGGAATGCAAACCGGGCAAATGTACCGCAAGACCGTCTGTGGATGCGAGCGACAGAATTCGATGTCACCTGCATGGAGCGAACTGTCATAGGGAGCGTCAACACGGTGAAGACAGATCGAGCAAGTGATGGCTTTGGAACGAGGTCCTACACGCTGAGTGCAGATAGAGCAGGTATTCAGTGACCGCATTGGCGTAGTGGGCGAGACTGAAATGATCGGCGTGGTCAAACAGATGACGTAAAGCTGACACAAATATCTGCAAATAAACGTAGTGGACTACCTGTCTCAAGAGAATAGAACGCGCAGGAGGTCGCTATCCGCACGGAGAATCGCGCCTCGCATTTTTAGGATTGGTATCTACAGGCGTTAGCCTCCATGTGAAACCAATATCAACTTACCGCTTGCCACGCGATCCCGAACATTCCCAATGTACGCAACGGTACAGGATGTAACCGTAGCCGTCCCCATCCAGCAACTGCTTCAGCTTCCACCCTGATACACCGCAGCAGAGATAGAGATAACTCGGGAAAAACAAGTCGCCGTTTCAATCTACAAAAGTCCAATTGCTCCTGTAGTGACCTGGAGATTCCCCTGTTTGGCTGCCGCATGCTGCGTAAAATATTACAAAATCACAAAATTATATTTTCTCGATGTACATAGCAAATTAGCCGCTCGCCTGTTTGAACGTTGCTCGCGTTTGTTTGAGTCAACATAGCATTCGCCTTCGAACGGCGCGACGCTCATCAGCTCCGCGGCCATCTTTGCTCTCCGCGCACGCGACCACACCCTTCCCCTAGCTAGCTATCTTCCGGTGCCTTATTTTTAGCACTAGATAGCGTTTCGCCCCACTTAATAAATTTTTCCTAGCGTTACTTTTGGTGTTCTCCACTCATCGGAGGTTGGCCTTATATTCGCGTATTGGTTCTAAAGCGTACGGATCCTGCTTCTCGCTTTATTGGTGACCCCGACTTTTGGTCATTATCCGGTGAGTTTTCGCCAACCTTTCTTCTCAGATTTGGCCACATTTTTTCGCTAACCCGTCTGATTTTCACTTTTCATTTTCCGGTTTAATCTCGCTGGCTCGCTATTTTGCTCGCTATGGAAACTGATCGCGTAGATTCTGACGTTCAGATCGGCACAGTTACGCTTCCTATCGCACCTTTTCGCGAGACTAATCCTAAGTCTTGGTTTGGTCAGCTAGAGTCGCAATTTTCTTTGCGTGGTATTAGGTCCGAAAATACCAAGTTCCACCTTGTCGTTTCCGCGCTTCCGCTAAATGTCATCGATGACATTGATGACATTCTAGATCTTCCTGACGACCAAAAGACTTACGATGCAGTCAAGACAGCTGTTCTGAGAAGAACAGGCTTATCCGATCGACAACGAGTTACGAAACTCCTGAACGAAACCGATCTTGGCGATCTTAAGCCGTCTCAGCTGCTTCGAAAAATGCAGAGCCTAGCTAAACCCACTTCGATAGATGATTCTTTTCTTCGGGAAATGTGGTTGCAACGACTTCCGCGCGAGATGCTACACATCCTCTGCGCTAGTGAGGATGCACCTTTAGCCAAACTGGCCGATACAGCCGACCGAATTTGGGAGTCGTACGGCCAGGTTTCGCAGGTCCACACGAAACCGGACGACGATATCGCCACGCTTAAATCCCAGATGGCAACACTGACCCGACAATTCGCAGACTTTTCGGCCTCCGGACATAACCGCTGTAAATGCTCTAGGAGCCGTTCGCGTTCACGTTCGAAGTCTCCTTCGCGATCACCGAATAGAAACCGTTACTGCTGGTACCACGAACGCTTCGGCCAGCAAGCTAAATCATGTCGCCCGCCCTGTTCCTTCAAACGACAGCAGCAGGGAAACGGGCGGACCAGCACGTAGGGGCGACGGACGTAGCTGGTCAACGCAGTCGCCTTTTCTTCGTCACCGATCGTAGAACCGGAATTCGCTATCTCGTAGATACTGGCGCAGAAGTAAGCGTTCTCCCGCGTGATCCAAATGACCCGACCGAAAAGGTGACTAGTTCATTGCGCGCAGCTAACGGGACCATCATCCGCGTATATGGTCAACGCTCGCGCACGCTAAATCTCAGCCTCCGACGCGCTTTCAAATGGATATTCCTCGTTGCCGATGTTCAAACGCCTATCCTTGGTCCAGACTTCCTACGTCATTACGACCTACTCGTCGACGTTAAGCGACACCGTCTAGTCGACCGCCTTACGAATCTTGCAGTCATTGGGACTTTGACCGACACCGCGTCAATCAGTCCCGTGTTCGCGACTCAACTTAGTTCACCCGTCGGGCAAACGCTGCTCGATAGTTTTCCGCAGGTCTTCCGTCCTGCCGTCCCGTTGCCTTCCGCAACCGACGCCGCGACACATCAAATCGTTACGAAAGGTCCGCCTGTGTTCGCAAAAGCCAGGCGCATGACCCCCGACAAGCTCAAAATTGCACGCTCCGAATTCGAGCACATGCTAGACTTAGGCATTATTCGCCCGTCTAAGAGCCCGTGGGCGTCGCCTCTACACATGGTGCCTAAAAAGTCAGGAGACTGGCGTCCATGTGGCGACTATCGCGCTCTCAATAACGTTACCGTCCCCGACCGCCATCCCATTCCGCACATTCAGGACATCACGGCTAGCCTGCGTGGCGCCCGTGTGTTCTGGAAGATCGATCTGGTTCGCGCTTACCACCAGATCCCTGTAGCCGAGGATGACATTCCGAAAACCGCAGTCATCCCGCCTTTCGGACTTTTCGAATTCTTGCGAATGTTCTTCGGTCTTCGCAACGCAGCTCAAACTTTTCAACGCTTCATGGACTCTGTCACGGGAGGTCGCGACTTCGTTTATCCTTATATAGACGACATCTTAGTAGCTAGTTCTTCCGAAGAACCGCACGCGGAACACCTCAGGATGCTTTTCCAGAGGTTAGCTTCTAATAGCATTACTGTCAACGCTGACAAATGCATCTTTCAGCAACCATCTATCGAATTTCTTGGTCATCGAATTGACCAGCATGGCATACGGCCGCTCGAAAACCGAGTCAGTGCTATTAAGGACTTTCCCGTTCCGACTACTTTGGCCGTCATCCGCCGTTTAAGTGGGATGATTAACTACTACCGTCGATTTCTGCCACGTTGTACCGACTTGCTCAGTCCATTGACCGACTTACTTCGTGGACGCAAGAACGGCAATGTCGAGTTGACGCCCGCTGCAACCGAAGCCTTCAAAGCCTGCAAACAGGCCTTGGCTGAAGCCGTTATGCTTCACCATTTCGACCCCAAAGCTCAACTCAGCGTTGCAGTCGATGCATCGGACACCGCCATTGGCGCCGTCCTGCAGCAGTTTACTGAGGGATGCTGGAAACCACTCTCTTTCTACTCCCGACGCTTACAACCGGCAGAAGCCAAGTACAGCACGTTCAGCCGCGAACTGTTAGCAGTTTATTCTACCGTCCGACATTTCAGGCACGTCCTAGAAGGTAATTCGTTCGTTATCTTCACCGACCATAAGCCGCTTATTTACGTCTTTCGAAATCAATCAGCTCGACACTCACCACGTGCGGTTCGTCAGCTGGATTTCGTGGCTCAATTTTCTACTGACCTCCGACACATTTCAGGTCAGAATAACGTCGTTGCTGACGCTCTTTCGCGCGTCTCCGCAATCCACACCGCTGGCCAGACAATCGACTTGTCTGCCATGGCTACCGCGCAACTAACCGACACTGACTGTCAGAACGTCAAACAAGATTCTTCGCTGCGAATCACATCGCATCCACTGCCGTCATCTGATGCCACCAGCTTGTGCGATACTTCTACTGGACGACCTCGACCCGTCGTTCCAGAAACCTTTCGACGTCTAGTTTTCGACACACTTCACAACATCGCTCATCCAGGCATCCGAGCCACGATCAAGCTCATATTCGAGAGATACGTTTGGCTCGGAATGCAACGCGATCTTAAGCGTTGGGCACGCGGTTGTCTAACGTGTCAGCAGGCCAAGATACAGCCGCACGTGTCCGCTCCGCTTGATCGTTTTCCGCAAGTCTCAGCTCGCTTCGCCCATGTCCATTTCGACATAGTTGGACCCTTGGCACCATCCAGAGGAATGGTCTACATTCTGATCATGGTCGACCGATACACCCGTTCGCCCGAAGCCGTACCTATACCCGACGTATCCGCGGACACCGTAACGCGCGCTTTCGTTGAGCGCTGGGTCGCTTCACATGGCTGTCCAGCCACCGTGGCTACCGACCGCGGTCCGCAGTTCGAATCCTCGACCTTCAACTATCTTCTCAAAGTCCTCAGATGTCAACGCATCCTGACTACCGCTTATCACCCGCAATCCAACGGCATGGTGGAACGTTTCCACCGACAGCTGAAGGCCTCACTTAGTGCCGCTAATGCACTAAGCTGGACCGAAGCACTGCCTATGATACTACTTGGTATCCGATCAGCTCTTAAAGCAGATTTGCACACGTCCAGCGGCAGTGTTTCAGGACGTGGTGGGTTTTCACCTGGCAAGCGTTCTCCCTATAAAAAGCCACAAATGTCCGTTTAACAACACTGCAACGTGGCGAACGTGACTCGCCACCGAATAAAGTCACAGCCCATAACTTCACACTGGCAGCTCAATTAGAATCATCATACTGGATAGCTGGCTCTTCAATTATCTTCCAATGGGTCACTCAGGATTCCTTATCTATTATTACTCGAGGTATGACTGCGATATATGGCAGAGCGATTATGCCCAAACAAATCGTTCTTTCGCATGTTCACTATCGCACAATTCCAAGCATGGACATATGAACAATTTTCTACTGTCACTACAGTTCCCATAAAATATCTGTACAGCTGTACATACCTGATCATGCCTCAACTGGCGTGCCTCGCATAGTCGAGAATAAATAAATATTTATTTATTTATTTATAACTGGTATATGGACAACCTTTCCGACTACCTGGGGAATTCTTTTCTGGAAACCCCAGAACACCCCGCTACGACGCGAATTACGCTCGGCATGCGCCATATCAAAGTAACCGACGTGCGAGAACAACGACATAAATCGTTCGTTCCACAAGTTGTACTGCATTGCGCTTACGTTTTCCTTCGAGTCGATGGTCTACGTAGACCACTCGAACGACCCTACGAAGGTCCATTTAAGGTTCTTAAACGTAAGGACCGCGTATTCGTTATCGACCGCCACGGTAAACGTGAAACTGTCTCTATCGACCGTCTCAAGGTTGCCCATGTGGAACCTGAGATCGACGATGACTCCCGTCCACCTTCGGATGAGTCAACGCAGACCATGATCGACGACACGCCTACTTCCGATGCTACGAAGCATTCTCCGACTAACCCTTCTGACTCAGTTCCTTCCGATTCTATCGAGCCGAAATCTTCCTCATCCGACAAAACTGCTGGATCGACAACGCCTCCGACCGAACGTCCGAAATCGACTAGGTCAGGTAGGCGGGTTCATTGGCCAGCGCGACTAAAAGATTAGTCTTCTTTTCATTCTTCCTTTCCCGCTTCCCTTTTGCTTGTGGCCTAACCCGCCCAACAAAAACGTTTTGAAAACCCAAAATATTTGCAAAGCGTTTTGAAAACCCAAAAAACGGCAAAATCGTTTTGGAAACCTAAAAAGGAGAAAATCGTTTTGAAAACACAAAATGGTTCTCGCTTTATTCGCTTATCGCATTCGGTAAGTGCTATCGCCTTTTGTTAGCTCTGTCGCTCGCACCTGTTTGACACTCCGCGTTTCCGCTTTTTTTTCATATACCCGACACGCGGACGTTCAACGACAATCGAACGTTACGTTTTCGGACACTACGTGCTCAAACATCTTGTGCTGTGACACTACGCACTCGAACGCTACGAACATTCCCCCATTTGGTGATTTTGGCACCTGTAGGGAGGACACGGGTGGGAGTCCCCCTACCGTCCGATCGCATTGGTTCTCCCGCAGCAGCTGCATCAGGTTTCACCGCCTGGTCTCGCAGAATGCTGGCCGGCGACGGACAGTCCTCACGTAGATCGAAGGGTTACCTACGGTTTCCTTCTAAGAGGGGGGCTGTGTAGTGACCTGGAGATTCCCCTGTTTGGCTGCCGCATGCTGCGTAAAATATTACAAAATCACAAAATTATATTTTCTCGATGCACATAGCAAATTAGCCGCTCGCCTGTTTGAACGTTGCTCGCGTTTGTTTGAGTCAACTTAGCATCCGCCTTCGAACGGCGCGACGCTCCTCGGCTCCGCGGCCATCTTTGCTCTCCGCGCACGCGACCACACCTTTCCCTAGCTAGCTGTCTTCCGGTGCCTTATTTTTAGCACTAGATAGCGTTTAGCCCCATTAATAAATTTTTCCTAGCTTTACTTTTGGTGTTCTCCACTCATCGGAGGTTGGCCTTATTTTCGCGTATTGCTTTTAAAGCGTACCGATCCCGCTTCTCGCTTAACTCCTCCATGTCTTCCACACTTTATACCTCCCAATACCCAAAGGCCTGAACAGCTCACTATCGTTCACAAGCATAGCCATAGAGGAAAAACAAATATGGCCACCGAAATAATAAAACACACAGCATGCATTTGCACCATCAACGGTTATTATTTCTAAGACATCATAATGAACACACAATCCCTTTCTCCACACACCAACCAGCTATTTCCAGGTATTGCACATGCATCCTCCTCGACAACGTCGCTTGGTAACCTCGTTGATATGTACCATTTGTACCACGGAACGTCCCGAAGCAACACAATTATTTGTTACGGTAATCATACGGTCCCTTCGTTTGGGCGATATTGAGCTCCTTGATTTCTTTTGTTGTGAAAGTTATGCAGAGCCGTAGTTTTGTCCGTCTATTGAAACAGGATCCATTTCACAACAACTTTAACGTAAATTCATTGGACTGGCTTGGCCCGCTCAGTTGCCACAATTATTGGTACGCGCAATGGAACAATGGGACAATGATATATGACGGGTAAAAAAGCATACACTTAACGGGTCCCGCAGGTTGGCAATAGAAATACTAACAAATTGGCAAACCACATAAGTGGTTGAAGTAAGGAGCGTCAGTGAGATAAAAGGTAGAAGTATAACAGTTTTAGGGGGATAAAGTGGTACGACGCAAAACTGGCTAAGAAATTGTTATCGTTGGTGATGGTAGCAAATAAAAATGGAGTACTCACCGGTTCGCACAGATTTATGACCGTGAATTTGGGGTATAAATCCAAAGAGGCTGGTCAGCCTAAATATATACAAGCGTTTTCATTCATAAAACAAAGCGCAGGGCGCTCAGTGCGACGTCCAATCGTTTTATAAACGTATCTAATGTGGGGGCACAAACAATTGAGTTTGAAAGGGCGTTCCAGGGCCCGCAGACCCGGAGGGAGAAATAGGTTCTCCGACAGTCTAGACGACTGTACTGTTGGCTCAGCTTTAAACTGTTACCGCGAAGGTTAGTGTTCGGGCTGAGCTTCAAGAGGTGGCGGCATACGTGACTGGGATCGCTCAATATCTGGTACACTAGTATGAGGTCTCCACGAAGTCGCCGGTACCGTCCGCTGAACACTCCGAGTATCTCCAGTCGTTCCTGGTAAGGAGTGTGGCGCAAGCCCATGACGATTTTCGTTGCTCGACGCTGTGGGGTCTCAAGCGCTGCAAGGTCACGTTTTAGCCAGGGTTGCCGGGTCTGGATTGCATATTCGACGTGAGGACGCACGTTGGCATTCAGCATCAAAGAGAAGATGAATGGATCCAAAATTCCGAATGCTCTTCGCAGGAGTCCAACGTGCTGGTTGCCCCTTTTAAAAGCGGAATCTGACTGTTTGGAACATCCGAGGTCTTCCTGTACCAGCACACCCAAGTCGCGTTCCTGAGTGGTGGTCTTCAGATCGTGTGCCCCAAGCTTGTAGACGTGGACTTGTCGATGGCGGATATGAACAAAGCGACAGTTGTTCACATTAAACGGCAGGGCGTTTCTCACCGACCAATTCCAGGCCTCATTCAAGTCACGCTGTAGGACTTCATGGTCGTCCGATCGTTTTATCGCCTGTCAAACCTTGAGGTCGTCCGCGAAGAGTAAGAATTTCGACGTAATAACTCTTACTAGATCGTTAATGAAAAGTGGCGGAATTATAAGGGATCCGAAAAGTTAAAAAATAATTTCAAGAAATGCAGATAAAAGTAAAAGGCTTTGTTAAGGGCCACTAAAACGGCGTACTTCAGTAGAAAAATACAACTTAACAAAAAATGAAGTCAAACTTTCATGGCGCTGGTATTGATTCAAAGCGCCAAATTTCAACCTGAGTAAATCTCAGAAAAACTCCTTTTCTAAGGCTACAATATTGCTTAACTTGGCGCAAAAATGAGCTGCTGCGGACAAGGTTTAACCGCTTCTTACGTTAAAAGTAAATACTATGCAATACGTGCAGCAATTTGCTGGTTATTTGCAATTGAGTGGTGGTCTACGAATAACGCCATTATTCTTTATTGCTAAAAACGGCTTTTTGCTTTACAAGCGGATATCAGAAAAAGAACAAAACATGTAAAAAGTAGCGAAGCGGTAAACGTTCTAAATAGGCATAGCTATCTTGAACTGCTCTATATAGCCCGTATTACTCTGCAACAACTAGGGACGTCGTAGGTGGCCGAAAAGCACACTGCGGGCATACATAGCAAATGTAGGCAAATAGGCTATAATGTTGTGAGAAAACTCTACAAAGCCAGTAAGTAATCTTATGTATGCGTGGGAATTCAGGAGGGCATGTGATTAAGCCGCGGTCAGAAGGCCACAGTATACAATGTTCGGGGGAACCGAGCCACATAGACCACTAGCAATATAGAGTTTCGTATTTTTAAGCCTCTAAGTGGTCATGAAGTTTATGTCAAGGCTGCCCGAGCCAGGTCTACTTGAATGATACAGGAGACCTTTAGGATCAGTTGACACGTTTTGGCCTGGAACATATACATTTCTTAGTTAAACATCGCAAGTTTTATTTATTAGAGCCGATTTTCTATATATTCATGAGGCTATGTCCCCAACACCAGTGAGCTAGAGGAGCTTGTCAATGATAATAAAGAAATGAGTAAGCGAAATTTAATAACATTTATCAAAATGCTATGGGACGTGAAATCCACTTTGGTCGGAGTTGGTAGCGAGTTACCAACTCTACTTCTGAGGATCGAGCTTACTTAAACGTGAGGGATTATTATGCTTCATGTGTTGGTGCACACTATTGTGTGGCCTTTGCTTAAGTTCGAGCTACTTCTTTCCACTATCAAGTTCTGAAGCAAGTGCCGGCATTGTTCAACCTGGTGGCAATGTTAACTGGTACTATACTGTCGCAACAGTTGTTTCCTTTGTGGTTTTCTGGCAGGAGCTGTTCTAGCACCCTATGCAAAAAGTGATAAGGTAAATCAGTAGTAGGATAATAACAAACACGTGGGAGCTGGTTGTTAACCCACCATTACGCATAACGCATGGTAGGCCGTGGAGCCAGCTAAAAGCTATTTAGCGCGTGCCGCCAAGATAAGACTAGTGGTGGTCGAACGTTTCGTGTGGTCAAGCCAGCCAATGTGACAAGGGCCTCTCCGTGGTTGATTAGCTTTCGTGCCATTAAACGGAAGCTGGAAGTGAGAGTGTTTTACTAGCAAAAGCAGTTAAGGAAGAGGGTCTGGTTTTCATTATGCCTGTCTATTAGTGTTGAAAACAGTGGTAGGCATATGTATACCAGATAAAGCTAAGTAGATGGGATCAAGTGAGGATAAGTGGAGGACAAAATGTCTGATTCTTAGGCCTATACATTTAAAGTGCTCCCTTTGTCGACAAACTATACCATACATATATTATTTTGCTGTGTGCATACTGATAGTAGTTGGAAACGGCGGAGTAAAGTAGCTAATACTCGGACTTAATGCAAAAGCATCAATTAAGGCTAGCTAGCAACCGACATTTACGAAGTGGTATAAAAGTTCATCTAAAGCCAGTATTTAGACGGTTTTAGACAATTCTAATGCTACTCATAGGTGTAACAGCGGCAACGATCGCTTTCAACATCTTATGCAAAGCTTAGGTCCGGTAGGAGGCCTTTACTAGGCGTACCTCAAAGGTCCAAAGCCTAATATTTTTCCACGGACCCAGTGGTTTAAGAAGTTTGAAAGTGATAAACGTAAAGCTGAAGACAAAGGATGAAGATGTGGATAAGATGTATAGTTTGAAGTTGGCCTTCTCGGA
The DNA here is from genome assembly GCA_944474145.2 of Dicrocoelium dendriticum. Lineage (NCBI taxonomy): Eukaryota > Metazoa > Platyhelminthes > Trematoda > Plagiorchiida > Dicrocoeliidae > Dicrocoelium > Dicrocoelium dendriticum. The sequence continues at coordinate 36,566,448 of OX104062.1, read as the reverse complement.
TGGCTTCGTCATTGCCCTGCAATGTCCTATTTAAGGAATAACTACGGGTATGACAACCTGCCATTAAGTAGGCTAGGCTGTACTGTTGGTTGAAATTTTTAAACACTTGACGAAATGACTATTGAAAAAGAGAACCCGGAGGGTTGTGGATAACAATTGGTCCATGCAGCCTTTGGATCAACGTGTCACTGAGGGAACCGAAACACGTCAGGAACTAATCATTAATGGCTAAATACCATTTGCATTCAGAATTTTAATGTTAGCACCTGTAGGATGCGTACGACTGATCACACTGAGAGCGCCTAAGTGTTGTGATTGCGGTAATGGATAAGTTAAAAACAGGGGGTCATCGATGGAGACAGTTGGTGGGGGTAATCCCTTATTATCCCATACAGGATGCTTTTGTGGTGGCGTCCACTCCATCCATAGTGCAAGCACTAGGCGAAATTGTCCGTAGGAGAACTCAAGTAGGTCAAGAAGAGGTCGTTGAAGACTAAAGTTATCTTGTACTCGGATTGCTATTCTTAAAACCTAGAAAATGAGTGTGACGGATACCGTTAAAAACGGTAACGACAATGAATGTGGATGAGTTGTGAGCTCAAGGTGCTTAGATGTCATGCACTACATCGTGGGTGTCCTCAAGCTACCTCAGGACCAGTTTCGAAGAAATGCAAATGCGGAAAATGCTTTGTTTATTGTCAAAACATAGGCATCTTTGTATCACCTTCCTGAATGCCTGCAAGAGTTTGAGTTCGCTTAGTCTGGAAGGCAACTTGTTCCATATGTCACATGCGCAACTAAGAAAAAACTAGATCGCTTTCTCTTCTTTGCCTTTAGCGGGATAATGGAATGACCCTGGTTTCGGAGTTTTGATTCAGATCAGCTCCTTAGTTTAAGACAAGTGATATTACTGTGCGTCATTCTATGAATTAACTTACGTATCAAACACAGATTAAGGATATTGCACCTTTGCCCTAGGGGCAGAATTTTAAGATGTTCGCATCTCTGTCGATAATTCAGCGCTTGCTGTGATAGAGTCAACATCTTCGTAAAGCGCTACTGAGCATTTCAAGCAGAACACGGTCCGAATTCCATAGGTTACTGCATATTAAAGAGCAATATTCCAGATGTGGCTGGACGTGGCTCTTATAAAGTGCTAACCTTGCATCTGCGTATATTATGTAACCGCGTATGTGGAAAGATAATCCCCCAACTCTTGCCACTTGATAATGAATGTGCTCTGCAAAGTTGAAGCGCGCGGAGTAGCGCAAGACCAGATCAGTGGTCATGGAATTCTGTTTCAGAATAATGACGTTTATTGTTAGGGACCCAGCAGTTCGTCGGCACTGCATATCACAGAAAATCAATCAGGTTTACTTAGCAACGCAATGATTGGATGAGATCATTCCGTTGGCCGCCCAGTGGGAGCATCGCACTTTAGCTGAGCTGTAAACTTGAAATATTTAGGACTTGTGTGTTCCAGTCACCGGAGCAAACGGTTGGAGCCCTGTGGAATATTGTGTGCACTTCTTCTGCTCAGTTTATAGTTTTCGTGGTACATCGAAATCCTGGAAGTATCTCCAGGAAGGTTATTTACTTTATTCATACAGGGCTGAAAATAGGTGTCCAATACTGAGTGACTTCAACTTCCCTGAACTCTGCTGGGCTGAGCTATTTTGCAGTGCAGCGGTGGGCCCTGTCGGTGTGGATCTCGTCGAGGTCACGTTGCAACTTCCTTTGCATCAGTTCATAAACCATCCGACTAGTTATATGGGCAAGCAACTTCCGTCTACCATGGAGCTCATTTTTGTGAAGTCATAGGATTTCGTAAGTGTTATTACCTACGGCTGTCCTCTGGGAGCCAGTAACCATGCCTGCATGTCCATCGATGTGCTCTAACTAAGCGTCATCAAAACCGCTGAGGTATATCCAAATATTTGACAGACAGAATTTAACGCAATACGAGACAACGCTCCAGTTCTGCGTTGCGCGATCACCGCGGCTGACGCCGTTGAGACAGTCTTGAAAAAAGTTAAGGCATACCTCACCGAGGCTGGCTGGCCGAACAACCTCCTCGTGGTACCATCTGGGTGGTTCGGGTTTAACCCATTTCAGCTAATAGTTCGGCGGCAGTGTTCCCGGACGTGGTGGGTATTCGCCTGGCTAGCGTTCTTCCTACAAAATAGCACAAATGTCTGCTTCACCACACTGTGGCGTGGCGGTCGTGGCTCGTCACAAAATAAAGACAATGCCCCGTGAATATCTGGATAAACCTTTTCAACCCACGGACACCAATCTTCTACTCGCACATTGCTGACGATAGCAAACATTCAAGAATGGAGCAGCACAGTTATAATCGCAAATTACAAAGCCACACATACGCACACACAATTACAAACTTACATAACCCTGCAGAAACAAGCGCTGTTTTGGCAAACATATCGGATTTTTGCACATTCTTGATCGCGCGTTGTTTTCTCAAATTGATTATGCTTGTAAAGGCGTGTCTCGCCTTGTCGAGAAAAAAGCTTTGTTTATTTATAGCTGTCTGCTCCAATGTCCCGCTCATTAAAAGACGGGTGACACTGGCGCAGTCTCCTTGGATAGATCATACAAGTACAAAATTCCTCCGGAGGCACCCTAAGTGCAGGCGAACTTACCATGCGGCTACATCAACCAACACATACGAAAGCCATCGAGCGGTTAGAAATAAATATAATCGACCACTTGGGACACTTCGTCTTCATTACGAGAAGGATATGGCTGATGCAGCCGCAACAACTCCAAAGCTCTTTGCTTACGTAAAGAGACGCAGCGATACAAACTCGTCTATACCGGCTTTACTACGAGCGGACGGGACTCATGGGCATACTGACCATGATAATGTTGGCGTACTTAGCAAACAGTGTCCTGGTGGCTTTGCTCGCGAGGCCTCTCTAACTCAGGTTGGGCTAGTCACAAATGTCCTAGAGGATACGCGCCTAATTGAAATCAGCAAAACGGAGGAACGATCTTTGGGCTATTGCAAGGGCTAAGTCCTTCCAAAGCTTCTGGCCGTGAGACGATTCAACCGAAGCTGATGCATGTATTGGCCGCGGAGCTAAAGGGCCTGCTGACGTGCGCGTTTACAATATCACTCGACAGCTGTGCTTTACCTTCTGAAGGGAAGGAGGCCATCATCCGGGTGTTTTTAGGGGCGGTGATAGCGCTGTGTTCGCGAAATACCAGCCAGTCAGCTTGACAAGCATAGTAGATAAATAATTGCACAATTTTGCTTTATTCTCAATACTTCGTGGCACATGACGCCTGGCATGATTAAAAATCTACCTGCGATTGTTTCACAACAGTCATATAGCTTTGCATGAAGTGTGCTGTTGGCACGATGTATAGAAGTTACCTACCTGGCGGATGTACTGGTCAGAAACGGAATCGGTGATGTTGTGGCAAAAGTCTAAGATCAAAATGTGTATAAGCGTAACAAGTCGAGGGGAGACAGAATGTAGAAACAGGGAGGTATTTTTTAATCTACATATCCAAAATATACTTTAATGATGTGAAAAGTCTCTTTGATTAACTTGCCGGCGTATTTGTGGCCAGTGACTTAATTCAGTGGCCGGTCACCTCCGCCATGTCGCAGTTTTGTTAAAAGGAAAGCTGTGGTGGTTTATAGGGAGAACGAAGACCAGGCGAAACCCCGATACCTCCCGGAACGATGCCAAACATCCGTTTGAATTGTAATGTATAACTGACAATGTATCTTAAAGCCTGATTGTACGCGCGGCTATTAGCAGTTGTATGTGCTACAACTCTGCGTGGACTAACTGAATTGGGCCGGGATTCGGCGGAGAATTACCTGAATAGGTTTAGCCTTCTCAGTCATGCACAACACGAATTCCATACCGGATTTTAGTGTTTGACAACTTTGCCTGTAGTCCGCGAATGCTGGGCTGTGGCAGCAGACAACGCTTACGTTATCAAAGTGCTTTTTGTTGGCTTCTCGAAAGCCTTGGATACTGTTCCACAGCAACGGTTCTCAGCAAAGTTGCGATCCTATGACGAAGCTGGAGGCACCTTAAAATGGTGTCTGCTTTCCTAGCGGGAGGAGAAAAGTGTATACTCGTGGGTCGTAGCCCTCCTCTTAAACAACCGGTTTTTAGGGGCGTTCCGCAGGGCTCAGTTCTTTGGTCGTGGCTTTTCGCAATTTAGGGCAATGACCTACCCCAGGAGCTTAAAGTATCGTCGCTATTGTTTGCTGATGGTCTCAAGCTCTGTAAAATTGTGGATATCCCTGGGGACCTGAGGGAAGTCAAAAGCCCTGTAAAGGCTATGGGATTGAGCAACCTTATGGTTGATGCCTATAAATCAGGCGAAATATTCTGTCCTTCGCATTGAAGGTACTAGTCCACCCACGCGTTATGTCGTTGGGGGAAGTGAAATCCCCGCCGTTAATCAGCAGGTTGAACTAAGTGTCGTCCACACCACAGCGCTTCCGTCTAGTGCGAATTTGAGGAAGGCTGCTTGCGGAGGGTTCCGTATGATGTGGTTTCGGTGCCGCACCTTCGGTGTCCTAACGGCCGATAAGTTTCGAAGCTCTTCTCAGCTTTTGTGCGATCCTACGGTTTCCAGTCATCTAATGTATGGAAGGATTAATAGTGGATTCTCTACGGAGGACCTGCCTGCAACCCATCTGGCCCGTGGGTCCACCGACTAGACATAGACACGCAAGCAAAAAACATACCTATACCTCCAAATCCTTCTGCATCTGGAGAATGCTCCCGCTGCATTCCAATGAACCGGAACATCCTCGACAGAAGCGCTGCGCCTACTATGTATGGTGAATCCTGCATAAGCCACTCTGTTAGCGAAAGAGTTATCTGATGCAGTCTGACTAAGAATAGCTGCGAGATAAATCGGGCCGAATGTGGCCTAGCCAAGGACAGTTGGCCCGACTTCTGATTGTTGGCTGCGTTCCAGCACGTGGTGGGTTTTCGCCTGGCAAGCCTTCTCCCCATAAAACGCCACAGAGGTTTACTTAACAACACTGAGACGTGGCGGATGTGATGCGCCACCGAATAAAGTCACTGCTCTTTGAAGCACACTAGCAAATCCCTACTTTACACGCCACTAATTCAGCTGCATACGCTCCCAGATGTTTACTTACTTTTGTCAATCATATTCGGTCCTTCATTATCAACACAGCGCTAACTATACCGCTTCTCACTAGGTGACTTTACACCTTACGTTCTTGCGTGTAATCTATCCTGAACCTGGCGAAACGCCAGTGCTTGTTCAATTATGAGGATACATGGTTTGACGTGCATCGAAATAGTTCAGAATAAAATTTTATTTATTTATTTCTATATCACGGTATCCAAGCTTGTCCACCTTGCATTGTAAAGGACAAACTGGAACTGGAGAGGGTTTTGTCAGTGGTCACAAGGTTAGTGCGGGGAGTACGAAGGCAAACGTGTCCCGAACGTTTGCTTAGCCTGGGTATGTATTCGGTGCACTACCGGAGAATTAGTGGTATCTTGATCCTCACTTACCGTACCTTAGCGGGTACGATCGGTCCAGGCTTGTCCTGGCTATTTAGTCCCCCCAAGCTGTCTAGTCTCCAAGATCAACCCATCACACTGCACAAACTGCGTTCTGCTTGGGTAAGGACGGAAACTCACTTGTCGCGCCGGGTTATTGAACGTAAGAACTCGCTTCCGAAGCATGTCGTTAGGGAGTCTACGGTTAAGAGCTTTGAGCCTAGGTTGCAATACGAAACTTTACCCTTCACATAACAGACTGGTATCCAAATCTCCGTTCGATTTTTAGTTTCTCATACCTCGAGATTATCATTAGATAGCTGACATTCCTCCTGTTGTTTTCTTGGCCTATCACATACGCTCTTACTTAACATCAACCGGTCGGGCAGGGACTGCTGGACAGGAAAATGTGAGTGTGACGCGGTCTTTGTTTAGGCGTTACAACATCGCAAGCTGACCTACCAACTTCCGGTTCAGAACTACGCAAAAGATGGAACATCCGCGGGATTACCCTATCTTTCCAGTCCTAACTGAACATGAACTTGAAGTAGTTGCGGTACACTAGTAGAAAAACCAAGCTTGCTTGGTTTCTGTTCAAAATCAAGATGATGACCTTCATATGTTAATTAACCACAGTTAAGTTTGAGGTGTAGGCTTTCATCCATTAAGTCCGTTGTGTGGCAGAGTGCAAAAGAGAGGTCCCGTTTCTGCTCCATCACTTACCTTTTTTCTAAGGATTGCAGGCGTGTTGGCTGTGGCATAGCACTGTGTTCTTGAACTTCCGGCCCGTCAGCTGAACAAGCGTAATAGTTAAGTTGTTTGCAACTTCGGTCAGAAATTCTTTTAAAATCACCTGACTAAGTTTATCATTTTTAGCTCTTCGCAACACGAATTCATCGATGATTTCATGTCTGGCAGATTTACTTGTAGATCGTGAAAGCTGGGCTGAGGCAGTGGATAACGGGCACGCTATCGACGTGCTTTTCTTAGGCTTCGCGAAAGCCTTTGATACGGTTCCACATCAAAGACTCTCAATGAAGTTGGGAATGTATATGATATCTGGTATCGCCCTCAAATGGATCCCTGCTTTCCTGGAGGGGAGACAACAGTGTGTACTCGTGGGGCCTAGCCATCCTCTTGCACAACCTGTTTTTAGTGGCTTACCGCAGGGCTCGGTTCTAGGGCCGTTGCTTTTCGCAATTTATGTCAATGACCTACCCAAGGAGATTAAGATAACGTCGCTATTGTTTGCTGGTGACCGGAAGCTCAGAAAAATGGTGCATATCCCTGTTGGGATCTGAGGCAATTCAGAGGGCCTTGGATAGGCTATGGGATTGATCAACCTTATGGCTTACGCCTATAAATCAGCCGAAATCTTCTGTCCTTCGCAATAGAAGTGTTGGTCCTCGCGTGCGCTGTATTTGGTGGAAGCAATCTCTCTGTTTTCACTCAACAGGTTGATCTAGGTATCACCCACACCTCAGAGCTACACTCTGAGGACAATTTGAGGAAGGCTGCTTGCAGAGGGTTCCGAATGAGGTGGTTTCTGTTCCGCCCCTCCGGTGTCCAAAAGTCCAATATTTTTGTAAAACTGTTCTCAGCTTTTGTGCGACCTTACGTAGCGTACAGTATCCAGGCTTGTCCACCGTGCCTTGAAAGGGACAAAATGGCACTGGAGAGGGCTTTGAGGTTGGGTACAATGATAGCGCAGGGATTACGGGGACAAACGTATCCCGAAATTTGCTTAGCTTGTGTATGTACTTAATGCACTACCGCAGATTTAGTGGAGAATTGCTCCTCACTTACCGTATCGTACTTAAATAAATAAATAAATATTTATTCTCGACTATGCGAGGCACGCCAATTGAGGCATGATCAGGTATGTACAGCTGTACAGACATTTTATGGGAACTGTAGTGACAGTAGAAAATTGTTCATATGTCCACGCTTGGGACTGTGCGATGGTGAACATGCGAAAGAACGATTGGGTTGTAGTGGGATCGGGATCCATTTGTTTGGACATAATCGCTCTGCCACATATAGCAGTCATACCTCGAGTAATAATAGATAAATCCTGAGTGATCCATTGGAAGATAATTGAAGAGCAAGCTATCCATTATGATGATTCTAATTGAGCTGCCAGTGTGAAGTTATGGGCTGACTTTATTCGGTGGCGAGTCACAATCGCCACGTTGCAGTGTTGTTAAACGGACATTTGTGGCTTTTTATAGGGAGAACGCTTGCCAGGTGAAAACCCACCACGTCCTGAAACACTGCCGCCAATCCATTGGATGGCAAGTTGTAACTGGCTATGTTTCTTGTTGAACGTTCTTTTGCTCCGTTATTCGCAGTCAAGTTGCGTCCCATTTTTCTGCTGACTGATGCGCTATGCGAGTGGCCATTGCGTGCCTGGGTCCTCTCCTGTTCCAGATCGGTAGGTCAGGAACTAAGCATTCTTTCTGGATATGATGTGTTGATCAGCTTCAGAACCACGTGAAGCCTCGAAGAATATACGTTGAAATATGTTGAAGTCTTGGAGGACAGGATAGGTTCCGAAGAAAGAATCGCAGATCCCCCGGCGTATGTAGTGAAATTGATTAGAGATTGTGGTAACCACGGCCATTTGAGCGGTCAAAGCGGATTGAAGAGCTTAGAATGACCGATTGTCCAAGCTTTGTATTGGCAGGAGAATGTGTTTTCCGTAGTCGAAAGTCCTCCAGTCAAGAGATATGTGGAAGAGGTATTGTTAGGTAAATTGGACTCAATGGTTCATGCCGCGGAAGAATTGATTGATTTTTCCGGTTAGTAAGTTGTAAAAAAGTTGATAATTTTCCGCTCATATCCAGATAGAGGAACTGTGTGCCTTGTATTGTTGTCGAAACGGATGACAATTCCTTGGGTGCGTGTCGCCGTACCTGTGACAGACTCGGGAGAAAAAGGAAACGAACAGAGACAGCCACACAGACAGATGAAAGGAATGCATCTGAAATGCAGTCAATCAATTGCGGCGATGCCTGAACTATTGTACCCCTATGCATGTAATTGTTATTTAAATATCGCATATACACGTATTTCATAAGTGGCGAAATACGACGAGAATCGAGCGGAACACGGATCAGTAAAGTATGAAAGATTGAAGAGTGAAGCAGAAGTGTTTGGGGAGGGGTCAGAAGGTAAAAGAGCGTTTAGATAAGACGGGATAAGTCAGCAAGATGTAGCTAGGCAGTCAGATTAAAGTGGGGATAACAGTAGTGAATGTCGCGAGAAAGTAAATTTGCGGGACTACAGAGGCTATATAAAAAGCCCGTTAGCATATCAAACGAAGCTCTCAGGCTGAGGGACAGGGTGTGTTGTGACTGCACAGCCTAGAACACGTGCGTCTCTGATTTCTGGAAACAGTCAGAAAATAGGAGGCTGGTCAGACCAGGCTAGAGTGGAGCCAGGCCCGAAGTGTTATCCGTCCAATGGATAAAGGAAGGCAGACAGAGTGCGAAAATGAAGGAATGTAATCGTGAAGGAGACACTTAAGGGGAAGTGGAAGAGCCTACAAAAATCTCGAGGTGTTGCGAACAGACCTTTTGACCAGTCGATGGTTCACAAGTATGGGCTCAGTATTCGGAAAGCAGGAGACCATGGGAATGAGATGAGGATATCGGCTCATGGAGAGAAAGCCGTATTATAAAGGTCAGAAAGTTAACAGAGCGTCAACAGAATAGAAGTGTTAAAGATAAAAGCGGACATACTATTGATGAATCATGAGCAGCAGTGCTCTGGAGGCGGGGGAGACAGAGCATTGCGCCTGCAGAGACTATATCATTTAGAACTCAGAAGTTCGAGAGAGGTCAGAAGGCAGGAGGCCGTACAGCCAGAACCAGATAAGCCAGGCTAGAGTGTGAAAAAAAGGCTCTATGGGTGAGAAGAGAAAGAAAAAGAAAGCCAACGATATGCTCCAGGTGCTGTGCGCAGACCGTTGGAGCTTACGGTTTCTGTTCATTAGGTTCACGGAAGTCGGAAGGTACGAGATCGTTGAGACGAGCCCAGAATGTCAGCTCGTAGGGTAAAAGTCGTGTTAGTAAAGTCTAAGTGCTGACAGAGAGCATCAACAGAAATGGACATGTTAAGGAAAGAAGGGGACATGATAATAAGGTTCAATCATGACCAGCGGTGGTCTTGCGGTGAGGGTAACAGACTATCGTCGGCAGAGTCTAGATCATTAGATCACAGAAGTCCGAGCGATGTCAGAAGACAGGAGAGGGTACAGTCAAACCCAGGTAAGTCAGCAAGCTGAAGCTAGGCCTCCAAAGTAAGGTGGGAATAAGTAATGAGTGTCATCAGAAAGCAGTTTGGGAAGCAAGTGACTATATGAAAAGGCGGTTGCATGCCGAGGAATGGTCTCAGGATAAGGGGGACAGAGCACCAGGACAACAAAGCCAAGATCGTTAACGTTTGGAATGTAAGGAAGTAGTCAGAAAGCATGTGGCTGGTCAGACGCCGCTAGAGTAGTGCCAGATCCGGAGAGTTGCCTGACCAGTGGAAAAAGGAATGCAAACAAAAGGATGTGTTTGTGAAGCTTTTCTCAGCGTTTGTGCGACCCCACCTAGAATATTGCGTCCAGACCTGTCCACCATGCCTTGTCCGGGACAAATTGGCACTAGAAAGGGTGTTGCGTGTCGGTACTAGGTTGGTCAAGGGGTTACGAGGACAAACATACCCCGAACGTCTACTTAGTTTGGGGATGCAGTCAATGCACTATCGAAGGATTAGAGGGGACCTAATCCTAACCTACCGTATTTTGACTGGGAAGGTTTACCCTGATTGGTCCAGGTTATTTAGTCCTGCTAGATTATCATGTTTCTGCACGCATTGTATGAAGCTTGACAAACCATGCTCCGATCGAGTCAGAGCGGAGACACGGTTATCGCGTCGAGTCATCGAGCACTGGAACCTGCTTCCAGAAAAGATTGTCAAGGAAGCTACCATTAAAGGGTTTGAGCGTCAACTCGACGCCCTTGTGTGGCAACATGAAACCTTTCCTTTTTCCTGACTAATTCCCATCTTCATAATTCGATTCTATTTCTCCTTACTTTTCCTCGCCATTGGTGTTATTCTCTTCTTTTAACTGATTTCCCTTACTCTCTTACCTTCGCTTTTTCTTCCTCTTACTTACTTCACTTAATTGACATAGCTGGGACAGCCAATGTAAGGAACGTGGGCATTAACTTGGTGGACCAGGGTGATTTTCGGGTGTTTTTCTTTTAGACCTTTCAGGAAGTCGGAGCGCCCCTAGCATCTCCTGGATCGACGACTCGTGCAAGAAGGACCACTTACAGGATTCATCCTATCGTTCCGGTCCCACTTGAAGCTAAACTAGTGTTCAAGTTCAAGTTCAAGTGAGACCGGAACGACAGGATGAATCCCGTAAGTGTTCCTACTTGAGCGGGTCGTCGATCCAGGGGTTGCTAGGGGCGCTCCGACTTCCTGAAAGGTCTAAAAGAAAAACACCCGAAAATCACCCTGGTCCACCAAGTTAATGCCCACGTTCCTTACATTGGCTGTCCCAGCTATGTCAATTAAGTGAAGTAAGTAAGAGGAAGAAAAAGCGAAGGTAAGAGAGTAAGGGAAATCAGTTAAAAGAAGAGAATAACACCAATGGCGAGGAAAAGTAAGGAGAAATAGAATCGAATTATGAAGATGGGAATTAGTCAGGAAAAAGGAAAGGTTTCATGTTGCCACACAAGGGCGTCGAGTTGACGCTCAAACCCTTTAATGGTAGCTTCCTTGACAATCTTTTCTGGAAGCAGGTTCCAGTGCTCGATGACTCGACGCGATAACCGTGTCTCCGCTCTGACTCGATCGGAGCATGGTTTGTCAAGCTTCATACAATGCGTGCAGAAACATGATAATCTAGCAGGACTAAATAACCTGGACCAATCAGGGTAAACCTTCCCAGTCAAAATACGGTAGGTTAGGATTAGGTCCCCTCTAATCCTTCGATAGTGCATTGACTGCATCCCCAAACTAAGTAGACGTTCGGGGTATGTTTGTCCTCGTAACCCCTTGACCAACCTAGTACCGACACGCAACACCCTTTCTAGTGCCAATTTGTCCCGGACAAGGTGCATTTGACTCATCAAACGAAGACGCAAAGGCTACATCCGCCTCGGTTTTTCGCGAGACGACCATGTTGAAGTGGAAAACAGAGCAGAATTTAAAACCACGTGTACAACCGTAAAACAACACAATAAAAAGGCAAAACAGGGTGAAAAACGGGATTAAAAAGGGAACAACCGCAAAATTACCATTAAGCGTCTGGAAGACGTTATGGCCAGTACCACTTTAGTCGATCCAAGATATGTTGGATCAGCGGAAATTTGACAATCGGCAAATTCCGTTTCAAGTGTTTATTCCAACACTGTTTTCACGTTTTTTCAACTAAAAATCTCGATCAGTTTGGCACGCCAAAAAATCGAGTTACCGCGTAGCTCTCACAGAAAAAGCTCAGTTTCTGTAAATTTTTGTTTTAAAGCGGAACGTGATTTAGAAAATACCCGAAAGACTTTTATCGTACATCTACTGAACAGTCGACCTTGGGTTTGTTTTACTTCGTTGACCTCTTAAAGTAAGACGTCATGTTTTCGCTCCGTCACGTTCCTTGGTTGTCTTCCGATGAATTCGCTTACGTAACTAAATGTCTACGAGATAAAACCTCAGTTTCCCTTCGTGCGGCGTTAGCAATACTGCATGTTTGGGTGACACGCCTTCCTCCCTCGAAAATTCCGCGCGCCATCACATGTACTCATGACTTGCTTGTTTCTTATTTTGAAGAGTCTCATCAAAGTCTAGCTCTAGCGTTAATGCGTATTATCTCGCCGCTATCCAGTGAAGAGCAGGATAGGGATAAACCCTATTCAGCTCAATCTTTGACTTCGCTGTCTGCGAATGCTGGCTTCCCTCCTTGGATTGCTGATCTACGGAACGACGTAGCGCATGGTTCACTTCCTTCAGTTCCTCTTATGGAACATGCCTTCAGTTGGGCTTTGGATCGACTAGATGACTTCTGGCATTCCAACTTAATCCACATAGAAAACGCGCAGTTACAGCTGAATAATACATTCCATTCGGCTTGCCGAGAGCTAAATCGTTATGTCAATGAGCGGTTGTACGAAAATGTTCCACACTCCGAACTTTCTCTTAGACATTTCGAGACAGCTCTCAATGAAGCTTGCCTATGTACTCCTGCTGTCCGTTTTGCATGCGTGTCGCTACTGCGTGCTCACACGCTCTCCAGGGACGCGGCCAGAATGCCTATAATTACTGCCACGCGCCGCATTCGAAGCTTGCTCACCATATTAAAGCAAAGAGGGGCACTTCACCTCTTTATTTTGCAGTTTTTCCTCCACGTGCATTTGACCGAGCTCACCTTTTCCACTTGTATGGATTGGTGTTCATTTTGGTTAGATGGTTTTAACAAATATCAGGTGGGCAAGGAGAGTGAAATTAGCCGGTATTTGGACGATCACTGCATGTGTTCCTTCGATTGGCGTCGAGTATTTCAACATGTGTTGATAGCGCATTCTTGTCCGAAGCTCTACGATCTTTGTGTTGGTGTGTTAGACGCCTTCCGTCCTCCCATTCCTGATACGAAGCGAAAAAATGTGCTATCCTATCTGCAGATATTTTTGGGACTTGACAATATTGCTTTCGACAACAGCGTTTGCCATGAACAATCCGTGTTTCATCCACATTGGACATATTCCGAGGAGCTGTGGGCGGATTGTGCCTTGGGTGCATTGAGCGGTTCATCCAACACTGCCTTTTTTCCTGCACTTTTCTCTCCAGACTATAATGCCGCGGCAAGTGGAAAGTATAAAGGATTTTCTGCACAAGACGCAGAGGGCGGACGCAAAGTGTATGACAATTGCAATCTTACTCATTTTATTTAGCCGTGAAAATAAAGGAGAATAAGGACAATGTCAAGTTCAAGATCAGGTGCAGTCGTTTCCTATATACATTGGTGGTAACTGAAAAGGAGAAAGTTGGAAAGATTAAAAGTTCGATTTTACCAAGTATGTATTGTTCCGTAATATCACTTCAACTTTGGTTTTCAGATGTGACTGTAAAGGAGATCAAATGATTTGCCAAAAATACATTGGTCTATGATATTTTCTGTCTTCCGTTACTATCATTCCAACAATTGTGCAGCGATTTGTAACTTAAACCACCATCGTCTTATGTAAGACGAACAGTTGGTTTCGGATTACTGCTCACGAACTTATAATATGATGTCTCCGAAATATGTGCAACTATTTCAAGTGTCAGTTTGCTATAACAATCGGAGTGGAAACCCGATGTCCTCGAATGTGTTCCGCGTATAACCTATGGCGGTTGATTCTTCCATTTCGTAGCACAACCGCAGGTAATCCCAAAAAGTTGTTTGCTTGCGTAAGGCGACGCAGCGGTGCGAATCTATCCATACCAGCGCTACTGCGAACAGACAGGACTCGTGCACACACCGACTGTGATACAGCTTGTATACTTGGCGTGGAGTTCATTGTTGTAGAGGGCAGAAGGGAGGACCCATGTTAGCCCCATCACCTCCGGTTCAACACCAAGACCACGCATGCAAGTGCGACACGGTAGTCCTCAGGGAATCGGAGCAGTCGCAGTAGGACAACGCGGCCTTGGTGTTTTGCATTGGTGCTTATCTGAGAAGAGTTTGAAATCTTTCTCTTTCGTCGCTTCAACAACAGTCGCCAGAAGACGATTCCAGTCACTCACTGCCCGAGTTTAGAGGGCGGCAGCGGTGTCGACTTTGAGCCTCCTCGGTTTTAATAGTTTCCAATGGTGACCTCGTGAAGAGCCAGCTCTTTTGGGCTGAAAATGCTGTAGCTAGCTCCCAATTTCCCCTTTTACTACGCGCCTCGACAGCGAGTACTCCATGGGAATGCATCACATAAAGCCGGAGAGAGTGGAAGATCACGAGGCCCGGGAACGGACTTAGAGATACGTCCCTGGTACTTTTCGGTTAAGACACATTCAAACTTAGAGAGTGGAAATGTAGCTAGCAGCCAATACTCTAGAATCGGTCGTTCATGGGAAGTGAAGAGAAGCCAGAAGATCTTCGGTATCCTTCAACAGACGGATCTTACGGCGCAGGACATCCTGTTTGCAGTGACAAGCTTTTCCAGTCTATCCTGTATGGGTTCAGGTCATGTGCTGTTATTACGTGCTTGAGAAGGAACCCGACAATGTGCCTCAAAAGCCCCGCTCGGCAAGGCGCAACATTGTTCATAATTTATTAGTAGGCCCCATTTGATGGACCAGTTTTGCAACAGATCAAGGGTCTCCTGCAGCCGATAAGCAACGTCAAGCTGATGCACTTCAGACCAAAGCTTGAGATCGTCGGCATAGATTAAGCATTCGGTTTAGTGTTGGCGGAATATCACTGACATACTGTTGGAACAGTTCAGGTCCAGGGACTAATCCTTGTGGAACACCGCTTGTCATAAGCACTGGCTTGGAAAGCGTCTCTTTCACTCTCGCATAGTTAGACCTTCCAAGAAGTCGGCACTGCACGAGTGAAGGCTACCACTGCCACTGATCTCTGTAAGCTTCCAAAGTAATCGGTGGGGGACTTTGTCGAACGCTTTGCTGAAATCGACGAAAACCACATATGCGTTGTCTGGCATCATTTGCCCTCGCCCCCTTTCTCTAGCCACTATACCATTTTCCGGCCAAGTTGTCGTCTTGGGAAAGAGAAATAATCTGGGGAGGGCATTCAACATGAGTCTACTCAATTAATTTGTTCCGTGTGTAAGCCAATCACTTGTGCAAGTGTGTAGGTGTGTCTGTACAGCCCGTCGCCTTCAGCCAATCGGACCTCAGACGCACTAAGTCATGGGTGCAGGTGGGACGCTTCGGCTCCTACGCACGGAACAAATTAATTGAGTAGATTCATGTTGAATGCTCCCTCAGATTATTTCTGTTGCCCAAGATGATAGTGTGGCAAGGAAATGGTGTAGTAGCTTGGTGGAGCAAGAGCGTCCCCTCTGGAAGCCATGCTGGGAAGACGTGATGGCGTTTTCGTCGCAGTGCCTATGTAGTGGGCTTACTGAATACTGTATTATAGAGCAAGTAGAAATGGATTCTGTACAACTCTTTCGAAATATTTTGAAAAACATTATAATAGTTGTCAACCGTGAATATCCTTGTCGTTCTCATGTAATATTTAAAATATTCGACTTACGATATTTCAGGATTCACAAATGTGATGTCACCGTAAGTATGCAGTCGTTCTCTGAATCGAATAGAGGCAAAATGCAAATCTAACAACGTTTTGAACTGTTGCACAGATGTTGCCTCAATCACATGTTCGGGCAAACTATTCCAAATGTTTACCACTCTCCGTTCGAAGCACAGTGGGTGGGGAACACGTTTCATATCCGGCACAACAAGTTTGTATCTGTGTCAGCGTGTGCTGCATGGCCCTCGTAAGTGCAGCATTGGCCTTAACATGGGGAACTCACCGAGATGTAGAATTCGGTAGGTCATAATGAGGTCGACTCGTACCCGACGGTAGGACAAGGTGTAGAGTCCTAGTTTCTCGCACCGGTCTTCATATCCAAAGCCACGTAAACTCGGGATCAGCCTGGTAGCAACGTGTTGGACCCGTTCGATCTTTTGTGCCTCGCCTCGGGTAATCGGAAAGTAGGCGGGCGAACCGTACTCTAGCATTGGTCTAATGATAGAAGAGAACAGGCGAGTGGCAACCTCTTCAGACCATGTGCCGAAGCTACGTTTGAGCGCCCAAAGCATGCGCAGTCCGTTCCGATATAGCCTGTTCGTGTTGTCCACGGACTTCAAATCGTAGCGTGAGAGTACACCTAGGTCCTTCACGGAGGGTGTGGGATATAGCGTTTGGCCGTCAAGGGTGTAGGTTCGGCCGTCTGCACCCTTCCCCAGGCTCATAAATACCGACTTGGCTGGGTTGACCGGGAGAAGAACTTCTGCAGACCATGTGGATAAGCGGTTGAGATCTTGCTGAAGTAGGCCACAGTCGTCGGGAGCGTCAATTTCTCTCCAAATCTTCATGTCGGCTATCTTTTCCATGACTTTGCAAACGATGGATGTCAAGCAGATTAAACAATAGATCACAGTGTCTTGATGATTTCCTTTTTTGTACTTAGGCATTACGATACCAGTTTTCCAGTCGATGGGTAAACGACCCGCCTTCATAGAAAGCTGAAAGACTTGGCAGAGGGATGAGGCAACCTAGTCAGCCACTGTATTGAGGAAAAGGGGGTGCAAACTGCTAGGTGAGGACTTTGGGTTTAGTTCAAGTAGAAGTTTCATAACTGTCCGGCCTGAATTCTGTACGTTCTAGGCACTAGGGGGTGCGTAGAATCATATACCTTGGTCGACTGGGCTCGTGACGAGTATATGGTAGAGTATTGCTGTTAATGGGACGGAACCAGCCAATGAGAGCGTTTTACGCTGAGGCCTATTGATTTGGCCATAAATTGAATGTACCGTTAGTTGGACGCTAAGCAAATATACTTGCCAGCCGTACGCCGGTCTCCTGCTTTGGGAAGTCGGGCTAATCAGAGTGCACGCTAGCAGCAGGTCATCGGTAGGTCAGCCGAAACCTTAACAATTGCTTTTCAAAGTTGCTTCATAAAGGTCGATTCCTCTCGCGTTGGATGACAGCGGGTATGCCACAACCAGCTTTAGTTCTCTTGTTAAGATAAGCGTATAGTTTTTTGGTCTGGAGGAAGATGGTTCTGCTAAACTGAGTTCAAGTCTTGTCTCTTCTCACGCTTTTCCTGAGAACACAGGTTCCTTATGGCCTGGTAGTTCGAGTAATCAGTGGCCAGTTGAGAAAACTTATGTTTGTCCCATAGTTGCCGTCGCGGATTCACAAAGAGCCGCGATCTTCGATCAACCCAACGGGAACCATCACGCGATGCTGCTTCCTTGTGTGTGGGGCAACCTGTTCAATGAAGAGCGTAAAAGATTCCAAGCCCCATCAACAACGTTTGCAGGACCCCAGGCTGCTCGGGCTTATCTGAATTTATTGTAGCGGAGACGGAAGTTCAAGTTCAGTTGGGACCGGAACGATAGGATAATCCCGTGAATGTTCCTTCTTTTGCGTATCGTTGGATCGGGAATTGACAGGTCTGCTTGAGATGTTGAAAAGCCTAAAACAAAGACCGCATCACACCCTGTCCAACCAATTACTGCCCACATTTTCCTGCCCAGCAGTCCCTGCCGGGCCGGTTTATGTGAAGTAAAAGAGTGAAGGGTAAGTTAAGAAAAGAAAAGGAGGAATGTCAGCTAAATAATGATAATACCAAGGTGAGAAGAAAATTAAAAAAGAAAGAAGGAAAAGTTGAAGATACAAGTCGGTTAGGAGAAGGGGAAGGTTTGGTACTGCCACCCTAGAGCATCTAATTGACGCTCGAAACCCTCTACCGTAGACTCCCTAACCACGTGCGCTGGAAGCGAGTTCCAACGTTCAATAACTCGACGCGACAAGCGAGTTTCCGTCCTTACCCGGTCAGAACGCTGTTTGTGCAGCTTCAACGGGTGACCTCGGAGACTAGGCAGCTTGGCGGGACTAAATAGCCAGGACAAGTCTGGACCGATCTTACCCGTTAAGATACGGTAAGTGAGAATCAAGTCTCCTCTAATTCTGCGGTAGTGCATTGAGTACATACCCAAGCTAAGCAAACGTTCGGGATACGTTTGCCCCCGTAATCCTTGCACTAACCTTGTACCCACTCGTAAAACCCTCTCCAGTTCCATTTTGTCCCTTATAAGACAAGGTGGACAAGCCTGGATACAGTACTCTAAGTGAGGTCGCACGAAAGCTGAGAACAGCTTCACAAAGATATTGGCCGTTAGGACACCGAAGGAGCGGCGAATAAACCACATCATACGGAACCCTCTACAAGCAGCCTTCCTCCAATTTTCCCCAGAGTGAAGCAAGGAGGTATGGGTGATACCTAGATCAACCTGCTGAATGACAACAGGGAGTTCACTTCCGCCAACTACATAGCGCGTGGGAGGACTAGCACCTCCAATGCGGAGGACAGAACATTTCGCCTGATTTATGGGCATCAACCATAAGGTTGACCAATCCCAGAGCCTATCCAAAGCACTCTGAAGTGCCTCAGAGCCACCAGGGATATCCACAATATTCCAGAGCTTGAGGTCATCAGCAAACAATAGCGACGGTACTCCAAGATCCTCGGGTAGGTCATTGACATAAATTGCGAAAAGCAGCGGCCCTAGAACCGAGCCCTGCGGAACGCCACTAAGAACAGCTTGTCTAAGCGAAAGGCTACGCCCCACGCGTACACACTGTTCTCTGCCCTCTAGGAAAGCAGAAACCCATTTAAGGGCGGCTCCAGATATCCCATACGATCTCAACTTCAATGAGAGTCGCTGATGTGGGACAGTATCAAAGGCTTTCGAGAAGTCAACGAAAAGCACGTCGATGGCGTGACCCTTGTCTACTGCCTCAGCCCAGCTTTCACGAGCTACAAGCAAATTTGTCAGACATGAAAATCCCTTACGGAATCCGTGCTGGGCCGCACTGAGAAGGTTAAACTTAATCAGGGGATTCTCCACCGAATCCCTGACCAATTTTTCAAACAACTTAACTACTACGCTTGTTAAGCTGACAGGCCGATAGTTCGCGGGCAGAACTCTGTCCCCGCCCTTAAAAATCGGACAGATGATTGCCTTCTTCCATTCAGAAGGTAAGGCACAGCTGTCGAGTGATATTGTAAACATGCATGTCAGAGGGCCACTTAGCTCAGCGGCCAATTCATGCATCAGCTTCGGATGAATTGAATCAGGGCCAGAAGCTTTGGAAGGATTTAGCCCTTGCAATAGCCTGAAGACTTGTGTCTCCGTTATGCTTATTTCAGTTAGGCTAGAATCCTCCGGAACTTTAGTGACCAGCTCAACTTGAGGTAGAGAGGCCTCATGAGAAAAGACACCAGTATACTGTTCGCTAAGTATACAGGCATTATCATAGTCGGTATGCCCATGGGTCCCGTCCGCTCGTAGTAAAGCCGGTATAGACGAGTTTGTACCGCTACGTCTCTTTACGTAAGCAAAGAACTTCTTTGGGTTTTTACGGCTGCGTTAGCCAAATCCTCCTCGTACTGAAGACGAAGAGTTCTAAGGTGATGCTTACATTTATTTCTAACCGCTCGATAGCTTTCGTAGGTGCTGGTTGATGAAGCCGCTTGGTAAGTTCGCCAGCACTTAGAGCGCTTCCTGAGCAGGTATTTACCTGTATGATCTATCCATGGAGGCTGCGCCCGTGTCACCCTTCTCTTAGTGAATGGGATGTGGGGAGCAGAGATCTCAGTGAGGTACGCTTTAAATTTCTCCCAGGCTGTCTCAACGGTGTCAGCCACGGTGATCGCACAACGCAAAACTGAAGCTTTGGCTCGTATTGCGTTAAAGTCTGCCCGCCAAATATTTGGACATGCCTCAGCGGTAGCTTGATGACACTTAGTTAGAGCACATCGAAAAGATATGCAGACATGGTCACTGGCTCCTAGAGGACAGTCGTAGGCAATATCACTTACGAAATCGTGTGACTTCGCAAAAATGAGATCCAAGGTAGACGGAATTTGGTTGCGCATATATCTAGTCGGGAGGTCCACGAACTGATGCAAAGGCAGTTGCAATGTTAGCTCAAGGAGATCCGAACCGAAAGTGCCCACCGCCGAACTGCAAGATAGATCAGCCCAGCAGACTTCAGGGAGGTTGAAGTCACCCAGTATTAGACACCTATTGGCTGCCTGAGTACGAATAAATTCAATAACCTCCCCGGAGATACTACCAATCCTGATGGCGCACGACTCAGGGATGGTCGTGCCGACTTCCTTGAGGTAGTACTTAGCAACGTGCGTAGCCTAAGGAACAAGGTGCACGAGTTGGGTCTACTTGTAGACAAATCTCGTCCCGACATACTTGCTTTCACTGAGACGTGGTTGTCTCCGGATATCACGGACGGTGAGGTATATTTACCTGGCTACGCGCTGCTTAGAACTGATCGCTCCGTGGGTCGCCAAGGCGGAGGCGTTGTACTGTATGTGAGCTGTAACTTAGATGTGTTGAGGACTTGCACATTCCAGTCGTCGGATCAGACTGTTGAAGCCCTATCGGCTGTTTTGTGCACTTCCTCTACCCAGTTTACAGTTATAGTGGTGTACAGAAGTCCTGGAAGTTCCTCCAGGGGGATACATGACTTTATTCGCACTCAGTCTGCGAACAAGTGTTTAGTTCTAGGGGATTTCAACCTCCCGGAAGTCTGTTGGGCCGATCTTTCTTGCAATTCGGCATTAGGAACATTCGGTGCAGACTTCCTTGAACTGACTCTCCAAGTGCCTTTGCACCAGTTCGTTGACTTTCCCACTAGGTATATGGACAACCAAATGCCATCTACTTTGGATTTGGTTTTCGCTAAGCCCCTGGACTTCGTGACTGACGTTTCATGCGGTGCATGTCTAGGGTCCAGCGATCACGCATGCATATCCTTTCGATGTGCTCTTTCAAGGCACCAAGAGACCGCTGTTGAATTACTTCGAATATTTGGCGGGCGGACTTTAGTGCAATGCGAACTAAGGCTTCAGTTCGGAACTGTGAGATTTCGATGGCTGACTCTGTCCAGTTAGCCTGGGATAAATTTAAGGCATAGCTTACGGAGTTTTCCGAACCCTATATTCCACTCATTAGGAAAAGAGGGTTAAGGGCACAGCCTCCATGGATAGATACCACAGGCAAGTACCTACTCAAGAAACGGTCTAGATGCTGGCGAACCTACCAAGCAGCTCCATCAGCCAGTACCTATGATAGTTATCGAGAGAATAGAAATAAATATAAGCAACATCTCAGAACTGCTCGTCTCCAATACGAGCAGGGTTTAGCGGACTCGGCCGCAGCTAATCCCAAGAAGTTTTTTGCTTACGTTAAAAGACGCAGCGGGGCAAAATTGTCTATACCAGCTTTATTGCGAGCAGACGGGACCCCTGCGCAAACTGACTATGACAAGGCTTGTATGCTGAGTGATCAGTATACTGCGGTCTTTGCTCGGGAGACCTCTTTACCGCAGGTTGAATTGGTTTCAAGAGTTCCAGAGGATTCTTGCTTAGCTGAATTTAGCATAACGGAGACTCAGGTCTTCGAGCTACTGCAAGGCATTAATCCCTCTAAAGCTTCCGGTCCTGATTCAATTCATCCGAAGCTGTTGCATGAACTGGCCACTGAGCTGAGTGGTCCGCTCACGTGCGTATTTTTAATATCGCTGTACAGCTGCAGCCTACCTTCGGAATGGAAGGAGGCGATCATCTGTCCAATTTTTAAGGGTGGTGACAGCGCTCTACCCGCGAACTACCGGCTTGTCAGTTTGACAAACGTAGTAGTCAAGTTGTTCGAGAAGCTGATAAGGGATTCAGTGGAGAACCACCTGAATCGATTCAACCTTCTCAGTGTTGCACAACATGGATTCCGCAAAGGATTTTCATGTCAGACTAATTTACTTGTAGCTCGTGAAAGCTGGGCCGAAGCGGTAGACAGTGGCTACGCTGTAGACGTGCTATTCGTAGATTTTTCGAAAGTTTTTGACACTGTTCCACATCTTCGGCTCTCACTAAAGTTGAGATTTTACGGGATATCTGGTCGCGCCCTTCAATGGGTGTCCGCCTTCCTTGAGGGGAGGGAACGGTGCGTACGGGTGGGGCGTAGCCTTTCGCTCAGGCAAGCTGTCCTTAGTGGCGTTCCGCATGGCTCGGTATTGGGGCCATTGTTGTTCGCGATCTATGTAAATGACTTGCCGGGAGAGCTAGGGGTGTCATCATTAATGTTTGCTGACGACCTTAAGCTCTGGAATATTGTGGATATCCCGGGGGTCCTGAGGCAATTCAGCGTGCCTTGGATAGACTCTGGGAATGGTCTATCTTATGGTTGATGCCCATAAATAGGGTGAAGTGCTCTGTTCTCCGAATCGGAGCTGCAAATCCTCCCACCCGATATGTTGTCGGCGGTGGTGAACTCCCTGTTGTCACTCAGCAGGTTGATTTAGGAGTCGTACACGCATCAGCACTTCATTCTGGAGACAACTGGAAGAAGGCTGCTTGTCGAGGGTTTCGTATGATGTGGTTTATCCGCCGTTCTTTCGGAATCTTAACGGCCAAGTTGTTTGTGAAGCTATTTTCGGCATTCGTCCGACCCCACCTGGAATATTGTATTCAGGCTTGTCCACCATGTCTAACCGAGACAAAATGGACTTGGAGAGGGTGTTACGAGTAGGCACTCGGTTAGTGCAGGGTCTACGGGGACAGACGTATCCTGAACGCTTGCTCAGTTTGGGGATGTACTCAATGCACTACCGAAGGATAAGAGGGGACCTGATTCTCACTTATCGTATGTTGACGGGTAATATTCGCCCGGACTTGTCAGGGCATTTTAGTCCCGCTACGTCACCTAGTCTCCGCGGTCACCCACTGAAATTGCATCAACCACGGTCTGATAGGATTAGGACGGAAACTCGTCTATCGCGCCGAGTTATAGATCGCTGGAATTCTCTTCCAGATCACGTGGTTAGGGAACCTACGGTTAAGGGTTTTGCGCGCCAGCTCGATGCTCTTGGGTGGCAACAGCAAACCTTTCCTTTTTCCTAGCTGACTCACCTTCATTTTTCAGTTCTTTTTTATTGACTCAAATATCTTGGTATTCCACTTGCTTAGCTCTTACCACTTTCTCTTTTGCCTCCTGCGTTTACTTTTTTCTCTTTCTTACTTCACGTAACCGACCCAGCAGGGACTGCTAGGGCAGGATAGGTGGGCATTAATTGGTTGGACAGGGTGGGATGCGGTCTTTGTTTCAGGTCCATCAGTATTTCAAAGTTCGCCAACTCCTGGTTCAACGACCCGCCGAAGAAGGAACACTCACGGGATCTATCCTATCGTTCCAGTCCCGCTTGAACTACCAGGACTTCGATATACCACTACAACTGTAAACTGAGCGGAGGAAGTACACACAATAGCCGAGAGGGCTTCAACAGTTTGATCCGGCGACTGGAACACTCAAGTCCTCAACACGTCGAGTTTACAACTCACATAAAGAGCGACGCCTCCACCTTGGCGGCCAACGGAGCGATCGCATCTAAGCAGTGCGTAGCCAGGCAAACATACTTCACCGTCTGTGATATCCGGGGACAGCCACGTTTCGGTGATAGCAAGTATGTCGGGACGAGATTTGTCTACAAGTAGACCCACCTCGTGTACCTTGTTCCTTAGGCTACGCACATTACTAAGCACTACCCGAAGGAACTCGGCACGACCAGCCCTGGGTCGTACGCTACCAGAAGAGGTTCTGGTAGGGCAGAATTTGACTTCCGGCTGACTACCTGAAAACCCACAAGACGAAGGCCATGCTCACCAGCCGCCCGCCTGCTTTTGAGGCTTTTGATGGCTCCCTTTAACTTCAGCCGATCTGCCAGTGGGAGGTCCGGCTGAACGCTGACATTACTACCCTTGAGTTTGAATGCAAAGCGCATTAACGCTTTGCGTTCCTCCGTGGTTGAGAGGACTACACGAAGTAATCGGGGTCGCGGATTTGGCGTGTCAACAGGGACGTTCCCCAATGTGGTTAATTTCCTGATAGTGACACCGGGGAAACCAGGTGGAAGCATCTTGTTGACGCAGAGCTTGAACCAATGGAGGTCACCTAGCATGCGCTCCTTTGGAAGAGCTGCCGCGGATTCAGCAACGTTACGAAAGATAACGCTACTATCAGTAAAAGAATCACCTCGACGAGGCGTATTCACTCCACGCGTCTTCGACGCGACCTCAGTTTCGACCGGTTTGGCAGATGGCACTGCGCGTTTCTTCGCCAAGTGAGCTGGAGTAATTGAGGTTGAGGTTTTATCCTCTGCCTCCAACTCCCTCACCGGTCTAGTCTTTTCAGACTTTGCGGGTGTGGCCGAAGTCGGCACCGCGCGTTGCTTCGCCAATGGAACTGGGGTGATTGGAGTTGGAGTTTTGTGTTCCACCTCCAATACCTTAATGCTTCCAATACCTTCAGGCTTTGAAACAGCCTTAGGGACTTTCTTAGCCCTCTTCCTCCTGCTTTTATTGGGCCCAGGGGCAATAAGTTCGGTCACGCTTTGGACGGCTTCCGGTACGACATCAGAGGCCCCTTTAGAGGCATTC
>OX104062.1:36525731-36541179 GCA_944474145.2 Dicrocoelium dendriticum | reverse complement strand
CTACGCACATTACTAAGCACTACCCGAAGGAACTCGGC
Organism: Dicrocoelium dendriticum; assembly: GCA_944474145.2. NCBI lineage: Eukaryota > Metazoa > Platyhelminthes > Trematoda > Plagiorchiida > Dicrocoeliidae > Dicrocoelium > Dicrocoelium dendriticum. The sequence continues at coordinate 36,541,141 of OX104062.1, read as the reverse complement.
ACGACCAGCCCTGGGTCGTACGCTACCAGAAGAGGTTCTGGTAGGGCAGAATTTGACTTCCGGCTGACTACCTGAAAACCCACAAGACGAAGGCCTTGCTCACCAGCCGCCCGCCTGCTTTTGAGGCTTTTGATGGCTTCCTTTAACTTCAGTCGATCTGCCAGTGGGAGGTCTGGCTGAACGCTGACATTACTACCCTTGAGTTTGAATGCAAAGCGCATTAACGCTTTGCGTTCCTCCGGGGTTGAGAGGACTACACGAAGTAATCGGGGTCGCGGATTTGGCGTGTCAACAGGGACGTTCCCCAATGTGGTTAATTTCCTGATAGTGACACCGGGGAAACCAGGTGGAAGCATCTTGTTGACGCAGAGCTTGAACCAATGGAGGTCACCTAGCATGCGCTCCTTTGGAAGAGCTGCCGCGGATTCAGCAACGTTACGAAAGATAACGCTACTATCAGTAAAAGAATCACCTCGACGAGGCGTATTCACTCCACGCGTCTTCGACGCGACCTCAGTTTCGACCGGTTTGGCAGATGGCACTGCGCGTTTCTTCGCCAAGTGAGCTGGAGTAATTGAGGTTGAGGTTTTATCCTCTGCCTCCAACTCCCTCACCGGTCTAGTCTTTTCAGACTTTGCGGGTGTGGCCGAAGTCGGCACCGCGCGTTGCTTCGCCAATGGAACTGGGGTGATTGGAGTTGGAGTTTTGTGTTCCACCTCCAATACCTTAATGCTTCCAATACCTTCAGGCTTTGAAACAGCCTTAGGGACTTTCTTAGCCCTCTTCCTCCTGCTTTTATTGGGCCCAGGGGCAATAAGTTCGGTCACGCTTTGGACGGCTTCCGGTACGACATCAGAGGCCCCTTTAGAGGCATTCTGGACCGCTGGGACACATGACGCGGTAGACATCACCTCAGTCGGATTTCCATCGACAGCAATTGAGGTTAGTTGCGTGTCTTCCTTCAATGAGCCGACATAAATAGAGACTCCCATATTTCTCATCAGTAGCTCCACTTTCCGATCAAGAGATATGAGGAAAGACCACAACTGCTGGTTACCCAGCCCGATGTTGCTCGATGTCTCCTCAGTGACCTCAAGAGGCGTAGATCGACGGCGACGGCATAGAAGACAATTGAACAGCATGCTATCGCTAGTCGAAAGCATTGCGTACTGATCAGGGCTCAAATCGGTGCAGGTCTCATGGTACCAGCAGTTGCATACATAGCACTGCATGCCACCAGACTCGTCCGTCACGGGCTTTGAGCAGCTGCCGCTGCCACATACAGCATTAGATTCGCTGATCAATGCAGCCGAAGACATATTCGCGCCGGTATTCAGTGAATCCGACATGACGCTTTCAAAGAGTGTGAAACAAGTATCAAAACGTAAAACCGACAAGCTGTTACCTGCAGGGCAGTCAACAGAAACAGTTATGGGTTAAACAAGGTGCAAAACGGATTACAAAACACAAAAATACCGGAAAAATAGCCAGAGGCTGAACCCGAAAAAGATGGACGACGTTGGTATGTACCCGAAACGGATACGACGTAATCCGGGGAAAACGATGATCCAAAATTCTTTGGATCAAGCGAAATTTGACAAAAGTCAAATTTTTTGCACGACACTTGTAAACACTGTTCCGGAACTGTCCTTTGAAAGTAAAACCTCAAAAAGACAGCACGCTCAAAAGTTTCAATTTACCGCCAAGGAGGAGGAAACCGAAACCCGTAGGCTGTTAAAAGAACTGAAACCTAGAGCCGATGGGCCTGATTTAATTCACCCGAAATTGCTGCAAAACTAAGTGGACTGCTCGATATCATGTTACAGAAATCGCTTGACAACTGCATTGCCTTCTCAATGAAAGGAAGCTGTCATCTATCCCATCTTTAACAATGGGGACAAGTCTGCTTGCAAATTAAATAATAAAGTGTCAGCTGTACGCCGTGACGGTGCTTCGCTGCCGCGCAACCACCACCAGTCGCGCGCGAAATAAGTATACCGCGAGGACGCCCACCCCTACGCGGATTCGAACCGGTGACCTTATGGTTGCAAACCAAACGTGCAGACTACTGGGCCACCGGCCGACTGCCTGCAAATTACAGACCAGTTAGTCTGTCGAGTGTAGCCAAACTCCTCGAGAAACTGGTGAGATTCATTGGAGAATCATCTCAGTAGAATTAATCTACTTAGCAATGTGTTGACTCTGGTCTGCACGAAAATCTGTGTGTTTTGGAGGATCCCGAAACACGAAGCACCGCAAGATTGGTGTAAACACATTAACTAGTTCCTCTTTCCAGGCGAGCTATCAGTCTTCACTGGCATATGCACTCAGTTGCAATCCACCGCAAGAAGTGGAACAACATTGGACTTGTATACGGAAAGCGATGACCATTTTCGGACAGTCATGCTGCGGCCTAACTCGACGTCCCTTGATGGCTTGGATCTCTGCTCGTTCTCTGGAGCTGTTCGAACACCGCCAAGATATCCCCGCGGAATCAGATTGCAACGAGCGGCGCCGTTCTGCCAACCGGCTGCTTAAGCAAAGCTTACGCAAGAATCGCGAGATATGGTGGTCTGAGCGTGCTTTAGCGATGGAAATCGCTGCCCTATCTGGCGACATTCGTAGGCTTTTCCAACTCATTAGGTCCACTGGCCTCAGGAAGCCTGGTGTCAGGGAGGTCATTTGTGAGGTGGATGAGTCTCCGATCACCAACCAACAGAGGCGTATGAACCGCTAGGCCGCACGCTTTCACTCGCAGTTCAACTGGTCTCCACCATCCATCGGTACATGCAGTACACCTGGTTGTCCACCCTGGCTCGTCCCACTGAATCCACCCAGCGAAACGGAAGTCTGCCTCGAGATTCGACGCTTGAAGCGCTTCAAGACTGCCGGCTTAGACGGACTTCCTCCTGAGCTATTCAAATACGGCGGGGTGGCGATCATTAACCAGTTGACCGCGCTGTTCACAAAATCTGGCATGAAGAGAAAGTGCCTTCCTCTTGGGGCGAATCAGTTATTGTCCCAATTTTCAAGAAAGGCGCTCGCACTTCATGTGCAAATCACCGCGGGATTAGTCTTATTTCGGTTGCCTGTAAATTATTGGCATCCATTCTGCTTCGTAGACTATCCCCACTACGTGAATCGCACTACTGGGAAGAATAAGCTGGTTTCCGTCCCGGCCGCGGATGCGTGGATCAAATCGTCACGCTCCGCCAGCTCCTCGAACATCGCCATTTTTATCACAGGCCCACTATCGTTGCATTCCTAGACATACGTGCCGCTTTTGACTCCGTTGATTGACCTGCTCTGTGGCGTTGCTTGCTAAAGAAGGGGTGTCAGAGAAATATACCGCCATCTTACGAGCACTTTACCTTCATACATCCAGCAGAGTGAGGGTCTATGGCAAGCTTTCCTCGCAATTCACTGTCAATAGCGGTGTGCGACAGGGCTGCCCTATGTCCCCATTCCTCTTCAACTTCTCAATCGAAGACGTTCTGTCGAATGCCCTAGAAGTTTTCCGACATTTTGACCTAGAGCTTCTACCAGGTGAGTGCGTGACCGACTTAGATTATGCTGATGATATCGCCTTACTTGTTGACGATCCTGAGGTTATGCAATTTATTCCGGATCGTTTGGCGGTTGAAGCATCTAAGTATGGCATGAGCTTCGCCCCATCGAAGTGTAAAGTACTGCTCATGGATTGGCATTCACCTGCTCCCGTGCTCTGTGTCGTAGGTGTACAACTTGAACAGGTAGTTAGTTTCGTCTACCTTTGGAGTTGTGTTTCTGCTGACGGCACTATCAACAAAGAAGTTTCTATTCGTGTCGCTAAAGCTCGATCAGCACTTGTCAATCTGAGGCACTTGTGGCGTCGTCGCGACGTTTCATTCTCACTAAAGGGTCGCGTTTACAGCGCATCAGTTCGCTCAGTATTGTTGTCTGGGTGCGAGTCCTGACCGATTCGCGTGGAAGACATGCGTCATCTTTCTACTTTAGATAGTGGTTACTTAAAGAGGATCGCTCGTGTTTGGTGGCAATCTCGAGTTAATAGTAATGACGTTCGATTTCGCATCGTGGGGAATGCGAGTATTCCCTTCAACAGACTGGTTTTGTTATGCCAGTCGTGATGGCTCGGTCACGTCCTACGGATGGCACTTGAGCGTCTACGGCGTCGCGCTCTATTCGCTCGTCAATAATCTGGCTGGAGGCGACGGCGTGGTTCAGTTTTCTATATGGCGGCAGCACATGAAATTGCTGACGTCGTGTCTAGCCGCTGTTGGATCCGTACGTCTTCCAGGATTGGGCACCCAAAGATGAGGAGTGCCAATGGCTTAGCACTCTTGAAGACATGGCCCGCAACCGGAAACAGTGGAAGAATTGTGTACAGTATTGTATTGATTCACATGTTTAATACTACAAACAGTGAAAATGACAAAAAGTGAAAAATCGGCGTGTGAAACTAAACTAAAAATGTTTTGTTCTACTTTTTGTCAAAATGTCCCATTCTTCCTGCGGCATATTAGCTGAAGTGTGTTGCTCCCCTTCAGCTACCATGCCACGATGATTATGACGGTTCCTTATTCGCTGATCTCCATGGTTTTATGTTCTGTGTCTAGTTGCTAGGTTGTTGAGATTACATACGGACATAGCAAGGTACAACACGCATTTCGGAAGGTATTTTCGAGTTTGACGAATCTACTGGTGGCTCGGGAAAGTTGAGGTGATGCAGTTGATAACGGCCACTCACTGAACGTGCTTTTCGAAGGCATTTGACAAAGTCCCCCATAAGAGGTTCGCGCAAATGTCGACCTCCTACGGGGTATCTGGTCGCGCCCTTCATTGGATGACTGCCTTCTTGGATGGTAGAGAACTGTGTACAGATAGGCCGTGGCCTATCGTTTAGGTAGTCTTTCCTCAGTGGCGTGCTGCAGGTCTCGGTCCTTGGACAGCTGCTGTTCTCTATCTATGTGAATGACCTACTGGCGGTGCTTGAGGTACCATCGCTGCTATTTGCTGATTACTTGAAGCTGTGGAACAGTGTCGATGTTTCTTGGGGTTCGGAAGCTTTCTAGCGAGCCTTGGATAAGCTTTGGGGCTGGTCTACTCTATGGTTACGGCTCATAAATCATGCAAAGTGCTGAGTTCTTCGAATTGGATGTTGTCCTCTTGCGAAGTACTTGGTCGGTGGGGTTGAGCTCCCCTGTGTATCTAGCCAGGTTGGTCTGGGCGTCGTACACTCTTCGGCTTTACACTCCGGCGACAACTAGAAGTTCGCAAGCAGAGGTTTCCGCATTTTGTGGTTAATATGACGTTCTTTCGGAGTCTTGATGGGCGGCATCTTTGCGGGACTGTTCTCGGCTTTCGTTCGCCCTGATCTAGAATACTGCGTCCAGATTTGTCCGCCATGCCTCGTCCGCGACAAAATGGAACTAGAGAGTTTTACGGGTGGGTACTAGGTTAGTTGAGGGATTACGGGGACGGAAGTAGCACGAGCGTCTACTTAGGGGATACATACAATGCACTACCGAAGGCCTAGAGGAGACTTAATCCTAATCTGCCGGATCTTAACTGGAAAGGTTGGTTCAGATCTATCTGCGCTATTCAGTCCCGCTAGATTGTCTGTTCTACGCAGTCATTCCATGAAGCTGGGCAAACAGCGGTCCCATCGGATTAGGTCGGAAATCCGGCCGTCACGCCGAGTCATCGAGCGCTGGAACATGCTTCCGGAAAGTGTTATCAGGGAATCTACGGTTAAGGGGTTTGAGCGGCAATTTTACGCTTTTGGGTGGCAACACGAAACCTTTTCCTGACTAACTCGCATCTTCATACTTCGATTTTCTTTTCTCTACTTTTATTCAAGCATTGGTATTATTTTCTTATTTCAAGTGCACTTATTCTGTACCTTCGATTTCCTTTCCTATATTTTGCTTATATCACCTGACTGCCACAGCAGAGGCTGCTAGGGCAGGGAACGTGGGCATTAACTGGTTGGCCAGGGTGCGATACGGGTGTTCCATTTTAGATCCATCAATAACTCTGAGCACTTCGTCAATTCATGGCTCAACGATCCACACAAGTTGGAACACTCACAGATTCTCCTATTATTCCAGTCCCACCCGAACTTGAACTTGAACATTTAGACCTTGAGGGATGGTCCAGTTCTGGGTGTTAGCCACTGTTTTTAGGCGGAAAATTCCGGCGGTAGACTCCTCGGTTGTGAGTGCTGTATGCAAGCGAAGAAGAGCGTGCAGTGATCATCGCTATGTCCGATTGGTGGGAGAGTAATTAGATCGGAGACGTCAGCTAGTGTCGGTGTCAGCACGAGATCGAGGATGTGCAATGGCTGACCCGGTACTATTCTGGTAGGCGTAGAGACGTGCTGTATTAGGTTAACTTCAGGAATTGCACTAGGAAGAGCAGCATCAAAGGATTCAGCAGAGAGCCTGCAGTTGAGTAGATGCCAGTCGACACCGGGTGCATTGAAATCCCCCAAAATTAGGCAGTTCCTGCTTCCCATAGGTTTTGACTGAGTCCAAAACGCTGGCGCCGTTGCTAGACGGAGAGGTTTACATCCGTAATGGACCTGACATCATACCATTTCTGAACCGCTATCACTAATGGTCTCGATAATGCGAACCTTTAGGTCTGATCTCCAGTAAAGGATAGCGCTGCCCCCAATCTTTGTCCCATGGCGATCACTTTAAAACACTGATATCCTGGGATGTGGACTTCGCTATCAGGTGTTTCCGGGGTTAGCCGGAACTCTGAAAGCGAATAGGTCTGAGCAAAGCTCCGACATAAGAGCAAGCATCTCATCCCGTTTGTTTCTCCTGCTACGAACATTAGCAGACATCACTCGCAGTCCATCTGCTGCCCTTGATCTTTGGATCCGGGCAGGACAAGGATCGGCCTCCATCGAGCTCTCGGGGTTCTCTGCACAACGCGAAAACTCACAATGTGGAGATTTGTTTCACCGTTTACTCGTCGCGTTCTAAGCTCATCGGGTGCCATTTTCATTTTAACAGTCTTCCGGACTGAAATCCCTCAGGACATAAAATGTTTCCCCTTGTGCCTCGAGGTCCGTTTAAGAATGCGGCGGCATTCGGCCTCATCTTGGCAGACTAGTTTACGGCGGAGACAACAGTAATCCTAGGTTCCGCATCGTCAAACAGTAGAGTGACCATGCGCTTGGTCGTCTCACATCCTCTCCGAAGGTGTTTGCTTGTCAGATTTTGGCGCATTGATAATGAACAAACACCGCTCACGAGAAGGTCTGTTGCCCTCGGGAATATTAGGCTTTGGGGGCTGAGAATTCGACTTCATCAAATTCTCCAACTGATTCGTTTTATCCAGAACGAGTTTCATTTGGGAACTTGGGGGTCCCTGCGAATGTTGGGCTGAAACCTTTATTATCACGGCTCACAGCCGTATCCACACTAAGTTTCTCTGACACAGTGCTTTAGCGTACGATAGCAGCATAGATTTTCCTAGGCTGAATGTTAAGTTCACTAGGTGTCAATGTCTACAGCGACTTGGCAGAAGAGTCGCGGCTACGACTTATTCGCTGTCGTCGAGCTGAACACAGTAGGTGGCGGATGGGGGTGAGCTTTTGTATCCCGTGCGTGGGCCCCAGGACTGAGCACGGATAAACAAATCCCAGTGATGTTTTCCATATTATCGGCTTGGCATGTATCACAAATGAAGAAGACAACCGAGGATGAAGTCCGTTGAAGGAATTCATACGAGTTAGCTTCGATATTACAGCAGTGGATATGCATCCAGCACTTGAAAATCTTGCATTGCACGGCCTTCGAGCGGGTAGCGACTTCTTTGCGACAATTCAAATACTGTGGCGGCCTTTTTTCTCTCTTGATTATTCAAACACTGTTTTCAACGATATTTCAGCCTAGAAATCGAATCAATGTAGCACGCCAAAGAAGTCGAGTTACCGCGGTAATACACACAGAAATTGCCTTCACTAACGAGACCTATTTACCACAACGAATTTGTTTTAGGAGTTTCCGGGGATTGTTCGGCTGAATTTAACATAATAGTGACTCATAACGCAACGGATGACTCAAAGCTTCCGGCCCTGATTCAATTCATTCGAAGATGCATGAATTGGCCGCCGAACTAAGTGGTCCTCTCACGTGTTTCCAAGATTGCTTGACAGCTGTGTCTTCTTTTCAGAACGGGAATACGCCATCATCTGTCCGATTTCTAAGGGCGGTGACAGCGCTCTTCCAGCGAACTAACGGCCTGTCTGTTTGACAAGCGTGGTAGTCAAATTGTTGGCAAGGGATTCGGTGGCGAACCACCTGAACAAATTTAACCTCAGCGTTGCGCAACACGGATTCCGTAAGAGATCCGTGCTACACTAATCTACTTGTGATTTGTGAAAACTAGGCAGAAGCGGTAGACAGTGGCAACGTTATGAACGTGCTATTTGTAGACTTTTCTGAAGCTTTTGACACTTCCTCATCTTCAACTCTCATAAAATTTGTTGCTTTATGAGATATCTGGTCGCGCCCTTATATGCGTGTTTACTTTCCTGGAGGCGAGGGAAGAGAGTGTACGCGTAGGGCGTATCCTTTCTCTTAGGCAAGCTGTTCCGCAGGGATCGGTACTAGGGCCATTGCTGTTCGCAATTTATGTATATGTCTATCCCGTGGAACTTGGAGTGTCGTCGATAATGTTTACTGACAGCCGTAAGCTCTTTAACATTCTGGAGTGCCTTGGATAGGCTCTTGGGAGTGGTCTGCCTTAAAGTTGATGTCCCTAAATTGAGGCAAGTGTTCTGTTCTCTGAAAGAGAGTTGCTAGTCCTCCTACACGATAGTTCGACGATGGTGAAATTTCTTTTGCCACTTAGCAGGTTGATGTAGGTGTAGTTTGCTCATAACCCTTACATTCAGGTGACAATTGGAAGAAGGCTGCTTGTATGATGTTTGTCCACAGCTTCTTCGGAGTTTTAAGGACAGATCTGTTTGTAAAGTTATTCTCGGCATTGCGAATATCCAGGGTTATCCACTATGTCTTATCCGAGACAGTCGACCCATAGCCTAAAGGTAGCAGGCTTTTTCATTGAGTTTTAGAGGACAGAGTGAGATCTCACGTCAGCCCCATCACTTGCGATTTTGAACAGAAGCATGTGTCATTGCGACCAGCAGTTCTAGTGGGTTGAAGCAGTCGCAGTAGAACAGTGCAGCACTGATATACTACACAATTGGGAGTCTAAGAGCCACTTGAAACCTTCCTCAGACTGACCACTGATAATGTTCTCTGGAAGATGGTTCTAGTCGTTTATCACCCGGGTGGATAGGGCAACAGCAGTGAACATGGAGCCTCTTCGATTTAAAGAGTTTCCACGTGACCTCGTGTCGAACCTCCTGTATTGAGCTGAAAAACTGTTGTGGTTCGTTACCAAGTTCCTCCTTAGTATGGGTTTGGTGAATATGAGGACCCCGCGGCGGCGACCGTAGTCCAGAGAGAACCGACGGACGTTGGAGAGGTTACGAATTCCGGAGACAAACTTCGAGCTAGGTCTCTGGACTTTTTCAGTCAAGGCACATTCCAATTTTGAGAGTGGAAAGAGGATTAGGCGCGCGTGAGAGATGAACAGAGTTCTGAAGTTATCCAGTGTCATTCGGAAGAATGACCTTACGGCGGAGCACACTTTTTTAACAGCGGCCACTCAACGTATCCTGGGTGGTCTTTAGGTTAGAGGCAATTATTACACATAAGTCTTTCCATTACCCGATTCATGTGTTCAACAATCTGGCTGCGATTCCGGTTGCGCCGCAGACCAAGGAGTCCAAACTATGGCTCTCCTTCGTCCCCGATCCTCGTTCCGTCTGGCGTGTTTCAACCTTCGGACACTCATGCAGAATGGGCAGCAAGCCGGTTTAGCGCGCACCCTAGATTTCCCAGACATTGATGTCTGCTGTCTTTCAAAAACCCGATTGCAAGATCCCAGCACTGTGCTAACATTGGCACCCCCAACTGACCACGAAGCCAGATATCACTTGCGTCTTTCTGGAGATCCAGAAGTAGCCTCAGTGGGTTTGGCTGGTGTAGGTATAGCAATAAGTGGCAAGGCCGAGGCGGCACTACTGGACTGGTTCCCGATTAACAGCCGACTATGTGCAGTTCGGCTTCGGGATTCATGTAGAATCAACAGACACCACGAAAAGAGACACAACTTGTTTGTGATCTCCGTGTACGCTCCAATTGACTGCAGTGGCGACTGGGTCAAGGACGAGTTCTACCGGGATCTACACCGGCTCTTGACTAATGCTAAAATTTCGGATGTCGTTATCCTTGCTGGGGATTTTAATGCACGGGTTGGCCGCCTGTTACCATAAGAACGCCACCTTGGTGGTCATCACGCGCTCGATGAGAACCGTTCTGATAACCGGGAGAGGCATCTCCCATTGTGCGACGACAACCGTCTGTTTCTTTCGAGCACTAACTTCAGGCGAAGAAGCGTTCCGCTAGAAGACACCTCCCGACTGGCTCTGAACACAATGTGACCAGACGGGCTATTAGGCGTGAACTAAAGCGGAGCCTACGTGCTGACAAGGAAGCCTGGTGGACCAGTAGGGTTCAAGAAATGGAGGAGGCAGGTACAGTAGGCAATTACCGCAAGCCCTTCCAGCTGATCCACACCACTGCTCCCAGGAAACCAGGCGTCAGTGAGACAGTCAGAGACAGCGCGACTGCACTGATACACAATAAGAGGCGCCGTATGGCTCCTTGGGCGGAACACTTTCAAGATCAGTTCAGCTGGCCCCCTGCTCTTGGACCTCTTCCTACTCAGGTGATGCAGGACGAGCCATGGACGGTTAGTTTAGAGCCTTCGTCGGAAGCCAAGGTTCGAAACGCGATCACAACCCTCAATCGTTTTCGTGCTGCTGGCCCTGATTCCCTCCCATCTGCATTATTTAAAGATGGAGGTAAGGTTCTCTACAAAGCACTGACCTCCCTATTCGAAGGTATCTGGAAAGGCGAATGTCCCGGCTAACTGGAGCGAATCGATTGTAATTGCAATATGCAAGAAGGGCCGTCGCACAGACTGTTATAACCACAGGGGTATTATCCTAACGCCATTTGTGACAAAATTACTGGCCTCGATTATCGTTCGTCGCCTCACTGCAGAACGGGAATCTCGGATTAGGGAAGAGCAGGCCGGTTTTCGCTCAGGACGTGGCTGTATAGACCATATATTTACTTTGCGGCAGGTGCTAGAGCAGCGCCACGCATACCGCAGACCGACAATAGCTGTGTTCCTCGATTTCAAGAGTGCGTTCGATTCAGTCGATCGATTGATTTTGTTCGAATTACTTGCGCGAAAAGGTGTTCCCACGAAATATGTGAACATCCTTCGTGCTCTATACTCGAACCCTACAGGCCGCGTCAGGGTCTATGGTATCCTATCGGATAGCTTTTCAACTACAATTGGCGTTCGTCAGGGTTGTCCGATTTCTCCATTTTTGTTCAATTTCGTCGTGGATTCTATCATGGAGTGTTCCCTTGCGGAATCTCACGATGTAGATGTTGAAGTGCTGCCTGGTGAAAGGTTAGTTGAGCTAGATTATGCGGACGATATCGTCTTGCTTTTCGACAATGTTGAGGCGGCACAATCAACCCTGAATAGCCTATCCAGAGTGGTCCCATTATTTGGTATGCACTTCGCACCTTCAGAGTGCAAATGTTGCTGCAGGACCACCAGCCACTTGATGACCCCTTGACGCTTGCTAACGAGGAACTCGAGGTGGTTGATCAACTCACTTATCTTGGCAGCTGCATCAGCAATGATGGGCGCATAGAAACTGGCGTCAGCTCACGTATTGCAAAGGCCAGAGCTGCCTTCTTGAATCTGCGTCATCTTTGGCGACAGAAGGGAGTTTCCCTCCATCTGAAAGGCCGTGTATACAAGGCCACAGTGAGGGCCGTTCTGCTCTATGGTAGTGAAACTTGGCCCCTTCGGTCTGAAGATTTGAGGCGCCTTCAAGCTTTTGATCATCGTTGTTTGCGAAGCATTGCTGGTGTCGGATGGCACCAGCGTGTCCGCAACGATGATGTGCGTAGGCGAGTACTAGGTGGTGATAATCATGCTCGCTCCCTAGACCAACAGATAGCACTGAATAAGTTGCGTTGGCTTGGGCACGTGCTACGCATGCCTGGTCACCGCTTACCTAGGAGGTCCTTGTTCATTCTGCCAGGTGTAGGGTGGCTCAAGGCTCGAGGTGGACAGAAGTTGACTTGGCAGCGAGACATGAGGTCACTGACGACCAAACTGGGTGCCGTTGGTCCGTCTCGCCTTCCGGGTTGGAGTCCACGTGACTCACTTTGTGCTTGGCTCGAGACTTTGCAGGACATGGCTCGCAACCGACACCAGTTGCGCGTCTACTGCCGTCTTCTAATCGGATTGTCTGTTTAACGTGTGTTTGTTGCTGAGTTATCTGCGGGGTAATGGCTGATTATGACGCGTGGCAGTGAAAGCCGCAAGGAAGCTGTCTTGCCGATGCCGCCTTATCTTTGCACGATTTCCAGCTGTTTGTGAGGGTATGTTGTCTACACAAGGTGTACACGCCTTGGCCCTGAATGTTCGATTAGGGCATTAAGGTTTTCAGGTAAGTCCCCCTTCTCTCCCTCTTATTCTTTATTTCTTAGGTCCTCATGGTTGTATGGCAGCGAAGCATCAGTTCAAATGGCTGATGTACTGCTGTTGATGCTGACGTGGTGTCCCCCTTCTTCAACACAACCGTGGTCTCAAATTGATCACATTGCAATTAGCTTTAGATGGCGCGACAGCGTACTGGACTGCAGGTCTTTTTGGTCCACCGTCGTTGACTCAGATCATGCTCTGGTCTGCGCAAAAATCTGTGTGTTTTCGTGGGTCCCGAAACACGAAGCACCGCACGATTGGTGTAAACACATTAACTAATTCCTCTGTCCAGGCGAGCTATCAGTCTTCACTGGCATATGCACTCAGTTGCAATCCACCGCAAGAGGTGGAACAACATTGGACTTGTATACGGAAAGCGATGACCATTTTCGGACAGTCATGCTGCGGCCTAACTCGACGTCCCTTGATGGCTTGGATCTCTGCTCGTTCTCTGGAGCTGTTCGAACACCGCCAAGATATCCCCGCGGAATCAGATTGCAACGAGCGGCGCCGTTCTGCCAACCGGCTGCTTAAGCAAAGCTTACGCAAGGATCGCGAGATATGGTGGTCTGAGCGTGCTTTAGCGATGGAGATCGCTGCCCTATCTGGCGACATTCGCAGGCTTTTCCAACTCATTAGGTCCACTGGCCTCAGGAAGCCTGGTGTCAGGGAGGTCATTTGTGAGGTGGATGAGTTTCCGATCACCAACCAACAGAGGCGTATGAACCGCTAGGCCGAACACTTTCACTCGCAGTTCAACTGGTCTCCACCATCCATCGGTACATGCAGTACACCTGGTTGTCCACCCTGGCTCGTCCCACTGAATCCACCCAGCGAAACGGAAGTCTGCCTCGAGATTCGACGCTTGAAGCGCTTCAAGGCTGCCGGCTTAGACGGACTTCCTCCTGAGCTATTCAAATACGGCGGGGTGGCGATCATTAACCAGTTGACCGCGCTGTTCACAAAATCTGGCATGAAGAGAAAGTGCCTTCCTCTTGGGGCGAATCAGTTATTGTCCCAATTTTCAAGAAAGGCGCTCGCACTTCATGTGCAAATCACCGCGGGATTAGTCTTATTTCGGTTGCCTGTAAATTATTGGCATCCATTCTGCTTCGTAGACTATCCCCACTACGTAAATCGCACTACTGGGAAGAATAAGCTGGTTTCCGTCCCGGCCGCAGATGCGTGGATCAAATCGTCACGCTCCGCCAGCTCCTCGAACATCGCCATTTTTATCACAGGCCCACTATCGTTGCATTCCTAGACATACGTGCCGCTTTTGACTCCGTTGATTGACCTGCTCTGTGGCGTTGCTTGCTAAAGAAGGGGTGTCAGAGAAATATACCGCCATCTTACGAGCACTTTACCTTCATACATCCAGCAGAGTGAGGGTCTATGGCAAGCTTTCCTCGCAATTCACTGTCAATAGCGGTGTGCGACAGGGCTGCCCTATGTCCCCATTCCTCTTCAACTTCTCAATCGAAGACGTTCTGTCGAATGCCCTAGAAGTTTTCCGACATTTTGACCTAGAGCTTCTACCAGGTGAGTGCGTGACCGACTTAGATTATGCTGATGATATCGCCTTACTTGTTGACGATCCTGAGGTTATGCAATTTATTCCGGATCGTTTGGCGGTTGAAGCATCTAAGTATGGCATGAGCTTCGCCCCATCGAAGTGTAAAGTACTGCTCAAGGATTGGCATTCACCTGCTCCCGTGCTCTGTGTCGTAGGTGTACAACTTGAACAGGTAGTTAGTTTCGTCTACCTTTGGAGTTGTGTTTCTGCTGACGGCGCTATCGTATCGCTAAAGCGCGGTCAGCACTTGTCAATCTGAGGCACTTGTGGCGTCGTCGCGACGTTTCATTCTCACTAAAGGGTCGCGTTTACAGCGCATCAGTTCGCTCAATGTTGCTGTATGGGAGCGAATCCTGACCGATTCGCTTGGAAGACGATTCGTCTTTCCGCCGTCGATAACGGTTGCTTAAAGAGTATTGCTCGTGTTTGGTGGCAATCACGAGTTAATAGTAATGACGTTCGGCGTCGCTTGCTGGAGAATGCGAGTATTCCCTTCAACAGACTGGTTTTGTTGTGCCAGTTGTGGTGGCTCGGTCACGTCCTACGGATGGCACCTGAGCGTCTACCTCGTCGCGCTCTATTCGCTCGTCAATAATCTGGCTGGAGGCGACGGCGTGGTTCAGCTTCCTGTATGGCGGCAGCACATGAAATTGCTGACGTCGTGTCTAGCCGCTGTTGGATCCGTACGTCTTCCAGGATTGGGCACCCAAAGATGAGGAGTGCCAATGGCTTAGCACTCTTGAAGACATGGCCCGCAACCGGAAACAGTGGAAGAATTGTGTACAGTATTGTATTGATTCACATGTTTAATACTACAAACAGTGAAAATGACAAAAAGTGAAAAATCGGCGTGTGAAACTAAACTAAAAATGTTTTGTTCTACTTTTTGTCAAAATGTCCCATTCTTCCTGCGGCATATTAGCTGAAGTGTGTTGCTCCCCTTCAGCTACCATGCCACGATGATTATGACGGTTCCTTGTTCGCTGATCTCCATGGTTTTCGGTTGGTTCTGTGTTTAGGTGATATACTATACTACTACTACTACTACTACTACTACTACTACTACTACTACTACTACTACTACTACTACTACTACTACTACTACTACTACTACTACTACTACTACTACTACTACTACTACTACTACTACTACTACTGTAGCGAT
>OX104062.1:36195816-36525243 GCA_944474145.2 Dicrocoelium dendriticum | reverse complement strand
CAAGTCACTTCAATGGGAATCGCGGTCTACTTTGAGATTGCGCGTCGCAATCCATCCACACAACGTGTAGTTCAAATGCACTTTCCAATCTGTTATTTGCCGTTGTGCCAAGCTTTGCCCGTCGTGACCCGGTGGCTAAGGGGTGGCGGTCACAACTAACATCTCAATGGTCCCGGGTTCGATGCCTGCTATCTCTATCTGATGAGAGGAAATAACCTCGAAACGCGTCATGGAGTGCTGTGGTTTCAGGCGGGCAACACCCAATTTGCTGCTGCTTCATCAGCTACGGTCCTAGTGATCGGATGGCCAAGGTTCACTTCAATGGGAATCGCGGTCTACTTTGAGATTGCGCGTCGCAATCCATCCACACAACGTGTAGTTCAAATGCACTTTCCAATCTGTTATTTGCCGTTGTGCCAAGCTTTGCCCGTCGTGACCCGGTGGCTAAGGGGTGGCGGTCACAACTAACATCTCAATGGTCCCGGGTTCGATGCCTGCTATCTCTATCTGATGAGAGGAAATAACCTCGAAACGCGTCATGGATTGCAGTGGTTTCAGGCGGGCAACACCCAATTTGCTGCTGCTTCATCAGCTACGGTCCTAGTGATCGGATGGCCAAGGTTCACTTCAATGGGAATCGCGGTCTACTTTGAGATTGCGCGTCGCAATCCATCCACACAACGTGTACTTCAAATTCACTTTCCAATCTGTTATTTGCCGTTGTGCCAAGCTTTGCCCGTCGTGACCCGGTGGCTAAGGGGTGGCGGTCACAACTAACATCTCAATGGTCCCGGGTTCGATGCCTGCTATCTCTATCTGATGAGAGGAAATAACCTCGAAACGCGTCATGGAGTGCAGTGGTTTCAGGCGGGCAACACCCAATTTGCTGCTGCTTCATCAGCTACGGTCCTAGTGATCGGATGGCCAAGGTTCACTTCAATGGGAATCGCGGTCTACTTTGAGATTGCGCGTCGCAATCCATCCACACAACGTGTACTTCAAATGCACTTTCCAATCTGTTATTTGCCGTTGTGCCAAGCTTTGCCCGTCGTGACCCGGTGGCTAAGGGGTGGCGGTCACAACTAACATCTCAATGGTCCCGGGTTCGATGCCTGCTATCTCTATCTGATGAGAGGAAATAACCTCGAAACGCGTCATGGAGTGCAGTGGTTTCAGGCGGGCAACACCCAATTTGCTGCTGCTTCATCAGCTACGGTCCTAGTGATCGAATGGCCAAGGTTCACTTCAATGGGAATCGCGGTCTACTTTGAGATTGCGCGTCGCAATCCATCCACACAACGTGTACTTCAAATTCACTTTCCAATCTGTTATTTGCCGTTGTGCCAAGCTTTGCCCGTCGTGACCCGGTGGCTTAGGGGTGGCGGTCACAACTAACATCTCAATGGTCCCGGGTTCGATGCCTGCTATCTCTATCTGATGAGAGGAAATAACCTCGAAACGCGTCATGGAGTGCAGTGGTTTCAGGCGGGCAACACCCAATTTGCTGCTGCTTCATCAGCTACGGTCCTAGTGATCGAATGGCCAAGGTTCACTTCAATGGGAATCGCGGTCTACTTTGAGATTGCGCGTCGCAATCCATCCACACAACGTGTACTTCAAATGCACTTTCCAATCTGTTATTTGCCGTTGTGCCAAGCTTTGCCCGTCGTGACCCGGTGGCTTAGGGGTGGCGGTCACAACTAACATCTCAATGGTCCCGGGTTCGATGCCTGCTATCTCTATCTGATGAGAGGAAATAACCTCGAAACGCGTCATGGAGTGCAGTGGTTTCAGGCGGGCAACACCCAATTTGCTGCTGCTTCATCAGCTACGGTCCTAGTGATCGAATGGCCAAGGTTCACTTCAATGGGAATCGCGGTCTACTTTGAGATTGCGCGTCGCAATCCATCCACACAACGTGTACTTCAAATTCACTTTCCAATCTGTTATTTGCCGTTGTGCCAAGCTTTGCCCGTCGTGACCCGGTGGCTTAGGGGTGGCGGTCACAACTAACATCTCAATGGTCCCGGGTTCGATGCCTGCTATCTCTATCTGATGAGAGGAAATAACCTCGAAACGCGTCATGGAGTGCAGTGGTTTCAGGCGGGCAACACCCAATTTGCTGCTGCTTCATCAGCTACGGTCCTAGTGATCGAATGGCCAAGGTTCACTTCAATGGGAATCGCGGTCTACTTTGAGATTGCGCGTCGCAATCCATCCACACAACGTGTACTTCAAATGCACTTTCCAATCTGTTATTTGCCGTTGTGCCAAGCTTTGCCCGTCGTGACCCGGTGGCTTAGGGGTGGCGGTCACAACTAACATCTCAATGGTCCCGGGTTCGATGCCTGCTATCTCTATCTGATGAGAGGAAATAACCTCGAAACGCGTCATGGAGTGCAGTGGTTTCAGGCGGGCAACACCCAATTTGCTGCTGCTTCATCAGCTACGGTCCTAGTGATCGAATGGCCAAGGTTCACTTCAATGGGAATCGCGGTCTACTTTGAGATTGCGCGTCGCAATCCATCCACACAACGTGTACTTCAAATTCACTTTCCAATCTGTTATTTGCCGTTGTGCCAAGCTTTGCCCGTCGTGACCCGGTGGCTTAGGGGTGGCGGTCACAACTAACATCTCAATGGTCCCGGGTTCGATGCCTGCTATCTCTATCTGATGAGAGGAAATAACCTCGAAACGCGTCATGGAGTGCAGTGGTTTCAGGCGGGCAACACCCAATTTGCTGCTGCTTCATCAGTTACGGTCCTAGTGATCGAATGGCCAAGGTTCACTTCAATGGGAATCGCGGTCTACTTTGAGATTGCGCGTCGCAATCCATCCACACAACGTGTACTTCAAATTCACTTTCCAATCTGTTATTTGCCGTTGTGCCAAGCTTTGCCCGTCGTGACCCGGTGGCTTAGGGGTGGCGGTCACAACTAACATCTCAATGGTCCCGGGTTCGATGCCTGCTATCTCTATCTGATGAGAGGAAATAACCTCGAAACGCGTCATGGAGTGCAGTGGTTTCAGGCGGGCAACACCCAATTTGCTGCTGCTTCATCAGCTACGGTCCTAGTGATCGAATGGCCAAGGTTCACTTCAATGGGAATCGCGGTCTACTTTGAGATTGCGCGTCGCAATCCATCCACACAACGTGTACTTCAAATTCACTTTCCAATCTGTTATTTGCCGTTGTGCCAAGCTTTGCCCGTCGTGACCCGGTGGCTTAGGGGTGGCGGTCACAACTAACATCTCAATGGTCCCGGGTTCGATGCCTGCTATCTCTATCTGATGAGAGGAAATAACCTCGAAACGCGTCATGGAGTGCAGTGGTTTCAGGCGGGCAACACCCAATTTGCTGCTGCTTCATCAGTTACGGTCCTAGTGATCGAATGGCCAAGGTTCACTTCAATGGGAATCGCGGTCTACTTTGAGATTGCGCGTCGCAATCCATCCACACAACGTGTACTTCAAATTCACTTTCCAATCTGTTATTTGCCGTTGTGCCAAGCTTTGCCCGTCGTGACCCGGTGGCTTAGGGGTGGCGGTCACAACTAACATCTCAATGGTCCCGGGTTCGATGCCTGCTATCTCTATCTGATGAGAGGAAATAACCTCGAAACGCGTCATGGAGTGCAGTGGTTTCAGGCGGGCAACACCCAATTTGCTGCTGCTTCATCAGTTACGGTCCTAGTGATCGAATGGCCAAGGTTCACTTCAATGGGAATCGCGGTCTACTTTGAGATTGCGCGTCGCAATCCATCCACACAACGTGTACTTCAAATTCACTTTCCAATCTGTTATTTGCCGTTGTGCCAAGCTTTGCCCGTCGTGACCCGGTGGCTTAGGGGTGGCGGTCACAACTAACATCTCAATGGTCCCGGGTTCGATGCCTGCTATCTCTATCTGATGAGAGGAAATAACCTCGAAACGCGTCATGGAGTGCAGTGGTTTCAGGCGGGCAACACCCAATTTGCTGCTGCTTCATCAGTTACGGTCCTAGTGATCGAATGGCCAAGGTTCACTTCAATGGGAATCGCGGTCTACTTTGAGATTGCGCGTCGCAATCCATCCACACAACGTGTACTTCAAATTCACTTTCCAATCTGTTATTTGCCGTTGTGCCAAGCTTTGCCCGTCGTGACCCGGTGGCTTAGGGGTGGCGGTCACAACTAACATCTCAATGGTCCCGGGTTCGATGCCTGCTATCTCTATCTGATGAGAGGAAATAACCTCGAAACGCGTCATGGAGTGCAGTGGTTTCAGGCGGGCAACACCCAATTTGCTGCTGCTTCATCAGTTACGGTCCTAGTGATCGAATGGCCAAGGTTCACTTCAATGGGAATCGCGGTCTACTTTGAGATTGCGCGTCGCAATCCATCCACACAACGTGTACTTCAAATTCACTTTCCAATCTGTTATTTGCCGTTGTGCCAAGCTTTGCCCGTCGTGACCCGGTGGCTTAGGGGTGGCGGTCACAACTAACATCTCAATGGTCCCGGGTTCGATGCCTGCTATCTCTATCTGATGAGAGGAAATAACCTCGAAACGCGTCATGGAGTGCAGTGGTTTCAGGCGGGCAACACCCAATTTGCTGCTGCTTCATCAGTTACGGTCCTAGTGATCGAATGGCCAAGGTTCACTTCAATGGGAATCGCGGTCTACTTTGAGATTGCGCGTCGCAATCCATCCACACAACGTGTACTTCAAATTCACTTTCCAATCTGTTATTTGCCGTTGTGCCAAGCTTTGCCCGTCGTGACCCGGTGGCTTAGGGGTGGCGGTCACAACTAACATCTCAATGGTCCCGGGTTCGATGCCTGCTATCTCTATCTGATGAGAGGAAATAACCTCGAAACGCGTCATGGAGTGCAGTGGTTTCAGGCGGGCAACACCCAATTTGCTGCTGCTTCATCAGTTACGGTCCTAGTGATCGAATGGCCAAGGTTCACTTCAATGGGAATCGCGGTCTACTTTGAGATTGCGCGTCGCAATCCATCCACACAACGTGTACTTCAAATTCACTTTCCAATCTGTTATTTGCCGTTGTGCCAAGCTTTGCCCGTCGTGACCCGGTGGCTTAGGGGTGGCGGTCACAACTAACATCTCAATGGTCCCGGGTTCGATGCCTGCTATCTCTATCTGATGAGAGGAAATAACCTCGAAACGCGTCATGGAGTGCAGTGGTTTCAGGCGGGCAACACCCAATTTGCTGCTGCTTCATCAGTTACGGTCCTAGTGATCGAATGGCCAAGGTTCACTTCAATGGGAATCGCGGTCTACTTTGAGATTGCGCGTCGCAATCCATCCACACAACGTGTACTTCAAATTCACTTTCCAATCTGTTATTTGCCGTTGTGCCAAGCTTTGCCCGTCGTGACCCGGTGGCTTAGGGGTGGCGGTCACAACTAACATCTCAATGGTCCCGGGTTCGATGCCTGCTATCTCTATCTGATGAGAGGAAATAACCTCGAAACGCGTCATGGAGTGCAGTGGTTTCAGGCGGGCAACACCCAATTTGCTGCTGCTTCATCAGTTACGGTCCTAGTGATCGAATGGCCAAGGTTCACTTCAATGGGAATCGCGGTCTACTTTGAGATTGCGCGTCGCAATCCATCCACACAACGTGTACTTCAAATTCACTTTCCAATCTGTTATTTGCCGTTGTGCCAAGCTTTGCCCGTCGTGACCCGGTGGCTTAGGGGTGGCGGTCACAACTAACATCTCAATGGTCCCGGGTTCGATGCCTGCTATCTCTATCTGATGAGAGGAAATAACCTCGAAACGCGTCATGGAGTGCAGTGGTTTCAGGCGGGCAACACCCAATTTGCTGCTGCTTCATCAGTTACGGTCCTAGTGATCGAATGGCCAAGGTTCACTTCAATGGGAATCGCGGTCTACTTTGAGATTGCGCGTCGCAATCCATCCACACAACGTGTACTTCAAATTCACTTTCCAATCTGTTATTTGCCGTTGTGCCAAGCTTTGCCCGTCGTGACCCGGTGGCTTAGGGGTGGCGGTCACAACTAACATCTCAATGGTCCCGGGTTCGATGCCTGCTATCTCTATCTGATGAGAGGAAATAACCTCGAAACGCGTCATGGAGTGCAGTGGTTTCAGGCGGGCAACACCCAATTTGCTGCTGCTTCATCAGTTACGGTCCTAGTGATCGAATGGCCAAGGTTCACTTCAATGGGAATCGCGGTCTACTTTGAGATTGCGCGTCGCAATCCATCCACACAACGTGTACTTCAAATTCACTTTCCAATCTGTTATTTGCCGTTGTGCCAAGCTTTGCCCGTCGTGACCCGGTGGCTTAGGGGTGGCGGTCACAACTAACATCTCAATGGTCCCGGGTTCGATGCCTGCTATCTCTATCTGATGAGAGGAAATAACCTCGAAACGCGTCATGGAGTGCAGTGGTTTCAGGCGGGCAACACCCAATTTGCTGCTGCTTCATCAGTTACGGTCCTAGTGATCGAATGGCCAAGGTTCACTTCAATGGGAATCGCGGTCTACTTTGAGATTGCGCGTCGCAATCCATCCACACAACGTGTACTTCAAATTCACTTTCCAATCTGTTATTTGCCGTTGTGCCAAGCTTTGCCCGTCGTGACCCGGTGGCTTAGGGGTGGCGGTCACAACTAACATCTCAATGGTCCCGGGTTCGATGCCTGCTATCTCTATCTGATGAGAGGAAATAACCTCGAAACGCGTCATGGAGTGCAGTGGTTTCAGGCGGGCAACACCCAATTTGCTGCTGCTTCATCAGTTACGGTCCTAGTGATCGAATGGCCAAGGTTCACTTCAATGGGAATCGCGGTCTACTTTGAGATTGCGCGTCGCAATCCATCCACACAACGTGTACTTCAAATTCACTTTCCAATCTGTTATTTGCCGTTGTGCCAAGCTTTGCCCGTCGTGACCCGGTGGCTTAGGGGTGGCGGTCACAACTAACATCTCAATGGTCCCGGGTTCGATGCCTGCTATCTCTATCTGATGAGAGGAAATAACCTCGAAACGCGTCATGGAGTGCAGTGGTTTCAGGCGGGCAACACCCAATTTGCTGCTGCTTCATCAGTTACGGTCCTAGTGATCGAATGGCCAAGGTTCACTTCAATGGGAATCGCGGTCTACTTTGAGATTGCGCGTCGCAATCCATCCACACAACGTGTACTTCAAATTCACTTTCCAATCTGTTATTTGCCGTTGTGCCAAGCTTTGCCCGTCGTGACCCGGTGGCTTAGGGGTGGCGGTCACAACTAACATCTCAATGGTCCCGGGTTCGATGCCTGCTATCTCTATCTGATGAGAGGAAATAACCTCGAAACGCGTCATGGAGTGCAGTGGTTTCAGGCGGGCAACACCCAATTTGCTGCTGCTTCATCAGTTACGGTCCTAGTGATCGAATGGCCAAGGTTCACTTCAATGGGAATCGCGGTCTACTTTGAGATTGCGCGTCGCAATCCATCCACACAACGTGTACTTCAAATTCACTTTCCAATCTGTTATTTGCCGTTGTGCCAAGCTTTGCCCGTCGTGACCCGGTGGCTTAGGGGTGGCGGTCACAACTAACATCTCAATGGTCCCGGGTTCGATGCCTGCTATCTCTATCTGATGAGAGGAAATAACCTCGAAACGCGTCATGGAGTGCAGTGGTTTCAGGCGGGCAACACCCAATTTGCTGCTGCTTCATCAGTTACGGTCCTAGTGATCGAATGGCCAAGGTTCACTTCAATGGGAATCGCGGTCTACTTTGAGATTGCGCGTCGCAATCCATCCACACAACGTGTACTTCAAATTCACTTTCCAATCTGTTATTTGCCGTTGTGCCAAGCTTTGCCCGTCGTGACCCGGTGGCTTAGGGGTGGCGGTCACAACTAACATCTCAATGGTCCCGGGTTCGATGCCTGCTATCTCTATCTGATGAGAGGAAATAACCTCGAAACGCGTCATGGAGTGCAGTGGTTTCAGGCGGGCAACACCCAATTTGCTGCTGCTTCATCAGTTACGGTCCTAGTGATCGAATGGCCAAGGTTCACTTCAATGGGAATCGCGGTCTACTTTGAGATTGCGCGTCGCAATCCATCCACACAACGTGTACTTCAAATTCACTTTCCAATCTGTTATTTGCCGTTGTGCCAAGCTTTGCCCGTCGTGACCCGGTGGCTTAGGGGTGGCGGTCACAACTAACATCTCAATGGTCCCGGGTTCGATGCCTGCTATCTCTATCTGATGAGAGGAAATAACCTCGAAACGCGTCATGGAGTGCAGTGGTTTCAGGCGGGCAACACCCAATTTGCTGCTGCTTCATCAGTTACGGTCCTAGTGATCGAATGGCCAAGGTTCACTTCAATGGGAATCGCGGTCTACTTTGAGATTGCGCGTCGCAATCCATCCACACAACGTGTACTTCAAATTCACTTTCCAATCTGTTATTTGCCGTTGTGCCAAGCTTTGCCCGTCGTGACCCGGTGGCTTAGGGGTGGCGGTCACAACTAACATCTCAATGGTCCCGGGTTCGATGCCTGCTATCTCTATCTGATGAGAGGAAATAACCTCGAAACGCGTCATGGAGTGCAGTGGTTTCAGGCGGGCAACACCCAATTTGCTGCTGCTTCATCAGTTACGGTCCTAGTGATCGAATGGCCAAGGTTCACTTCAATGGGAATCGCGGTCTACTTTGAGATTGCGCGTCGCAATCCATCCACACAACGTGTACTTCAAATTCACTTTCCAATCTGTTATTTGCCGTTGTGCCAAGCTTTGCCCGTCGTGACCCGGTGGCTTAGGGGTGGCGGTCACAACTAACATCTCAATGGTCCCGGGTTCGATGCCTGCTATCTCTATCTGATGAGAGGAAATAACCTCGAAACGCGTCATGGAGTGCAGTGGTTTCAGGCGGGCAACACCCAATTTGCTGCTGCTTCATCAGTTACGGTCCTAGTGATCGAATGGCCAAGGTTCACTTCAATGGGAATCGCGGTCTACTTTGAGATTGCGCGTCGCAATCCATCCACACAACGTGTACTTCAAATTCACTTTCCAATCTGTTATTTGCCGTTGTGCCAAGCTTTGCCCGTCGTGACCCGGTGGCTTAGGGGTGGCGGTCACAACTAACATCTCAATGGTCCCGGGTTCGATGCCTGCTATCTCTATCTGATGAGAGGAAATAACCTCGAAACGCGTCATGGAGTGCAGTGGTTTCAGGCGGGCAACACCCAATTTGCTGCTGCTTCATCAGTTACGGTCCTAGTGATCGAATGGCCAAGGTTCACTTCAATGGGAATCGCGGTCTACTTTGAGATTGCGCGTCGCAATCCATCCACACAACGTGTACTTCAAATTCACTTTCCAATCTGTTATTTGCCGTTGTGCCAAGCTTTGCCCGTCGTGACCCGGTGGCTTAGGGGTGGCGGTCACAACTAACATCTCAATGGTCCCGGGTTCGATGCCTGCTATCTCTATCTGATGAGAGGAAATAACCTCGAAACGCGTCATGGAGTGCAGTGGTTTCAGGCGGGCAACACCCAATTTGCTGCTGCTTCATCAGTTACGGTCCTAGTGATCGAATGGCCAAGGTTCACTTCAATGGGAATCGCGGTCTACTTTGAGATTGCGCGTCGCAATCCATCCACACAACGTGTACTTCAAATTCACTTTCCAATCTGTTATTTGCCGTTGTGCCAAGCTTTGCCCGTCGTGACCCGGTGGCTTAGGGGTGGCGGTCACAACTAACATCTCAATGGTCCCGGGTTCGATGCCTGCTATCTCTATCTGATGAGAGGAAATAACCTCGAAACGCGTCATGGAGTGCAGTGGTTTCAGGCGGGCAACACCCAATTTGCTGCTGCTTCATCAGTTACGGTCCTAGTGATCGAATGGCCAAGGTTCACTTCAATGGGAATCGCGGTCTACTTTGAGATTGCGCGTCGCAATCCATCCACACAACGTGTACTTCAAATTCACTTTCCAATCTGTTATTTGCCGTTGTGCCAAGCTTTGCCCGTCGTGACCCGGTGGCTTAGGGGTGGCGGTCACAACTAACATCTCAATGGTCCCGGGTTCGATGCCTGCTATCTCTATCTGATGAGAGGAAATAACCTCGAAACGCGTCATGGAGTGCAGTGGTTTCAGGCGGGCAACACCCAATTTGCTGCTGCTTCATCAGTTACGGTCCTAGTGATCGAATGGCCAAGGTTCACTTCAATGGGAATCGCGGTCTACTTTGAGATTGCGCGTCGCAATCCATCCACACAACGTGTACTTCAAATTCACTTTCCAATCTGTTATTTGCCGTTGTGCCAAGCTTTGCCCGTCGTGACCCGGTGGCTTAGGGGTGGCGGTCACAACTAACATCTCAATGGTCCCGGGTTCGATGCCTGCTATCTCTATCTGATGAGAGGAAATAACCTCGAAACGCGTCATGGAGTGCAGTGGTTTCAGGCGGGCAACACCCAATTTGCTGCTGCTTCATCAGTTACGGTCCTAGTGATCGAATGGCCAAGGTTCACTTCAATGGGAATCGCGGTCTACTTTGAGATTGCGCGTCGCAATCCATCCACACAACGTGTACTTCAAATTCACTTTCCAATCTGTTATTTGCCGTTGTGCCAAGCTTTGCCCGTCGTGACCCGGTGGCTTAGGGGTGGCGGTCACAACTAACATCTCAATGGTCCCGGGTTCGATGCCTGCTATCTCTATCTGATGAGAGGAAATAACCTCGAAACGCGTCATGGAGTGCAGTGGTTTCAGGCGGGCAACACCCAATTTGCTGCTGCTTCATCAGTTACGGTCCTAGTGATCGAATGGCCAAGGTTCACTTCAATGGGAATCGCGGTCTACTTTGAGATTGCGCGTCGCAATCCATCCACACAACGTGTACTTCAAATTCACTTTCCAATCTGTTATTTGCCGTTGTGCCAAGCTTTGCCCGTCATGACCCGGTGGCTTAGGGGTGGCGGTCACAACTAACATCTCAATGGTCCCGGGTTCGATGCCTGCTATCTCTATCTGATGAGAGGAAATAACCTCGAAACGCGTCATGGAGTGCAGTGGTTTCAGGCGGGCAACACCCAATTTGCTGCTGCTTCATCAGTTACGGTCCTAGTGATCGAATGGCCAAGGTTCACTTCAATGGGAATCGCGGTCTACTTTGAGATTGCGAGTCGCAATCCATCCACACAACGTGTACTTCAAATTCACTTTCCAATCTGTTATTTGCCGTTGTGCCAAGCTTTGCCCGTCGTGACCCGGTGGCTTAGGGGTGGCGGTCACAACTAACATCTCAATGGTCCCGGGTTCGATGCCTGCTATCTCTATCTGATGAGAGGAAATAACCTCGAAACGCGTCATGGAGTGCAGTGGTTTCAGGCGGGCAACACCCAATTTGCTGCTGCTTCATCAGTTACGGTCCTAGTGATCGAATGGCCAAGGTTCACTTCAATGGGAATCGCGGTCTACTTTGAGATTGCGCGTCGCAATCCATCCACACAACGTGTACTTCAAATTCACTTTCCAATCTGTTATTTGCCGTTGTGCCAAGCTTTGCCCGTCGTGACCCGGTGGCTTAGGGGTGGCGGTCACAACTAACATCTCAATGGTCCCGGGTTCGATGCCTGCTATCTCTATCTGATGAGAGGAAATAACCTCGAAACGCGTCATGGAGTGCAGTGGTTTCAGGCGGGCAACACCCAATTTGCTGCTGCTTCATCAGTTACGGTCCTAGTGATCGAATGGCCAAGGTTCACTTCAATGGGAATCGCGGTCTACTTTGAGATTGCGCGTCGCAATCCATCCACACAACGTGTACTTCAAATTCACTTTCCAATCTGTTATTTGCCGTTGTGCCAAGCTTTGCCCGTCGTGACCCGGTGGCTTAGGGGTGGCGGTCACAACTAAAAACACCCTGGAGTGACTCGCCAGCCGTCCCACAGCCCCATCCTCACCCCATTCCCCGCCCTCGATCGCAGACACCCGCGAAGGATTGGTCCCTAAACGCCGCCTAGGCATTGCCGACGAGGACGCCCCGCATTCCTTCGTGGGACGAGCACGCCTGGATTTCTTCGTGGGACGAGGACCGTGGACTAAAGTGCGGTGGGGGGAGTGACACCTCCCAAGCGCACCGTCGGGTCTGCAGCAATGGGAAGGTCCTGTCGGCCTATTTTCTGGACTAGCCAGTTTTTTTTTGCAGTCCGACCAGCCCGCCCCGACGGCCCACCGATGATGCACTCTGGTCCACACGATCGTCATAAATAAAACTAACAAAAGCCTGGACCCAGCGAAATCTGCTACACCCCACTTTGGAAGCTATTCTCAAGCCCCTGCAAACATTCGCATCCACCCTCACCTTCCGTTCCCCCCACTAACAGCTCCATCGAAGGCTTCCACCCTTCAGCCTTCTAGGGGGAGGCCCTTGTAGTGCAACTGAAAACATGCTCTTTCAGTATCTTATAACATTGGATTTTATGGTTGTTTTAACCTTCGAAACGTCCATTTGTTTAACTGACTGCACATCCATGGTCACAAACCGTTTTGGTGAGTTCCACGCTGCACGTTCCTCGCTCTCTCTGATTCGCTTCCTATTTTTGTAGCCTGTACAATATACGTTGGGTTCAGTTGCCTCCGACTTCTATACTGTCGTATTTGACACGTATTACGTGTCATTGCTTACCGACTAGTATCCCAGGCTCCGCCCAACAATACCAAGGTTCACTTCAATGGGAATCGCGGTCAACATTGAGATTGCGCGACGCAATCCATCAATACAACGTGTACTTCAACGTGTTCCTAAACATCGTTCATTATATCCGTGTGCAAAGCATTGACCGTCGTGACCCGGAGGCTTAAGTTTAGCGGCCACAACTAACATCCCAATGGTCCCGGGGTTTCATATATGCTAACTCTATCTGTTGAGCTCTACTAATATCGGAACACGTCATTGTGATACAGTGTACTTGGGCGAGCAACATGCAATTTCTATGTGCATAAGCTACGGTCCTCGTGATCGAAATACCACGGTTCACTTCAACGGGAATCGCGGTCAACCTTGAGATTGCGCTTCTCAATCCGTCCGCACAACTTGTACTTCAAAATGACCCTCAACATCGTTCATTATACCTCTGTGCCAATCGCTGCCCTTAGTGAAAAATTTTGCATAGGGTATCGGTCACAGCTAGCATCCCAATGGCCACGCCCGCTAACTCTATCTGATGAGATGAATTTGCATCGAATCGCTTCAGATTATTGCGGTGTTTTCGGGCGAGCGCACACAATTTCTATTTTCGTCATTTACGGTAATCGTGGTCGAAACACCAAGGTTCACTTTAATGAGAGTCGCGGTCAACATTGAGATTGCGCTGCGCAATCCATCTATTCAACCTGCACTTCAAAATGAACCCCAACATCCTTCAATATACCGTTGTGCCAAGATTTGCCCTTCATGAACCGGTGGCTGAGTGGTAGAGGACACATTTAACATTCTAATGGTCCCGGGTTCCATGCCTGCTAGCTATATTTTATGAGATGAATTTATATCGAAACGATTCAGATTAGTGAGGTGTTTTCGGACGAGACAAGCGCAATTTTTATTTGCGAAATCTATTGCCCTCGTGATGGAAAGACCAACGTACGCTTCAATGGGAATCGCAGGCCTCGTTTGATTTCGCGTTTCAATCCATCCACACAACGTGTATTCTAAATGACCCCAAACATCGTTTATTATAACGTTGTGCTTAGCGGTGTTTTTGTGACGCGGTGGCTTAGGTGTAGCGGTCACTACTAACATCCCAATGGCCCGTGTTCCATGCCTGCAAACTATATCTGATGAGATTTTACAACATCGAAACGCGTCATATTATTGCAGTGTGCTTTGAGCAAGCAACAACCAATTTATAATTACATCAGCTAAGGTCCTCGTGATCGAAAGACAGGTTCAATTCAATGGGAATCGCAGTCAACGTTGCGATTGCGCGTCGCAATCCATCCACACAACGTGTACTTCAAAATGACACTCGACGTCGTTCAATATACCGTTGTGCCATCCATTGAGCTTCGTGTACATCTGGCTTAAGTATGGCGGTCACAAATAACATCCCAATGGTCCTGGGATCCATGCCTGTTAACTCTATCTAATGAGATGTGATAACATCTAAACGGGTCATATAGTGCAGTGTTTTCCGGCGAGCAACACCCAATTTACATCAGCTATAGTCCTCGTGATCGAAATACCACGGTTCACTTCAATGGGAACCGCGGTCAACATTGAGATTGCGAGTCGACATCCATCCACACAACGTGTATTCCAAAATGAATCCCAACATCGCTCATGATACCATTGTGGCAAACGTTCCAGTCGTGACCCGGTGGCTTGGGGGTAGCTGTCGCAAATAACATCTGAATGGTCCCGGTTTTCATGCCTGCTAACTCTATCTGATGAGATGCATGAACTTCGAAATGTGTCCTATTAAATCCGTGTTTTCGTTGAGAGACCACCTATATTTTTTTCACGGCTACGGTCTTCGAGATTGAAATACCAAGGTTCACTTCAATCGGAATCGCGGTCAACATTGAGATTGCGCGTCGCGATCCCTCCACACAACGTGCACTTCAAAATGAACCCCCACATGCTTCATTATACCGTTGTGCCATGCGTTGTTTCTTTTGACACCGTGGCATAGGGGTGTCGGTCAAAACTAACATAGGATTGGTCCCGGTATCCAAGCTCGTATTCTCCACAACTGAACCCCATTGAAGGGCTTTGGAGCGTCATTAATTCCTACGTTAGACAAGACATGAGGAGGAGATATTGCGAAATGCACCAAGGAAATCCAGCTGGTGTTCTGAGCAAGACGGATAGGTGGATGAAGTTTTTGGAGCAGGTTGCTGCAGAAGCACGCGCTTGCGTGACACTGAGCCACTGTCAACAAATTGTGCATCAAGGCAAAACTATGCTGCTGTTTTACGACTTGATTTGTAAATACTCCAACATCACTGATAAATTGCACAGTAACTGTCACTGTTGGTTTTTTTCAACTAGTTTTTGGCCCAACCTAACTGGGGTGCACAGTGGCACTCAGTTGCTATCGCTTCCAGTCCTGCGTGGTTCCCTCGGACGTGGAGGTACTTAGAGTAAGTTACGATGACAGTTGTTTCCTGTTGCGTTAGTAACAGGTTGTGATCCAGTGGCATCAGCAGGTCACGTGATTAGGTTGTGTAGAAAGTCAGTGCGGTGGCTACCTAGATAGATTGACGACAAATGACCGCAAATAGTGCAACTGGAATCCCGGAAGGAGTACATTCAGTCCATGTGTTCATTCTGTAATTAACATGTGTGTACATCAGCCTGAGCGTTACCTGTCACACCTTAGCGTTGTCGGGCTCGTAAACATGACCTACATTCCGGTCACACTTATGTCCGCATAGCCCATATGCCGTCATCCGGACACCGTTCTGGCATGGTACATTAGGGTGGCGCGTGATTTATGTGCCTACTCAAACAAGTGAGGCAGAAGTATCGGTACAACCACTCATAACGGGCAAGCTGGGAGGAATTAGAGGGAATCAAAGTGGTATACCGACGGCACTTCCAGTCACCGCTGTGATTGTGATTACACCGCTGTGACTTTACACCCAGAGGGTGTTCACAGAGCCGCGAGATGTCCGCAGGTATACATGTGGGTGGGCTAGACACGAAGTAAGAAACGGTTGAGGGACTAGTGAAAGTTCGCATAAAATGGTCCTAATGCAATTGCAGGGGGCGTTAAATGCTTCACCGACTGCTATCAAAATGCAGACAGATTCAGTCGTTGTCAAATTCGATCTACACAGGAATCGGTACGCAGCAACCGCGTACGGATACAACAACATCATAGCATGCGAGTAACACTAGAATAACCACTCAAGATGTACCTGCAGCAAATCAGCTCGCAACAAGTCGACTGTCTGTACGCTCCCAGAATAAACTATTTATTTATTTAGATAGATACGTCTTAAACTCTGTGTAGGGCACCTACCAAAGGCTTGAACAATAACACAGGTTAACTGAACTTTGACAGGACTTCACAGTATGTCTAGGGAGTATACTTGTCCATTGCTGTTGAACGCTATCAGTCCATCAGATGCAAATGCATTGTTTCGGAGCGACGCAATCTTTCCATTGTCCACGGATTTCTAATGCACCGTCATTAAACCGGACATACGGCCACGAACAGCACGCAAACTCAATCCTGCATAGTCGCTCACCTAAATGTTATTATTGCGGTTAATGGGACTTAGGGGCGTCGGAACAAAGACCTTCACCGCACCGGACAGTGTATGGACCAGCTCTCCACTCACATGGAACAGACAAGACAGCCGACTGCAACGGTTGCGGTGTGTGTTTCGGACTGAAGGCAGGCCGCCTGATGGATATGAACCACGGTGGACTACTGAGCGAGAATGAAGTTCACGGTCAGGTGTGTGGAACGACACTGTACATTTAAGGCACCAAATTGCCTATTGTAACATATCCCTCTTCGAAAACACGTTCTCCAGATTCATACGAATGAAGCGCTTGGTTCACCTGTGAACGTTGCATAGGTTTAGTAGGCCGCATAGTTCGCCCAGTGACTCCGTCGCATGGCTCTGCGCACGTCTCTGTCGGTTCAATACGCCCCACAATTTTTGGTAGTTCAAATGTGTCCAGCAATATATCAAACGGCAACTCGAAAGTACAAGTGATTGATACGTATTACTCGAGTATTGCTTGGTCGCACCTGGACGCTTAGTCCGCGCAAGAAGTGAATAAGAACACACACCGGATGGGACGTGTCAAAAACTGTAATAGATAGCTTGTAGGGTACACCAAATGAATAAGTCGAAAAGGAACCAATCAGCACAAGGAAAAAGAGTGGACGAATCAGCTATCGGTCAATCGGTCTATATGTGTCTGTGTTTGCTCAGCGGTTTAGCGGACGACACACATGTAACATCCCCTCACGTGGCAGATGGAATCCCAGTTGTGAAATGTAACGTTCTATCATCATCATCATCATCATCAACAGCAGTACATCAGCCATTCGAACTGATGCTTCGCTGCCATACAACCATGAGGACCTATGAAATAAAGAATAAGAGGGAGATAAGGGGGACTTACCTGAAAACCTTAATGCCCTAAGCAAACATTCAGGGTCAAGGCGCCTACACCTTGTGTTAACAACATACCGTCACAAACAGCTGGCTATCGTGCAAAGATAAGGCGGCATCGGCGAGACAGCTTCCTTGCGGCTTTCACTGCCACGCGTCATAATCAGCCATTACCCCGCAGATAACTCAGCACCAAACACACTTTAAACAGACAATCCAATTAGGAGACGGCAGCAGACGCGCCACTGGTGTCGGTTGCGAGCCATGTCCTGTAAAGTCTCGAGCCAAGCACAAGGTGAGTCACGTGGACTCAACCCGGAAGGCGAGACGGACCAACGGCACCCAGTTTGGTCGTCAGTGACTTCATTTCCCGCTGCCAAGTCAACTTCTGTCCACCTCGAGCCTTGTGCCATCCGACACCTGGTAGACTGAACAAGGCCCTCCTAGGTAAGCGGTGACCAGGCATGCGTAGCACGTGCCCGAGCCAACGCAACTTATTCAGTGCTATCTGTTGTTCTAGGGAGCTAGCATGATCATCACCACCTAGTACTCGCCTACGCACATCATCGTTGCGGACACGCTGGTGCCATCCGACACCAGCAATGCTTCGCAAACAACGATGATCAAAGACTTGAAGGCGCCTCAGATCTTCAGACCGAAGCGGCCAAGTTTCACTACCATACAGCAGAACGGCCCTCACTGTGGCCTTGTATACCCGGCCTTTCAGACGGAGGGAAACTCCCTTCTGTCGCCAAAGATGACGCAGGTTCAAGAAGGCAGCTCTGGCCTTTGCAATGCGTGAGCTCACGTCAGTTTCTATGCGCCCATCATTGCTGATACAGCTGCCAAGATAAGTGAATTGATCAACCACCTCGAGTTCCTCGTTAGCAAGCGTCAAGGGGTCATCAAGTGGCTGGTGGTCCTGCAGCAACACTTTGCACTTCGAAGGTGCGAAGTGCATACCAAATAATGGAACCACTCTGGATAGGCTATTCAGGGTTGACTGTGCCGCCTCAACATTGTCGAAAAGCAAGACGATATCGTCCGCATAATCTAGATCAACTAACCTTTCACCAGGCAGCACTTCAACACCTACATCGTGAGATTCCGCAAGGGAACACTCCATGATAGAATCCACGACGAAATTGAACAAAAATGGGGAAATCGGGCAACCCTGTCGAACGCCACTTGTAGTCGAAAAGCTATGCGATAGGGCACCATAGACCCTGACGCGGCCTCTAGTGTTCGAGTATAGAGCACGAAGGATGTTCACATATTTCGTGGGAACACCTTTTCGCGCAAGTATTTCGAACAGAATCGATCGATCGACTGAATCGAACGCACTCTTGAAATCGAGGAACACAGCTATTGTCGGTCTGCGGTATGCGTGGCGCTGCTCTAGCACCTGCCGCAAAGTAAATATATGGTCTATACAGCCATGCCCTGGGCGAAAACCGGCCTGCTCTTCTCTAATCCGAGATTCCCGTTCTGCAGTGAGGCGACGAACGATAATCGAGGCCAGTAATTTTGTCACAACTGGCGTTAGGCTAATACCCCTGTGGTTCGCACAGTCTGTGCGACTGCCCTTCTTGTATATTGCCACTATAATCGATTCGCTCCAATTAGTCGGCACATTCTCTTCGTTCCAGATACGTTCGAATAGGGAGGTCAGTGCTTTGCAGAGGACCTCACCACCATCCTTAAATAGTGCAGGTGGGAGGGAATCCGGGCCGGCGGCACGAAAACGATTAAGGGCTGTGATTGCGTTTCGGACCTCGGCCTCCGACGGAGGCTCTAAACTAACCGTCCATGGCTCGTCCTGCAGCACCTGAGTAGGAAGAGGTCCGGGAGCAGGGGGCCAGCTGAACTGATGTTCAAAGTGCTCAGCCCAACGAGCCATACGGCGCTCCTCATTGTGTATCAGCGCACCCGCGCTGTCCCTGATTGTCTCACTGACGCCTGGTTTTCTCGGACCAGTGGTGCGTATTAGCTGGAAGAGCTTCCGGTAATTGCCTACTGCTCCTGCCTCCTCCATTTCTTGAGCCCGACTGGTCCACCAGGCTTCCTTGTCAGCACGTAGGCTCCGCTTTAGTTCACGCCTAATAGCCCGTCTGGTCACATTGTGTTCAGAACCAGCCGGGAGGTGCCTTCTAGCTTCCAAAAGGTTCACGGACCTCTCGGATATCCAGTGACTGGTGCGATGACGACTGATAGTGCCACAAGCAGATGCTCCTGCGTCGTGCATAGTGGCCGAGATCTTATTCCACTGAAGTTCAGTATCATTAGGACAAGACAGCGAGAGTTCGTTATGCAGTGCTTCTTGATAGGCTTGCCTGACAGAGGACTGGGACAATTTCTCCGTTGCCAATCGGGGGAGAGGCTTTGTGCGCCTTCCAGTAAAGTTCATGGAGAAACGACAGCGCACCAAGGCATGGTCAGAGTCGACACAGGTACTCCAGTACGAGCGGCAATCCAGAATGGAACCGCGCCACCTGTAACTTATGGCTATGTGGTCAATTTGGGTCCATCGCTGACCAGCTACAGGTGGACGCCAAGTGGCACTTCGGCGCCCACTGTGTCTAAAAGCAGTGCTAGTAAGAAACAACTGGTGCTCCGCACACAGTTGCAGCAGACGCTCGCCGTTGTCAGTCCGTTCGGCGTTAAGTCCATACTTACCACCCAGCTGAGCTTCTGAAGAGCTCAGACGCCCTACTTGTGCGTTCATATCCCCTGCAAGTACTATAATATCTGAACTAGTAGCACTGCGTAGCAGCGTGTTCAGTTCGTGATAGAAAGTGTCCTTGACTGCATTAGAACTGCAGTCGGTGGGAGCATAAGCAGAAATCACAAACAAACAGCGTTTTGTTTTACTTCGCGAATTCACCTTAGCTGATGTC
This sequence comes from Dicrocoelium dendriticum, assembly GCA_944474145.2. Lineage (NCBI taxonomy): Eukaryota > Metazoa > Platyhelminthes > Trematoda > Plagiorchiida > Dicrocoeliidae > Dicrocoelium > Dicrocoelium dendriticum. The sequence goes on along the minus strand of OX104062.1, from coordinate 36,505,222 downwards.
GTCAAACGGGCTGCACATAAACGACTGTTCACCGGAATCCAATCAACCAACGATGACTCAGCCTTGGAGCTGAGAATGATACCTACACCAGCTTGACCGGTGAGTGCCGCATCGGCGTCTCCGGATGCGTGCAACCAATAACGAGAGGATAAGCCGGGTGCAGTCAATTCAATAACCCCGTTAGGGTCATTAATCCTAGTTTCGGACACACAACACACATCAACACCCAGTGTGTCCAAGGTGCGTGCGAGTGCAGCCTGCTGACCTGTTTGTCTTAGAGTGCGGACGTTGAAGGTCGCCATGGAAACGGGACAGCGTGGTCTTATAAGGGATTTTTGCCGATAGGCGTCCGAGAGGTGCTGTGGGATGGTGGCTGCAGATGGTACTACTCCAGTAGCACTTCGGTTGCTGTCAATTAAGCTGGGAGTTATAGAAGAAAGGTTAGTAATGGGGGCCGGGATGGGAGTAAGAGAAAAAGGTGGAAAAGAAAGAAGGGAGGCGCCAGGTGAGCGGTGCGGTTTCCGAATAGCAATCGGCTGATCGATTTCTTCCGTTTGGTTTTCGTTTGTCTCCTCCAGATCTTCTGGAACCATTTTCTCTTCCCCAGGGTACGGTGTGACTGGGATGCGGGGTCGGATGAAATCATAATGCCTGCGTACTGTCTCTCCACTCTCTAGTTGTATTTTGGCCTCCGTTTCTGAGCTCGTAAGCACGGTGCCAGGCTGCCATAACTGCTCATGTGGTAGTTTCGTGTAAACATCACGTTCCACTATCGACTTCTGGGGCTTAACTAGTGCGCGTCCACTTTCATGCATACGTTGTTGCTGGCAACGCCTGGTCTGACGAGGGTCTGGAAAAAAGTAGGTCTAGCCTCGTACGTAGTCGACGCCCAAACATTGCCTCCCCAGGGCTCTTTCCGATAGACTCTAGCGGTGTGATCCGATATGCGAACAAGAATCGGTCAAGTTTGGTTCGTAACGAGTCCATTACGCTGCTTTAGAAGACCAGCTTTCACGGTTTGGACCGCTCTTTCAACTAAACCGTTTGACGCTGGATGGTACGGTGCGGAAGTCATGTGATGAAAGCCGTTGCTCTGCAGGTATTCTTTGAACGCTCCACTCGTAAATTGCGGACCGTTGTCAGTGACTAATGTTTTCGGTATGCCATGTGTAGATAGACTAGAACGTACGCCATTGATTGTAGCTTCTGCAGTAGCGTTTGCAACAACATGCACCAATCCATTTGGAGTACGCATCAACTAAAAGTAGCAACATTTTTCCTTCGATCGGTCCAAAGTAGTCGGCATGAACACGTTCCCATGGGCTGTCGGGCAACTGTTGGATTATCTCTTTGATATTTTGGCATGTGTTACAAGTACTCAAAAGTGCTTCGATGTCTCGGTCAATCGCTGGCCACCAGCAGTAGGATCTGGCGAGGGCTTTCATGCGGACAATACCTGGATGTGCATCATGTAATTCTTTCAGTGCAGTTGACCTGAGAGTCAATGGAATAACGATGCGAGATCCACGTAGGATACATCCTTCATGCAGGCTCAGCTCAACTCTACAATTGAAAAACGGACGCAGATCACCAGGGGCTCGCGAACCCCAGCCACGCAGCAGCATACGTTTCACAGTCGATAGAACGGGATCTCTGTCTGTAGATTTCCTAACCATGTCGCCAGATATGGGTGTAGTATTCAGGTGTTGCAAAAGTTGAACAAACTCGTAGGGCGCGTCAGTTCTTTCCCCCTGTTGGTCAATCGGTGGCAATCTACTGAGCGCATCAGCGACATTATTGTGAGGACTGGCAATGTATCGGGTTTGATAATTATAAGCAGAAAGTAGGAGGGCCCAGCATACCATTCGGGGTGCGTTAAGTTGTTCTATGCCTCGTTCCTTACCGAGCAGTGATAACACTGGTTTATGGTCAGTCTGTGTCTCAAACTGGTTGCCCCACAAGTACTGATGGAACCGCTTTACTCCGAATACTACGGCCAGTGCTTCCTTGTCTAATTGTACGTAATTTTTCTCAGCAGGTTGTAATGTGCGGGACGCGAAAGCAATAGGGCGAACTGTTCCGTCATGGACTTTATGTCCCAGCACTGCCCCGACCACAAAAGGTGAAGCATCACACTGTAGAATGAGGGGTTTGTTGGGGTCGTAATGTACCAAGACTGGTGAAGAAGCAAGGAGACCTTTTGCCCTGTCAAATGCTTGTTGCTCTTCCTCGCCCCATGCCCACTTAGAATCTTTTTCTCAGCAAGTTGTGAAGTGGTGCTAGAACAGAAGCAAGATTAGGTAGGAACCGACGATAACGTGAAAGCATTCCAACGAACGATCGTAACTGGGCTCCGTTACGAGGTGAGGGTGCAGAAATAATGGGTTGTAATTTATCTTTCCGCGCGTGCAAACCATGCTTGTCCAGTCTATAACCGAGGTAATCAACTGAATCAACTAGGAAAGCACATTTGGAGCGTTTCAAACGCAAACCGTGTTCAGAGAGTTTATGCAACACCCGGTCCAACGTGTACAAGTGCTCCTTTTCTGTGCGACCCGTGATAAGGATATCATCGAGATATGCGCAAGTGTTCGGTATGTCAGGCACGATATTGTCAATTATTCTTTGGAAGATCGCCGGCGCTGAGTTAATCCCGAAAGGCAGTCTAGTGTATTCGAATAGCCCCAAATGTGTACTGATCGTCGTAAGTCGTCGGGAGGTCTCATCCAACTCTACCTGTGAATAGGCGTGACTCAAATCCAATTTAGTGAACTTGACTCCTCCAGACAAGTTGGCATACAAATCCTCAATTTTCGGTAGTGGATAACGGTCTATGATGGCACCTCGATTTACTGTAAGCTTATAATCACCACAGATTCGTACGTTACCGTCGGGCTTAAGTACAGGCACTATCGGGGCCGCCCATTCTGCTTGTTGGACTGGTACAATTATACCTTCTCTTTGAAGCATTTTCAGCTCGTCTTCCACTCTAGGTCGTAAGGAATAGGGCAGTGTTCTGGCCTTAAAGAACTTTGGTGTACTTGAATCTGACATGGATTTTTTGCTTTAAAATTATTGAGTCTGCCCAATTGCTGCTCGTCAAACACTTCTGGATATCGTTTAAGGACCGATTCAAAGGTATCCTCCCCTACGGAGTGGAGAGTATTTAATACTTGTGGTAACATTTTCATCCAATGGGGACCAAGCAAATTGACTGGAGCCTGAGGCACGACATGAAGTACCAGACTGTGTGATCTACCCTGATGCTGCACTCGTACCTGACACTTCCCAAGTAAATCAATCACTTCTCCTGTATAGGTTCTAAAAACGGTATCAGTCGGTTCCAGGTCGCGTAACGATGAGAGCGCGTTTTTACTAATCAGTGTCACCGTGGAACCAGTATCCAATTCAAATAAAACGGGTTCGTTATTAACATGAAGCGTGATCCTATATGGAGACAATTTCGTCATAACTGAGCAGTTTGAAATTATATGGTTCATAAAATTTAGCTGGGAATCTGGGCACTCACCGTCGTCGGAGTTCAATGATTTGATCGAGACTTGTGACCGTGGGGAACAGCAAACACGTGCCAGGTGGCCAAGTTTTCCTCAATTTCTGCACTTTGTGCGAGTATGAGGACACTGGGTGGGAGAAGTTTGCTGATCCCCGCATCGGTAGCAGACGAACTTCCATTCCTTGTTTTCAGAGGATAACCGTGGTGACAGTTTGTTTACACACTCCACAGGCTGAGGAGGTTTGAAGGTGGATAGTTGGGATTTTAGGTTTTCCCTTTGACGTACAAGGTTACACGCCATTTCCCAGGAAAGGGTTTCTTCCTCCTGTGACAATAATTTTTCCCTCGCCCCATCATCTGTAACTCCACCAATTAGGCACTGGATTTTCATGACTTCTTCAAACCGACTTGAGGGAATGGTATTGTACCGGCATTCCGGTGTAGCTTGATGAATGCGGGCGATGAAAACATTTACACTTTCTCTGCATCGTTGCTGTAGCTTGAAAAACTGATAACGAGCGGAAAACACACTTCGTTGGATTCCCCACAATACTGGTCTTAGCCATCAAGTTCATAGCGTCAAAATGACGTTATCCTTCTGATCCAAGGGCTTGGCGGAATAACATAATCCAATGGGTATCGGATAACACGACAGAGGGGTTTAACACAGGAAAGAGAGTCATTTGATGTTGGAAAGATGTTTTCCACTGTATCCACGACTGTAGAGAGGGTTTTTCTACACCATCAGGCCACGGACATGACAGTCCCGCAAGAGGGTTCGTAGCAACCGTCGCCATTCTGATACGTATTACTCGAGTATTGCTGGATCGCACCTGGACGCTTAGTCCGCGCAAGAAGTGAATAAGAACACACACCGGATGGGACGTGTCAAAAACTGTAATAGATAGCTTGTAGGGTACACCAGATGAATAAGTCGAAAAGGAACCAATCAGCACAAGGAAAAAGAGTGGACGAATCAGCTATCGGTCAATCGGCCTGTATGTGTCTGTGTTTGCTCAGCGGTTTAGCGGACGACACACATGTAACAGCTATTTTTTATTCGATCCGTCGATAGCGTCGCTGAGAAACGTGCCGTATGACAGAAAACGTTCCGGCAGACACCACGTACAGCATAGCGAATTTTCTTTATCTTGCCACTGCAGGTGGCCAGGTTTGTTGGTTTGGCCATGCATCCAACGCGTACACCGGCTTCCCTAGTAGAAAATATCTGTTCACGCCTGACTCCAGTAGCCGTTGCGTTAACTTAGGGAGTACTGCAACAACTGGAGGACGTGTCTCACGCCCGAACATGGCTTCCGCCGGGGACCTACCGCCTGGTAGATCGGAGTTTTGCGTAGCCCAGATTACTTAACAGGAACAGCTGTATGAGATCTCCTCTGTGGGTCCTTCCTCCGCACCTCTAGCAGTAAACGTTTGATGGTGTCCACGAATCTTTCTGCTTACCTGTTGGACTGGGGATGCCCCGGAGGCGACCGGCAGTGCTTGATACAATTACACTGGCAAAAACATAAACGTCGTCGGAGATAAATTGCGAACCGTTATCGGATACCAAGATATTTGGTGAACCGAACTGTGCAAATTACTGTTGTAATTTTCATACCGTCGCCACTGTCGTAATTGTGTTCATCAGGTATACGTCCGACCACTTGGTATACACATCAATCACAATTCAAAAAACTGACCCTGAACGGGACCAGGGAAATCAAGGTGAATTCTCTCCCATGGCTTAGAGGCTGGCATCCAGGGTTGGATGAATTTGCTTGGAAGTTTCGCTGCTGAAGCACATTTGCTATATGTGGCGACACAATCATGGATAGCGTTGTCCCTAAAAGAAGGCCAATATACGTAACTTCTGGCTGAAGCTGTTGGGTGGAGCCTGGGATACTAGTCGGTAAGCAATGACACGTAGGACGTGTCAAATACGACAGTAGAGAAGTCGTAGGCGGTTGAACCCAACTTACACGAAGGCGTGGATTTTGCTAGTCAACTGCGGTGCGTTCCCTCTGTTCCTCACTGATTCGTCCAATTTTCTGGTTTCACTTGCTCACTATTAACAGTTAGCGACCACGCTCAGAGCAATTTTTTATTTTTGTTATCGTGAAACTTACGTTTGGTTTTCTCTCATGTCTGCAGTAAGGACACGCGCGATGAGAAAAAGTTGTGTTGTAAACAAGGATGTCCCCATCTTAGTTCAGAAGCTCAGCGAACAAACTAAGGTACCACGCAAAACATCCGGCGGTAGTAGCAGAAAAAGCACCCGAAAGAGTGTAGGCGCTGTGACAGATGGTTGTGCATTTCTTGCTGACCGGAAAAAGACACCTGAAAATTGTCCCTTTGGAGCTGAAACTGCGTATGCTGCGCTATCATTAAAAGTTGACACGCTCACATCTATGCTGCAGCCCATGCATAGTCTGTTTGCATTATTTGAATCGCCCTCAGATATTGGTAAAATGCATATCACGAAATGTAGCTCGCTGATTGACTCAATTTCGACCGAAGTACAGAATAGAGTACGTTGCTCACGCAATGCTGTGGTTTTTAATGTACCTGACAAGCTACCTATGAAAACTGTTCAGAGAGTTCTACTGTCTGCGTGCGGCATGCAAACTTGTTGGTCCAGCTGCACTAGGCTACGTAAAAAGTTTATACGCTATGACTGTCCCATACTATTCCAGTTTGAAAATGAACTAATTGCTAGACAATTCATTCGCAATTGTAATTTGATTCAGCATAATACGACTTTCAAACGTCTGAAAATAATAGAGGACAAAACCCCCTTACAGCGGGAGCTTAGAAGACGTCAGCTAGAAGCAAACCCGACTGCTAAACCCCATTCTGAAAATGTTTCTGTTGGTGGCAGCGACAAGTTTGGCATTTGTTCTACGCCTGCTGCAGTTACGGATAACGTGGCGAATAACGAAATCAACTCTGGTACCCCAATTAGATCGGTTGATCACACGGATCAGTCTAGCCCGTTATCTACTGTGTCTAGGAGTACGCCCAGTTTCGGCACTTCGGCTATGCCGGCCACAAAATTGATCACCGGCACACATCCACCAGAACGAAATTTCACGGTTAAGCGTGATAAGCCGACCAAACACAAAATGCCTGCAAACCCTAGCGCTGCGGTTGTGCACGGTGCTGCCTCTCAAAAAGCCAGTTCCGGTAATCTTAAAAGCTTCTTCAATGCTGTTTCATGCCAGAAAAGAAGAAACAATGTGGTTCAGACAAAACCAACTGCAGTACCCGTTGAACCCCATATTCAATCACAGCCACAAACGTCAGCCTGTGTTATCCCGCCAAAAGTCTACCCTGGCCATTATATAGGATCATCTAAGACATCTAAGGACTCAGGAAAATGGATCGATTGTATGATGACGGTTGACTTGGATTTATCGAGAATGTCACCGGATAAATCCATAGCATCGCCTTACCTGAATAGCCATCCATCCATTGATCAACGCCATGAAGGCACACAAGGTGCCCCAACATCTTTGCAGATTGAACGCGATTTATCTGTTTCTCACCAAAATCCGGACTCATGTTTAAAAAACACGATGTATTCTGTTCGAGCTGCATGGATTGACACTAGTGTACCTCCACCGCTTATAGTGAAGCCTTACGACTCCAGCGCACCTAAGCAGGTTACATTCCACGATGAAAATGACGATTGCGTATTTACTCATTTCACCAATCTATACAATCAACAACCTATTAGTGCCACGACGCAGGCGACACAGCCTCGAAATTTAGCGTCTACTAGCGAGTTCCATGGAAGCTCGCTCTATAATCCTCCTGCCCTCATGAGCTGCTATGCCGACCATGAACCCGCCCCCGTATCCGACTTGCCTCTTCTATTGCTCAACATTTTTACGCTCTCTTTTAACAGTGCAGTATATCCTAAGCACTGGAAGACTTCCGTTGTTATCCCGCGGCATAAGAATGGAAACGTTCACGAAATTAAAAACTATCGTCCCATCAACCACACACCTGTAATATCTAGAATTATGGAAAGGATAGTGAAAGATGAATTACTTATTTTCTTGAATAAGAAAAACGTCATCAACAATTCACAACACGGTTTTTTGCAGGGCAGATCTTGTGCGACATGCCAGACAGACTTCTTAAACCACACAACGGCTGTCATAGACAAAGGCAACAGTGTTATTGTCCTGTTCTTAGACATGCAAAAAGCATTCGACAGAGTGCCTCATCGAAGACTACTCCTCAAGCTGAAAGAAATAGGTATTGGAGAACCAATGTTTTCTTGGTTGTCGTCATACCTAGCTGACAGACATCAGGTGGTGCGTATTGGGGACCGTGTCTCTAAACCGAAAGCAGTCACCAGTGGAGTAATTCAGGGAAGTGTACTTGGTCCACTTCTTTTTCTCCTCTACGTCAACGATGTATTTCATAGAATAAGACATGGTACTACTTTTCTGTTTGCTGATGACATTAAAATCGTCTACTCACAAGAACGTGCAGATACCCGCGCAGCCTTGTGCCACATTCAGGAAGATCTATCGGCACTTGAATCCTGGAGCAAACTGTGGCAGATGTCCTTTTCCGTGGACAAATGTAATATTCTGTCGTACAGATGCGAAGTTCCACCAGATAGTCTATTATTACAAGGCACGTTTATATCACAGTGCAAAGTGATTCGCTACTTGGGTGTGCGGTATTCCACTACCTTCAACTTTTCGGAACATTGTGACTTCCAAGTTTCGAAAGCCATGAAGACCATTGGCTATATCTGTCATAAATTTCAACTCACAGAATCTCGTATCTGGCTTTATAAAACATATGTGTTACCTGGCATGGAATACTGCTCACTAATACAGTCGAATCTGCGGAAATCTGACCAACATGCTCTTGAGAGGGTACAGCGACGCTTTACAAAGAAGCTGTGCGGATATTCCTCCAAGATGACCTACAGAGAGCGCAGTGAAAAACTTGGACTTGACCCAATTTGGCTACGGATAATGAAGATGAACTTGTGTTTCCTGTACAGAATAATTCACCATCACATGCACAATTATGCTAACTGTGTCCATATGTCCGTTAACACTAGATACGAGCTACGAAATAAGGAGACAACGGTCATGATTCCAAAGTTCAATACGCGAATTAGGGAGCGTTTCTTCTTACTACACTGCTCAAAGCTTTGGAACAAACTTCCAAGAGCTATCAGAACTTGTTGCACATTAAGTTTGTTTAAGCTTTCGATAAAAGATTACTTAACCGTTCAAAATGTGATAATAATGTTTCGAACAGCACAGTCCTTAGATAACGCTTTTGAGAACGGAGTTAATGGTGCCTGAAAATGCATGTGATCAAGTGCACAAGTGGTTATATTTTGTTGGCCCGCAGCACTTTATTCTCTTTTTTTCTCGTGTGCGATCAACTCTCATGTGACTGCTAAAAACTTGTCAGACGATAGAACAAGAGGAATGTAAATATTCTGGACCGCTTCGCGCTACACAAATTTTCATTTTGTGCTCACATTTTTTAAAAACTTTATTATACCATGATATGAAACTGCTGTACCATTATTTGATCCGTCCCTTCTGGGAACGGCTTCTCGCATCGTCGAGCCATATACAATTTAATTTAATTTAATTTAATGTTGTGCAGGCTACAAGAATAGGAAGCAAATCAGACAGAGCGAGAAACGTGCAGCGAGGTACTCACCAAAACGGTTTGTGTCAACGGACGTGCAGTCAGTAAAACAAATGGATGTTTCGAAGGTTAAAACAACCGTAAAATCCAATGTTACGAAATGCTGAAAGAGCTTGTTTTCCGGTACACTACGAAGCTTTCATCCGGGATATTCCGGGACAATGTAGGTGCAAATATCTTAATAACCTTGTCATTGAGGAAGTCTTAAATAATGCTCTACATAATTCGTTAAACGCGCTCACGTTGAGCTCCTCCCAGGTAGCCGAGCTGTTGACTTGAACTAGGCTGATGATATCGTCTTGCTGGGTGACGGTCCACAGGCCGTCCAACTTGCACTCAACCACTTGACGATTGAAACGACAAAATATGGGATGACTTTTCCTCATCCAAGTGCAAACCTCTTTTCCAAGACTTTCAGATGCATATACCTGCACCCACTCTTGGTGTTGAGACACTGGAGGTTACGGAGTGTTTTGTCTGCTTAAGTAGTTGCATCACAGCCAATGGAGCTGTTGGAGAACACATTTCGTTGCGTATCTCAAGAGCTCGCGTCGCTTTCTCTAAGCTGGAGCACTTGTGGCGCCGCCATGACATCAGTATATTCATCAAAGGATGGGTTTATTGTGCGACTGTCCGCGCTGTACTGTTTTACGGTTGCGAGACTTGGCCTGTTCGTATCGCTGACCTGCAACGTCTCTCTGATTTGAGCACCGTTGCTTGCGGTCGATTGCCCGTATGTGGCCGCTGCACCACGTAACCAATGTGGAAGTTAGACAGCGTGACTTGGGTGGAGGTAGCCTTTCACTGGAGGAGCTAGTCCCGCTGCGTCGGCTGCGGTGTCTTGGACACGTACTGCGTATGCCCCATCATGGTCTTCCGTGTCGCGCGTTCTTCGCGGTTGCTGGACAGGCGCGATGGACAACCTACGACATGGAGAAACCACACCAGAATTATCGAGTGACGCATCACTCCTCCCCGGGTTTTCACCCAATGTAACTAATGCATGTTTGCTGCTATGGGCTGTGCAATGAACAAATCGGATAGAGCCATGTTACACAATAAAAGAGCAGTGGTACTCCTCTCGCGCACTCTAGGATTTGTGATACTGTTATACAGTCGCATGTACTGTGACTATCAGTTTCTGTGTGTATTTGTTTACTGTGTAACCAGTCGATTGTGAGAACTGAGCGGGTAATGCTGACGTACTTTCTTACTGAATATTCATGTTCGTTTTTATAGTTCTTTTTGAGCGTTCTTACGAAGGACAAAATGGCTGGTTCCATTTCAGCAAAGCCAAAGGCATTCACACTTAAAGAAATGGTATCAGTGATTCGACGATGTTAAGAAGGAACAGTTCGCTAACACTGGCGCAAATTTTCAGGGTAGGAAGAACACAAATCCATGTAACATAAAAGAAGAAAGCCGTTTTTGAATGACTTTGTGAACCACACACCAAGACTGAAAAGAAAGAATGATAGGAAAATGGGTAACGAAGACGTAAACGGATCTTGCTGGAAATAGTGTCAGTTAGCACTGACGGGAAAATCCCATTATCTGCACACGTTATTTAAGAACAAGCATTATACTTCGTAAAAGAGTTGTAAAACAGACTTTACCTCGTCAAACCGTTGGCAACAGGCTTTCATCAGTAGACGATCTTGTGTTTGGTAAGCAATCGGGCGAAAGCGGTGACTCAGATATGTGTGCAACATCCGAATAGGCAGAAAAATTGCCCGAATTATGTTCCGGCTACACGGCTCAAGACATTTTTAATTCACATGAAACTGATTTGCTATTCAAAACGACGTCCGATAAAGGCTTTGTGTAAAAGGATAGAAATGGGAAAAGGAGCAAGTCGCGTATCACAGTTATGCTGTACACTACCACATTGGGGAAGCGAGAACCGGCTGCAGTGATTTGGAAATCAGCCAACACTCAAATTTTAGAAATACCAACATGAAAAACTACCGGCAGGTTACAATGATACTAAGAAGTCATGGATGATTGCAGCTATTTCCGAAGATTTAGCAGCAAAATACAGAAAAACGCAACATCATACCTGCTCTCGACAAAACCGTTGCCCTCCCTAATTCCACCTACTTAATATCAAATTTCAGTTCCTGTCACCCAACACCACTGTGTTACGTCAACCCTGCGACCAGAATGTCATTCAGGCGCTTAAATCGAAGTTTACGAAAAAACAGCTTCTCCACCTTATAACGATCATGGAATCCCACAAAGATGTACGGAACTGATTTAATGAAACGAGTACATTTATTAGACGTCGTGTTCTACATAACTTCTACCTAGAAGGAGGTGCAGAACTCAAGCATCTCTGTTTTTTAAAGCGGAGTTTCCTTGTACTGCAGAAATAGATGCTGAGAGAACAATGCAAACTTGACCTGAGACATATGAGCAAATTGTGCCTCCTTCAAACGCAATTGCTATGCATATTCACTTAGAGGGATTGTTTGGATGCAAACTGGAGCGGATTGTATCGGACGCTAAAGCTTGTGTGACACCAGCAATGCCAGCAAATGATCGATCACTTGAGACGGAATTACGCTTGGGTACTACACATGTAACTTACTTATATTTAGTGTACATAACTAGATGATTATAACTGATGTCAGTACATCTATACATCATCAAGATAATGTGTCGACATTCAGGACTAAACGATGGTGTTCAAGCAGAAGTATGTCATAAGGAATTTGTACATGTCTTCCGTTTGGCGTTGGGAAACGCCCATAGAGTATCCTAACGGCTTGTAGCAATCAAGATGTCATTTACCATGCTAATACAGTCGAACCCGCCTTATTATCCATCCGATTTATAATTCACACCGCTTTATTGCCGATATTTTCAAGATACAATTTTTTCTTATAAATATGCTAATTTTCAACGTTTAATAGCTCACTGCTAGGGTCGTCCCAGTGCTTAATACATCAGCTGCATGGGCTGTGCTCTTGTCATTTTTCCAACCATGTATACTATAAGGGAAGATGAAAATTTGTTGACACATGAATTGCCACGTAATCGCAGAGATGGAGTAGGTTCGGTGCAATTGAGCCGTTGGACCCACCAGTTGTTTAGCGTGCTCGGTAACTAGGGCGTTGGCATGATTACAGCTCAGGAGGCAGGTTGTTGACTTGAGGAGAGCTCAGTGGATAAGATAGTTACACTGGGGTGAGTTCAGTGGGAAGTGTGTACGATATGTTGGCGGCGTTTTCACTGAGTTCCACTGCGTTGTGATCTGCGCGGATGTGTGGACCCTTGGCGGCATTTTCCGTAGTGAGAGCTCCGCTCTGAACTGAGTTGTTTAGTGATGAGTAGTTGTTTAGGCCTTTGTATAGCGACCGTGTTGTTCGGGCCCTATGGTGTACTTGCGCCAGTAAAACTCGGGTGAGTCTGACAGGGCTGTGCCAGAGCTGTAACAGTGACATACGTCGTCCAATAAATGAGTAAACTAAATGTACAGACGGCTGTGGGTAAACCCTCGGCCCTATTCAAAACTCGAGAACTGAGCAAAGTCGGGCAAACTTGCCGCTCCACATTTGTCAGTTCTCTGTTGGTTACACACAAGCATGACCAGTAACAGACAGCATTTGTTTTTGACAGAAAACTTGGACGTTTTGGAAGCAATTAAAACTTATCCAACAGGAACCTCGCATGCCAACTTGCTGCGTTATTTACATATTTCTGTTCGTACCCTAGCCAGATTGATTACCAGCGAAAAGGAACTCCGGCAGAATCTGTCCCATGGCACTGCAAGCACTCAGAAAAGAAAGCGATGTGGAAAGGATGAAGTTGAAATTGCATTGAAAGACTGGATGATATCGGTTCGTGAGCACAACCAAACAGTTACAGACCCACTTCTGAAGCCAAAGGCAGAAGAATTCAGGGAAAGACTTGGAAAAACCTTTGCTGCTAAAGATGGAAGAAGAGAAATCAAATTGCGTATAAAGGTGCGCATGGCGAAAAGAGTTACGCGGACAGAGCAGTCTGTGAAAATTGGCTGGAAGATCGACTGCCTGGACTTTTGAATGCATTTGACAATGACAACGTGTACAATGCAGACGAGAGGTACTTTTTACTGAGTAACTCCAGAAGGCAGTTTGTGTTTTTCTGCCGACAACCTCAGCAGATCGAAAAAAGCCATGGATAGGATCACTTTTCTGTGCTGCGCAAATATGTCAGGCACGGATAGAAGAAAACTGGTTTTGATTGGGAAAATTAAGAAATAACTGTTTTAATGGCGTGAACGTAGAAACACCCCGTAACTTACAGAGCAAACAACAATGCGTGGATGATGAAAACACTTTTTACCGAGTCGGTCCTCGAATGGGACAAGGAGCTAGGCCAAAGTGGCCTAAAAATGTTGTTGCTTTTGGATAACTGCAGAACGCATTCACAAGTAGGTCTGCAAAACATTCAAATGAAGTTATGCCGGCAAACACGACCAGCATTCTTCAACCCATGGATCAAGGTGTGGTTATGAATCTGAAAATGCGTTACAGAAAGGAACTTGTGGACCGAATTCTTTATCACATCAAAAACAACGTGTTGACTCATCGTCGGCGGTAGATGTCATCGCCAAGATTTCTGTGCTCGGTACAGTTTAGTTCGTTTCAAAATGTTGGAGGCAGGTTACCGGTGCAACAATAAAACCCTGCTTTCTGCATGCTGGCTTCAGTCGACTGGCATCCCATGCACTTTCTGATGACGCATTCATCGCTGAGGACGAGATTAGCACTTGCACAATCCCAGTCATTAAGCAGAAGAGCCCGCCGCCATTGACAACAATGTAAAATGCACTTCAGATCTGACAATCGTTGAAGATGAAATCGTCGGACTAGAATGGAAAGAAGGCAGCGACAGATTTTGACGTGCCGGATGCCTCCGTGAGTAACAGCAATCAGAGCGTGTCGCATTCAAGCGTGATTAACTGTGCGAATGATCTGTATAGCTACGAACTTTTGTATGGGTTAGACAACGATTTCTTTTTCGAATTGAACTTCTTCAGTGCAAGAGTGACTGGAGTAGCAGCCCAAAAGAATGTAAAACAAACGTCGGATTATTTTCGCAGCAAAAATAGACAGTAGCGCCAGCTCCTATAGCTCTCCAGGTAAGATGCTTTAGGTTATAATTTTCAAATTTTAGGTCATACTTGCAGCGGTTGTGATTACAGCCTGTTTTATCATTGTTTTTATCACTACCGTTACCGACCGCTTTGTACCATTTGTTTAAATTCACAAATTCGGAATACATCTTCAACGCGCTAGCGTCATGCTGGTTTCGCTTGCTTCTGCCTGTTCCTGTGCTACCGCCACCTATTTCCAGTAGTCGTATTTATGTCTTCGAATCGCTAGTCGGACTAACGGTAACTGAAGGGAGAACTGTAACGCGTGTGCTTCATTGTTCTTCTATTGTGCGCCGTTGGATAAGATCGTCTTTTGCTCCAGGACTCGAACTTTCTACGTACCGGTCTTCTACATGTTTTTCTGAACAAACGTCTTTGGTAGGATTTAGTTACAAGTACGTATTCTATCATTCTTAGCACGTTATAACTCAGGTTATGTTTCCTTTTTGGAAAGTGGCAATATCGGTTAATTGCCCACCCTGCTTTATTGCCCACTTTCGAAATATCCCGATGGTGGGCAATAAAGCAGGTTCGACTGTAGTCGTGCAAAAATGGCTGATGGGTGAGGAATTGTGCGCAGCCGATTCTACAAATAAGACTACTTGGCGCCGAAGACAAGAAGGCGTTTCCATGGTTTCCAGATTGAACCAACTATTGCGGGTAGTTCGAAATTGTATAATCCCGTGCAGTACCGCATAGTATACCATAGTATAGTATAGTTGGGAATGACTGGTTGCGGCGAGATGCTTTGGACGTTCACCATGGAGCCATTTCGGGATGCCAAATATCTGTTCGCTGACTAGTGTCAGGCTTACCAGAGTGATGTCAGACTGACTGTGCTCGCTATAGCGAATGTTGTACCTATGCTAGTGATGCATCCTGAGTGCCCACTGCCTGCAACCCACCTGGTCCGTGGGTCAACCGCCTGGGCATGGACACGCAAGCGTACAAAACACACCAATGCCCTCATATACTTCCCAACCTGCAGAATGCTCCCGCTCCATTCCCGTGAACGTAGAACATCCTCGACAGTATCGCTACGCTTAACCATCCACGGTGGATGCTTACTAAGCCATTCTGTCAGCCAACACGATATTGAATGCAGCGTGACTGCGAATAGCTACTAGATAAATCAGTCCGTATGCGGCCTTGCCAGTGACATTTGGCTCAACTTACGATTTATGGCAGTGTTCCAGGACGTGGTGGGCTTTTGCCTGGCAAGCGTTCTCCCTATAAAAAGCCAGAGATGTCTGCTTAACGACACTGCGACGCGGCGGATGTGACTCGCCATCGAATAAAGTCACTGCCTTTTTCATCACGTTGCAAGTCTCCCTACTTCACACACCACTAATTCAGATGCATAAGCTCTGCATGTTTACGTACTTTTGTTAACCATATTCGGTCCTTCATTATCTACACAGTGCCAACTAGACTACTTCTCACAAAATGACTTTACATTTTCACATTCTCACGTGTACTCTATCCTGAACTTAGCAAAATGCCATTGCTTGTAGAATTTTGGTCATGCTCGGTTTGGCGTGCCTCGAAATATTCGAGAACAAAATTTTCTTTATTTAGCGCCACGGCGTTCACGAGATCACAAACCACATACACAACAGTCATCGTAATCACCTACGTATTATTCACCGGGAATGGCCATTTATCCCTGGAATGCAAATAACCGAAGTTCCTCCAGGGGATAACTGACTATTCGCACTCAGTCCGCGAATAAGTGTTTAGTTCTAGGGTATTTCCACCTCCCGGAAGTCTGTTTGGCCGATCATTCGTGCAGTTTGGCGTCAGGAACACTTGGTGCACTTTCTTGAGCGGACTCTTCAAGTGCCTTTGCACCAGTTTGTTGACTTCACCACTAGGTATATGGACAACCAAATACCATCTACTTTAGATGTGGTTTTCACTAAGTCACTCGACTTCGTGACTGACATTTCATACGGTGTACCTCTAGGGTCGAGCGATCACGCATGCGTATCCTTTCGGTGTGCTCTTTCAAGGCACCAACAGACCGCTGTTGAATTACTTCCAAATATTTGGCCGGTGGACTTTAGTGCAAGGCGAGCTAAGGCTTCAGTTCTGAACCGTGTGATCTCGATGGCCGACTCTGTCCAGTTAGCCTGGGAAAAACTTAAGGCATACAGTACGGAGGTTTTCACACCCTATATTCCATTCATGAGGAAAAGGAGCTTACGGGTACAGTTTTCATGGATATATACCACAGGCAAGTACCTACTCAAGAAACAGTCTAGATGCTGGCGAACCTACCAAGCAGCTCCATCAGCCAACAACTACAACAGTTATCGAGAGATTAGAAATAACTGTAAGCAATATCTTAGGACCCCTGGTTTCCAATAAGAGCAGGGTTTAGCTGACTCGGCCGCAGCAAATCCCAAGAAGTTTGTTGCTTACGTTAAAAGGCGCAGGGGGACCAAGGTGTCTATACCAATGTTATTGCGCGCAGACGGGACTCATGAGCAAACAGACTATGACAAAGCTTGTATACTTAGTGAGCAGTATGTTGGCGTCTTTGCTCGGAAGACCTCTTCATCACAAGTTAAATTAAATAAATAAACGGTTTATGCCTCGACGGTGCGAGGCACAGTCCAACTGGGTGGCCTGAGCAATCTGTACAACAAGATCACATAAAATAATTAATTGCGCTTGTTTTGTATAAAGAATCCCACATGGAGTTTTAAAGTGATTGGCAGTCTGAATTTATCAGAGTGATCAAGAAAATGGGAACAATAACAAATGCAGAGTTAACCAAAAGTTTAATTAAAGTAACACGACCAATTATGAGACCGTCCCCAGGCGACCTGCTTTTATGCGGAGTATTCCCTCGATGGGTTTCACCCACACTTCCATGCTCTAACTGGTTGTCTACCGGTGTGGCGAAATAGCATGGAAGCCATCACTTGTTTAACAAATGTATTTCTTACAAGGACTGTTTTATGCATGTATTATGGGCGATGAAGCCACAGTCCGTTCCGACATGCGGATCATTTAAGGATGACACTTTTTACACCAGTGGGTCAGTGGCAATGCGTCTTACATAGGTATAATATTTCAGCTTGGAAGTTGCAATCCGTCACCTCAAGAGATCAGCCCACTCGTAGACAGCAACAAGGTAAGGAAGAATATAAAGTATCAGGAATTAAAAAGCGTAATACTAATATTTACCTTTTGCAGATGGGACAATCACAAGTTCATGGGAAGTCTTGGTGAATAAAGACAACGGTACGGAAGTTACGGTAGGAAGAAATGTTATATTCTAATCAGGGTTTCGAAGGAATGCAGAACGGTAAAGGTAGTCCAAATGTGGTAATTAATTTCTGCAGATGTGGTTGCTTTTTTCCCAAAAGACGAATACTTGAAATCATGGCAATTTGAAGATGATCAGTTCATTAATTACAGACAACCGACCGCAAAGAAAATATCCGTAACTTGTCGCTCATTGGAGACATGAAAAAGCAATATGTGATGTGCGGATGAGTATAGGAAGTTAAAACAGCAGGGTTCCAATGGTATTTGAAAAAAGGCAGAGATAGACTAATCATCAACAAATAGCAGCTGGGATCTTTTTATTCTAAATATGACCAGGTCTTTCTTCAACCTATCGTCGTTCATTTGCAAACTTAAGATCACTTTCACTTCTGCTGCTGTCAGGAAAGTCGTTATCATTTTGTTGAATAATGACAAACTTTTTATATATCGTATACAACCAGATAGTTTATTCCATATTAAGCTGAATGTTATAAAATTCTGTTGGGCTGAGTTCTTGAATGGAGGTACAACAATCATGCACTCGATGTTATGTATTTCCTATCTGGTTTCCAATCGCAATCGCATGGAGCGGTGTTCACTATGCACGCTATGCCACAAGTTTGTGAAGGAAACCAAGTTAAATGTAATCTACGCAGCCATAAAGGCTTAAGTTTTAATGTATCTGTCTTTATAAGTAACAAATGTAGAGAAACCAAAGATGCGTTTGGTGAAGGCACGTTAAATATTCCCGATGGCCTTCAGGTCACATGTGCGTAAGTTGCTGCACGTAACGCTACACTATTTTAACAAGGGTCTTACATTGATTTTACATGCCATGAGCCTTGTCTCTTTCAGCCTTAGTAACTGATTAATATGCCCCAATACTTGCATCGTCTTGGAAACAATATAGTTTGCATGTTCGCTAAAATTTAAGTAGCTGGAATACCAGTCCTAAATCCCTGGCAGAAGAGCACATTGGAATGAGGTCGTCATGAAGTGGAAACGTTCCTGCCTCAATATGGCATTCATAAGTCATAGTATTGCATTTTCATGTTGAGAAGTGCATTTGCCACTTTGCAGTCCAGCTTTCTGCGGCTTGTAGATCACTTTTAGTATTTGCTATCTCCTCAATTATGTACTGGGATGAATGGAAAGAAGACACTGCCTTCAAATCATCAGCAAACAAGTACGAGCATCCGAAGCGTACGACAAGTTAACATTTTTTATGTACAGTAAGGAAAGAAGTGGACCTAAAACGCTGCCTTGAACGACGCCAATAGTAACTTGTTGGAACTTAGACATGAACCCATTTAGGTTCGCTGTCTAGGAGCGCTCAGTCAGATAGGATTAAAACCAAGAAAGAAGCGGATTTGTTATCCCGAAACTACTCAATTTCGATAATGATCTCTTGTGAAGGACTCGATCGAACGCTTTCTGCATGTTAAGATATAAGACAATGGATTTATGACCATAGTCAATCGCTCTGGTGAGATTATTTAAGTAATCAATTCGGCATGTTATGCACGAGCGAGACTTTTAAAAGCCATGCTGCGAAGGCAAAAGAAGACTGTGCGATAGAAGAAAAGAATTGAGTTTTTCCTTTAAAAGTCTCCATCAATCGAGATAAGTTGAGGGTGTGACTAATGGGGCGAGAATAATGAATATACGTTTTAGGCCCGGACTTACTTATATCGCGGTATGGCAACAGATTCCTTTCATTGCTCAGGATACTGTTCTGACTGTAAGGACAAGGGAAAAATATTCATTAATAGTACTGGCATATCGTCACCACCACGCTTGATTACGGCTAAAAACATACCATCGGGACCAGGGTTTTGAGATGGTCGAAACAAGTTAACCAAACGTTTAGTGACTGCACTCTTGAAGTCTAAAACATAAATAGTTTCGGTTTGTGATAGATGAGGCTGGAGGTACCAGTCACATTTTCGTTGCTGAAGGATTCAGCAAAGTATGCACTGAAGGCGTCCGCCATAGCAGTAGGGGTGTCGACAACACTACCGTCTGGTGTGATAATATGTCAGGGTAGGTCTGCGTGTTGCGCTTTTTAGTTCTTCAAAAGTCATTTAGTTCACCAGTTTTGTTTTCTCATTTTAAAATGCCTTCCTCTTCTTGTCTAAGGTGCATAACATTCCCGGCATCCGTTTTAATTACATGCCTTTGCAGACGCAAGAGCACGCTGAAAGCATGAGTTCGAGTGAGTGTGCACGTTTGTTTTCTAGCTTTTTTCAGCAATCGTCGAACTAGCCGTAGATGGTGCATAATGCTTCTTTTTGAAGCTAGTCCATACTTGCATGCAATATTGTATGTTGCGATAAAACCGAGCAGTTATATCCTAGAGGTCATGGGAAAGGAAGAGAAAGTCCCAAATTTGAGACCGGAGTATAATGGACAATGAGTTCCAGTTAACACTTTGAAGGAAGAATGTATTTTTGAATGGACCAGTTGGGGGGGGTGGTCCACTATTCTGCAGGCTACTACTTTGTGGTCGCATCCTGGAAGGCCAGGTAGTACCACAGTGAAGAGTGAACAAGCGTCTAAAGTAAAAACTAGATCGAGCACACTTTTACTCCTTGTGAGTCCATGCTTCAGTCATCAGAAAAGGTTAAAAGTTTGCGTGATTTCCGGTTGGTGCTAATCTAGACCAGCATACGTCAGGCAGGTTGAAGCCCCCACAAATAACCTTATTTTGCATGATAAGCCAAGAAATGTGTTTATCAAACTTTTACTAATTCGATCTATTCATACATGATTGCATATTACCTGGTGGGCGATATATGCAAAATACAATAGATCGGATTCCATCGAAAGACAAAATTAGCCAGACGGAATCAATAAAGGGACAGATAAGCGAAAGTGAATACTCAGAAACAAGGTTTCATGAGTTGAAAATAGTGCAGCAGCAACTCCTACCTGCTTTACGATCGCCCCTGATCAGTTTCTGTAAGTTAAATAAAACCATTCAATGGAACAATGGTTTATTACCGGTAAAAAACATCGCTTAGCAAGTCCCGTGGGATGGAAATTATTGCGAAAATCAATTGCATAATAAAGTGAAAAGCGTTGTGGTGGACTCACCATAGACTTATGTGGAATAGCGGAGATGTTCGCGTATTAAACGTATAAATCCATAAATCCACTGGTTAGGCGTTTGGCAAGACACCGTTTGATTGCGTTTTGTAGCCCCTGGCTAACAAGTCATAAAATGGAATGTAAGTGAGGCAATGCGTCGTCAACACGTTTTTTAAATATCGCCAGATTGGGAGCAGAGACGACATAATTAGGGAGGGCGTTCCAAGGCTCACACACGCGGAGAGAAAAGAAATTTCTACGGCATTCAAGCCGGCTATAATGAATCGTCAGTTTCAGAGGGTGACCTCTTAGGTTAGTGTTGTGGTTCAATTCCAGCAGCGGACGGCAAATGTGGTTTGGGTTCTTCAGAATCTGGTAAACCATTATGAGATCCCCCCGCAAAAGCCGATATCGACTGCTGTACATTCTTAGAGATTTCAGTCTAAGCTGATAGGGCAGATGAAAGAGGCCCTTGACGTTCTTGGTTGCCCGTCGATGAGGAATCTCGAGAGCAACGAGATCCTGTTTCTGCCACGGCTGCCACACCTGAATAGCATATTCCACGTGAGGTCGCACGTAGGCGTTAAGCATTTGGGGAAATATTGGTGGTTCAAACCGACCGAAGGCTCTGTGAAGCAGACCGAAGTGTTCATTTCCGGTTCTCCTCGCCTTCTCTGCTTGTTTTGAACACCCGAGATCTACCTGTACCAGTACACTTAGATCACACTCCTGAGAGACCTTTTGCAAGGTATGGTCTCCAATCTTGTAAGCGCTCACCGGCTGGTGACGCAAATGCATCACTTTGCATTTAGCCATGTTCAACTGAAGCTTGTTCCTCTTTGACCATTCGTAAATGTAATCTAGGTCATGTTGGAGCAGATCCTTATCTGCCTTGTTACTAATCGCCCGCCATATCTTGACGTCATCGGCGAAAAGCAGGAAGTTTGAGGAGATGACTCTTGCCAGGTCGTTGATAAACACCAGGAATAAACGCGGTCCCAGCACTCAGCCTTGTGGGACACCACATTCCACCTCAATTGGGTTAGAAAGTGATCCCCTAACACTTACTTGGAGCTTTCGTTGGTAAAGGAAGTTGCCAATCCAACCAAGTACAGGATCTCCGATTCCGTAACTTTGTAGTCTTTGAAGTAGGATGCGGTGATCAAGGCGGTAGAAAGCTTTGGAGAAGTCCAGATAGATGACGTCGACTCCGACCCCATCATCGGCCACTTCCGTCCAACTACCTCGTGCAATAAGTGGGATGGTGGTGCATGACCGGTGTTGACGGAAGCCATGCTGTTCCGGTACCAAAATGTTGCATTTTTCTAGGTAGTCCATTAAAGCCTCAGCGACGACTGCTTCCATCACCTTCGCGAGCACAGGGAGGAGAGTCACTGGACGATAGTTTTCAGGATCTGAACGGCTACCGCCTTTAAAAACAGGGGTTATAATGCCACACTTCCACATATTGGGAACTTGTTGTTCATCAAAGCACCTTTGAAAGAACTGTGACAGTGGTTCAGCTAGCTTGGTGGCCGTAGCCTTCAGTGCCTTCGAGCGGATGTTGTCTGCTTCCGGATAGCTATGATTGCTCAATGAGAGTAACTTGCTTAGCACAATTGACGGGTTAAAAATTACGTGTGTAAACAGTGGATTCGGTAATGTGTATGACATCATGGGACAAGTAGACGCTGCGATTTCGAAAATTTTGACGTATTGTGTCCGCAGGTCATTATCTGCTTCTTCGGCGCTTTGTACTCTACCGCCTGTCGTGAAAAGTGGAGGGATTCCATGCTTCACTTTACGAAGCTTATTGACATGCCTATACAGCAGTCTGTTGTTTGCCATGAATTTTTTGACTAGGCACTGTTGGTAAGTTACTTTGTCCTCACGGACAAGTGCAGTGCAATGGTTGCGAAGGGTCAGGAAATTTCCCCAAATCTCTGATTCGGGGTTAATCTTGTAGGCACGCCATGCTGCAGCCCTTATCGCCAGGTATTTTCGAGTCCTACTCCTTATAATTGAATGCATTTTCGCGGGACGAAGGGGTTTGGTCTCTGATGCTTTGCTGACGATGTCGCTGAGTTTATCAACGAACTCTGCCCAAACGTTGTCAAGGGGAGTAGTGTTTGAGAATTCCCGAGCAGCTGCGTCGGCGGGTTCTTTCAATACGTGGTAGCGTGTGATTGTATGAGTTAGTTCCGAGTGTTCAGATGGATACTCTGCATAACACACAAATTCAAAAGTTATTACTACATGGTCACTGAGACCTAATGGACTATCCATCAATAACTTGTCAATCATGAGCTCTACATTTGTGAGCACTAGGTCCAATATGGACGGTTTGTTTGCTGTCCTGAATCTAGTGGGCGTGGTGACATGATTGTACAAGGGAATATTAGCAATCAGTTCATGCAAATCTGCTTCGAGCTGTTCACTGGGTGATGCCGAGACCTTAAGATCGTGTAGATTGAAGACCCCGGAGTTGAGAATGTGGTTGTACATAGTGAGTGTTACTCTGTTCAGGCCACGTATCAAGCGGGAATCCACTTACGGAGTGGATGTTGGGGGGCGGTAAACGACAGTTACGAGACATGCGTCGTTGTGTCTTAGTTGACGGCACCACAGTGAGTCGAGAACGTGAGTTTCCAAGTCCTCAACTATTGCACATTGCAGATCGCTGTGGTAGTAGAGTAGGACCCCACCTCTTCTGCTGTGGCGGTTGTTCCGGATGAGTGACATTCCGGCTCTCAACCTCAGCATCACTCACCTCTTGATGTAACCAAGTTTCGGTAATAGAAATTAGGTCCCAACCATTCGCAACCTGACGTAGTCGATGTTCGTTAATTTTACTGAGGAGCCCTTGGGCGTTAGTGTACATACATGAAGTTTCTGAGATTTAATCAATGTTTTACTGGTTTCCGGTTCAATAAAGAAGAGGAGAGCAATTGTCAGCTACCATTCTTGGATATTTTAGTAAAAAGACATGCTGCTGGACAACTTAAAAAAACAGTTTATCGGAAAGCGACGCATACAGATTAAATCCCGAATTATCGCAGCAAACATCCAACAATCTACAAGCGCAGCTGCGTAACAACTCTATTTAAAAGAGCTCAGACACATTGCAGCACCCTGCAGATGAGGAAAACGGAGGACGATCATGTGGTTAACATCAATAAAACGACCGACGCATGAACAAAGATGTGAAACGGAAAAACGGACAATATTTCTACCATACATCAACGGCGTCTCTGAGATAGCGGCAAGACTGCTATTACCTTTCGGAATCAGAATTGCTCACCAGCCGACAGAAACTATCCGAGACAAGCTCTTCAACGGTAAGGACTGGTTTGGCAAGAAAGAAACAAGTGGTGTGATTTACAAAATCCACTGCAAAAACTGTAACAAATACTATGTGGGTCAGACAGGAAGAAAGTTCGTCACTACGCTACATGAGCATAGCCGAGTCTCCCGACGACATGACCAGCACTCCCTGATGTCGGTACATATGGACGCCGAGAATCCTCAGTTTGATTTGGAGAAGGTTAGGATGATAGGCATGGCAAAGTGTCCAAAAGCACGCGAGTTCCTCGAGGCTTGGTACACAGGGCAAAACTCAAACAACAGACACTTAGATCTAGATATTGCTTATGAAGCAATGAGGGTTGCATCTATACTCCGCCCCAGGTCAAAAGAACAAAGGAACGTCATTGAGGCGAATTCTAGCCAACAGCTGACTACACGGTCAGCTCACGTGGACCAATCGACTCCTAACTTTCGAATCAGTATATATAAGGTGGAGAGGAATACCTCATGATCTGCACACAGACTGAACAGTCTATCTCCGTTGTCTGAGTGAACATCATCATATATATGCAGTCCCCAGTTGGCGCTTACATTGCATCAGCCGACCGACACGCGCGTTGAAGTCTCCTGCCAAGAGAATGATGTATGTTTTAGGAGCCCTTAGGAACAGCTCATGAAGGTTCTGGTTGTACTGGTCCTTGACTGTGTCCGAGCTACAGTCCATGGGCGCGTAGGCAGAGCTCACGAAGAGAGCACGCTTTTCGGCTCTACCTCTGCTAACTTTATAAAAGCCGTGGAGCCTCATGACAAAAAGGCGACTACTGATCGGAATCCAATCAATCAGAGCAGCCTCGGCTCTAGCACTTTATATATATATATATATATATATATATATATATATATATATATATGGTTGGCGGCATCCGGTTTCAAATTTGCCTGTCACTGTGGTCAGCCACAGGACGCCTGCGCCTACAGAGGGACCATGGATGGCTTGCGCTGCACCACTCACAGCTCCATCCACACACCCCATTTCCAGTGTAAACCCGAAGGAATAAGACCGGGAGGCATGTGAATGGGAGCCACGTTTCATCAACGGAGCCGGCCCACACTACTTCACAGGCAAACACAAGCACACTGTATCTGTGGAACCAAGCACACACATTGCGGTGGCTGGACCGTAGTCCGCTCCACACTGAGTGCATGGAACCACTCTTTGATCCTAACACGGCCACAAGGACCGTGCATCCCGTTCCCTCCAGCAACGACCAACTGTCTCCTGGAGCCAGTATGGACGAGGTAGTGGGTAATAGACAGGTAGGCACGTTGTGAACATGCACATCAAACACAGCTACACCGGGGATATCAAGCGACAGCCAATCCCTTGTATGAAAGAAAACAGAGAAAATAAAACGAGTAATGCATAAGGAAACGGTGACGCAAATATTAAATTAGTGTGCATATGAAATAAGTTGTCTACAAAAGAATCCGAGATAAGTTCACGAGGTCGGAAGTATATTTTATGCAAATGCTACAAACACGAAAATGTTATCGAAATTAACTACAACTGGCTTAAGCGATGTGTGCAAGTTTATGGAAGAGAGTACAGGTAGACATTCATCTGAGAAAGAAAGGCGTTAAGACGAAATTGAAAACCCACCACCTGAAATAAAAGGACTCAGCACGCAAGCACACGGCTAGTAAGTCGAATGCAGCGTACCTACAAACGCTGCGCCGGTTCTGCTTATGTTCTCTGCAGGACCCGTCGTCGCTTCTGTAGTGGTCCCGAGTGGCCTCCCTCATGGCTGACTAGGCCTGCCTGACTCGTGCACTCGCGACCGCATGTGCTACAGCACCATGCGCTCGATGTCGATGGAGTACAACCCATCGGTGTCTGCCGCTTCCGCACTTGCCGCTTCTTCTCTGCATGTATGAGCTCTTTTTCCCTCACTTCGGCAACTGCCTTCGTGATTAGATCGCGCCATGCACGCCGATCAACTGCTTTCGATTCCCATGACCTGCAATCAAGATTAGGACGTGTGACGCTCACCTTAATCATGTCCCGGTATCGTAACTTCGGTTTCCCCACATGCCGCTTCCCAATACTCTGCAACATTTAATGAATTAGTAGTACATTATCAGTGCAAAAGTCCTCCCGTCCGATTCCATTCTGACTCACCTCGCTCCATACTATGACCGACACACAGACTGACCATAAACCAGTGTTATCACTGCTCGGTAAGGAACGAGGCATAGAACAACTTAACGCACCCCGAATGGTATGCTGGGCCCTCCTACTTTCTGCTTATAATTATCAAACCCGATACATTGCCAGTCCTCACAATAATGTCGCTGATGCGCTCAGTAGATTGCCACCGATTGACCAACAGGGGGAAAGAACTGACGCGCCCTACGAGTTTGTTCAACTTTTGCAACACCTGAATACTACACCCATATCTGGCGACATGGTTAGGAAATCTACAGACAGAGATCCCGTTCTATCGACTGTGAAACGTATGCTGCTGCGTGGCTGGGGTTCGCGAGCCCCTGGTGATCTGCGTCCGTTTTTCAATTGTAGAGTTGAGCTGAGCCTGCATGAAGGATGTATCCTACGTGGATCTCGCATCGTTATTCCATTGACTCTCAGGTCAACTGCACTGAAAGAATTACATGATGCACATCTAGGTATTGTTCGTATGAAAGCCCTCGCCAGATCCTACTGCTGGTGGCCAGCGATTGACCGAGACATCGAAGCACTTTTGAGTACTTGTAACACATGCCAAAAATATCAAAGAGATAATCCAACAGATAATCCAACAGTTGTCCGACAGCCCATGGGAACGTGTCCATGCCGACTACTTTGGACCGATCGAAGGAAAAATGTTGCTACTTTTAGTTGATGCGTACTCCAAATGGATTGGTGCATGTTGTTGCAAACGCTACTGCAGAAGCTACAATCAATGGCGTACGTTCTAGTCTATCTACACATGGCATACCGAAAACATTAGTCACTGACAACGGTCCGCAATTTACGAGTGGAGCGTTCAAAGAATACCTGCAGAGCAACGGCTTTCATCACATGACTTCCGCACCGTACCATCCAGCGTCAAACGGTTTAGTTGAAAGAGCGGTCCAAACCGTGAAAGCTGGTCTTCTAAAGCAGCGTAATGGCTCGTTACGAACCAAACTTGACCGATTCTTGTTCGCATATCGGATCACACCGCTAGAGTCTATCGGAAAGAGCCCTGGGGAGGCAATGTTTGTGCGTCGACTACGTACGAGGCTAGACCTACTTTTTCCAGACCCTCGTCAGACCAGGCGTTGCCAGCAACAACGTATGCATGAAAGTGGACGCGCACTAGTTAAGCCCCAGAAGTCGATAGTGGAACGTGATGTTTACACGAAACTACCACAT
Source organism: Dicrocoelium dendriticum (assembly GCA_944474145.2). NCBI lineage: Eukaryota > Metazoa > Platyhelminthes > Trematoda > Plagiorchiida > Dicrocoeliidae > Dicrocoelium > Dicrocoelium dendriticum. The sequence goes on along the minus strand of OX104062.1, from coordinate 36,477,775 downwards.
GAGCAGTTATGGCAGCCTGGCACCGTGCTTACGAGCTCAGAAACGGAGGCCAAAATACAACTAGAGAGTGGAGAGACAGTACGCAGGCATTATGATTTCATCCGACCCCGCATCCCAGTCACACCGTACCCTGGGGAAGAGAAAATGGTTCCAGAAGATCTGGAGGAGACAAACGAAAACCAAACGGAAGAAATCGATCAGCCGATTGCTATTCGGAAACCGCACTGCTCACCTAAGCCGATAGAACGTTACATTTCACAACTGGGATTCCATCTGTCACGTGAGGGGATGTTACAAATGTGTCTTCTGCTAAAACGAGGAGCAACACACAGACACATGCAGATCGGCTGACTAATAGCTGATTCGTCCACTCTTTTTCCTTGTGCTGATTGGTTCCTTTTCAACTTACTCATCTGGTGTAACTTACAGGTCATCATTGCAGTTTTTGGCACGTCCCATCCGGTGTGTTCTTATTCACTTCTTGCGCGGACTAAGGGTCCAGGTGCAAACCAGCAATTCTCGAGTAATACGTATCAGCATTCAGCTTTGTTTTGAACCTGTGGCTCCAGAAGCTACCAAGAATTTGAAAAGGATTGCTGCACCTGCAGGTATCTCAAAAAAGGTAGCCACTAAACTTCATAAAATGAAGAACAAAATTGGAAAATAAACGATTTTACTCTGCTGATGCTCCACACCAGATTGCTTGCGGCGTTATACCAAGACCACCACAAAATGCCATGCTCTGAGGAAGTAATGACACTGAAGGGCGCCAACGTGGTAGGCTGCATCTCAAAACTTTTGGGCCGTAGGCAGAATGGAAAATCAAGTTGTAGAAACACCATTGTAAACTCTGATGGAACTGCCATAACTGACCGTGCAATCATATATTCGATCTTCAATGACTACTTCGTGTCTACTTATAGCACTAAAGCGAATGAAGATCCTCAGCTCAAGCTGATACACAGAGGGAGTAATACACTCCAAACTGTTGAATTTACACTTAGTGACATATGTCGCCAACTCAGATTAGTTCGGCCATCATGCTCACCAGGGCCTGACAACATCCCTCCAATACTGGAAAGCACGGAGGTCCAGACATCCCCCTGTTTTTGCTTAATGTATTTACACTTTCCATTCTCAATGGGGAGTATCCTATACACTGGAAACAATCAACTATAATACCAAGACACAAAAGCGCATCTATGCAAGACGTAAAAAGTTACCGCCCAATCCACCACACATCTATTATCTCCAGAATCATGGAGATATTAGTTAAAAGACGCATAATAGAATATTTGAGTTCTATGAGCCTTCTCAGTAAAGGTAGGTCGTGCACTACCTGTCAGTTAGATTACCTTGATTATGTGACTAGAGCAAGAGACGCCGGAAGTGCCATCATCGTAATATTTCTCGACATCCAAAAGGCTTTTGACCGTGTCCCACACAATTTAATGTTGCGGAAGCTTATGTCCTATGGTATCACAAATTCGCTTCTAGATTGTTTGTCTTCCTACCTCGAGGGTAAAAAGCAAGTAGTCAAAATCGGTAACTATACATCTGAAGCCACTGCAACCTCTAGTGGAGTGATTCAAGGTAGCGTGCTAGGCCCGCTTTTATTCTTAATCTATTTCAACGATCTCCTTGATGAAATCTCGTATGGGAAGCCGTTCCTTTTCGCTGATGATGTTGAAATTGTGTATTGTCCCGCCCCTGGGCAATGTAGTCCTAACTTAGCCTATATTCAGTCTGACTTGTCCGCACTGGAGCTCTGGAGTAACTCCTGGAAGTTGCACTTTGTCATTGCCACGGCTGTGGCCCTTCTCTGAACATCCTTACATTAAACGATACCCCTATTCCTGGGTGTGGCGAAGTCCGAGACCTTGTTCTAAGATATTCTGCCTCGTTTAATTTGTTAGAGCATGTTATATTCTTGCAGGCATTTGCCAGAAAAGTGGTAGCCTATATAAGTCGAACTCTTATTTTGAGAGATTCCAGGCTTCAAGCCTTTAAAATATGTGTTAGGCCGAAGCTTGAGTACGTACAACAGTGCATAGTAATCTGAGAAAAGTGTATATTATAGCACTAGAAAACATTCAATGATCATTCACAAAAACGTTTTTGAACATGCCTAATACTACAGTGAGCGTTGCGAGGCGCTAAATCTGGAGCCGCTATGGCTACGCAGACTCAAACTTAGTCTTTGCCTTCTATACCGCTTAATATTCGGGTTAAGCTTCACTGCTCAGCCACAACTCGAGTTTCAGACTCGTACGCGCTATGAACTAAAACAGCGAGCGCACGGTCTCGCACAAAGCTCCGCTCAAATTTTTTCTCCGTAAAATATGCGTTAAGATGGAACAAACTTCCATCGAGTGTTACAAACTGCACTACCTTTCCACAATTCAGACGCATGATTAATATTCACCTGACCGTTGCAGATATCTGGTCAACACTAAGCCAAACGGTGACTCTAGATGATTTGTATGAGAAAGGTCCTGGATACATATGAAAGTCACCATCTCCTCTATTTGTTTCAATAATATAAGATTACCTACATATAGTTGCATTCTTGAGTATATTTTTGAGAACGATCTTACTGTTATCAATCCGTCTAACCAATTCTGTTTTCTCCTTTGACACACTGGCTCGTAGATACACTACGCCTTTCAAGCTGATGTCTCTGTACCATCGTCATCACTCGCCAAGATTTTCCATCAAATTTTGACTGGCCTATCGGCAAGCGTTTGTATTCATCATTATGTTTTAAACTCTTCATACTTTATCTTCTTCTTTGTTTCACCGTTGGTCATGACTGAGCTGATCTCTTGTGGTGATGGATTACAGCTTCCAAAATAAAAAGTATACCCATGCAAATCATATTACTACTGACTCGCTGGCTTAAAACAAAAAAGTGCCATACTTGATTGATCCGCATGACAGAACGGGCTGAGGCTTCATCGCCTATAATGTATGCATAAAACAGCCCTAAAAAGACATTTGATACCTAGTTCTGATGGCCTATTTACTATCTTGCTACACAGGCACAGAGCGAATTGGAGCATGGAAGTGCGGGTGAAACCCATCGTGGGAATACCCTGCATGGAAGCAAGTCCCCTGCGGACAATTCCATGATGACCGTATTACTTTACTTGAACTTTCCGTGAAATCTACATTTATTATTGTTCCCACTTTCTTTCTCTCTCTACTTTTTCCACACTGCTAATCGATTCAAAAACCCATATGGGAACCGTTGATCAAAAGACGAATAATTAACTATATTATGCGATCACGTTGTACATGTTGATAAGACCACCCAATTGGAGAGAATTGTTCCAAACGAATTTACAATCTTGTATGCAGACACGTCATCTGTAGCTTACTGCAATATGGTCTAACTAGGAAAAAGATCGACAGGGTGGGCGCCAAGTAAGCCGATGACGAGAGCTATGTTGAAAGCTGGTGCTGACTGGAAAAAGGATTTGTTCGGCGCATAGGTGCAGCAAGCGTTCACCATTGCCGGTGCGCCGCGAGCCCAGAACGCACCGCCCACCTAACCGCAATTCCGATTCATCCAAGTAAACTACCTGGGCATTCATGTCCTACGCTAAAGTAACTATATCAGAGCCGTTGACTGTGCGCAGCAACTTCGTTAAGCCCCCGTAGAGCCTATGTTTATCAGTAGCGTCACTGACATCCGTTGGGGCATTGGCAGAAACAACAAACAGACTACGTCTTGTTTTGCGTCTCACACCACATCCAATGGAGCTAGCTAGACGGGCGGCACATAGCCTACCATTGACCGGGTTCTAGTTCATTGAAGCAGGCATCGCTGCAGAACTCAGAGCTACACACACGCCAATCAGATCACCAGCAGCAGCTACAGTACCCCTTGATGTATAAAGAAACTAGTGAGTGTCAAGGAAAGGTGCAGTCAATTCAGTATAAACGGTACTATCCTGTAATCTTGTTCATTGCAGATGTTACTGTCACATTGCACTGATAACATACTTGCTAACAAAGGAACAACGGTGTTATCGCATCCGGCATGGCGAAGCGCACAATGTTCAGCTCAGGAAATGACCGATTTCTGTTTGTCCCTTCACAATTTGTTCACATACGAAATGTCCAAGCCTATTTCGCTTCGGTCATGGGAAACCTGCAAACGGTTACGCAGAAATGACTGGTGACAGCAGATCATATCTTTTCCCTAATGAACTTGCCCGCGAAAAGTAAGCGTGCCAAATTTCCGTAACCATGCTGCTGTTCTGAATAGACATGAGTCATCTCGCGCGGAAGATTCAACAAAATGGTCAAAGAGAAAACGTAAATCACGTGTTAACTACCACCAACTTCAGCAGCAGACAGGTTAAAATCACTGGTGTGAAACAAGAAGGTTCATTTCTTCGTCCATAATTCGCCCCGAGACCTGTATTGCCGTTCCCTTGAAAATAACATGTAATGTCGGCGCCATTGGCCTTACGCCGAAAATCCCACTCTGTTACTAATGAACGACTAACATTGGCAGTCGTCCTAGTATGCATACTTCATGCTCAGCCGTTGCCGCCAAGGGTCAGAGCAATTCTACATTAGTAGGCGACAGTGGAATAAAAACAAAGAAAAGCCACCAGAACTTGGTGGCCCTGAGAAGAGCCGTGGTGGTGTTCTCCAAAAATCTGTTACATTAGGCGCTCGAACACATGCCCATTTTCTTTCAGACACATGTGTACCCTCCGTTTGATGTTTTCCAGGACAGACAGCAGCACGACTGTCGGGATTGTGCGACATGCTTCCATTATGTTGCTCTTCAGCATGTCCAAGGTCGCCGGTTTTGGCTCGTACACCCTACGTTTGAGATGACCCCAAAGGAAGAAATCCATAGGCGTTAAATCCGGCGATCGCGGCGGCCAACGAACTGGTCCGTGTCTACCGATCCACTTGAATGTGAAAGTCTCATCAAGCCACCGCGTCACTGTAGCTACTGAGTGCGGTGGCGCACCGTCTTGCTGGAAGAACGTTTGACACAGTTTCCCAAGTGGAAGCTGTTCAATATGCGTGGCCAACACCTCCGTTATCACCCTCAAGTATTCCGCGCCTTTGAGCTTGTCAAGCAAGAACACCGGTCCAATAATTTGCGTTCCATGCGACGCACACCAGACGTTCACCTTTACATCTCCTTGTCGCCGGCATTCCACGAAGTATCGGGGGTTTTCACGGCACCACTGACGTCTGTGTTTATACGCCATCGGCTCATTCAGATAAAACGTCGACTCATCGGAAAACATTATGTCTGCACACAGCGTTGGTTGTGTAACTACCTGGTCTCTGAACCAATCGCAGTACGCGAAACCATGCTCCGGGTCGTGCACAAAAAGGGTGTGCACTGTGCGTGAGCTGTATCTGCGATAACCCTCTCTCTTCAACATCGTGGAAACGGAACCCACGGAGACGCCCAAACAAGCGGCCGCCTTACTGATCGAGGTAGTTGGATTTGAAGCGACAAGTTGGTGAAGCGAATCCACGTGACAGGCGTCTGTTGCTGTGCGTTTCGCTCCTGGGGGCTTCCTTGGTTTGACGCTGCCGGTTTTGAGCATCCGACGAACAACCGCATGACAAAGCTGGAATCGTGGCGTCGGACATTCCGGGTGACGGCGGCTGAACTCGGAACACACGGCGCGCTAGCTCCTTCCTTGTGTCCTCAGCACGAACAGCTCCGTCAACTCCTGCGTGGACCATGCCATGATTAATGGCGTTGCACTGCGTAACGGTTCAAAATAAACTGGCGGCTTCATGCTCAAGCAATGGGTAATCAGTCAATAAGGCGACCGCGACAATGACCAATCGTTGGGAACCATCGTCCCATTTAGTGAGGTGAAATCCACTATGTGCCCCCCGTGTTTCCATCCTTTCATTGGCTTCAGCCAACAGGTGGATACGGCGTCAAGTAGGCAAGGTGACAGTTAGTTGAAAAACACGATGGATCACATCGTGTGAGTGTGTGTCTGTATGCGCTCAGATTATGATCAGAAACTGCTACAAGTACCCCGACATGTAGAATGCCTGCGACTTAGCACAGGATAAGTGGCTCATAGTTCATAAACCATGTAATTAATCAGACCAGGGCCGCAAATTCGGCTGCCGTGGAGCTCCGACAAATAACCGTAAAGTTCAGACGTAAATAGAGGAAATGGAGGTGGATAATGCAAGACTGTCGTTGGAATTTCACCGAGTGATAGTCGTGAACGACCAACGAATTATTAGAAATTCCGTGGATTTTTGCTTTTCATCATATGCAAATTAGTACAGTTCAGCATATAATTATGCACTTCCGCACAAATGTGATTGCATTATAGGTTAAGATTTAAATGTATTGTTCAATAGTGCAGCCGCTGTGGTATTATACCGTGGAGTGCGGATCAATTTGTGACAGTTTTTCACGTTACACGGCATAGGTGCCATTTTGAGAAGTCCGCTGATTATCGCGTAGTCGAAGGCCGCTGTTGCTTCTTGAGCGCATTGAGCGGGATATCGTGCATCTCACTCAAATAAGACCAAATCCGTTTATGTAACTAATGAGCAACTGTTCGGCGCTTTATGCCACTGTTTATCTTCGTATCGAAAGAACACGCCACCCACCTGACAGAGGCGTACATCGCGGATCCTACGACGACTCATTGTAGTTTTCGAAGGTGTGTGGTTGCGATGCATCCCAAAGAGCTATCATCAACGTCGCCAGGAAATCCCTGTAACTTACAACCTCCGCTGTGGAATGCGAACAGCGATGATGCAGTAAAGTCAATCCCGACAAGCGCTGTGGTCACCGCCTTCGAGGGTTGAGGTGCGATTGCACTGCAAAAGGGTATACGCATATACACACTAACATTTATTTACGGCCGAAATACCCCCGCCCTGTCAAAAGCGTTTGAAATAGGTTTGCAACTTCAACCTATACGTGCCTATTAGCTGGGTTCACTGAATATCGTGCAAGCTCTGTATGTAGCTGTTTCTTGTGTCACCAATCTAATTTTCGCTGTGCACTTACAACGATACGTAATTTCACGACGACACTTTCTATTGCACTGCTCCCCTCCACGGGATTCCACGATGCTGAGGATAATGTTCACACAAGGTATCGAAACGACAAGACTTCCTCTTTACGGATAAACCGCTTGGCCTATTCCTTGATAAGCAGTCCGCCGTGGTTACAGTTACGGTATTCATGAATATACCCGGTGTTGTTGGCAACACTCCTCCCGTGACAAAAACTAGTCCATTAAGCTTGTGTTATTCACATAGGCGCAGGGTAGGATACCAGTAACGCACTGTGCAACTGACGTAGAACGCGGTAAGTGACGGTCGTCGGATTGTGCACATGCTGGACTACTACGAGCACGACGAGAACATCGCCTCCGGCACATACGTATGGCATGTTACGGTCCATTTCGTAACAGTCCTAAACGATTACGTTTGTTCCATCCTTTACAAAAGTGTCGCTCCTACACGGAAGTTCAACAGCTGGTGATGATATCACATCAACCACAGCGTAGATGGTGTTTCAGTGAACTCGTTCGGTAGGCGTCCCAGTTTCAATCGTACAGATCAACCTAGGGACTTCTGTTGCCGTCATACAAGAACACTTCGGCGACCTCCGTGGTTGACCATGTACATGCTCTTCGATGTGCTACAACGGCAGTCAGTGCAAACAGAATTGCGTGCGAGTTGAGCTAAACAGCTTACTAATAATGGGCACGTTCTCGCTGATTTCGTCGTCCTGTATAATGTACTGCGCCAGAGTCGGAAACCGAGTCATCCTCGAACGAATGCGTTGGCCCATTTGCCAGCAGGCTAACACTAACCAGCTGGTTGTCAGGTAAACCAGTGATTCACATTATGTGACATTGCGATCGTCATGTCTTCAAGGTGTTCAACCAGCCCCTTGCTCGACCGCAACCAGTACTGATTGAAAGCGGCTAACTATGACATCGTGCGTTCCCAAATTGCAATTAAAACCGGTGTGTCACTCATCCGTGAAATGCATAGATGGATCGCTCGGTTAAACCACCAATTTGTTCATTTTGTAGCAGCAGACTCCTCCCCCTGATACCTGGCCCTTCATTTCCCACTGTGAAGGGACTGTTAATATTCCCTCCCTAGCCTCACTGTGTAATCTGTAAATGTTGGGCACATGTTAATTGTCGCCAGATATGTTTGGCACTGCGTTATTTCCTTTTTCGTATTAGATTATGAACTTCCGTTTACTGCACCTGGGTCACATGCACTTCAAACCTGACTATTGACTATGTCGCACTTATGCCAATTATTGTTGCATTATTATTGAAACGTTTGCTTCGCTGAGTGCTCTTTAACAGACCATAACTATGACAGCAAATCGTGCATGCTTCTTCATGACTATACTCCTGCTCATAACGCTCCGGGGACCCGGAGATTCCTGACCGAGAAAAAATTAATATAATAGAACAGCCTTCATATTTAATTGATATTGCTCTAAGCGACGTTGGTATTAAGGAGCATCGCGGAAGAATTCTTCCAGCAGTGCGTCGGAGCGTGGTAAAGAATGACGGAAACCCGCATTAAACCCTAGAGGATTGTGCTGATGGTGAAGTTATACAGCTGGTTATCAAAATTTGCAATGAATTTTCATATTACCAGTCTCGTTACTTTTCAGACCCACCTCGTGTTTCACCAGCAGCATCACAATGTAGAGGAAGCAGAACCCGTGTGCAGCAATCACGACTAAACAACAACAAAACGGCACTGTAAAATTCAGCGCCGTGTAATTTCTGTTGCGCCAGCTTGAATTTTTAAAGTATGCTACATGGTTGCTCCGCCGAAAGCGTACAACGATGAGCTCACGTGCGTTCAATGTGACATTAATTGACTCGTGCATTAGGCCTTTGCGGAATGCTCACATCGGGGGGCACTGAAGTGTGCGAGCTACTCGGATTCTATCAGTAATATAAAATATTTATGCACTGTTGCTGATGTTCATGCTGAATAAAGTCGCCGTTCCTCTTGAAGCATCTGTACATGTTGATAAGACCACCCAATTGGTCTGTGCCTCGCACTTCTGAGGAATAAAATGTTTATTTATTTTTTTACGGGATTCAAAAGAAGGTACAAAAACAGTATAAGAAAACACTACACAACACATCGAAGTCCATGGTTTCGTCAGAAGACGAGATACTACCCGGTTGCCCAAGCCGAAGTGGGGTGTTGACTTAGCGGACACCACCCCGAGGTTTTGGCTGAATAGCCTCCCCACAAGGCAGCGGAGCGAATTCAGGGAATCCCGCCCATTGGGAGTCGGTGGCTGCTTGCTCAGTTCGTACGCCTTTCCTTTGTTCCTTTGCCAAAAATTGGCCCAATGCTCCCCATAATTACAGCATCAAGTTACTGGAATACAATGTTTCGCCAGGATGAAGCAAGGGGCAGTGACTTTATTTAGGGGCGAGTCACGTCCGCCACGGCACAGTGTTGTTACACGGACATATGTGGATTTTATAGAGAGAACGCTTGCAAAGCGAAAAGCCACCACGTCTTGGAACACTGTCGCCGAACCATTTGCTGGAATTGGAAAATCCTGAACCACCCAGCTGGCACCACGAGGAGGTTGTTCGGCTAGCCAGTAAGTGATCAATAATCACTTGGATGTGTAAGTGGCCCACATAAATTGCACTGATGATGTCGTCTAGCCTGACGACGAAACGTCTGCAGCCAACTCAATAAGCTCGGAGACTACCCGCGCATCCTCATCCGCATCCCGAGCTACAAATTTCTCACGGATTTCTAACTCCTTCAAAGTGAGATTTACGGCATACGTTGATAGTAAAGAAGGAAACGGAATGGGTGGAGCAATTTCAAAAAATGGGGTAGTTTGGGAGAGTTTAACATATGCGAGTGAGGTCTTATTGTGGAGTTACTCAAAGAAGGTGATAAAGGGGTGTGGGCAAATAGAAAGGAGGACAAGAAAGCGTACTATTTATTGTCACAGCGAAAGTTACGGGCCTAAGGAGCAATGAGTCCGCAAGCGTATTCTGAGAGGTTAGGGGTTTATGTGTTACAGAGAACTTGGGATTGTTGTCATTCTTAGCCATGGTAGGATTGTTTGGTTTCACTCAGACCCAATCAGGGCTATTCCTATGAATAAAAAGTTTTCGAGGATGAATGCTGTTATCACTAGTGGATGGCGTGTCAGTAGATATTTTGTTTCCTGAAATTGGTGTACCTTTCAATGCAGTAATCGCACTGACCTCTATACCCCGTGAATCTATGGAGGATAGTTTTGACAACGGTTTGGTACAATCAGGCGCTTTTAGATAAATATCTGAACGCTTACTGGATGGACGAGGTTCAGACCGTAAGTTTACAGACGTGGCTTGCTCCGTATCTGAGCATGTGACAGCATCCTGTGTACTGGTAGTGTCATCACAAATGTCTACCTTAGTGTTTGGGGAGTCAATGGTGTCTGCAGAATGATTTAAATCAACGGTTCTGCCTAAAGGGGCCACTACAATCTGCATCGGATGCTATTTCTTTCATTGATTTCAGTGAGAAATAAGTGGAATTGTTTTTCATGCACTTTGGTTAGTTATTGGTAGATCAAGCATGATGAAATTCACTTTGGAGGGGTTCTGTCTTCAATAATAATTACCATGTTTAATCTCGGAATAGACAGTTATTTGATATGCAATTAACATACTAGCAAAATGTTCGCTACTAAATCGGAAAAGCGTTGGAATGGATGATGTAAAAATATTTTCCTTAGTCTATTGCGGTTAATAGTGTTTATCGGCATGCTGTGGGTGTTTGCGACCGCATTCCTGATAGTTGTAAGCTTCATGTCATCCGGTAGGTTGAGGGTAATAGCGCTTTTGGCACGCTAGTAGCTTTCAGTTACCTTAAACGCTAAAGAATTTATAAAGTTCATTGCCCCATTCATAGGCCTGTGCTCTGTGTTAGATGATGGATCAATTAAATAGGAAAAGATGTCGGCTGTCCGCAACAGAATCCAACCGCAAAAGTTTTACATTTGGTTCATTTAACTGCTCCTCGAGGTCAAGGTCGTTGCAGTCTCCAACTTCCGCCCGGATTCGATTGAAAAACGTGGATAGTGACTTGCAAATGCGTGTCCCGCAGCAAGGGAGTCACATCTCTTTCCAAAGCTGTCCAATGCTCTTTTTGTAACCGATGGCAGCACATGGTTTGTTGTGGCATTAGCGTTGAACTGTACACTGAGCTGCAGCAGTGTACCTCCCCGTTTATCAGCTTTCATTGTGACACGTGCCGAACTTCAGGGAGAAAAAACCCACAAAGCTTCTGATCACCCGAGTCTCCCTCTGCGTTCTTGCTCAGCTAAGGCTGGGGAATCCACAGATGACGAGCTTACGCCTCCCTCTCCAACTCTCTCAGATGCGCACACCTCGCGACGACGGAGTAGACACATTTCCGAGTCTCCTGCGACAGCACTAAAGACTGAAGGACCGGTCAGCGTGCCAAAGTCAAAGACATCTGCAACTGTAACGAGAAATCGCGTACCAACAATTTCGGTCAGTCCAAACACATCTGTGAGCAAAATGACCGTTAAAATGACGTGGAAGTTTAAAACAGCTTCGAAGCCTACTTCATCCCAGCTACGATTAGTTTTAGACAGAGTGACGCAGCTGAAAGATCTGATTAAGACTAACCCCAACACAAAGCAACCAGATATACCCTTATGGGAACAAGCGTCTCTCCCTTGAGCGGTGTCTAATCATCGTAAATGCGCCATAGTCTAACCGGGAGACATCAGCCAAAAGAATACGATCAAGCATTCTTAAAGCACATGGTTCCTCTTCTGTTCGATAGTGCGATAGAAAGATTAATTTTGTCTCTACATTTCGCTTTGGAAGAAAGCGAGAAGACCCCAGCGATTTCCGTCCTCTCAAAGTTGTCTGTCAGGATACAAAAGAGTGCCACCGCATCCTCGGACGGACTTCACGTCTCAAGGGAGCGAAATTCTATGCTCTTAGACATCTCTTCTCAGAATACCGAGTCAAAATGAGGAGCGCAGTTAATGAACTACGAACCCGTAGAGCAAATGGCGAGACCAACTTGCACATAGTGGATTTTCAGGTAGTGCAGAAAGTCCAGAGGTCCCGCTGGAAGCCACTGTTCGTCCTTTCCGGGACGAAGAATGGACTGACGGTGATGGTTGCCTCGGGAACAAATTGGACGAGGTACATGCCCTTACTCCAAAGCCCGTTCCGGACCTACTGGCCTTCACTCAGACCTGGCTTACTTCAGATATCTCCGACTCGGAGGTCAACATCTCAGGATACGCTGACCGCTCTGGTACAAGGGCTGTTACCGGCATAGTTCTGTACTGGAGAGAGGATCTTAAAGTTGAACTCCTAGAAGCTGTCAGCGACGCTGATGGTGGCGCAGAGCTGCTCTGGTATAAGATCATTGATGTCTTTGAATCTCTTATGGTTGGGGTTACATACTAAGTCCCGTGCGGTCATGGCGCCTTTGTGCTAGACTTTATCAAATCGCATGGAAACCGCGGAAATTGTCTTATTGTGGGTGACTTCACTGCCCGGATATCAATTGAGACCTACTACACTGACGTCTTCCACCTCCGTCCTTTGACGCTTGTCTCCTTGAAACTGTCCTCAAAATGAATCTTTCCCAGCATATAACATCGCCAACCCGGCTTCTTCCCGGCCAGACTCCACTCATTCTTCATCATGTGCTTACTCCGGCTCTGTCTGATGTCTCGGAATTGACCCTTCGACAGCCCATTGGTAAAAGCGACCATGGTGTGATCTCCTTCTTATGGACTAAACGTCTATCTAATCAAGCCTGTGGCGCACACTGTCGAAAGTTCTGGCGTACCGACGCATCCAAGTTAAGGGTGGCAGCGAGTACGCTGGACTAGAATGTTCTACAACATTTGGAACTCGATGCTGCTTGGAACGATCTACTCTCCAAGTTGAAGTGACTCAATGACGAGGTCGTCCCATTCCACAGTAACAGGTATCTTTCTAAGGGTCTCCCCTGGATCGAACGAGAACTCAGGGCCAACGCGGAACAAGGACGAAAACTATGGGACAACTTCAAAGTTTCTCGATTAGACTCAGACTACTCTAACTACAAGGCTGTCAGGAACTTCTGCAGAAACGTGAAAAGAGGCAACGATATGAGCGTAGCTTGGTTGAACAATCCCGTCCTAGACCAAGGAAATTATTATCTTAACAGATCTTCCAAGGCCGGCCGCGCTTTACTCGTCTCTCACTTTGCCCTCTGTGGCCCCTCCAATTCTCCCCACACAATATTGTGTGTGAGCTCCTTCGAACCAGTTTGACGAGCTCTACTTAGTGTTTCCCTACTCTTGGAACTAACCTGTGTGGATTACACCCTTGCTCCAGTTCCCAGTTTTCGGCATATTCTTTGCCGACTTCCACTTGTGTAACTACATCAAACCGGTTTTTCGGAAAAGATTTTGGTCTCATTCGGAAGAAGAAGCTGAGGGCTCCCAAACTACGCGAAAACCATCCCTGCAAATTGCAGCATAACAAAGTTACAGCCATTTTGCTCCGCTCATCAACTGAGCAGCTCTAGGGACGCTTATCAGCGCTCCACCTGCATCGTCGCTTAAGGCAGGCCGATTAACACACGCTGCCGCTTTGTGTGGATGTGTGTGTTCCACTGCGAGTCGATTGATCGCTGAATCCGACAGTCTGCGCGTTACGACCTCCATCTGTCTCTTCGCCTGACCTTGGTGCGGTTGAACAACTCTCAATTTTGTAGAAGTAGAAGTCACGATTAAAATTCACGCGCAATAATGTGCCTCGACGGGGAATCGAACCCCGGTCTACGAATTTCCGGTCCGCTGCTCTACCACTGAGCTACCGAGGGCTGACGATTAGGTGCGTAAATTTAAACACATGACTTCTGCTTGGTGCGCGACGTATTGCCAATAAGCTCACACTACCTGTCCTGGTGTTGCAGATTGGCTCACTCACCCGTCACTTCCCAAAGGAGCGAAGTACCTGTCCTTTAAATGTCCCATGGGCGATGGTAGATTAGATTTTGGATGTTTGTGAGAAGTGTAAATTCTGTAGAAGTAGAAGTCACGATTACTTCTACTTCTACAAACATTACACTTTTCATAAATATCCAAAAACTAACCTACCATCGCCCATGGGACATTTGAAAGACAGGTACTTCACTCCTTTGGGAAGTGACGGGTGAGTGAGCCAATCTACAACACCAGGACAGGTACTGTGAGCTTATTGGCAATACGTCGCGCACCAAGCAGAAGTCATGTGTTTAAATTTACGCACCTAATCGTCAGCCCTCGGTAGCTCAGTGGTAGAGCAGCGGACCGGAAATTCGTAGACCGGGGTTCGATTCCCCGTCGAGGCACATTATTGCGCGTGAATTTTAATCGAGACTTCTACTTCTACAAACTTTACACTTCTCACAAACATCCAAAAACTAACTCTTAATTTTTGTGCGTGTTCTGACCTATTCGTGCTTCACCCCTAGCGTAAAGTACGCTCATCTAGGTGAGCGCTTTGGTAGGCTTTGCTGTAAACAATAAGTGGACGACTAGCATTCCAATGGTTCCACGTCGCCTATGTTGCGCGGACAATTGCAGTAAAGTCCTTAAGATCAGTATTACCTGTTCTAGCTGCATTAGATCGTACTGTCCGCAATGTGCAGGCAAATCCGTCCAAAAAATGAGACAGACAAACCAAGTTGCTGACACAATTTGGTTTTGCCCAACATGTCAAGTCATTCCAGTTGTCAACTGTTTATCTTTGCTCATGAAAAAGTGCGATAGGATGACTGAAACAATCGCGCAATTTATAAATACTAAGATCGCTCCCTCGGAGGTAAATATGGCCACGATAGTACCTCACCCGGCCAAAGTAAGCTCTGAGTCTAAACCGAAGAAAAGAGCTGGACGCTCCAACCGCACTGCAACGTCTGTGACTCTAAATCCACTGGGTCCCCTCACTCCCATAAGCGGGCAAGCCTTAAACAAGCCAGCTTCTGCATCTCCAACCATAGACGCTTCACTTGGAGATTCAGCCATGACACCGACAGCTCAGAGCCGAAGGAAATCCGGTACAGATAACAAGCAGGTAACGTACGCATCGATCGCCTCGACAAACACACCGGGAAGGACACACATAGGTCCATCTTCAGTACCGAGCACGCGTGGCGCAAGCAGCTCTCACCGTGAAATCCAGTGGTGCCTTCTAAACAACCCGAATTGCCGGCAAAATGTATGAAGCCAACACTCGCTAGACAAAACCACGCTGCGTTAACTCTCGTGTGCACCAATGTTCCCGAATCCAAATCTGGCATAATAAAAGGCGTTGCAAGACAATCGCAACCAGTGGAGTTCCATCTGCGAGGGGATTGGCATTCGGGTTGAGCCTGCGATGCTGCAACGCGTAGCGCGTCACCGGGCCTCAGTGCACTCTGGTGAACCTCGAATTCTTCGAGTAACACTAGACTCAGCAGATGAGACCGAGGCTGTCCTGCTCTCAGCAGTTCGTCTTCGCAACTCACCGAGCGGAGTGCGCATATTACCTGATCTACCTTGGAAAGATCGCCCAAAAGAAGCAGTTGAGCAACGCGGCATTCCTAATAGAGATAGCAAGAAAATAATATTTATTCATGGTGTTCCCGTGCTTCTGCGTTCTTCTGATCACGATGCGCAAACACATGACCGAGAGCAGGGGTGCTACATCCGCGAAGCACTCTCAGTTGACAATGTTATTGCCAAATCCTTGCCAATAGTCCCGTCATCACCTAACTACAAGGGCTGCGGTCCAAGGCTAATGAAAGTAATACTACACTCCGAGGGAATGACGCAAGTTCAGTTGGATAGCTGGTTAAAGTTTCGAGCAAGGTTACCAACAGAGATCCGGCTAAAGGCAGCAGGCGAAAGACCAAAAGTCGGAAGCAATTCAATGGAACTTGCAAACGCTACAAATTCTTTATTTGCAAATTCCTGTGGAGGGACCGACACAACAGCGCCCACGGCACACAGGAGGACCGAGCGCAGCACCAGTGAAACGTCTGTTCAGGAACGCTCAATAATACCATGCAACACGACTGAAATACATAAACCAAAAAACGATTAATGGCCGGCCACCTAACGGCCGGCTTAAAAACTAACACAAACTTGATATCTATTAATGAACTCCTAACAACAAAAGCCCTATCTTGCATGTACACAAACGCCCAAGGCCTTCCAAGCAAGTTGGCCGAACTTAGAGGACTCCATGTCTCACAACTGCGGGACCTAGTCATGATTACAGACACAAGGTTAAACCTTGAGATAACCGATTCTGAGATCAATTTACCCGATTTGTTGCTGCTTCGGACCGATAGAACCGGAAGGGGTGGCGGTGTGATTCTTTACCATAATACAAACCTTCGATGTAAAGTTGTCGATCACCCGGAAATCCGAGCTCCCGATTCGCTTTGATGCCGCCTATGGTTGCGAAACAAGGACACATGTCTACTAGCCGTGATTTATCGCCCACCAAACTCAACGTCGGAAATGGACTCCAAACTGAACCACGTTTTTCAGTTTGCTTTGAACAAGTCCTACACCCACATTCTTTTCACTGGGGACTTTAACGTGCACGACAGAAACGCCGGCAACCGACGGTATGCAGTTTAAAGCCTGCTAGCAAGAGCTAATTGCTAGCCACCCTGTTTACAACCACGTAACCTCTCCAACCAGATTTCGTACTGCTAACAAGCCGTCGATACTGGATCTTGTGCTAACTAACGAAGAACTCCTGGTTGGCGGGATAGTTACAAGCACACCACTGGGTCGTAGTGATCATGTTACTCTACTCTTTGACTATGTGTGCTGTGCGCAGTACGCTGAAAAGCATGAGGATGAAGTGCATACTGTCACGCACTACGATGTTGTTAACGATACATCTTGGACTTTCTTAACCGAACGTCCCCCCCCAGATGTTGCCTGGGAAACATTTACAAGGACGTTTAGCACACTGGTTGCGCACGCATCGGAACCGAATCCTTCCAGCCCCAAAACAAGCATAAGTCATTTCTGAGGAGCAGAACGACTAAACGTATGTCCCGGAGGGCTTTGGCATGGCGAGATCACCAGGAATTCCCGAATGCCGAAACCTGGACTGCATACGTGACACATCGTAACTTCTGTGGAAAAATGATCCGCGAAGACAAGGTCACTCATCAGCAGAAGTTAATGAAGCGATTCTGCACGAACCGCAAACTTCTGTAAGGCACGTTAACGGCCTCCGAAAGGTAAAGCGAAGGGTTCCAGCGCTAGTCACGGATGATGGGTGCACGTGATCAGCAATGGAAGCAGCTGATCTCCTACGGCTTCATTACTCCCAAACTTTCCAGCAGGTAACGAGCACAAACATTCTCCTCATTTCTAATACTCCACCATCTGGTTTAGAAAACATCACCTTCACTGAGGAATCTGTGTTGAAGAAGTTGTTATTCTTGCGTATCCACAGTTCTCCCGGAGCTGACAACATCCGACTAAAGGGTTTGCAGGCGGTAGAGTGTGATCTAGCAGAACCACTGGCTGTTTTCTATCAGCGATGTCTAGAAGAGAACCGTATTCCACCAGTGTGGAAGCGAGGGGTCATCACTCCTATCCATAAAGGAGGTAGCCGCACTGATCCTCCCAACTACCGTACAATGACACTACTTCTCGTACTATCCAAAGTGATGGAATCAATCATCGCAGATGCGCTAATGCAGCACCTGGAAGGCCACAACTTAATAGCCCCAGACCAACATGGCTTTCGTCAAACGCATTCGTGTAATACTAACCGATCAATTACACGTAACAGCTGGACTGAAGCTGTTGATGATGGAGTGGAAGTCGATGTCATTTACCTGGATTTCTCAAAAGCGTTTAATCGCTTAGACCATCGCATTCTCCTTCAGAAGCTTCGGAATTACGGCATTGGCGACCCAATCCTGAGTTGGATCGGCAATTTCCTTCAAGGACGACATCTAGTGGTGAGAATCCGAGAATCATTGTCTGATGAAATCGATGTGGCATGTGGAGTACCACAAGGCTCGGTTCTTGGACTTCATCTATTCATGGTGTTCATTAACGATTTGGCGAGATCAAATGCTTCCGATTTCTTATTTTTCGCTAATGATATCAAGATATGGCGAAGGAGCAGAGGACCGGAAGACCACGAACGGCTCCAGTGCGATCTTAACACAGTGTCAAACTGGTCAGTTCAAAAGACCCTACCGTTCAACGTAGACAAACGTCGCGTTGTACAATTACGCCATAGACATAAGTACACCTATTTACTTGGGACAAACGGATTGCAGACCAGTTTCCAGGAACGTGACCTTGGTGTGCTCGTACAGAGCGACCACAACTGTTCAAAACAAGCTGAGGTAGCTGCGAAAAGTGGTAACCAGCACGTCGGCATGGTGCAAAGGGCATTTGGGAGATTTGACCCATCAATCTTCCTAATGATGCACAATTCCTACATGCGCCCGCATGTTGAATACGCTATCCAAGCTTGACAACCTTGGTTGAAGCGCGACCTAGAAGAGCAACAAAGAGCAACAAATAATGTAAAAGGCCTGCGCTATCACTCTTATCACCGAGGGCTGAAGTTGCTGGGAATTTTCAGCGGACGCTATCGAAGGCTGCGAGGCGATCTCATATTAGCGTATCAGATACTGAATGACCCCAACCACGTATGCCGCCATTTGCTGAAACTTAGCCAAAACACGCAGCTCATGGGTAACTGCTTAAAATTGAAGGAACAATATATCCGTCTAGAGTGTCGACGGAATTACTTTGCCCTTCGGGTTTGCCAACCCTGGAACGCACTCCCAGACTCAGTTGTGTCCTCTCCTACAATGGATGTTTTCAAAAAACTATCAGATGTTGCTCTTAGCTCCCAGCATTTTGTCACCTAAACTCCTCTATTGTGGATTACGCTAAGCATGCTTTTCAACAGGATTTATGTATCAAATGGACCTAAGTGAGCGACCATATTTTACTTTTCTCACTCCTTACCCAACGATCACTGCAACCCAGTGTCTTTCTGAACGTTTACGCTGGATAATTTTTTAAATTTTACACTCATGTTAAGTATCAAACTATTCATCTCGACAGACGTTTGGGAGATGACCCGGATATATTTTGATTTCATCATATTCGCCTCAATCATCCTACGGGACGTGTCAAGCACTTGCTTTTATCTCGTGATAAATCATTGTTCATTGATGATGACGCCAAAACCTACCTCTTGGCTCTACAATTCTCCTCAGTATACACGAAGGGAGACACTGGCAAACAACTCTGTACTTGCACATCCAGTACCTTTGGAACATCTCGATATACATGCTGGTGCTACCTCTATGTTCCTACTAGAACTGAAATCAGGTTCCTCTCCAAGCCCAGACGAGCTACACACGCATTTGCTCAAGATGGTATTAGCATTCATTGCCGCACCACTTTGTCAAACTTTTCAGTTCTCTCTTAAAGCTGGTGGACTTTCTGTCGATTAGAATAAGGGCGTAGTTATGCCGAAATACAAGGGTGGAAACAGCAGTGCCCCTGCGAAATATTGGCCGATTTGCTTGACGTCGGTCGCCTTCAAGATCATGGAAAAGCTCAGTAAATGCTCCATCAGCCGACACTGCGACGATCTGAATAGCACTTCGTCTACTTAGCATGGCTTCCGAAAGGGACGCTCATGCAACTTGCTAGTCACAAGAGAGAAGTGGATTAAGTCACTGGACGCTGCAAGACGCTTAGATGTGCTCTTCATCGACTTCAGCACAGCCTTTGATAGGGGTCCTCATCATCAACTACTCTTTAAGCTCTGTGGAATTGGCATAACAGGGAACGTCTTACTATGGATCAGTGACTTCTTGCAAGGACGGAACAAGCAAGTCAAGGTAAAAGATACCCTTTCATTTTCAGTGCCTATATCGAGTGGTGTACCACAAGACTCCGTCCTCGGACCGGAATTGTTCAAGCTCTGTAGCAGTGACCTACCGAGTATGCTACAAACTGACTGTCTGATTTAGGCAAACGACCTCAAGCTATGGTCGGGAGCGTCCAGCTTCGAAGGCGCCGGCCGCTTACAGGAAACGCTGGACCTACTGCACGACTGGCGTATCAAATGGGGTTTACCGGTCAACAATGATAACTGCTCTGTCCTTTCCATCGGTGTTGCTGAACCACTGGGCATATATAACATTGGCCGGTACTTGTTCAAGATTGTCACTCAGGAAAATGATCTTCCAATCACAAAACCACCTGTGACACGATAAAAATTGCTGTGACGAACAGGATGTGGGGCAACATAAGGAGAGCATTCTCTAAAATGACACCGCACATATTCAGGCTTCTCTTCACCTCCCACATCCGTCCGATCTTTGAATTCGGAATTTCGACGATAGCCCCACTATCGAAGCAAGAAAGTGACAAGATCGGAAAAGTTCAGCGACGAGCCTCGAAATTTGTGCTTGAGCTACGCGAACCCCTCTATCCCGCCCGACTACTGAGAATGAACCTATTTCCCTTAGACTATCGTGGACGTCGCGGAGACCTCGTCTATACTAGGCGTATTCTACGAGGAGAATTGGAAAACGAGCTGGAACAGTTTTTCAGGTAAGAGTTGGCACTTCTACTGAAGGTCACAGCTGGAAGCTATTTAAAGCGAAAGCCGTTCAGAGGTTACTCTCTAGTCGAGTAATTAATGACTGGAACCAACTGTCGGACCCCATTGTCAATGCACAGTCAGAAGCAAGTTTCAAACGTTCGCCAGCCATATTTCTATTGAGTACTCCAGGATCCTGCAGGACTGATACTACATCACGAGCTAAGCCACAGCTACCACGCATGCAATCGGTGGAAGATCGCGAAGGGAAGGAACTGACTCGAGACCTCATTTCTGCTCTCTACCACTCAATGAGTTTATGGACATTAGGATAAAGGTTTTCGGAGGCATAGATTGGTAGTCGCTTTACCTTTTGGTAACCGACGCTTTATGACAGTTGAATTTGCGGAGTATACACCATTCGGTTTTACTGTGTTAACTGATGGACTATAAGCACGGAGGTTTGCGACCGTTTCATTTGATTTCCTATCTTCCTTGAATTAAAGGTACAGCTTCTCGTTTTGACAGAGCTAACGAGCATTTTAAGGGCTTTATCAGTAGGTTTTTAGGGCTTGTAAAACCTATCAAATGTGTACGGTAATTGTACTGGGGTACAAAAAGCCACCGTTTCAGCTACAATGAACGATACAAACCAACCGGATTTTAAGTGCGTTCAGTTTTCCAATTTCGCCAAAGGTTGTAGATTGTCCTTCGCTAGTCGATCGCCCTGCGCACAGATGAACTCTGAGTCGTGCCGCGTCGCGTTTCTCCGCAGGTTCCAAAAGACACACGCGTACAATACCGGCCAGTCAAAGAGAGTGGTTTCAAGTTTCATAGGATTCTTGCTTAGCTGAGCTATTAAAAGACATTAATCCCTCTAAAGCTTCCGGTCCTGATTCAATTCATCCAAAGCTGTTGCATCCATCGCAATAAAATGAAGCTTTCTGCTACCAATTTCTTGATGCTCTGGCCGTCGCAGAGGATAATCAACGGTGTTCTATCTGCTTCATCGAGCAGGGTGAATCGGGGTTTCGATGCTGCCGCTCATGCCTTGCTGTCTTCTTATCGCCCTTGTTACGCTGCATCAACCTAATCGTCCCTCTCCAACTTTACTTTTATCCCCCTGTTTCAATCCCCAATTCTTGGCCCCCCACCTTGCTACAATAATCGCTTGTCTTCTAATTCCAACTCACATACAATGGCACGGCATCGCTCTAATCCAGTCGACAAGTCCATGTGCAACCAAGCGGACAAGGTCAGTTCATCCGCTTTCCTTTGGAGTCCTCGAGTCTCGCTAAGACTGGCATGCCTCAAGTTGCACATTTTGCTACAGATTGGCCAATAAGCAGCACTTGCCCGAACACTAGAGAATTCAAGAAATGCTTGAAATGTTCCTCGGTCTCGGCATTGACGATGGACTCCGGAAGACGGTTCAAGTTATTCACAACGCGAGTGGATAAAGCCAGGCTGGATCGCACTCGTTGACTCCTCGGTGTGAACCGTTACAAACTGTGGCCTCTTGTCGAACTCTCTGCTTTGAGATGAAAGTATTCTTGCAATTCCCTCCCCAACTCTTCTGTAAGAATACGTCGGGTGAAGATCAAGTCTCCGCGATGACGGCGGTAATCAAGGGAAAAGAGGTTCAGTTCTTTTAGTCGGAGGGAATAGGACGAGTCACGCAGCTCAGGAACAGATTTGGATCCACGCCGTTGCATCTTCTCAATCATATCACATTCGAAGTTTGTAAGAGGGTAGGCGGCAGGTAGCACGTATTCGAGAAGCGGGGGTACATGTGGAGTAAACAGGAGTCGGAAGAGTCACGGCCTAAGGCGAGAGAAGTCTCTACGTATAGAGTGAAACATCCTGTAGACCACAGCGACCGTTTTCTTGATACATTCATCAGATTTGAGGTCAGGCGAAAGTATCACCCCCATATTCCTCTCCTGAGTGGCGTTTCTGAGCAAGGAACCACTCATATGGTAGATTCCAAATGGATCATACGCACCAACTGGAAGAACCGAACATTTCTCACGGTTTATTGGCAACTGGCACTTAATTGACCAGTCATGTAGCAGGTCGAGTGTCGATTGTAACCTGTCAGATGCTTTCATACTGGATACTTCCGTCCACAGCTTCAGGTGGTCGGCGTACATTAGGCAATCCGCCTGGAATGTGGACGGTAAGTCATTGATGAAGACGTTAAAAAGCACAGGGCCGAGGACAGAACCCTGTGTGACTCCACTAGTCTTGAGAACAGGGGCGAAAATGTTTCGCTTAATGCACCTGCATGGGGCGGTTGCGAAAGAAACCAGAGATCTAAGAGAGAAGATTCCAGGTGATACCCATTCCTCGGATTATAAGTGAAAGTCGTTCGTGCGGGAGTCTGTCGAAAGCTTTGATGAAATCAACAAACACATCGTCCGGGCGTTTACCGGAATCTAGCGACTTTGCCTATTCCTCCTTTGCAACTAGTAAGTTCGAGGTACATGAGCGTACCCTTCGAAAACCATGCTGTGCACAAGAGAAGACATTCAGTTCCTCGAGGTAGAGATGAAGAGCCTGCTTCAAGATCCGCTCCATAACTTTACACAATATCGACGTTAAGCAGATAGGACGATAGTTGGCTGGATCTTGTCTGTTCCCTCCTTCGTATATGGGTTTGACAATGCCCACTGTCCAAGCCGACGGGAGACGCCCAGCTTCAAAGAAACGACGGAAAACCTGACAGATAGGTGGGGCGATGTACTGCGCCACAGTCCTAAGGAACAGAGGGTGCAACCCATAGGGGCCGGGTGAATAATGCGGATCTAAATCAAGGATAAATTTAACCACAGAATTGCTGTTAATGTCTACTTGATCCAACAAATAAGGAAAATTGGACACAGTGTTATCGCAGGAGTTTCTTTCGCGGAAAAAGAGGCCTACGGTTGGGCCAAAAGACTGGCTTTATCAGCATCTTCGTGAAGTAAATTTCGATGCTCAAAAGAACACAAGATAGGGATGCTACTGCCAGCCCTGGTGCTTCTTTTCAAATAAGAGAAAAGCATTCTGGGTGTTGTTCTGGAGTGTACTGCTAATGATAGTTCATACTGCTGACTTTTCTGACGCTTCAACTTGACACAAACATTCCTGCTAGTCTTGTAAGAAGAGTACTCGGAATCTGTTTGAGCTAGCCTGAAACGATCCCACAATGTGTGTCTTTTGTTCATCAGGGATCTCAATTCAGTATCAATCCACGGTGGACCCCCTTGAAGGACTTTCTACGGGAGAAAGGAACGACCTGTTCAATTAAGTACGTCATTTTTGAGAGCACAAGATTCCACGCATCCTCAAGAGGAATGAAAACAGGAATACTCCAGTCCATAGTGCTTGCGGCTGTTCTCAGACGGAGTGGATCCGCATGTCAAAAGTTCCGAGGACAACCACCCTTGCTATGGATCGTGAGGTGACGTGTCCATTAGAATGAAACGACACAATGATCACTTTTACCGATGGGTTGAAGAACTGTTAAATTCGTGACATCTGACTGAGCAGGGGTGAGCACAATGTCTACCATGTTCGGTGTTTGGTCGGCAACAATGCGGATTGGCATGGTGACGTGCTGAAACAAATTACAATCGATAGCGGTCTTAAGTAAAGTGGCATTGAAAGAATCAGGTGGATGACTACAAAGAAGTAAGTCCCAATCGAAATTATGCGCATTAAAATTCCCCACGATAAGATTGTCCTTTCCTGCACTGTGTTTCCTGATCGAATCGAGCAAGTCAGCTCCGGATACCGATGGCACCCTGTAGACAACACCAACCGTGAAAGATCCCTGCTAGCAAAGACGAAGGTAAACGAAGTTTTTTCTTACGTACACATGGCCGGGCCGAGTACGAAGGTAAACGAAGATTTTACGAAGGCAAACTGAGATTTCGTTTAGTAAATGCTTAGTGTTTGCCGCTGACTGACAGGAGGCTTACGATGGTTTCTAACCACCAATGAGCGCTACAGCTCATTATGATCAGCTGATTGCGTACGGCATACTGAACCAATCAGATGACAGGCAGAACGCACTTACGGAGGTAATCGAAGCGCTGGTTCATTTCCAGCCGTCTAAACCATACATTGACGAAGGGATACGAAGGTTTCTCTTAGTTAATACGAAGGCTGTTCTTCCTATTGATGAAGCAATACTAAGCCTTTTCTTAGTAGGTACAAAGGTTTTTCATAATTAATACGTAGGCTGTTCTTCGTATTGACGAAGCAATACTAAGGCTTTTCGCAGTAGATACGAAGGATGTTCCTAGTGAATCTGAAGACTGTTATTCGTAATGACGATGCCCTACGGAGGTTTTGCCTAGTCAATACGAAGGCGTTTCTTCATATGAACCTAGCGATACGAAGGTCTCCGTTAGTCTACACGAAGATTTTTCTTTGTATGAACGAAGCAATGCAATGCATTTGTCCAGTCCACAGGAAGGCTTTTCTCCCCAAGCCCGAGGCGATACGGACGTTCTTCGTAGTCACTACGAATCTCCTTCTTAGTATCCAACAGTTCCCTTGATCAAGCGACCGGAAAGGGCTGCGCGGTTGGCATAGGCTGTGCAGTACACCTCATACGAATTAGCGATGCACTAGAAGTGAATCTATTAAATAATCAGACTGCAGTAAACTGTAATCTATGCACTTACCGCCTGCAGATCCCATGGCTTCACGTGCTTGTTACCGTCCGAAAAGAAAAGGAAGTTGCCACCAAACAAATAACGGGTTGGTGGGTTATTTAATCCTACTCGATTGCGAATGTTGTCATCCGTCGTAAGAGATGTCTGGAAAAACCATAGGTTTGCAGCTAGTGTAAAATACGTGAATGCGGAACGGACTTTGCCAAGGCTTTATCAAAATCAGTGACAATGACATCCACTGCCTTCCCTCCCTCGACACAGTAGGCGAACGCCATGATCACTGTATGCCCTTAGGCGATCGCTAGGTATAAGAATCGCCAAAGTACCAGGAAACAATGTAAGCACAGCGACAAATGGTACAAATATATGTTAACATGAAAACAAATATTTAATGGTTGTATGTGGTTCAGTAATGAACTGGTTGTCCAAAGCTATAATCTCTAAAGACTGCAATGGAAATTGTGAGGTACAGTAGGAATACTACACTACCTGAGATTCTTGACTGCTCGATTGTACCGATGTACGTGGGTGCACGTTGCTGCGGGCGATTTGCAAACACAGTTTGCAACCTCGATGCCCGTGTATCCAAACCAATTAACTATAACCTCTGTGCAACAAGACCATATGAAAAAGTTTTGCTGAGTTACCTTGAAGCACACTGAAAATGTGCGTCTTCTTAAAGGGCAACGCGTTTTTAGCACCAGCGAAGTTAATCTGATGCAACACCTCTCTAGTCATCACCCTGTCCAGCATGTACCGAACGGCCTCGGATACGTTGCCGGCGGGTGTGGACTGCATGTGCGTAGTCTAAATCATGAACGTATAATCACATGTGTGTTACCAGTTCCCGACGGATTTCAGCACTCGTTAATTTACCCTCCAAATCGAGGAACTCAGTGACGGTGGATGTTGGTAATGTTAAATCTATCGCCTGCATTGACCTTGTATGTCACATCGCCTGGCTCATGGAGGTGTGGCTTTCCTTCAAAACATTCAGCGTCCCCTGCACCCGTCTAAGAGGATCTGATAGTTGTTTGTGTTATAGGACACGGACACGATCAAAAAGTCACGATGGCGGCGGGCGGAAAACAGGCGTTTATTCAGTATAGGGTAGCCTATTTAAAAGAAATAGACACTGTTAATCTTCGAGCCTTCTCAGTGGGTCTTCTGTTTTTCGGTTCACCTCATTGGTCGCGTTCCCCTTTTATTTCATTGGGCTATGCTATTCCTCTTCGGTCGCTGTCTTCCTGTCTCGCGCAATGATCACATCTTTCGTGCGTGGCATCTGATTGGCCGTATTTCTTTGGACCGCTCATATTCGGCTTTGCACTCTGAAACTTGCCGTTAATAGCGATTCTCGAGTTGCCAGTGCGCCCTCTATGTTCTATTGTCCAATCCGGTTTGTCGGTTTCTGGATACGTGTGCCACTCGTGATTCGCTGTCCAGCCATCGCTGTGTCTCCCGGTGGGTTCACGCGTTCTCTCGATCGAACTGATCTGCTGACTCCGGTAACCTGCGCTTGGGTGGTAAGGTCGAGCATACTGGACCGGTTTCCTAAACCCCGTTACAGTTTGTATCATGCACATGAAATCACCACGTGTCAAATACACTGAGTAGCAACTTGCGGTCTTGTTCTCGCGTGCGAAGTTCCTCTGCATCAAAAGTGTTGCAAGTAAGCAGATCAACCATACCAGTTACAGCGTTCAATGTCTCAATCACCCTGTTATCTGCGCAATGACAACTGCCTGCCAAAGCGTGTATTTATGGTGACGAACGTAAAAAACTTACAGCATGAGGCAGGATCAATCTGAATTCCGACCTGATTGGATCAACCTGCTGCGGAAGCTGTACATCACATGAATGTTTTCATACATAATACTAACTTACGCAGCTCAGCAAGCATATATATATATATATACATATATATATATATAGGTCGCACCAAGTGCACGTTAAGTGTATGGGATATTCCTTATTGCACATATATATATATATATATATATGTTGCATTCATAATGCTTCTTCACCGCAGTTGGGCTAAACCAACTTACACTTAAACTAGGTCTTTTTAATGTGGATAAAATTCGTTACATGTTATTTGGTTTGTTCTGCGTACTTGATAATCTTCTCCTTACTTGCACACGTCGCTCATGCAAATTGTGGTAAACTTGCGTAATTTTATCGCGTGGTATTTTTTAACTGACTTTCGGACATTTTGTACTTATCACGGATTCACTTATAACCGACTTCTATATTCTCATTTAGCGAGTATTTATGTCGTCATATGCGTTTACTTTAATCGATATCGGCATTTCGAATGATTGGCTGTTGTTTGACATCCCAGGTGTGGCTGCGCTTGATGTGCATGTTGACAAGGTGCCTACCTGTCTATTACCCACTACCTCGTCCATACTGGCTCCAGGAGACAGTTGGTCGTTGCTGGAGGGGACGGGGTGCACGGTCCTTGTGGTCGTGCTAGGCTCGACGAGTGGTTTCATGCACTTGGTGTGGAGTGGACTACGGTCCAGCCACCGCCTTGTGTGCGCTTGATTCCCAAATACAGCGTGCTTGTGTTTGTCTGTGAAGGAGTGTGGGCCGGCTCCGTTGATGAAACGTGGCTCCCATCCGCATGCCTCCCGGTCTTATTCCTTCGGGTTTACACTGGATATGGGGTGTGTGGATGGAGCTGTGGGTGGTGCAGCGCAAGCCATCCATGGTCCCTCTGTAGGCGCAGGCGTCCTGTGGCTGACCACAGTGACAGGCAAACTTGAAACCGGATGCCGCCAACCATAAATATATATATATATATATATATATATATATATATATATAACACGAAAGTAAGCTATGTAAAAAGTTTATTGAACGGAAGAGGAGATAGGTAATGCTAAAACTAAGGCAACAGAAAAGAGCTAGCTAGGGAATGTATAGCTGGGCGTGGAGTGTGTGCACGTGGGTCGTTGGCAGTCCGAGTCAAGTTCAAGTGGGACTGGAACCACTGGATTATCCCGTAAGTGTTCCTTCTTTAGCGGGTGTTTGAACCAGGAGTTGGCAGACTTTGAAATACTGATGTACCTAAAACAAAGACCGCATCACACCCTGTCTAACTAATTAATGCCCACGTATCCTGCCCTAGTAGTCCCTGCTGGGCCGGTTGCGTGAAGTAAGAAAGAGAAGAAATTAAACTCAAAAGGCAAAAAGAGAAAATGGTAAGAACCAAGCAAGTAGAATACCAAGAGAGTTGAGTCATTAACAAAGATCTGAAAAGTGAAGGTAAGTCAGTTAGGAAAATGAAAAGATTTGATGTTGCCACTCGAGAGCATCGAGCTGGGGGGCAAAACCCATAACCATAGCTTCCCTAGCCATGTGATCTGGAAGCGAATTCCAGCGATCTACAACTCGGCGCGACAGACGAGTTTCTGTCCTAATCCTCTCAGACCGTGGTTTATGCAGTTTCAGTGGGTGACTTTGGAGATTAGGTAACGTAGCGGGACTATATAGCCATGACAAGTCCGGGCTGATCTTACCCGTCAAAATACGATAAGTGAGAATCAGGTCCCCTCTTATCGTTCGGTAGTGCATTGAGCACATCGCCAAACTGAGCAAGCGTTCAGGACACGTCTGACCCTGTAGACCCTGCACTAACCGAGTGCCCACTCGTAACACCATCTCCAAGTCCATTTTGTCTCGGATAAGACATGGTGGACAAGGCTGGATTCAATATTCCAGTCGCGCTAGCCAAAGGCGCATATGGTATTGGTGTTTCAAACTAACGGGAACACCGGTCGGACAAGCAAACCATCTGATTCCCTATTACATAAGAAAGCTATAACTTTGGAATAATTTACAGTAATTTACGCAGTCATACCGGAAAAAACTCCAGGTCACTACACAGCCTACCTATATGGGAACCGTGGGTGACCACTGGGTCTACTTGAGGACTATCCGTCGCGGGCCAGCCTTCTGCGAGACCAGGTGGTGAAACCTGATGCAGCTGCTGGAGGAAAACCAGGCGATTGGACCATAGCGGGCTCCCACCGGTGTCTTTCCTAACGGTGCCAAAAACACAAAATAGAGGAAGTTCGTTGGCGTCCAATGTTAGCCAGTTCGTAAATGTCATGTTTTCCTCAGGTTCATCATGCCCAGTTCGTACATGGAAGGGAAATAAGTACCGTTACAGTGATTGCAAGAGCAACATAAACAATGACACTTACCGGATGCCGTAGGTGCCAAAGAACACTGAAATATGTTTATGTATTTTCAAAACTTTTGCATTCTTTTTGGGGTTTCAAAAGTCTTTTGTCGGTTTTTTGCGTTTTCAAGTTTTTGACATTGTTTGGAGTTTCGTACGGTGGGACAAAAGAGAAAAGGAAAGCGGGAAAATAACAGTGGACCTAATACTAAACCCTTATTCGCGCTGCACATGGTACGCGACTGCCCGACCTAGTGCACTTGAGAGGTTCAAACAGTGGTGTCCTCTATGGCGTTCAGTTGCCTCGCAAATTTGGAGAATTTGTACTAATTAAGGCATTGTTATGCCATTCCCTTCCTAATGATACCGCAGCCATGTCGGTAGACCCGGTAACCCTTGTTGTAACGATTTCCTGCACGCTGCATGCCATTTTATAACCGCAGATAGCACCACTGAATGCAAAACTACATGTCCCGGGGTTGTTGCATTCTAAATGTATGCAACAATGGAATGATGACTTGGTCGGAACCAATGTTGAAAGAAACGCGTTTGCATAAATTTGCATGCACTGGAAATCGATTCAAGTCATCAGATACACCGCTCGCAGCATAAATGTGTAGTTTCATGGATGGCATACTATGTTTGTACAAATCTCTTAGATCAATGTAAGGCATACAGTGCACATATCCAGTTGTGCCAACGTCCTGGTGTACGGACACAATTTGCTGCGGCTTTTTTCCTACAATGATTACGTTATGCGGCTTGCAGGCAGAGAACACGGTCCCAGTTAATTTAAATCATAATTGTCTATTTATTTGAACGTAGCTCATGGTGACATTTATTTCCGAAGGCACGTTGTCCTTGGTGACGTTTCCCTGCAGCTCCAAACAGCGCCGCCATAGCTGAGGCACAATGTTTACTAAGTTTCGTATTCGTCTCTTCAGACACCTTATGTGGGACTCAAAAAGGTAGGCGGAGAAATCATCTAGCGTTCCATGCCTATTAACATCAAGTGCTAGATAGCACAAGGAATGCATGTTAAATGTTATTCCTTCGGCACCAGCAAGATGGAAGAAGCGCCAAATGTATACCATAAGTACGTTATGTGCGAAGGCGGAACATTTCTTGAATAGCAATGCATGACAAAGCAAATAAATGCCTAAATTTCAAGCGAGCAAGAACGAACAGCATTTATGCAGGATAACCTGAATTCAGATTATTTCGTGCCTTCTCATTCAGCCGCTTACAGATAAGTCGTGGAAAGAGTAGAGGAATGCAATTGAAAAAGGGGGTCAATAGGAAAATCAATGAAACACTGAGCAAACCAAGGTCATTGCCTGCGTCTTACCAGGGCAAGTCAAGACTGGCCACAAAGTCTACTTGTTTGCAAAGGTTTGGTTTCCTTCGGCGGATGGCCGAGGCTTCAGCGAAACGAAGCAAGCTCGCGTTGTTTTGTCTGCTGATAATCTTGAATGTGTCACCTGGGTTTTCGCACAAGGTACAATCGAGCAGATGCTGAGCGATGGAGCTGGCAGGGAGTTTAGGTCCACTATTTGCCAGGTTCCGTGGAACATGTTCCATGATCCTAGTTGATAGTCTTCTCTCGGTTCGGCTAATGTACATACTACCGCAAGTACAGGTGAATTGGTAAACACATGAGGCGGTAACCTGAGAGTGAGGCCTATCCAAGTTGGATTCATGGAACCGCTTCTCGGTTTGAGGTAACAACACGAGCTCAGCTGCGCTCTCTTGAAATTTCTGAAGGGAAATGGCTGCATGAAATACCTAAATGCAAATACAGGAAATTGATGTAATACTCTACCGGGGAAATATGTGCTAGGAACGCCGGTCCGGGATACAACAAAATTGCCGAAATTCAGTCGCTTTCCACCAACGCAACTTATCGACGCTTACACAACAGCGCGGAAAATTACGTGGCCAATGACAGCGATTGCTGTGCAGTAAATCGTTAAGACATGCCACAGTGTCCATATCCAAGCGAAAGTCTTTGCATGGTGCTGCCGGCGTCCACAATGATACCAGGCGTCTCATAACACCCAAGTAAACGGCATGCATATAGTCTATTGGAAACTGGGTGACCATATCTATCGGCAAGTATTCAAATGGCACCATTTACTGCGGCAGCGTGAACGGAAAGAATTAATGATACGCAGGCAGCAGTCTGTGTAAAGAAATGTCACTTTCCCAGCGACATAAACACCTCGCTGAACACAGTTATCGCAATATAAATACCCAGAATGAGCTTTACGACGCTTAACATATGACCGCGCCGATGCTTCTCAACTGAGACCTGAGTTACGGACAGCATTTGGCGTAGATCGGCCGGGCCTGTACGAACTAGCGTTTTCAGTTCAGTTATCAGGGAAGTCAGGGTTTATGTGGCCCCGAGTACACAACAACCACAAAGAGATCAGATAACAAGGGAGCCACCGACCTACACAAAATTGGCCACACCTGCAAACCAGAGGAATCGAAAGGTGGAAACCCATCCACGTGCAACTGCAAGTAAATCTTCTCGGACGAAGCCACACTTTTGTGCCGGTAAGCCATGCTAAGCCCGTAAGCGATACCCACGTGCCCGTAAGTACCGGGATGCACATCGATCTCGTTGGTGGTTCTTTGCGTTCTCATTAAAGTGCGGTAATCTTTAGTAAAGACCGTATAAAGGTACGCATGCCTTTAAGAAGCTTGTTAACAACGGAAACCGATGTGCTCGTACTAAGCACCCATGCTGCTAGAAACCATCGCGCGTCATCACAAAGGTCTCGTGACGTGGTCACATCTAAAGCTGTGCATTCATGTTCTTCTGAGTGGCACGTCATTAACTCGACATCCTCGCTCTCCGTTTCCATCCGTGGGGACTGAAGTGAAAGCACATCACTTGATGCAATGTACGGAGCCATTGTTGACAGCAGGCGAAAAGCTACGCTGTTGCGTCACAGCGTGGTCTAGCAGGACAATAAACTTATGATAGGTAACCTCACCTCCTAACAAAACATCCTGGGGATATATATATATATATATATATTGCTGGTTTCGCACACAGAGACTGAATCTCGTTCAAGAATTCTACGCAAAAGAAGCAGTCACATTCTTAAAGTGCGTGCCGAAGGCAATGCATAGGAACAACGACGTCTAATTAAACGGTTACGCATCTCTATAACCTCAAATATAAACTTAAAACAATTGCTTAGGTAATCGTTGATGGACACAAAGACCTTGGTGAGAAAAGCAACGAACCTGCGGGAATGGTAAGCAACAATGGAACCTGGGAGCAAGTAAATGAACACAGTTCGAAAAATGTACAAAAATGTATACAAACCAACGCGCAGTCTTACCTTAAGTGCCAAAATTTGCGCTTTAAGCAGCTATAAGTAAGTTTTGATTATTGAACAAACAGCTTTATTTCATTGGATCATTGGGTTGTAGAGAGCAGAAGGAATTCCTTTGTCAGCTCCTTCACTTCCCGATCATTGAGTGGATGCCGTGAGTCGCTGCGAGACGGTATTCCACGAGGGGCTGTAACAGTTACATTGGAAGAAGCAAGGTCCCAGGTTACTCATCGAGTGAGAATCCAGAAATCGCTTGAAACATTCCTCAGTCTGCGCAGCGACCACATGTTTCGGCAAGTCGTTCCAGTCATTTGCAATGCGGGTTGATAGAGCGAGAGTGGAGCGGACTCTGAGTCTTCTGGGTTTAAATAGTTTCCAGTTGTGCCCCCGATCTAGAATTGAAAGAACACTTGTAGCTCCATCCCTATCTCCCCCATCAGAATTCGCCTAGTAAAAATCAAATCACCTCTATGTCGACGATATTCCAGGCAGAACAAGTGCATCTGCTGCAGTCGAAGAAGATAAGGCAAGTCCTTTAACTCTAGTATAGATTTCGAAGCAGGCCGCTGGACCTTCCCAATCATGTCACACTGGAACTTGGTAAGAGGACAGATGGCGGGTAGTCCGTATTCAAGGATCGGGAGCACATGGGAAGTAAACAGGATTCTGAAGATTTCAGGAGTCAGTCGGGAGAGGGCTCTCCGTATGGCATGGGACATCCTGTTGGCAGCGGCAACCCTCCGTAGGGTGTCTTCTGTGGTCCATAAATCATGTGAGACAAGCACACCGAGATCTTTCTCAAGAATGGTGGTTCTGAGTAACACCCCAACAATACGGTATATCCCGAACCGTTCAAGGGCGCCTAGGGGGAGAACTGAGTATTTTTCACGAGTCATGGGCACTTGCCTGACCAGTCGTGTAGCATGTCCAATGATGCCTGCAATCTGTCGGCATCCTCGAGACAGGATACCTCTATCCACAGCTTCATGTCATCAGCGTAAATCAGGTAATCCATCTGAAGCTCCGATGGGAGGTCACTGATGCATATCTTGAACAGTTCTGGACCAAGTACCGACCCTTGCAGAAAACCGCTAGTCACAAGCACAGGAGCGGATTAGGCTTCATTCACCTTGACTCGCATGGTCCAGCCATCGAAAAAATAAGCGATTTAAGAAAGGACATTCCCAGAGTCACCGGTACCTCGGAGTTTAAGAAGGAGCCTTTCATTGGGGGACCTTGTCAAACGCCTTGCTGAAGTCTACAAAAACCACATCCAACCGTTTCCCAGCGTCTAACGACCTAGCCCAATTCTCCCTAGCAACAATCAGGTTCGAGGTACATGACCGTGCCCACCGAAAACCATTCTGGGCACAAGTGATGAAGTTTAGGTTCTCCAAGTGAAGCTGCAGGGCGCGCTTGAGAATCCTTTCCATTAACTTGCACAGTGCAGACGTTAGGCAGATAGGTCGACAGCTTGCAGTATCTTGACGATCCCCTCCCTTGTAAATAGGTTTAACGGTCCCCAATTTCCAAACAACCGGGAGTCGTCCAGCTTCCAGGGAGTGACGAAATATCTGACAGACGGGAGCAGCAATGTAGTCCACCACGGTCTTGGGGAACAGCGGGTGCAGCCCATCAAGACCCGGCGAGGAGTTCGAATCTAATTCATGTAGAGCCTTTGGTAACGTCAGCCACACTCATTTCTATGTGCTGTAAGGAAGAGGGTGGATTGGCGCAGTGTCACCGGGCAACAGCGTCTCTATTGAGTAAACAGATGAATATTGCAAGGCCAGTAGACTGGCTTTCGTCCCATCGTCGTCAAATAAACTGCCCTGCTCTGCGGAAAGCAGGGCAGGAATGCCACTGCCAGCTTTGGTACTTCTTTTCAAGCAGGAGTAGAGTGCCTTCGGTGTCGTCCTGGATTGAACAGCCAAACTGAGTTCATACTGATGCCATTGCTGACGATTTTTCAAGATACAGTTATTTCTGTTCGATTTGTACTCAGAAAAGTCAAGCGCGCAGTGACTGAGCTTGAATCGGTCCCATAATTTACGTCTTTTAGACATTAAGCACCTCAATTCTCCATCTATCCATGGAGGGCCTCTGGTAAAAGTTCGCCTTTTGCAAATAGAAACAACCTGCTCAACAAGAAAAATCATTTTGGAGTACAAATGGTTCCACTCATCATCTGGGTTCGAGGGTAGAGGGATATTCCAGTCTACAACTCTAGCGGCCGCTTGCAAGCGGATTGGATTGGCAAGTCAGAAATTTCTGCGGAAACTATCTTGGTTGTGAAAAATGAGATGTCGAGTCCAGAGGAGTGAAACCATACAGTGATCACAATTACCAATAGATGGAAGAGTCGTAATGTCTGCGACATCTGATTGCGCCGGGGAAAGCACAAAATTGAGAATATGGGATGTCTGTCCAACAAATATACGGGTAGACACAGTAACATGTTGAAAAGGTTACACTCGAGAACGGTTTCCAAATGTCCCCAGCGAAAACGTCTGAAGAAGTAGCACAGTGCAGCAAAATCCAGTTGACAATTGGGGTATTGAAGTCTCCCAATAGTACACAGTCCTTTCCTTCCACCATGCATTTTAATGGAATCATGCAGCCGAGCTTCGGAACCCAATGGAGCGCTGTAGACAATGCCGACCATCAGGGATCTACATCCATTATGAACCCGGCATCACAGGGCTTCGAAACCACCATTACCATCACAAGTAGCTTCAACTATCTGGTTGAAACTACTTTCGATGGTAATGGTGGTCTGCATTCCAGTACAGAATCACACCGCCACCTGATCTCCCTCCTTTGTGGTCAGCTCGGCTGAGATGATACCCGGTCATCTGCACCACCGAGTCCAGGAAGTGCGCAGACAACCAGGTCTCGGTGAAAGTCATTATGTCAGGGTGATTCGCTTAGGCAAAAAATTGAATTTCATCGATTTTTTTCGAATACTGCGCACAGCGGAAATTACGCGCAATCCGTTCTTCACCTCTAACGCCTAGGTATGACAAGAATTGGTTTCCAGCGAATTTTTGTAGCTTTTCGAGCTACGCGGAAATTCACAATATGTAAATCTGTCGCACCGTTGTCTCGGCGGAACCAGAGTTCGTCATTTTTATTCGATCATCCGGGGAAAGATCTCGCAATACATAAATGATTCACCTTTAAGAAGCGGAGCTCGTCGAAGAATGCGACGGGCCTCGCCATCATTTTGACATACAGTTTTAAGTGGACGAACCTTTGAGGAGCCCTCAGGTTTGTTGCCGAGACGGAAAGGTGAAAAATGTTGATTTCTTGTTCTCCATCATCGAACAGTAAAGAGATCATCAGTTGTAGGAACTCCTGGTCATCTACAATCCTTTCAGCTGGGGTGACCTTGGTGGAATCGGTTGCATTCACGATGATAAGGCAGCGGTCGCGAGTTGGCGATTTGGCCTTCTCATGGATCTTCGGCTTCAGAACAGACGGGTCATCCTTAAGTCATTTCTCCAGTTGACAGACTCTATTGAGAACAAAATTCAACTGCGATTGGGATGATAATGAGTTGGATTTTAGCCTTACTTCTGCCTTGCTTTTACGTTCAACATTTCGTACGTGTTCCTTCACCACCTCTGCGTGCGTCTTGATCTTATGCTCTTCGCTCTGATCAACAAGCGCCGGCGTCTCTGTAGAGGAGGTGGACGGTGCTGGGCTACGCGTAGCCGTTGGGGTAGTTGCACCAGAAGCACATGAGATAAGGCAAGGAGTTGGTAGCGAGACAGCAGCGATGTTCATCTCAGCTTGAACAGGAGAGGAGAGCGGACTGAGCGCAGCCAGTCCGACAAAACATCGTCTGTTGCTTAACGTAACGCGGCACAGATCGCAAAAGAAACCTAATCCCGAAACGTTGGCTTGCAGGAGAAATTCGTACTACTAATGGCCGACTCCACAACAAGCTATGTGGGTCCACCCATCTGCGATGGGTGGAGCGCAAAGTAATTTCTTTAAAACATGACAAGCATTTGCAGTGATTCCGGAGCAACCAGATATAGTTCGATTTCATGTTCGGGTGGGACTAGAACGATAGCAGATACCCATGAATGTTCCATCCTGAGTGGATCGTTGAGCCAGGAGTTGATGAAGCGCACAGAGTTATTGATGAATCTAAAACGGAACACCCGTACCGCACCCTGGCCAACCAGTTAATGCCCACGTTTTCTGCCCTAGTAGTCCCTGCTGTGGAAGTCACGTGAAGTAAGCAAAGGAGAAAAAGAGAAATCGAAGGTACAGGATAAGGAAGTGCACTACAACTAAGAAAATAATACCAATGCTTGGAGAAAAGCAAAAAAAAGAAAATCGAAGTATCAAGATGCGAGTTAGCCAGGAAAAGGGAAAGGTTTCATGTTACAATTCAAGAGCGTCAAGTTGGCTCTCAAACCCCTTAACTGTAGATTCCCTGATAACGATTTCCGGAAGCATGTTCCAGTGCTCGGCGTGACGGCCGGATTTCCGACCTAATCCGATCGGACCGCGGTTTGTCTAGCTTCAAGGAATGCCCGCGTAGAATGGACAATCTAGCGGGACTGAATAGCCAAGATAAATCTGGACCAACCTTTCCAGTTAAGATACGGTAGGTTAGGATTAGGTCTCCTCTAAGCCTTCCGTAGTGCATTGAATGCATTCCCAAACTAACAGATGCTCGGGGTATGTCCGTCCCCGTAATCCTTCAACTAATCTATTACCCACGCGTAAAACTCTCTCTAGCTCCATTTTGTCCCGGACGAGGCAGGGTGGACAAGCCTGGACACAGTATACCAAATGAGGCCGAACGAAAACTGAGAACAGTCTCGTGAAGACGCCGCCGAAAACCAAGTAAGCGACAAGTGTGTTCGACGTCTTGTTTATGGCACAGGAAAAGGAAACGAACCGCTCAGTACAGTTACTTCACGCATTAGGCTCCAATGGCTTGGCCACGTGTTAAGCATGTCAGTCCACCGACTCCTGCGACGTGCGTAATTTGCGCGCCGAAGTGTGCATGGAAGAAGAGGAAAGGGGGCCAAGCGATGACGAACGAGAGGAATGAAGGCCCTGACTTCGAAGCTGGCCTCGGTTGGCGCGCCTCGGCTCCCTGGTTGGGGTCCAAAAGACGATGAGCATGTTTGGCTGGGTACACTTGATGACAAAGCTAGGAGCCGACCTCAGTGGCGTTCGTGCTTTGAGATTCTTTGTCCCACCCCATCCATGTTAGCCTCCCCCTCCAACCACACTCTCACTACTTAGCCTTATATAATTTTGTATAGCTGCATAGTAGTGGGCTGGTAGCTTACCAGGACGATGCCAATCCGCTATCGGTAGCTCAGCTGGCTTGCACCTGTTGCATTTTTCCCTCTCCGTTTTTCTTCTATTTATTGCGGCATAATAGCTGCGGTGTTTTCCAACTCTAGCTAACGTGTATAATGATGATTAAAGATACCGCTCTTCAAGACACCGAAAGGACGTCGTATTAATCATAACATGCAGAAACCTCTGCTTGCGGCCTTATTCCACTTATCGTCGGAGTGTAAAGCCGAAGAGTATACGACGCTTAGATCAACCTGGCTAAATACACGGAGGTGTTCGACCCCACCGACTAAGTACTTCGCATGAGGACAACCTCCTCCAATTCGAAGAACGGAGCACTTTGCCTGATTTATGAGCCGTAACCATAGAGTAGACCAGTCCCAAAGCTTATCCAAGGCTCGCTAGAAAGCTTCCGAACTCCAAGAAACGTCGACACTGTTCCCCAGCTTCAGGTAATCAGCAAATAGCAGCGATGGTACCTCAAGCTCCGCCGGTAGGTCATTCACATAGATAGAGAACAGCAGCTGTCCAAGGACCGGGACCTGCGGCACGCCGCTGAGGACAGACTGCCTAAACGATAGGCCACGGCCTATCCGTACGCACTGTTCTCTACCATCCAAGAAGGCAGTCACCCAATGAAGGGCGCGACCAGATAGGCCGTAGGAGGTCATTTTTGTGCGAGCCTCAAATGGGGTACCTTGTCAAATGCCTTCGTAAAGTCAACGGAAAGCACATCCAGTGCGTGGCCGTTATCCACTGCATCCGCCCAACATTCGCGAGCCACCAGTAGATTCGTCAGACACAAAAATCACTTCCGGAATCCGTGTTGTACATTGCTAAGTAGATTAAATCTACTCAGATCACTCTCCAAGGAATCTCTCACCAGTTTCTTGTGGAGTTTGACTACTACACTCGTGAGGCTAACTGGCCTATAATTTGCTGGCAGACTCCTGTCGCTATTTTTTCAGATGGGACATTTGAGAGCTTCCTTCCATTCGGAAGGTGATGCACAGCTGTCAAGCGATTTTTGAAACACCATAGTGAGTGGTCCACTTAGTTCCGCAGCCAACTCATGCAACAATTTCGGATGAATTAAATCAGCCCCAAAGGTTTTTAAAAAGGTTCAGCTCTTGTAGCAGCCTACGAAATCCTGTCTCCGCTACGATAACTTCAGATAGTCCTGAACCCTCCGCGATCCCGCAAACCAGCTCAACGCCTGTCAAAGAGGCTTCACTTACAAACGCTGCTGCATATTGTCCACTAAGTACGCAGGACTTGTCATAGTCCGTATGCGCATGCGTGCCGTCATCAAACATCAATGCTGGAATTGACATGTTAGAACGGCAGCGCCCTTTGACATTTGCGAATGATCTTTTTGGATTCTCTAAAGCTTCGTCTGCTAACCCTTTCTCGAAATTGAGCCGAGCATTCCTTAGGTGTTGTTTACACATATTTCTAGCCTTATGGTACCTGCCATAAGTATCGGTGGACGGAGCATCTCGGTAAGTCCGCCAACATTCAGACCTCTTTGTGAGCAGATGCCTGCCAGTAGAATCTATCCAGGGCGGTTGTGCTCGTGCCTCCTTTCTCCTTGTGACTGGGATGAAGGGAGTAGAGACCTCTGTGAGGTAGGACTTAACTTTATCCCAGGCAACCTGGACAGTATCATCGATTGAGATCTCCCAATGGAAACACGGTCTTGGCTCTCATTGGTTGATAGTCTGCGTACCATATGTTCGGGAGAGACACAACAGTACTCTGGTATCGTCTAGACAGAGTAAAACTGCAGAGCAAACAAACAAGACCACTGGAACCCAGTGGAGGTCCGTAAGTAGTCACCAATAAAATTATGTGACTTAGCAAATACAATGTCTAAAATAGACGGTACTTGGGCGTCCATGTACCTAGTGGGAAAGTCAATGAACTGATGCAACCGTACTTGGAGGGTAAGCTCAAGTAGGTCAGTGCCGAATGTGCCTGATGCTGAGTCGCAAGAAAGATCAGCCCAGCAAACCTCCGTGAAGT
Source organism: Dicrocoelium dendriticum (assembly GCA_944474145.2). Taxonomy (NCBI): domain Eukaryota; kingdom Metazoa; phylum Platyhelminthes; class Trematoda; order Plagiorchiida; family Dicrocoeliidae; genus Dicrocoelium; species Dicrocoelium dendriticum. Next base: position 36,437,526 of record OX104062.1, on the reverse strand, counting down.
TGAAATCGCCCATCACCAAACTTGTTTGCGAACTGGGAGCGAATAAATTCAAGTACCTTGGATACGCTCCCAGGGCTTCTATACACATTTACAACTGTAACCCGAGCCGAGGATGTGCTACTCAACCGACAGAGCTTAAACAGTTTTGTCTGCCGACTGAAATAAACAAGTCTCCACAACGTCAAGTTTACAGCTCATATAAAGAGCATTACGAAGCATTATGAATACTCCCCTTCGTAAAGTGATGTTAGCAGCGCACCAAAACGAAGACCAACGTTCGTTAACCTTCCCCAATGACGTAGGAAAACGAAGGACTACCTTCGTATTGGTTCGTAAAAGACGAACCAAAACAAAGACTAGCCTTCCTTCACCTTGCCCAAGGACGAAGCAAAACGAAGACCAACCTTCGTAAAAGTTCCGCAGTGACGGCGCAAAACGAAGAATAGCCTCCGTTGCGCTTCGCCATTGACGAAGCAAAACGATGTTTTTGCTTAGTGTGACGAAGATTTCTCTTCGTCGCGTGCTAGAAGAGATCTGCATCCATCATGAATACGGCACCAAATGGCATCAAAATCACCATCTTCGTCACTAGTAACTGCAACCAAAGGGGCCTTGAGTTCTGCTTTCCAGTACAGCATAACGCCGCCACCGGACCTACCTCCAAGGCGGTCGGCTCGACGGCGATTGTATCCGGGGATAGAAACCTTTGAATATATGATGTCCGCAAATAGCCAAGTTGCGGTGAAGGCCATCGAGTCTGGGAGAGTATCTGAAGCAAGCATCAGTACCTCATCAAGTTTATTTCTCAGACTGCGTACATTGGCAAAAAGTACACGCAGTCTGTTCTCATACTCTACTGTCCTGGGTTGAGGAGAACTGGCCTCCAACGGGTTCTCGGGGTTCTCCGGATTACGCGAAAATCCACGATGTGGAAGTCTGTCTCACCATTCGCTCGGCGAGACCGAATCTCATCAAGAGCTGTTTTTATTTTAATCCGATCTTCCGGGGAAAGATCTTTCAGGACGTAAAAAGGCTCACCTTTCAAACATGAAGTTCGCCGGAGGATATGTCGGTATTCCTCTCTGCTTTGGCATATGATCTTGTGGAGGCGTACCTTAGAAGGATCCTCTTGCTTCCTACCAAGGCGGAAGGCAGTGATAATATTTACACCCAATTCACCTTCATCGAAGAGAATAGAAATCATCCGCTCAAGGAACCCATGGTCATCCAGCATCCTTTCTGGGGAGGTGTCATTGGTGGATTCTGGAGCGTTCACAATGATAAAACATCGTTCATGAGAGGGCGGTAGAACGCGGCCAGAGACCTGCGGCTGTGTTGAAGCGCTGTCCTTGATCAACTTTCCCAACTTGTTGACTTTGTCGAGAACAGATTTTATTTTGGACTGGGAAGCAGTTTTCTTGGGTTTGGACTTAGACTTCGCCTGAACATTACACAGTTTGACTCCGACACGCACCACGGCTGCGTATGTCTCAGTCGTCTACTCATTGGGCAAGGAGTGTGTCAAAGGCTCCGATTGGGAAGTAGATGGGACTCGGCCTCGTTTACCGGTGGGGGTAGCTGAGCCGGAATTAGGTGTGGATGAAAATGTGATGAAACAAGAGAGTCCAAGGCAGTGGAAGCTTCAAACTTCGTTGGAGTAGAATGAGGGCTCAGGAGTGGTAGTCCGGCGTGAAGGCGTCGACTGTTTAATAAAGTACGGCAGCGGCTACAGGAAGCAGTGATAGCAGACGTAGTGTATCGTTGCAGAGACTCATAGAGTTCAGGACAAACGTCGCAGCCGGCAATATGCATCCATCCGTCACACTCAGAGCACTGTACGGCCTTCGAACGGGAGGTCACACCTTTACTGCAGCTCAGGCAATTGGATCTCATAGCTAACTACACGGATAGCTCTTACCACTCGATAAAACGAATGCAAAAGCCATACGAAATCTCGGAGCGATCGCCTAAGGCCATTAATGTGTTGTCCGTTACGGATGCCTGGTATAGTCGGTGTAGCAGTCCATTAAGTTCATTGAACAGGAGGGAAATCCCTTGTCAGCCCCAATGGTTCCCTGTTAGACTAGGCTTGATGAGTGTCGTTACATTACGACGTTCCTCGAGGGTTCGACGAAATTGCAGTGATAGCCGCAATATTCTAGCGTTCTCAGCGAATGTTTGTCTACCAGCCACTTTAAACTTCCTCGGATGGCGCGTCTGCGGTTTCTTCCGGTAGGCTGTTCCAATGATTCACCACTCTAGTGGATAGGGTGACCTCCATGCGAATTCTGTGTCGTCTTCGCTCAAATAGTTTCCATGTGTGACATCGTGTGGAACGGTCAGTGTTGGGCCGGAAGAATTGTTGTAACTCACTTCCAAATTCCACTCGGAGGATGCGCCTAGTGTAGATGAGATTACCGGGCGACGGCGGAGCTCGATGGAGAACAGATTTAGCTGCTAAAGTCGAATGGGGTAAGGGAGATCACGAAGCACCAAAACAGCTTTCGATCCACGTTTCTGAACCTTTTCTAGCAGAGCGCATTCAAACTTGGAAAGCGGATGGCTAGCTGGAAGGCCATATTCTAAGGCTGGACGGACGTACGAAGTGAACAAAGTCGAAAAATCTCAGGAGTCATTCGAGCGAATGATCTTCTTAAGGCACCTACCAGTTTCCTTCCATTGGCCACCTTGTTCAACGTGGCCTGCGTTGTTCTAATGGTAGAACCTCCGATAATCCCGAGATCTCTCTCGTGAGTGGTATTCCTGAGGAGAAACCCACAAATATGGTATGCACCGTACGGTTCAGTGCTACCCATTGGGAGAATAGCACATTTCTGTCGGTTTACTGGCAATTCCCACTTAATGGTCTAGAGCCCCTAGTAATCTGTCCGCATCCTAAAGGCTGGATACTGTTGATCATATCTTGAGGTCATCGGCGTAGCTCAAGCAGCGGTTTGAAGTGCAGTCGGCAGATCGTTAATGTATATTATGAACAGCTCTGGTCCAAACATTGATCCTTGGGGAATACCACCAGTCATTGGCACTGGAGCGGAGAGGGTTTGGTTCACTTGTCCGCGCACTGTCCTACCTCTTAAGAAATCAGCAATCCAGGAGGGAAGATTTCCTGTAATGCCAATTCCCTGGCGTTTATGTAGCAGTCGTACGTGTGGAACCTTATCAAAGGCTTTACAGAAGTCAATGAATACCATGTCAACCTGTTTTCGGGCATCTATGCCTTCTGCCAATGTTTCCCTGGCAATGAGTAAGTTAGAGATGCATGAGCCTGCTCTCCAGAAGCCATGTTGAGTAGGTGAGATGAGGTTTAGATTCACACAGTGTAGTTGGAGTGCGCACTTGACTATTCCTTCCATGGTTTTGCATACGACTGATGTCAGACATGTTGGCCGGTAGTTCGCTGGGTCTTGTTGGTTTCCCCCATTGTATTTGGGCAGGACGGTACCTGTTTTCCAGCCTGTGGGTAGGCAGTCGACTTTGTGTGATTGCTTAAATACTTGGCAGAGAGGGGCGGCGACGTACTCAGCTATCGTTTTGAGAAAGCTGGATGCAATCCGTCCGGGTCTGGTGAGGAGTTCGGGTCCAGTACGAGGAGTAGGTTAGTGACTACCTCGGGGTTAGTTTCAACTTGGCCCATAGAGGAGTAGTGTGCAGGCAAACCGTGGTTGAGCGGCAGACCTTCAACTGAGTTGACCGAGGAATATTGCGCAGCCAGTAGGTTTGCTTTTTAATCATCGCTGTAGAGAACGGTACCTTCCTTAGAAGATAGCGCAGGAATTCCATTACGCGTTTTGGCATTTCGCTTCAGGTAGGAAAACAATTTCTTGGGACAGTTTTGGGATTCCATGGCCAGTCCATGTTCATATTGTAGTCTTTTGGCTCGTTTTCTCAGGATGCATAGGTTTCTGACAGTTTTGTACTTTAAGTAGCTTGATGTCAGTCCTATGCTCTTGAAATGGTCCCATAGTTTTCGTCGTTTTTTTCATTGTGGATCTTTCCTCTTTATCAATCCATGGGGATGGTGGTCTGCTCTTGCAGTATGGAACAAACTTTTCCCTGAGCTGCATCGTCAGAGATCGTAGGGGTCCTCATGCGTCATCAAGCTGCATGGATTGAGGAATACTCCAGTCCATGTTACTTGCAGCCGTTCCTAATCTGGGCTGGTCAGTGCTCCAGAAATTTCGAAGCAGTGTCCACTGATCGGGGATTGTGAGGCGTCGTGTCCACGAAAAGGAGACGGTACGATGATCACTTCCCATGAGATTGAAGAATCATTTGATCTGAGACATCAGATGAGGCTGAGGTGAGAAGCAGGTCGAGAATATTTGGTGTCTGACCAGCGACCATTTGTGTTGATGTCAAGACATGCTGTGTCAGGTTACACTGATGAACGGCATCAAGGAGATCAACTTCAAAGGAGTCAGATATGAGATCACTGTGAAGAAGGTCGTTGAAGTCACCTATAAGGAGATAGTTTGTTCCTCTGCTGTGGGTTCGCACGGAGCGTAATAGGTGTGAGCCAGGTCCCGCAGGGGCTATAACGAGTTGGTCCAACGCTATATCTGATACTCAGATTTGAATAGCCAACCAAAGGCGTGTGGCAGAACACACTGAAATAAGCTAGAAAAGTGTTTATTAGAAGGTTGCTAAATCCTAAGACTAAAAATAACGCACCGGAAGATGACTAGCTAGGGAGTGTGCTGTGGGGGTTAGTGCGATCGGAGAACCGACGTTCTTTTCGAACTCCGCGGACAAAGTCCGGATGTTGTCGGTGTGTCTCAAACAGAAACGTGCACCATGCAAATATGCAAACCACTTGATTCACTAATACATGAGAATAATATGGTTTCAAAGTATTTAGGATTGAGTTACACGTCAATCGGGGGAATCTCCAGGTCACTACACAGCCGTCTCCTAGAAGGGAATCCGTGGGTGGCCCTTCGATCTACGTGAGGACCGTCCGTCGCCAGCCAGCCTACTGCGGATCAGGTGGCGAGACCTGATGCAACTGCTTGGGTGCACTAGTGCGATCGGACCCTAGCGGGTTCCCACCCGTGTCCTCACTAAAGCTGCCAAAAGCACAAACTGGAGGGAAGTGTGTGATAGTCAAATGTTTGCAATCTCATGAACGTCAAATGTTCGCTTGTGAACGCCAATTATTCACTTTCAACTCGAACTCCCCGGTTCACACATGAAACGAAGACAAAAATGTGTCTTATGACCATGGTGGCGAGCTAACAGGAAAGTGGCGCTTACCGAATGGCGGAGTACCGACAAAAATTAGTTTTGGGTTTTAAAAACGTTTTATTCGTTTTTATTGGGTTTTCAAAACGTTTTGAACGTTCTTTTTGTTTTCGTACGGGGTTGGCCAGAAAGATAAGGATAGCGGGAAAAGAGAAGCGCAAGGAAAGCTAATCATTCAAACGCGCTGGCCTGAACTCGCCTACCTTACCTAATCGACTTCTGCGGTTCGGGTGACGATGCTGTCGACTTAGGCGGTATGTCAGATCGCGTGGCTGGGGGAATGGGTGATGATTTGCCTCCCGACTAGATAGAAATCGGTGGAGCCGATGTAGAAGACTCAGATGGATTGTTCTCATTGGAGTCAATAGCGTTAGGAGAAGACGTATTTTCTGTCAGAGGCTGCGATGATTCGTCGGAAGATGAGCTGATGTCGTCATTGAGCTTAGGTTCCATGTGGGCAAACTTGAGGCGGTCAATGCTAACGGATTCACACTTGCCGTATCCGTCGATGATAAATACACGGTATCTACGTTGTAGAAACTTGAAAGGAACTTTATAGAGTCGCTCAATTGGTCTACTGAGACCATCAACACGGAGGAAAACAAACGGGCAGTGCTGAAGATCTTGAGGTACGAATGACTTATGTCGTTGATTTCCGGGGTCGCAAGCTCGTGGCTAGCTGCCGAGCATAGTTCGCGTCATAACGAGGGATTCTGGGACTATTGGAAAAGAAGTCACCAGGTAAACGTAGGGGTTGTACATATACCAGTTCGGCGCTGGACGTGTGCATATTGCTCTTGAGGAATGATCGGATGCCAAGAAGTATCATGGGCAGAGCTTAAGTTTAACTCAGTGCATTGGCGGCGCTGAGTGAATCTTACAGCTGTCGGTGGAAACGTTCCAACATGCCGTGCACCTGTGGATGATAGTCGGTAGTACGAATGCGTCGGCATCCGGTGACCTTAAGAAGATCGTTGAAAGTCGTATATTCGAATTGCGGACCGTGTTCGGTAGTCACCGTGGCTGGAGAACACTGTGAAGCGACCCAGCTCTCGACAAAAGCGCCTGTCACGGTTTGCGCAGCTGTGTTCGGTATCGGGATGGCTTTGGGCCAACGGTTGCAACGGTCGATCATGGTCAAAATGTAGACCATTCCTTTGGACGAGGCCAACGGTCCAACTATGTCGAGATGGACATGGACGAATCGCGTTGCAATGGGCGAAAAGCGACCTAGTGAAGCGGATACGTGCCGCTGGATCTTGGCTTGCTGACACGTAAAACAAGCGCGTGCTTAACGCGTAAGATCACGTTGCATCCCAGGCCAAACATATCGGTCGGATATGAATTTGACCGTGGCTTTAATGCCTGGATGAGCAATGTTGTGGAGCGTATCGAAAATATGACGGCGAAAGCTTTCAGGAACGACGGGTCAAGGTCGTCCTGTGGAATTGTCACATAAGATTCTGCCATCGGATGATGGCATGGGGTGTGGGGATATCTTCAAGGAAGAATCGGTAATCTCTGTAAAACTCTGATCGGTTGATTGCACAGCTGCCATAACAGATAGATCAATTACCTGCTGGGCGGGGCTAATTGCAGACACACTTGACAGAGCATCAGTGTCAACGTTCCGTTGACCAGATATATGTCGAATTTCGGTCGAAAATTGGTCAATGAAATCCAGCCGACGAACCTCACGCGGTAAGTGTCGAGCTGAATGACTTCGAAAGGCCAAAGTTAGTGGCATACGATCGCTGAAGACAACGAAGTGATTACCTTCGAGGACGCGTCGGAAGATCCGGATCGTCTAGTAAACAGCCAGCAGTTCTCGGCTGAATGTGCTGTACTTAAGTTATGCTAGTTGCAAGCGTCTCGAATAGAAAGCGTGGCTTCCAACATCCGTTAGTCGGCTGCTGTTGCTCGGTTCGTCCGATCCGGTCTTCCCTCAGTTCTGTGGGGGGTCGGCGACTTCGGGTTTTTATTGGGAATCAGGCGTCCATTCAGGCGAGGGATGAACACTTCAGAACTCATCGATCGTTCACTTTGCATCTTCGGCGGAGACTTCAGTAGATGTGACACTACTTTTCGCACCGCACTTGGGTTGCGAAATATCGTCAATCTGCCCACCAAGTTAAACAAAACCTTGCACGCAGTGTTTGTTAATAATGTGGAGTGGTTGTCCGTATGTACTCGGGCTCCAATCGGCAATGCTAATCACCCAACAATCAAAAGTTCACCTGTCGTCTATAGCAAGATCAACCACCAGGAAATCGCTAGCTGCAATGATGGATGGGCTAGTTGGAAAAAATGTTCTCCATAAAAGCTCGACGAACTTCGCGAAATGATCGCATCGACGGAAATTAGTTTGATGTTTGACCCTGAATACCCAGGTATTGCGATAATTTGACAAGCTGTTTAAACTTTTGTTTTGATATCTGTCACCCATTGGAAACTACTTACGTCCGCGCTGACAGGATTTCCTTCTCCTACCTGAAGCGGCTACGCCGACTCATGTAGAAAGCGTTCAAAGAAAAGACCGCACCTCAGTATGAACTCTCACATAGTAAAGTGTATGTCCAGTCTATTCCTGGGAACGGCAGCTGTCACGAACTCTGGACAACGCTGAAAAAGCTTAGCAGTTACTCGATGTCCGCACCAATTTGACATACACGTGGAAAAATTGAATCAGCAGTTCTGCAAAATGAATACATTACAGCTCCAGATTTTTCGCGTGAACATATTCCGGGATCTACTGAACCAATGTATCCCGATGAAAGTGCAACTGTGAATAATCTACTGGAATATCTAAGTTCCGGTAAAAATAGTGGGCAAGACATCATATCACCTACCTTAAACAAAGAAGTGCCGATTGGCCGCTAAACGTTCGCTGAGCTTGGCAATTTCGTTGCGAACGTTTCGTCACCAATTGAGGTGACATCATCAGTGCGTAGTTGAGTAGCGTGCAACAGCGTAGAGGAGCCTCGGTGAGAGTGCGCTGAGCGTGGTGTGCGTGCCTTTTTATACCGCCGTGGTTGGCCGTGGGGCCGAGCAACCTATTGGTTGGGACTTCGATCCGCGTTCAGCTTGGTTGATGGGCAGATGACCTTTGACTTCGCCTCCTTGTGTTTCGTGGTCTTTGTCTGTTTGCTTCTGCGAGCGAGTTTGCCGTCAGTTCTGTTGGGCTAGTCACACGTTCCACCGGATTCAATCGATCGAGTTGGCGGTCGTTCCTCAGTAGTGTGGCGTATACTGCGTCCAGTTCGATGTGTCGATTGATTGAATGCGTTGTAGAGTACCAAGCTTCCAAAAACTCCCTCGCGTGTTTTGCACTTCCATGGGCTAGGATCTTTACGCAGAAACCAATGAGTGTGGATCATGCCTTCTGACGGCCGCCTTGTGTTCGGTGGTTCGTGTACAAAGTTTCCTTCCAGTTTGTCTGACGTAGTTTTTATCGCAGTCGTTGCATTTAATCTGGTAGATGACATTGCATTGCTCGGCTTGATTGACTTTTCCTTTGGGTCTTGAAATCAATTTCCTTAAGGTGGCACTTGGCTTGTGCGCCACAGAGATTCCATGTGATTGCAGCAATCTTCCTGTTAGTTCGGAGACGTTCTTGATGTAGGGAAGCACTATCCGTTTGTTTGCTTGATCAAAGGACTGCTGCTGTTGCTGAGGCATTCGTTTCTTTAAGCTTCTTCTGATGAAATTTCTCGGATAACCGTTCTTTTTAAACACTCGATACAGGTGATTTTCTTCTTGTTTCCGAGATTCGGCGGTGCTGTAGTGTGTTTCCACTCTTTTGAACAAGGTTTGAATGCAGCTCTTCTTGTGGTTCATCGGGTGGTTGCTGTGGTAGTTTGATATCTGGTCCGTATGCGTTTTCTTCCTATATACGCACGTTTCAATAAATCCGTCTCTATTCCTAGTGAGCAGTACATCCAAAAATGTTAGCTTGTTATCCTCCTCTAATTTAATCGTAAATTTGATATCCTCGAATGTGCTGTTGAGCAAATCGTGCGTGGCCTGTACTCTGTTCCGTTTTACGATGACAAACGTGTCATCCACGTATCGTATCCAGAGTTTTGGTCTGATAGATGGCAGTGCAATGCGCTCCAATTTCTGCATTACGGCTTCTGCAATGAGTCCTGAAATTGGTGCTCCCATGGGGGTTCCTCTCAGTTGCTGGTACACTTGTCCATCAAAGCGGAAATAAAGTGGTCATGCAGAGGTTCAGGAGTTCCCAAAAGCTTTCAGGTCGTATGGTTGTTGTGGGGCTTAGTTGATTCTCAAGCAATTCCAACATGGTTTCTTTGGCCAATTCGTGACCGATTGAAGTGAAGAGTGCAGTGGCATCGAGTGAAAGCATTATTTCGTCATTTTCTATTCTGACACTTCGTAGTTTGTTGAGGAATTGTTCAGCATTGTTGATGCTATATTCGGATCCGGCAACCAAATGCTTCAACCTCCTCCATAAATCCTTCGCTAGTTTATATAATGGGGTTCCGAGGAACGAGACGATTGGTCGTAGTGGGACTCCATCTTTGTATACTTTTGGTAGTCCATAAAACAGTATAATGTCTGTATCATCAGCTTTCCTTCTCCATCTCTCTGTGGCGGTGAGCTCGTTCTTTGTTTGTAGTTTCTTCCGCGTTGCGTTGATCTGGTTAACCAGTTTCGAACTTGCATCTTGATCGATCTGGCGATATGTAGTTGTGTCTGATAGCAGTTCTTTGGCCTTGTTAAGATACCCTGGCTTGTCCATTATCACTGTCATGCGTCCTTTATCTGCTGGTAGGATTACAATGTTCTCGTCTTTCTGTAGAAGTCTGAGTGCATCCTGTTCCTCCTTGGTTAGGGTCTGGATGCGTTTATTCCGAGTAAGCACTGGGACAACGGTCTGCCGGGTCTGTTGCTGGGACTCCTCCGACAATCCATTTGATTTCAATGCATGTTCTAAGCTAGCCAAGTAGTATTTGGGACAAGCATCTCTGACGTTGAAATTAAGCCCCTTAATCAAAACATTCTCTTCAGTTGCGGTGAAGTGGCGGCGTGAAAGATTTTTGATCCATCCTTCACTGTTAGCGCAGTCATTTCTCTCAGTCAGTTTGTCTTTGTGTTCAATGCAATCTTGCGTCTTTACTTTGTGCTTTTGACTCGACGTTCAATTGCGGATTCCAGCGCTGTTCGTAGTTGTGAGTCAAGAGTACTGAGGCAATTGGTTCTATTGTCGGTTATGACTTCCTTGTATTTGCGTAGGCGGTTATGGGCATCTGTTATCATCAGTTTGACCATGCGTCTCCCGTATTGTCGTGCTAAGTTCCAGGCGGCTGAATGGTTTAACGCCGGTCTGTGGTTGGTACTTGCTGGCAGCACGTTCCTTCTCAGGCATTCATGAAGGAAGTAGAGCTGTTCGCGTGTGCAAGCTTGTCGGCAGGCAAAGGTTTCCCAACGACGAGCTTGTTATAGCGTTGTACGCCCGAATTGGTTGGCTATAGCAATGAAGACTGGTAGCTCAGGTTGTTCAGATGGCTGTTGGACTGTTCGCTGAGCTTGGCAATTTCGTTGCGAACGTTTCGTCACCAATTGAGGTGACATCATCAGTGCGTAGTTGAGTAGCGTGCAACAGCGTAGAGGAGCCTCGGTGAGAGTGCGCTGAGCGTGGTGTGCGTGCCTTTTTATACCGCCGTGGTTGGCCGTGGGGCCGAGCAACCTATTGGTTGGGACTTCGATCCGCGTTCAGCTTGGTTGATGGGCAGATGACCTTTGACTTCGCCTCCTTGTGTTTCGTGGTCTTTGTCTGTTTGCTTCTGCGAGCGAGTTTGCCGTCAGTTCTGTTGGGCTAGTCACACGTTCCACCGGATTCAATCGATCGAGTTGGCGGTCGTTCCTCAGTAGTGTGGCGTATACTGCGTCCAGTTCGATGTGTCGATTGATTGAATGCGTTGTAGAGTACCAGGCTTCAAAAAACGCCATCGCGTGTTTCGTAGTTCCATGGTATAGGAACTTTAAATTCCACAGATGGAAATGTCAGCCAAGTGCAACCTTAAGAACATTGATCTCAAAACCCAAAGAAAAATTCAATCAAACCGACCAATGCAAGGTCATCTACCAGATCAAATGCAGCGACTGTGATAAAAACCACGTCGGACAAACGGGAAGAAAACATTGTACACGAATCACCGAACACAAGGCGGCCGTCAGAAGGCATGATCCAAACTCATTGGTTCTTGCGCATAAAGATCAAGAAGGCCACCATTTCGATCTGGAGAACTTAAAGATCCTAGCCCATGGAAGTACAAAACACGCGAGGGAGTTTATTGAAGTCTGATACTTTACAACGCATTCAATCTATCGACACATCGACCTGGACGCATTATACGCCACACTACTGAGGAACGACCGCTAACCCGATCGATTGAATCCGGTGGAACGTGTGACTAGGCCAACAGAACTGACGGCAAACTCGCTCGCAGGAGCAAGCAGACAAAGGCCACGAAACACAAGGAGGCGAGGTCAAAGGTTATCTGCCCACCAAGCAAGCTGAACGCGGATCGAAATCCCAACCAATATGATTGCTCGACTCTACGGCCAACTACAGCAGTATAACAAAAGCCGAACGCACACCACGCTCAGCGCACTCTCACCGAGGCTCCTCTACGCTACTCTACGCTATTGCACGCCACACAACTACGCACTGATGATGCCACCTCGATTGGTAACGAAACGTTTGCGACGAAATTGCCAAGCTCAGCGAACAGTTCAACAGCCATCTGAACAACCTGAGCTGCCAGTCTGCATTGCTTTCACCCATGTGTTGATTTTTTGTTATCGCATCTCGCGAGTACTTATACAATATGTATGCAACAACACGAAATAGCTGAGTGCTGGAGAGCTGTCCACATTACACTAGCGCCGAAATAGTTTCCTACAAATAGTGGTCTGTCTTATGTGCTTTCGGTGCTTTGAAGCTTCCGGAGTAAGTCATTTCCGAAGTGATGCTATCTAGACCGTACTCTTAGGACACCCTGCAGTTCACCTATCGTACTTCAAGGTCTGCCTAGATGCTATGATTTACTTCTTACATGCTGGATTGTCATCGCTTGGCAATAAGAATTATGCAACTCGGATGTGTTTTCTTTTATACAGCAATGCATTTAGTTGTGTACACCAGGAATTACTGCTAGAAGACCTACCTACTCAAGGAGTATATTCCTCTAGTGTCTATTTACTAAGTGTTTATTGGCTGAAGGCATTCAGATCACCTGACTCAGTGACAGATCTTCCTCCCGACTTCTCACCAACGCACTTGTCCTTCAGTGAGCAATTCCGTCGCCTTTTCTACTTGCGTCAACTCTGCCAGCTCCAGCTGAAGCGATTCTGGTAAAATATGCGGGCGATATTGTCTTGGGTATCAATCACCAACGCGCCGACTGTTCATTCAGACTACAAACGCTTCTGAACGAAAGATCGTTGGTTGGTCCAAATCGCTTGATCTATCATTTAATGCTTTAAAGTGCCATGACATTCTTTTTTCCTTACGCAACCGAGCCAGGTACGAGGAGCTCACAACACTGTGCAACAATTTACATATTGAAAGCGATGGATTACAGTCTTCTACACCAATAAAATATCTGGGTGTGGTGTTGAGTCACGATTTATCTTGGTCGCTTTAAGTAAATGAAACTGTCACAAAACTCAGAAGGCTGTCATTCTATGCCTCTCGGCTCAGAGCTTCCTGCATTCCTCGTGAGTTGGTCGTTCGTTTTGTCAACGCCGGTATGCTTCCCCATTAGACGTACTCTTCCCCTGTGATCTTTCCCGGTCTTTTGGGTAAGCATTTTAAGTTAATTGTCAGATCATTAAAGTACTTAGCCCGATGTAGTGGTGTTCTGATATCTACTTTTGCCAACCTTCTTATTTCTACACACATCAGTTCTTGTAAAAGCTGGCCTCTAAGATACGCACCAATACAAGTCGCCCCTACATACTGCCTTAGCTGAAGGTTTATCAACTTCATCTACTAGGCAGAAGTACAAGCTAATCCACGCCCACACACAAGCTTAGCGCTCGTCAGTCACCTATGACTCTCGCGTCTTTTGCGAAACCCCAATTCTGTCATCCATGAGTTAACCAGTAAACATTTAACTTGCTTGTTTGTTGTCTTTATCTACTCGTTCTTTGTCGCATTGCTCCGCCACTGATTTGCTTTTTTGGTACATTGTCGAGATCGTATGTGTTGTAGCTGAATATTTACCCATGCATGGTATATAAAGAAATTACCTGACTCGAAGTAGGCTTTCACTATGCTGATGTTGATAAAGAGCAAATAAGCCAACACGGTAATAACTCATCTTCGTGGCTGCTGTTATGTGTACAGAGAATAGGCACTTCAGCCGTTCAGCCCATAGCAATGAGGCTGGACCTAACCGTGGTGCGATGGTTTATGTGCCTCAGAGATCCATTGAGCTATACTGGGTGGTGCTTTTGCACCTTCAGAGTCACTCATACCAGATTGATCGATGGTTAGAGGCCAGACAAACTCAGCCTCCTGGTCCTCCAGGTTGGGGGTTGGAATGAGGGTGGCACCTTACTCCTTAAAACGGACTCCTTGTAGCCCAATGCCAAACCCGCTGCCTTGCGGTCAGGTTTTTGAACCAAAGGCTTTGGTTGAGAACCCTAATCGTTCTCCTGTCTAGGCCTGGGCAACCTGACAGTATCCTGCCCACGCAGTACTATGAATTTTCCTTCAAACAATTTCTTGATGCTCTGGCCACCGCAGAGGATAATCAACGGTGCCCTATCTGCCTCATTGAGCAAGGTGGATAGGGGTCTGAATGCTACTGCTCAAGCCTTCCCGTCTTCGTATTCCCCCTCTTACACTTTTTCTCCCTTTTTGTCGCGTTCCTACTTCACTTTTATCCCCCCAGTTTCCAACCCCCAGATTATTGGACCTCCGGAACATACTTCTTTAGGCTCTTATCTTCTAGTTTTAACTCACATGCAAACGCGGAGCATCACTCCTGCCCTGTCGACAAGCCCATGTCCAACCAAGCGGTCCACCCCAGTCCATCGGCTTCCATTTGGAGCCCAGGATCCTCTTTCAGTTTGGCATGCGTCAATATACATACATTGCTACAGATGGGTCAACAGGCAGCACCTGCTCGAACTTTAGAGGCCCTCTCCATCTATATCTGCTGCTTATCGGAGACCCGCCTGCAAGACTCGTGCTCTGTGCTCATTCTGCGATCCTCCTCAGGTGACTCCAGAAGCATTTTCTTATTGCGCCTATCCGGTGACGATGCACCTTCGAGCACCGGCCAAGCTGGGGTTGGCATTGCCCTGAGTCACCGGGATGAAGCTGCTCTGGTTGACTGGATTCCAATCAGTAGCCGGATGTATGCGGTCCGATTGGCTGGCTCGTTCAAAGCTTCGAGGTCGCGCGGGATTAATAGGTGTCTATTAATCATCGCTGCCTACGCGCCCACAAACTGTAGCGACGATTCGGTAAAGAACGACTTCTACGGCCAACTGATCCAGCTCCTTCGCTACAGAAAAGCTCGAGCATTGTTGTGCTGGCGGGGGGATTTGAACTCACAAGTTGGAAAGTTGTCCACTGATGAACTGCATCTGAGCGGTCAGCACGGTGTAGGCTCCCGTAATGATAACGGTGAGCGGTTACTTCCTTTGTGTGAACATGCTCGCTTATTTCTTGCGAGCACTAATTTCCGACACAGCACCCGCCGGAGGGTGACTCGACGCCCACCAGCCTCGAACCAGCCTTGGACGCAGATCGATCACATTGCTATCAGTTACCGCTGGAGTGGCTGCATCCAGAATTGTCGCTCGATTTGGAGCACATGTATGTGCTGACATGCAGATGCGTATTTGCGGACGCCCACGACGACGCTGTGAGCGCATTGACACCAGCCAGTTGGCGAAACCAGCTGTTCTAAATGCGTATCGGAGTACGCTGTCATGAGCGTTGAGTAAGCGCTCACTGGAAACAATTAAAGGTCACTGGTCACATGTCCACCAGAACTTACTAGTAGGAGGCAAATCCCCATGTGGTAAGTTTACTAGCCAACATGGATATTGGGTCTCTTCACGGTCTCTGGAACTTATCGATGGTCGCCGGCCTATCCCGGCTGGAAGCGAACTCAATGAAACTCACAAAGAGCTCCGAGCAAGACTCCGTGCTAGTCTGAAGAGAGACCGCGAAGCTTGGTGGTCTCATCGTGCATCAGAGATGGAAGTGGCCGCTGCCCTTGGCAACCATCTTAAGTTATTACGTCTGATACGAGAAACGGGTAGCAGGAGAACTGGTGTTAGTGAAACTATACGTGACGAGAGTGGATAGCCTATCCACAATTTGTCAAAACGTTTGGAGCGTTGGGCTGAGCATTTTGAAAAGCAATTCAATCGGCTAGAATTGTTCGATTTCTCGTCGGCAAGTGATCACCCTGTTCCGTGGGCTGTTCCTTTGGATCCACCCTATCGTTCAGAAGTCGAACGTGAGATCGGACTTTTGAAGTTGAACAAAGCCGCGGACCAGATGATCTTCCTCCAGCCCTCTACAAATTCGGAGGCTCTACTCTTGTTGATGCTTTATATGAATTACTGGTGAAACTATGGGAACAGGTGACTGTCCCTACCGACTGAAGCCACTCCGCTATTGTTCCCATATTCAAAGGAGGCTCGCATTCGGAATGACTCAACCATAGAGGAATCAATCAGATCCCCATGGCCTCAAAAATACTCACCTCCCTAATTCTTCATAGACTGACTGGCGCGCGTGAAAGCCAGATTCCTGAGGAGCAAGCCGGGATTCGTCGGGGTCGTAGCTGCATCTACCACATCATCACTTTGCGTCAATTTTTGGAGCACCGTCATACATATTATCGGCCTACCGTAGTCGTGTTCCTCGACATCAAAGGTGTCTTCACTTCGGTTGATTGAAGTGCGCTTTGGGACTGTCTACTCAGGAAAGGTGTGCCCGAGAAATATGTAAATATTATCCAAGCATTATATGCGTGTAGCACGGGCAGAGTGAGGGTTTACGGCAAGCTGTCGGCACCCTTCAATATCTCCAGTGGTGTGAGAAAAGCATGACCGCTGTCACCTTTTCTCTTCAACGTCGCTGTTGATGAAGTCATGGAGATTTCATTTACTGGACCTGACTTGCAAGGTGTGGAGCTACTCCTTGGAGAACGACTTCTTGACTTGGAGTATGTAGACGACATTGTCCTCATCTGTGACTGCTCCCAGATGTGCCAAGCCGCGCTGGACAGATAAGCACTGGTTATCAGCCGCTTCGGGCTTTGCCTTGCACCATCGAAATGCAAAGCGTTCCTTCACGCTTGGCAGGGATCGCCTTCTGTGCTACCCTTGGTGGGGACCAGCTAGAAGTTTTTCAGAAATTCTACTACCCGGGAACTTGTATCAGCGCCCTTGGGATGGAAGACGAGATCACGAACCGTATAGCAAAAGTGCTTTTGCTAACCTTCGCCACCTATGGCGGCGGCGCGACATCACTCTCGCCCTAAAGGGTAGAGTGTACAATGCAGCGGTAAGTTTGACCCTACTGTACGGTTGCGAAACCTGGCCCCTAAGATCGACGGACATAAAGAGGCTAGTTACGTTCGATCATCGGTGCCTTCGCAGTTTGGCTCACATCTGGTGGGAAAACCGCGTGAGTAACGAGCGTGTTCGACGCATTGTTTACGGCTCAGGAAAAAGATCTGAACCGCTCAGCACCGTTATTTCCCGCACCAGGCTCCGATGGCTCAGCCACGTGTTGCGCATGCCAGCCCACCGACTCCCTCGACGTGCGTTGATTGCTCACCGGGGATGTGGATGGAAGAAGAGGAGGGGTGGCCAAGCGATGACTTGGTCCAGTGGAATGAAGGCTCTCACTTCGGAGCTAGCCTCGGTTGGAGCGTCACGGCTCCCTGGTTGGGGTCCAAAAGACGGTGAACACTTTTGGCTGGATACCCTTGCTGACCTGGCAAGGAGCCGACCACAGTGGCGTTCCTCTAAATCCCTTTTAGACTCCCCCTCCACCTACGATCTCATTTCGTAGCGTAAAACATAATAATTTTTCTCTTTGCTTAGTAGCCGGCTCATAGCTTCCCGGAACGATGCCTATCCGTTGCTGGTAGCTCAGCTGGCATGCAACTGTTGTATTTATTCCTTTTCCTTGATTATTGCAGCACAGTAGCTGAGGTGTTTCCCACCTCTAGCTGACGTGTATAATGATGAATGATGAGCCCCTTCAAACATCAGAGTCATTTGAATCCTGCACCATATTTCTCTCGAATGTGACTGCGGCACTTAGCTTTGCGTAGATGTCATTGATTAGCTCGAAAGCGTTAAACCAGCGCCTCAGGAGATTGGCCCAATGGAAGCCAACCATGGAGCGAAAAGAAACGTAAAGAACTGAAACGAAACAACAAGGTACGAATGGTCTATGCTTCGCTAGAATGAAATTTAATTCCACGGTTGTCTGCTACAGTTTGTACAAGCAATCGTACTACGGAAAACAGTATCGGGTCTCGATCACTCCATTGACGTATGATGTCACATGTCACTGGAGGGGTGTTGAGATATTGCGTTAGATAAACCAGCTCCATCGGCGTTTTCACTGTTTCACCGGGGCCCGCGATAGAAAGCAGTGGGACTCCCTGTGTCAACTAATAGGGGTTCAAGCAAAACCAGTCAGTATGATGCGTCTCGTCCATCACCTAAACTCCGTACACTATGGTGAACCGCGGTTACTCCAGGTAACACTTCAGTCAGGTAATGATGCAGAGGCAGTTTTCTTGTCAGCAACTCGCCTCCGTACCAACATATGCACTGTTCGGATGTTTCCAGATGTTCCTTGGTGCGGACGCCAGAAACGCAAACAAAATCCGGATGACTTCAGAAAACATCAAGACGCAAAATCTATCCTTGTTCACGGTGTCCCCGAGCTCCAGTCACTAAGCGAGCTAGAGGTCAAAGCGCATGACTGGGGTGAATGGCGTTTTACTTGTGAAGTACTCTCACTCGAAAATGTTATCACTAATTTGACATCAAGGTTACCGCTATCACCTAACTATAAAGGGAGTGGTCCCCGAGTGCTGGAAGTAGCACTGCACTCCGAACTGATGGTAGAACATGTGATCAAAATGTGCCACAAAAAGCGTAAAATGCTGCCATCCGAAATACGTATAGAGGCAATAGGCACCGGGCCACAGACAGACAATGTAACACTAAGCAAGCAACTTACCAATACAATTGTCACCGTGTAGCTCAGAACGGAAACAATGGAAAAACACACCGCCAGCTGGAGGAGGACAGGATGATCACCCCCTTGTCGGCGCCGAGAGCTCTATACAACAACCTGAACTGGCCCTAGGGCCTGCGTCATCGGTCCTACAAAAAATCGACCGGCAGCCGACTCTGCAAGGGTCGGCATAGACCCTCACCGGAAACTAGGATTCACGCACACGTTTCTGACCACCGGTGCACTCACCTGTTTGTATGCCAAATGCACAAGGTCTTCTCAACAAGCTAACCGAACTTCGTATGCGTCATGTCTCCACGCCTTGGAACTGTTGGAGGTGAAAGAAAAACAGTTTTTCCATGTTTCAGAATATTTGTTACTACTGCTTGTTACATGCCCCTCACACGACCCGTGGTTCTTTCAGATCGATAAATTCAAATTAGCCCTCAGCCATGATTGGGACTGGACTTTGTGTGTTTTCATACCCACGCCGGCCCGTGTAGTGTTCTGCAAATATACCTCCTGTCCGGTGCGTGTCTTTTTGACTCGTGGGGCGCAATTTAAGAAGTCGAACGCCTGGGGACACAACAGATTTCTGGCGACGGAGGTGTTGAATTATCATGGCTATTTCATTCGAGCAGTTGCAGTCCCTCCTTCAGCTGCAACAACTCCAGTTTGAAAAATCACAGCGGCAATTAATTCAGTTGTTATCAGAAAAGCTCAACATCCAAGTGGAATGGGAACCGGAACCGAGGTTAACAGCCCAGGAAATTGTATCTGAATACCACCAGCTGCCCAGTTTGACTCATGACCCAGAAACGATTGCAACTTCAGAACACAGAGAAGAGCCCCAGCCCTGTCATACAGTCATTGGTGTCCAAAATGTGAATGGAAACGTGCCGAACTGGAAGCCCCCGACTGCAGTATGGAACGGTGATGGAAGACGTTCTGTGAGAAATTGCGCCCACAAAAATCATCATTGTCAAAAGGCGCACCAATTCAGATGCGCGTATACTCCAAGGTTGCAAGCGAGCTCAAAATTCAAAAGAAACAGGTATCTCGGCACAGTGAGAGAGACGCCTTTTGCAGTATTTCGTACACACTTTTCAGAGAAGAGGAGATACCCCACAGTGAAACGCAAGTATGTCCCGATATCGCTGCTGCCAGAAACGTTGCATGCTCTCAAGAGCACTTCTCTTGGAACCCGGGCAAGACTTGGCACATCGTCATTCAAACCTACAATCCTAACGGATAAAAAGGTTTCAGAGGAACCTCTGCAGCTGAAAGGAAGCATCGCCTGTGAACGCAGACTCAATGATTTGCTACACTATGGAAAAATCTACCCAGTATACTCTACAAATGTTAAGCTGCACGGAACCAACCGGATTACGAAGCTAAATTTGATCAAAGAGTCAATGACTCATCTACCAGTACGGGCGACACTGATGTCTTGGCCGAAGCCCGTACCCCCATGGTCGCAGATCCAAGTGGACTTAGGTGGATCCGCGTCGAAAGAGTTACGTGAACCCCAGGTAACCCGCATTTTTAAGAGAGGGAGGTGTTGGAGTTGAAAGAAAAACAGTTTTTCCATGTTTCAGAATATTTGTTACTACTGCTTGTTACATGCCCCTCACACGACCCGTGGTTCTTTCAGATCGATAAATTCAAATTAGCCCTCAGCCATGATTGGGACTGGACTTTGTGTGTTTTCATACCCACGCCGGCCCGTGTAGTGTTCTGCAAATATACCTCCTGTCCGGTGCGTGTCTTTTTGACTCGTGGGGCGCAATTTAAGAAGTCGAACGCCTGGAGACACAACAGGAACCTAGTTATTGTCACCAAAACATGGCTGAACACGGAGATCACGGAGGCTAAGATTGCACTACCCGGCATGAATTCCATACGGAACGATCGACCTCCCAGTGGAGGAGGAGTGCTCCTGTATTATCGATCCGACCTGCACGCTGATGTCAGTGAGGACCCAGAAACGAAAGTCGTCGATTCTCTTTGATGTCGTATGCACCTAGGACGTGGTGATGTGTGTTTACTAGCACTAGTTTACCGCCCACCAATGCCCATCTTGAAAGTGGATCAATGCCTAGCTTCTGCGATAAAATGAGTCTTGGCACGACCATACAGTCACGTCCTTCTGGTGGGGGACTTCAACCTGCACGCAATCGAAGTTCCAGCATCGCACAACAAACAATTCAAGGCGGATTTGCAAGATGTGATGGCCGATGTCCCTCTCCACAACCATGTCACCTCTCTCATGCGCTTCCGAACGGGTGACACATCATCTGTTTTGGACCATGTGCTCTCTAACGAGGAACCAATATGGTCGACACCGTGACCATAGATACACCACTTGGTTGTAGCGATCACGCGATGTTGCTCTTTCGTTACATCTGTTACTCGGAGTACATGAGTGAGAACGACGTGGAAACCTATGTCGTTACACATTACGATAAACTGTCCAACTTCGTTCAAGAAACCGAATGGTCCGACCTGGCCAAAGCCGCCCGCTGTCGCCTGAATGTTGTTCGTCACCCAATTCATTGAGCTAGTGGAAAAGGCATCAGAAAGCAATTTCCTTCGCCCGAAGCAAGTGCATTTGTCCCTGAGGAGCTGTACTAGAAAATGTATGGCCTTAAGGGATTCAGCCTGATGCGCTTACAAAGCCTGTCCAAGTAACCTGACCGGGGGTGCTTACACAACTCAACGAAATCACTGCGTCAAGTTGATCCGCGCAGACAAACTCCAGTCTCAAGAGAACTTAGCGTCAAAATTCAGCACAAATCCCAAGTTGCTGTATAGATACGTCAACAAGCTCCGCAGAGTGCAGCGCAGGATCTCGGTGTTATGCGCAACAGATGGTCTTGTGCAAAGCGCATAAGATGCAACCAACGTGTTTCGCCAGAATGAAGCAAGGGGCAGTGACTTTATTTAGTGGCGAGTCACGTCCGCCACGTCACAGTGACGGGACGAAACCTGCTGGGCCAGATGGTATACACCCACTAATCCTCAAGTCATTATCGACCATAATTGCACCTTCTGTAACTGAACTGTTTAACAGGTCACTATCCACTGGTCTACTACCGGACGACTGGAAATGCTCAGTGGTAAAGCCTATCCCGAAAGGTGGTAGCCCAAGCAAAGTGGATAACTACCGGCCGATCTGCCTGACGGCAGTTTTGGCAAAGACGCTCGAGAGGATCGTGAAGAAGAGCCTTCTGCAACTTCTCGAGTCGAAAAACCTGTTAACCTCCGCACAGCATGGTTTCCTGAAAGGTCGTTCGTGCATCACCAACCTACTGTTGACGAGGCACGAATGGTTACAAGCGCTGAACAAAGGCCAATCGGTTGACGTCATTTACATTGACTTCAGTAAGGCTTTTGACAAGGTTAACCATGCAGTGCTCCTTGACAGACTGAGGATGTGCGGTGTTGGTGGTTCGCTGCATAAATGGATCAGCAATTTCCTTATTGATCGGAAGTGGAGAGTCCAGGTGGACAACCATCTAACAGACTGGTATCCATCGAGCAGCGGCGTGCCCCAAGGCACTGTACTGGGCCCGATATTGTTTCTAATCCATATAAACGATGTGCCTCAGCTACTACAATCACATTGTGCTTTGTTCGCAGATGACTTGAAAGTGTGGAGAGTAATCCGCACACTCAATGATTGCGATTTACTTCAGCAGGATCTCGACCGCCTCGCAACATGGTCTGCAGAGGTTAACCTTCCGATCAACCCTGCCAAGTCGCAATTCATGAGGTTGGGTAAGTTTGATCACGGCCGAACGTACACAGTGGCTGGACAACCGTTGCATCCCGCTCCTTTCGTGCGCGACCTCGGTGTACTCTCACGCTGCGACCTAAAGTCCATTGACAACACGAATAGGCTGTACCAAAACAGCCTTCGTATGCTTTGGGCTCTCAGGCGCAGCTTTAGCACTTGGTCCGAAGAGATTGCCACTCGCCTCTTCGTCTCGATAATACGACCAATGCTGGAATAAGGCACTCCCGCATACTGTCCCATCACCCGGGGCGAAGTAGAAAAGCTTGAGCGGGTGCAGCATGTAGCCACTAGGCTGATTCCCAACTTACGAGGTATGCCATACGAAGACCGATGTAAGAAACTAGGGTTATACACCCTATCTTATCGTCGGCTGAGGGTTGACCTCATCATGACGCACCGGATATTATATCTGGGTGATTACCCCATGTTGAGACAACTACTTCATCTGCGCACACCAAGCTGCACGCGAGGACACCGGTATAAACTTATCGTCCCGGATTTGAAGCGGGTCGCCCATCAACTCTGTTTCGAACGCAGAGTGGTGAATGTCTGGAACGACCTGCCTCAGCATATAGTAGAAGCGAACACAGTGGGAAAATTCAAGATGCTACTAGACAAACAATTTGCAGAGGCAAAGTACAAAGAGCGAAACGATAAATAAAAAGTTCATGTCCGAGAACGACGAATGATGCAGCTACACAGAGCAACCTCTACTCGCTGCTTCGCAACAGTTCTCAGTTCTCAGTTCTCTATACCTTCCGGAGTGAACCATCATTTCATTCACTTTTACACAGCTTCCATCGACACCAGGGTTAAACCACGTATCGTTCATGGCAGCAAATGTGATGAAAACGCTAATGTCATTGCGCGTGCACAGCCCACCTGGCGTGGACGACATCAAACCGAAGGCCTTGAAGACAGCGGCCAGGAACCTTGCCGAACCATTATCACGGTTCTTTCAACGGTGTCTCGACGAAATGCTGGTTCCGACAATGTGGAAACATGGACTACTCACTGCTATTTACAAAAGTGGTAATCGTTCGGATCCCTCGAACTACCGTCCAATCACTCTCCTCCCAGTTTTATCCAAACTAATGGAACGTATAATTGCAGAGGAGCTCATGGGATATCTTGAGAGCAACAACATCCTAGTGTCACAGCAACACGGATTCCGCCGAAATCGATCCTGCATTACAAACTTGCTGCTAGCCCGAGCAAGCTGGATAGTGTCAGCCGGTGCCAGAGTGGGAGCAGACGTTGTCTACTTGCACTTCTCGAAAGCGTTCGATCTTTTGGACTACCGCATTCTCCTGCATAACTTTCGAAGCTATGGAATCGGCGACCCTATACTCTGTTGGATCGGAAACTTCCTTGCTCAACGTCAGCTGAATGTGAGTCCGCAGCTCCATTTCCGACCCAATTGACGTCCAGAGTGGTGTGCCTCAAGTATCAGTACTGGGGCCACGTTTATTTCTCACATTCATTAACGATCTTGGCAGTGTACTGCAGTGGAATTTCTTATTATTTGCAGAGGATATCAAAATTTGGCATGATATCAGGACATCGGATGCTCCCATGGCATTGCAGAGCGATCTCGACAGGGCTTATGCGTGGTCATCCGACAACCGGCTCCAGTTCAACGTGACCAAGTGCAAATTCGTAAGCATACGCCATCAATCTATGAAAATCGACTTGTGGACCAGCAGTTACAACGTCCTTTCCAAGCAGACGACCTCGGAGTGATCGTGCAGGACGACCTTGGTTGCTCGAGACAGGCTGAAAAGGAACCGAAAAGAGTCAGTCAACATCTTGGACTCTTACGGAGGGCTTTCGGAAATTTTGAGCCATCAATCTTTCCGCAAATGCTGAACGCCTACGTGAGGCCTCACGTGGAATATGCGATCCAGGCCTGACGTCCCTGGCGCAAGCGCGATGTTAATGCACTTGAAGCTCCGCAAAGTAGAGCGACCAAACTCGTTAGAGGATGGTTTCATATCTCCTACCAACACAGGCTGCAGTCTCTGAGATTGTACAGTGGTGAATATCGACGTCAGTGAGGAGACCTAATCCTGGTTTTGCTTAATAGTGACGAACCTAACTCACTCATGTCGCAATCTGTTGCAGCTGAGCCGAAATACCAACCTGACAGGTCATCAGCTCAAACTGGCTACGCACTACAGTCGACATGATTGTCCACGCAACCTTTTCTCCCTCCGTGTGTCCAGTGCCTGGAATGCCCTTCCGACTCACGTTATCCTTGCCCCTACATTAACGCTTTTCAATAAAAGGCCTTGATGAAACGCTTTCAAACTGGCATTAATTGATATGGTCCGTTCCACTTGGAGGACGAAATAATGCAAACCTAACTATGTGCTTAACGGCCTTCTCCGCAACGTGACGGTGAGGATACATGGGGTAGTGTCCATGTGATTAGCCTGGAGGTAGCTAAACTGGATTAACGTATCACATCTGTCAAATGAAGAAACAAACGAGTGAGCGTTGTCGTTTCCTTTATTATTTGTCAAGCGTAATACCAGATTTGCACGAGTTGCTAGTGAAACTTTGGGAGCAGAAGAGTGTCCCGACAGACTGGAACCGCTTCGTCATTGTCCCAATTTTCAAGGGAAACTCCCGTTTGGAATGCGGCAATCATAGAGGGATTAGTCTGATTTCGATTGCCTCTAAATTGCTTGCCTCTGTCATTCTCCACAGACTGACGGGTACTCGTGAAGGCCAGCTTCGTGAAGAGCAAGCCGGATTTCGTCGAGGTCGGGGCTGCATCGACCACATCTTCACCTTGCGTCAATTGTTGGAGCACCGTCAGGTTTATTTGCGACCCACCGTTGTCGTATTTCTTGACATAAAATGTGCCTTCGACTCAGTCGATCGATGTGCTCTTTGGGACTGTCTGCTGAGGAAAGGTGTGCCTGATAAATATGTAAACATTATCAAAGCGCTTTACGCGCATACTTCGGGAACAGTGGGGGTTTATCGCAAACTGTCGCCACCCTTCAGTATCACCAGCGGTGTGAGACAAGGATGCCCGCTGTCACCTTTCCTCTTTAACTTCGCTATTGATGTAGTCATGGAAACAGCGTCCGCTGGGCACGATCTAGAAGGTGTGGACCTACTTCCTGGTGAGCGACTTCTTGACTTAGAGTATGCGAATAATATTGCCCTAATCTGTGACAGCTCCCAACCATGCCAAGCAGCACTGGACCGAATAGCACTGGCTGTCAATCGTTTTGGGCTATGCTTTGCTCCATCGAAATGCAAAGTACTTCTCTAAGATTGTCAGGGACGCAACCTTGCTCTAACGCTTTGTGGTGATCTGCTAGAAGTCGTTCAGGAATTCAAGTACCTAGGCAGCTATATTAGCACCCGTGGCACTGAAGATGAGGTTACGAACCGTGTAGCAAAAGCTCGAGGTGCTTTTGCCGATCTCCACCACCTGTGACGCAGATGCGACATTACTCTAGCCCTGAAGGGCAGAGTTTACAATGCAGCCGTCCGTTCAACTCTCCTATATGGTTGTGAAACCTGGTCCATCAGGTCGACAGACATAAAGAGGCTTGTCATATTCGATCATCGCTGCCTTTGCAGCTTAGCTCATGTCTGGTGGGAGCACCGCGTGAGCAACGAGCGTGTTCGGCGTCGCGTATTTGGTGCAGGAAGATCGAGGGAACCGCTCAGCACCATTATATCACGCACCAGGTTCCGATGGTTGCGCCACGTGCTGGGCATGCCAGCACACCGACTTCCGCGACGTGCATTGTTTTCGCGTTGTAGGTGTGGTTGGAAGAGGGGGAGGGGGGGCCAAGCGATGACTTGGTCGAGAGAGATGAAAACCCTCACTTCGAAGTTGGCGTCAGTTGGTGCATCCCGACTGCCTGGCTGGAGTCCTAAGGACGGTGAACACGTTTTGTGGGACACACTTGCTGATATGGCTTGGAGCGGGCCCCAATAGCGTTTGTGTTGTGAGTTCCTTTGTCCACCCCACTCCTGCTTAGCATCCCCTCCAATCACAATCTCACTTGTTAGGCATGATATAACTCATTTTTACTGCAAGATAGCCAGCTGTTAGCTCTCCGGAACGATGTCCATCCGTTACTGGGGACTCAGCGGGCGTGCCACTGTTTGTTTTCCTTTTCTTGTCTTTTGTATTGCGGCACAATAGCTGAGGTGTTTTGCACCTGCAGCTAACGTGTATATAAAAAAACTTACTGAACTATAACAGCTCTCTATATTATTTTGCGTGTGCACATCCCCTTCCCACTCAAAACTATCGTTATACAGTAGTGCATTTCACTCGGTGGACACTTGAAATAACGATTTACTTATTCGATGATCCTTCAGATGTTAATTTTTACTCCAATCATCCTACGGGACTCGTCAAGCAAATGCATTTTTACCCGTGCTAAATCATTGTTCATTGTAGTGCCTGGCTTGATGTATCCGCCATACAAGTATTCCAACAGGGAATATACGAAATACTGCATTTCGATGCATCTGAGATTATCAGCGAATATTGCACTCTCAGGAAGAACATTTCCTTCCCTTTTGACTCGATCAAAAAGATATTAGAGACCTGTGAATTGTTTGTATTTCGAAATAATTCCCTCAAATGTGGTAGTGGGATGTCGGGACCAGACATAACGGATGGTGCCTTCTTGTCTAACTGGAAGTACTTCATTTTGGTTTGTTGTAAAACACGTGAGGTAAACGCAATCGAGTGATGTACACTAATCAGCGTTTTGTGACAAAACCTTTTCGACTCCGTATGGCCAAGCATTACACTGCATAATTAACAACTGTTTCTGCGTTATTGTGGTGGCCTACAACAGGAGCGGATACCGGCCCCGTCTTTGCATACATGAAAGCAGATTTGTGTTCACTTCTCTACACGCATTGGGCGTTTTTTACGTGAGAATTCCTCCACTGAAACAGATGTTTGACGTATCCATTAGGAGGCTACAGCAGTGCGACAACATTTCTAAGAATACTCGTAATCAATATTCATGCGCTGTGGTGCCTGTGCATCTGAAGCTATCTTATCTTATGAAACAAGTAGACACGTTTTGTCGAATTTGCAACAGAGGCAACAAATAGAATCGGATAGAAACGCACATTTGGACTATGTTCATTTCAGCCCATTCTTTTGCAAAAGTTCGAAGACAGTGCGCATTGTCATTCAACGTGCAACGTCAATGTGGTCTGAAAAAATGATTTCACCCAAATATGCACAAGTGAATAGGATATCGTAGTCGGGTTGTGGAGTACCCCCCGTGTGTCTTGGATTGCGATGCGCAATCTCAATTGTACATTCGGTTGACTTTGAAATCAGCCTGTGCCAATCCGATTACTGGGACCGTATCCGACCAAAGTGAAGGGTTTCGGTGTTGCTCTATCCCATCTCTGCACTCCACGACCGACGGTTTTGTTCTGGTTTGGATTCATCATGTAGTGGTAGACTGAATTATGAATGAAACTAGGCACATAATGGTTGGCGTCTATAACCATTGAGCTCCGCATGCACAGCTTGACACAGCGGTTAGAAATTGATCCACCGGTTTTGCATATCTTTACTTATGTTATCCATGATCCACTAGAAAATGCTGGGTGATGAATTAATTCCAAATCAGGAACGTATGTACTGGAAAAGTCTCAAGTAATCGGCCATTGTGGTCGTTTCCTGTGAACCGTCATCAATCTCAACTTTAGGATATGCATAACTAAGTTCCAGCATAGAAGACTTTTGAACACCAGCTAATGTCACTACAGTTCCTCAATACGTGATAAAGGGTACTGTTCCACCTTCGATGATTGATTCATTGTCACCTGGTATTCTCAGCCTGGAATGCCAACGAAATTATTCTTCACTACGGGCTCGCCAATCCTGGAACTCTCATACAATTCGTTGTCTTCTCCACCACCTTGGATATTCTCAAAAAACGATTGAATCTTGCCATTGGCGCCCATCACTTCGTTGCCTAAACTGTGCAACTTTGGAATATATTAATTATCCCTCCAAACCAAAGTAGCAGGTTACGTAAACCTGAGGATGCGGGACAGAAGTGAGTATTTTTGTTTTTACTTTGCACATGCAATACATCAACTATAACTGTCGTCATGTTGCCACGCCGTTCACATTCAATTCCCACATACACTACTATTATTCAGCAGCGTATCTGCTAGATAACCGCTCAAACACACAACACATCAATCGTTTGATAATTGTACCTTTACCCCCACCATCCTGCGGGACTTGTCAAGTAGTGCTTTTTTACCTGCCGTACATCATTGTTCATTGTGCATTGTTCAGATGCGGACGAATCCGTTAGGTTTTAGTACATGTACATTCGAGAAGCTTCAATCTGAATGTTGCACCGGAAATATTAGTCCTGATTGCAGACGTTGAAACCCCGCCTCAAATTAATTACGCGTTACACAGGGTACCGTTAAAGTTCTCAAACTCTAGCCTCGAGATTTACCCGTACATAAATAGAAGCTTTGGAATTGCGCATCTTCCCCTATATGTCTTCCGACACCGGTGAGAAATGGTTAAACAACCCGTTCTAAGTGCTTCAACAATGATTTCGTTATGTATTGTCATCCGAGAGAAATTGTACCCAACGGCCCATCAGGTTTGATTTGTTCCCAGGTACGACGAGTAGAGGTAGGGTGAATTCTCGTCCACCGTGCCTGGATGTAACTAAATGTCTGACCAAACTCGAAAAACAGTCTCCTTAATGTCTTGATTGAGTCGCCGGTAAACGCTTGTAACATTACATGATTGTACTGGTGGTAGGTTTTTGAGTGAACCACGGTCTACAATAGTCACCGCTGTCTCAGTATTGAAGTCTATGTTAATGGTCTAGTCCTCCTTCGTCCCACGTATTGTATAAGGAAGGCAGTTCTTGTCTGGGCCTGTTCAAATACAAAGAGTTCTGTGCGCTGTTTAGGTTTACTACGATTTTATCCTCACCTAAAGCTATCTTATTCTGACGAGTCGATGGATTGCTGATCTGCAGAGGCGAGCTAGATGACGTAATTAGCTGCATTTCCGACAGTTGCTTTCCTGATACCGCATTCGATAACGTGAGAATGCCGCATGCCGCAGCGATGACACACGAATTATCTTCGTTGTTCACTGGAGTTGCGTGGCTTACTGATCGGGTGGACCTTATCAACGACCGGACAGCCAGTGGATTCACGCAACTGATGTATAATATTTTCTGGGCGAACAATGAGACAAACGTTCTTCCACGCAGCGGCTGACTCTCTCAATGATAATAACTCCACTGGCACTCTCGGCCGAGATTCCTGAGATTAAATCTTGTAGTACCATTTGTGACAGCAATCGCTGAACTTACAACACCTTCCGAATTTCATTTAAACAAGGTATTCCATTTCTTCCCTTCTGTCTTTAAATATCGCCAATGTGAATGCTCCGGAGGCAACAGCCGAATATCACGAACATGAATGAAAGCGTTGTCGTTGGATATCTGCAAAACTCTCCTACTTTTTATGCTTTTGGTGACCTTGAACTTCCGCCTTAGTGTTCCATGCTTCGCAATACACTGTGCCAGGCCTCCTCCTGTCTTCTCCTCACGCCGTGATCCGTGTGTATGTTGCATTCGTCTGTCGTGCACTCGCAGCTGTTCGCTACTCGTTGTCAGACAGACCGTTACTGCGGGACTCACATTGCACATTTCCTCTTCAAATTTTTCTGGTAAGATGTCGTTATACCTACATCCAGGTACAGAGTGATTAATTTATGCATTAAAGTCGGTAACGCTTTCTTGATCTCCTAAGGTAGAGCTAGCAGGCATCGAGTCCGGAGCGATTAGGATGTTAGTTGAAAACTTTAAGCACCCAGTCATAACGAGTAACGATTATCACAACGGTTAATGACTGATTGTTGGGTCAGATTGAAGCACTTGTTGTGGTCCATATTGAGGTTGTGTCGCAATCCATTCACGCAACAAGTGCTTCAAAATAATTCTTTAATCGGTCATTAACCGTTGTGACAAGTGTTGCCCGTCGCGACTCTGTGGCTGAAGCAGTAAAGCGTTCAGCCAACATGCAGATGGACCCGGGTACGGTACATGCCACCTCTACATGATGATTACAAGCAAGTTCTTAAACTGTTGCAGAGTGCAGTGTTTTCTCGTGGGCAACGCCCAATGTGCATCCACTTCATCGTTTGCGGGCCTTGACACCTACCGTGCGGCCGCACTTTAACTCGGCCCGCGCTTTGCCCTCTGTAGCCACTCCAATTCTCCCCACACAATATTGTATGTGAGCTCCTTCGAACCAGTTTGACGAGCTCTACTTAGTGTTTCCCTACTCTTGGAACTAACCTGTGTGGATTACACTCTTGCTCCAGTTCCCAGTTTTCGGCATATTCTTTGCCGACTTCCACTTGTGTAACTACATCAAACCGGTTTTTCGGAAAAGATTTTGGTCTCATTCGGAAGAAGAAGCTGAGGGCTCCCAAACTACGCGAAAACCATCCCTGCAAATTGCAGCATAACAAAGTTACAGCCTTTTTGCTCCGCTCATCAACTGAGCAGCTCTAGGGACGCTTATCAGCGCTCCACCTGCATCGTCGTTTAAAGCAGGCCGATTAACACACGCTACCGCTTTGGGTGGATGTGTGTGTTCCACTGCGAGTCGAATGATCGCTGAATCCGACAGTCTGCGCGTTACGACCTCCATCTGTCTCTTCGCCTGACCTTGGTGCGGTTGAACAACTATCAATTTTGTAGAAGTAGAAGTCTCGATTACAATTCACGCGCAATAATGTGCCTCGACGGGGAATCGAACCCCGGTCTACGAATTTCCGGTCCGCTGCTCTATCACTGAGCTACCGAGGGCTGACGATTAGGTGCGTAAATTTTAACACATGACTTCTGCTTGGTGCGCGACGTATTGCCAATAAGCTCACACTACCTGTCCTGGTGTTGCAGATTGGCTCACTCACCCGTCACTTCCCAAAGGAGCGAAGTACCTGTCCTTCAAATGTCCCATGGGCGATGGTAGATTAGATTTTGGATGTTTGTCAGAAGTGTAAATTCTGTAGAAGTAGAAGTCACGATTAAATGAATCAAGACCAGAAAACAGTTCAGGGTTAAGATATCTTTTCGGTAAAATCTCGTCAGACCCAAACTTTTACATGACACGGATTATGTGGGGTAAGCGTCAAATCGGGCTGGGATTGATTTCTAAGGGGTTTGAAAGCTCAAGCTCGATGACTAAAGGTGGCTACAGATGGTAGGAAAAGTGCATCAAAGGAAATTAATACAAGCTTCAGGGCCTAAAGTAAATAGCTAAGGTCACAAAGGGTAGTTAAGTAACCATGTCAGTCGGCCAAGGTAGTAGTATCGGCCGTATGAATCGTTCGTGTACGCATAATCCCGGCTTCAGATGATGGATGTAAATAGCCTCGGCGATAGACCAGATTTGCTTTCGGAAGCTTTGTGATAAGCGTTCAGGTAGTGAATAGATGACTTTAAAGTCATTCTCAGATGCAGTATGGCCACTTTCGAGGAGGTGCGACATGATTGAGCTGTCTGAGGCCCTCATTTCGCCTTTGTAAAACCACGCCGGGATGTGCTCGCGAATCCTCTGGGATAGACGTCTCGTTGTGCAACCCACGTATCGTGCACCACAAGAGCACGAGTACTGATAAACGAGCATTGAACGGGTCAACGATGGCAGACTATCTTTCAAGGGTTTTGCAAACAATGGTTTGTTGTGGTAACCAATTCTTAAGCGGGCTGCGAAATAAGTTTTCTCAACAGCATCTTTCAAACGTCGAGATAGGATATCAGCTGCAGTATCGCCCTTAAATGGTAAATGTATGAACAGCTCTTTCTTGGGAGCAATGCTTCTAGGTGGCTTTCGCTTGCGTTCTTTCATATGCTTTATGATAAACTTATCGGGGTAACCATTCTCACGAAGGGCGTCGCTGATTCTCTGTAGCTATTCGTTGACGGTATCCGGAGTGCAAATACTGCGCGCCCTGAAGGCAAGAGATCGGATTAAACTCCTCTTGTGCTGTAAAGGCACCGCGCTGTGAAAGTTAGTGTACTGTCCAGTCCACGTATGCTTTCTGTGTACCTTTCTGCTACATGAGCCGTCCGAATTGCGGATGACTTCTACATCCAAGAAAGGTAAACGGTTTTTATTTTCGTGCTCACAGGTGAAGCGTAGATTATCATGTGCATCATTAAAGGCCTTCAGCAACTGTTCTGCATGCTTTTCGGATTCGCAAAGCATGAAGATGTCATCGACGTACCGTATGTACATTTCAGTTCCACAAATGTGCGTCCTGAGTGGGCCATGTTCTAATTTCGCCATAAAGATATCAGTCAACAACGGCCCCAAAGGAGATCCCATGGTCACTCCATCAATTTGACGGTACATCTCACCATTGAACATGAATTGAACATTTAACGTGCAGCGAAATAGTATCTCCTTTAGCAGATCCTCCGGAAAGTTAGCGTATATTGGTAGTTGCCGGGTCAACTCGCACACGTACTCCACCGTTTCGAGCAGGGGAATGTTTGCAAACAGCGACTGGGCATCAAAAGATATCATCCTTTGTTAGTAAAGTTGAGTCCCGATATCTTCTCAATGAATTCGAAGGAGTCTCTCACGCAATAAGTGCAAACCCTATCCCGTAACAGTTGCAATTTGTTCACCATCCATTGGGCCAACAAATGCTGGGGAGAACCCACCATGTCCAAGATTAGACGCATTGGGGCGCCTTCCTTGTGAACTTTTGAAAGGCCATATAATCTCGGTAGGTGTCCACCTGAAGGCTTCAACTTTTCGTATTCGCTCTTTGTGATCAGTTTGGCTTGCATCATTCGCTTGAGGCAGCCGGCCAACTGTTTCTCTAACTCCCCTGTGTTGTCCTTTCCGGCCATAAGCTTCTGGAACTGAGGATAGGTTGCATTTTACAGATATAATCCACCCTATCTAATAACACTATGCCGGACCCTTTGTCTGGTCTAGAGATAATTAATTCGTTGTTTAACCGTAACTCTTTAATTGCCTGAATTTGCTCCCTTGAAATAATACCATTACTAGATGGTTTAGCCTTAACATATTCATGACAGCTATTCACTAGACTAGATTTTAGGTTTTCAACATCACTAGATGTTGGAAACAGGTCTCTAGTTTGTATCATTAAGCTTTCAAACTGCACTTCTAAGGCTGCCTGATCTATTTTTTTACGTGGAATACAAAACTTAGGGCCTAATGAAAATACTTCCAGCTGTGTTGGGCTTAGCACTACACTGGAAAGGTTGAACACATACCGTTCCGGGTTATTCGGAAAGGTCAATTGTGGGACTTGGTTGTTAAGCGTACTAAGTAATTTCCTTCGCTTTCTTGCTCCCACTTTCAGCTTAACTAATTCCACAAACGATTCATATGGCCGATACTACTACCTTGGCCGACTGACATGGTTACTTAACTACCCTTTGTGACCTTAGCTATTTATTTTAGGCCCTGAAGCTTGTATTAATTTCCTTTGATGCACTTTTCCTACCATCTGTAGCCACCTTTAGTCATCGAGCTTGAGCTTTCAAACCCCTTAGAAATCAATCCCAGCCCGATTTGACGCTTACCCCACATAATCCGTGTCATGTAAAAGTTTGGGTCTGACGAGATTTTACCGAAAAGATATCTTAACCCTGAACTGTTTTCTGGTCTTGATTCATTTGATTACAATGGGAATATTTGCTGTGTTGAAAATCAACATTGCCCGTGATTCGTTGAAAATTTTGAATGAGTATCTGAAGTTCAGTACTCGGTTGGAGGAATCCAGGGTTGAATTGGAATTTCTTAATGAATGCGTGCAGGCAAGCCGCTATCCAAAACACTTTTGGAGAGAGATACGGCGCTGTGGCCTCTACCCAAACGCAAAAACTTTGAAGAGGCATGCACTTAATTATGTGGACACCATTGGCGTTAAAATGTCGGAGCTGGAGAGATTCATTTCGCAAAGGTTTCCATCGGTGTCAGGCTTGTCTGAGGATCTGCGACGGCCTTTTGAGGAATATGTGGAATTAGTTAAGCTGAAAGTGGGAGCAAGAAAGCGAAGGAAATTACTTAGTACGCTTAACAACCAAGTCCCACAACTGACCTTTCCGAATAACCCGGAACGGTATGTGTTCAACCTTTCCAGTGTAGTGCTAAACCCAACACAGCTGGAAGTATTTTCATTAGGCCCTAAGTTTTGTAGTCCACGTAAAAAAATAGATCAGGCAGCCTTAGAAGTGCAGTTTGAAAGCTTAATGATACAAACTAGAGATCTGTTTCCAACATCTAGTGATGTTGTAAACCTAAAATCTAGTCTAGTGAATAGCTGTCATGAATATGTTAAGGCTAAACCATCTAGTAATGGTATTATTTCAAGGGAGCA
Organism: Dicrocoelium dendriticum; assembly: GCA_944474145.2. Taxonomy (NCBI): domain Eukaryota; kingdom Metazoa; phylum Platyhelminthes; class Trematoda; order Plagiorchiida; family Dicrocoeliidae; genus Dicrocoelium; species Dicrocoelium dendriticum. The sequence goes on along the minus strand of OX104062.1, from coordinate 36,402,765 downwards.
AATTCAGGCAATTAAAGAGTTACGGTTAAACAACGAATTAATTATCTCTAGACCAGACAAAGGGTCCGGCATAGTGTTATTAGATAGGGTGGATTATATCTGTAAAATGCAACCTATCCTCAGTTCCAGAAGCTTATGGCCGGAAAGGACAACACAGGGGAGTTAGAGAAACGGTTGGCCGGCTGCCTCAAGCGAATGATGCAAGCCAAACTGATCACAAAGAGCGAATACGAAAAGTTGAAGCCTTCAGGTGGACACCTACCGAGATTATATGGCCTTCGATATAGAAGCAAATGTTGGTAGCTCAGGTTGTTTAGTTGATTGGCTGATTGTTCGCTGAGCTCGGCAGGTTGACTGCAAACGTTTCGTCACCATTCAAGGTGACATCGTCGGTGCGAGTGCATTTAGCAGTGTGGCGCGTACGAGGCGTCGGTGAGTGTGAGTGATCGATCTCCTAGCCGCTACTCTGAGTTTAGATTGTTCGACGAGCACATGACCATATAAATCGATCTCTGATTCTCACCTCGTAGTGTACGCGCGTGGGACTCTTCGCTTGTCGTCGTTTGATGCAGTAGTCTAGCGCTCTTTTCCGTTAGATTTCTTCTAGTAATTCGGTGATCTTTCATTCGTAATGCCGTATGTATAGCATGTATTTCAACATGTTGGTTTATTGAACTGTCGGTAGAATACCATGCCTCCAAGAATTCTCTAGCTTGCCTCGAATTTCCACGGGCTAGGATCTTAACGTTCTCTAGATCGAAGTGGTGGCCTTCTTGGTCTTCATGCATGGAAACTAATGAATGCGGGTCGTGTCTCCGTATGGCCATTCTGTGTTCGTTGATCCGTGTTGATAGTTTCCTTCCAGTTTGTCCGATGTAATGTTTGTCACACTCTTTGCAGTTAATTTTGTAGATGACATCATTCTGACTGCCTTGTTTAACTTTGTCCTTCGGTCTTGAAAGCAATCTTCGCAGAGTACCTGTTGGTTTGTGGGCTACCAAGATTCTATGTGGTCGTAGCAACCTTGACGTCAGTTCAGATACATTCTTGATGTAAGGAACCGCCTTTCAAAAGTTCACAAGGAAGGCGCCCCAATGCGTCTAATCTTGGACATGGTGGGTTCTCCCCAGCATTTGTTGGCCCAATGGATGGTGAACAAATTGCAACCGTTACGGGATAGGGTTTGCACTTACTGCGTGAGAGACTCCTTCGAATTCATTGAGAAGATATCTGGACTCAACTTTACTAACAAAAGGATGATATCTTTTGATGCCCAGTCGCTGTTTACAAACATTCCCCTGCTCGAAACGGTGGAGTACGTGTGCGAGTTGACCCGGCAACTACCAATATACGCTAACTTTCCGGAGGATCTGCTAAAGGAGATACTATTTCGCTGCACGTTAAATGTTCAATTCATGTTCAATGGTGAGATGTACCGTCAAATTGATGGAGTGACCATGGGATCTCCTTTGGGGCCGTTGTTGACTGATATCTTTATGGCGAAATTAGAACATGGCCCACTCAGGACGCACATTTGTGGAACTGAAATGTACATACGGTACGTCGATGACATCTTCATGCTTTGCGAATCCGAAAAGCATGCAGAACAGTTGCTGAAGGCCTTTAATGATGCACATGATAATCTACGCTTCACCTGTGAGCACGAAAATAAAAACCGTTTACCTTTCTTGGATGTAGAAGTCATCCGCAATTCGGACGGCTCATGTAGCAGAAAGGTACACAGAAAGCATACGTGGACTGGACAGTACACTAACTTTCACAGCGCGGTGCCTTTACAGCACAAGAGGAGTTTAATCCGATCTCTTGCCTTCAGGGCGCGCAGTATTTGCACTCCGGATACCGTCAACGAATAGCTACAGAGAATCAGCGACGCCCTTCGTGAGAATGGTTACCCCGATAAGTTTATCATGAAGCATATGAAAGAACGCAAGCGAAAGCCACCTAGAAGCATTGCTCCCAAGAAAGAGCTGTTCATACATTTACCATTTAAGGGCGATACTGCAGCTGATATCCTATCTCGACGTTTGAAAGATGCTGTTGAGAAAACTTATTTCGCAGCCCGCTTAAGAATTGTTTACCACAACAAACCATTGTTTGCAAAACCCTTGAAAGATAGTCTGCCATCGTTGACCCGTTCAATGCTCGTTTATCAGTACTCGTGCTCTTGTGGTGCACGATACGTGGGTTGCACAACGAGACATCTATCCCAGAGGATTCGCGAGCACATCCCGGCGTGGTTTTACAAAGGCGAAATGAGGGCCTCAGACAGCTCAATCATGTCGCACCTCCTCGAAAGTGGCCATACTGCATCTGAGAATGACTTTAAAGTCATCTATTCACTACCTGAACGCTTATCACAAAGCTTCCGAAAGCAAATCTGGTCTATCGCCGAGGCTATTTACATCCATCATCTGAAGCCGGGATTATGCGTACACGAACGATTCATACGGCCGATACTACTACCTTGGCCGACTGACATGGTTACTTAACTACCCTTTGTGACCTTAGCTATTTACTTTAGGCCCTGAAGCTTGTATTAATTTCCTTTGATGCACTTTTCCTACCATCTGTAGCCACCTTTAGTCATCGAGCTTGAGCTTTCAAACCCCTTAGAAATCAATCCCAGCCCGATTTGACGCTTACCCCACATAATCCGTGTCATGTAAAAGTTTGGGTCTGACGAGATTTTACCGAAAAGATATCTTAACCCTGAACTGTTTTCTGGTCTTGATTCATTTGATTACAATGGGAATATTTGCTGTGTTGAAAACCAGCATTGCCCGTGATTCGTTGAAGTGACGATTACCTCTACTTCTACAAACTTTACACTTCTGACAAACATTTGAAGGACAGGTACTTCGCTCCTTTGGGAAGTGACGGGTGAGTGAGCCAATCTGCAACACCAGGACAGGTAGTGTGAGCTTATTGGCAATACGTCGCGCACCAAGCAGAAGTCATGTGTTAAAATTTACGCACCTAATCGTCAGCCCTCGGTAGCTCAGTGATAGAGCAGCGGACCGGAAATTCGTAGACCGGGGTTCGATTCCCCGTCTAGGCACATTATTGCGCGTGAATTTTAATCGAGACTTCTACTTCTACAAACTTTACACTTCTCACAAACGTCCAAAAACTAACTCTTAATGTTTGTGCGTGTTCTGACCTATTCGTGCTTCACCCCTAGCGTAAAGTACGCTCATCTAGGTGAGCGCTTTGGTAGGCTTTGCTGTAAACAATAAGTGGACGCCTAGCATTCCAATGGTTCCACGTCGCCTATGTTGCGCGGACAATTGCAGTAAAGTCCTTAAGATCAGTATTACCTGTTCTAGCTGCATTAGATCGTACTGTCCGCAATGTGCAGGCAAATCCGTCCAAAAAGTGAGACAGACAAACCAAGTTGCTGACACAATTTGGTTTTGCCCAACATGTCAAGTCATTCCAGTTGTCAACTGTTTATCTTTGCTCATGAAAAAGTGCGATAGGATGACTGAAACAATCGCGCAATTTATAAATACTAAGATCGCTCCCTCGGAGGTAAATATGGCCACGATAGTACCTCACCCGGCCAAAGTAAGCTCTGAGTCTAAACCGAAGAAAAGAGCTGGACGCTCCAACCGCACTGCAACGTCTGTGACTCTAAATCCACTGGGTCCCCTCACTCCCATAAGCGGGCAAGCCCCAAACAAGCCAGCTTCTGCATCTCCAACCATAGACGCTTCACTTGGAGATTCAGCCATGACACCGACAGCTCAGAGCCGAAGGAAATCCGGTACAGATAACAAGCAGGTAACGTACGCATCGATCGCCTCGACAAACACACCGGGAAGGACACACATAGGTCCATCTTCAGTACCGAGCACGCGTGGCGCAAGCAGCTCTCACCGTGAAATCCAGTGGTGCCTTCTAAACAACCCGAATTGCCGGCAAAATGTATGAAGCCAACACTCGCTAGACAAAACCACGCTGCGTTAACTCTCGTGTGCACCAATGTTCCCGAATCCAAATCTGGCATAATAAAAGGCGTTGCAAGACAATCGCAACCAGTGGAGTTCCATCTGCGAGGAGATTGGCATTCGGGTTGAGCCTGCGATGCTGCAACGCGTAGCGCGTCACCGGGCCTCAGTGCACTCTGGTGAACCTCGAATTCTTCGAGTAACACTAGACTCAGCAGATGAGACCGAGGCTGTCCTGCTCTCAGCAGTTCGTCTTCGCAACTCACCGAGCGGAGTGCGCATATTACCTGATCTACCTTGGAAAGATCGCCCAAAAGAAGCAGTTGAGCAACGCGGCATTCCTAATAGAGATAGCAAGAAAATAATATTTATTCATGGTGTTCCCGTGCTTCTGCGTTCTTCTGATCACGATGCGCAAACACATGACCGAGAGCAGGGGTGCTACATCCGCGAAGCACTCTCAGTTGACAATGTTATTGCCAAATCCTTGCCAATAGTCCCGTCATCACCTAACTACAAGGGCTGCGGTCCAAGGCTAATGAAAGTAATACTACACTCCGAGGGAATGACGCAAGTTCAGTTGGATAGCTGGTTAAAGTTTCGAGCAAGGTTACCAACAGAGATCCGGCTAAAGGCAGCAGGCGAAAGACCAAAAGTCGGAAGCAATTCAATGGAACTTGCAAACGCTACAAATTCTTTATTTGCAAAGTCCTGTGGAGGGACCGACACAACAGCGCCCACGGCACACAGGAGGACCGAGCGCAGCACCAGTGAAACGTCTGTTCAGGAACGCTCAATAATACCATGCAACACGACTGAAATACATAAACCAAAAAACGATTAATGGCCGGCCACCTAACGGCCGGCTTAAAAACTAACACAAACTTGATATCTATTAATGAACTCCTAACAACAAAAGCCCTATCTTGCATGTACACAAACGCCCAAGGCCTTCCAAGCAAGTTGGCCGAACTTAGAGGACTCCATGTCTCACAACTGCGGGACCTAGTCATGATTACAGAGACATGGTTAAACCTTGAGATAACCGATTCTGAGATCAATTTACCCGGTTTGTTGCTGCTTCGGACCGATAGAACCGGAAGGGGTGGCGGTGTGATTCTTTACCATAATACAAACCTTCGATGTGAAGTTATCGATCACCCGGAAATCCGAGCTCCCGATTCGCTTTGATGCCGCCTATGGTTGCGAAACAAGGACACATGTCTACTAGCCGTGATTTATCGCCCACCAAACTCAACGTCGGAAATGGACTCCAAACTGAACCACGTTTTTCAGTTTGCTTTGAACAAGTCCTACACCCACATTCTTATCACTGGAGACTTTAACGTGCACGACATAGAAACGCCGGCAACCGACGGTATGCAGTTTAAAGCCTGCTTGCAAGAGCTAATTGCTAGCCACCCTCTTTACAACCACGTAACCTCTCCCACCAGATTTCGAACTGCTAACAAGCCGTCGATACTGGATCTTGTGCTTACTAACGAAGAACTCATGGTTGACGGGATAGTTACAAGCACACCACTGGGTCGTAGTGATCATGTCACTCTGCATTTTAACTATATATGCTATGCGGAGTACCCTGAAAAGGAGGAGCCTAAAGTGCATACTATCACGCACTACAATGTATTGTCTAAGCTTGTTAAAGATACATCTTGGACTTTCTTAACCGAACGCCCCCCCAGATGTTGCCTGGAAAACATTTACAAGGACGTTTAGCACACTGGTTGCGCACGCATCGGAACAGAAGTCCTTCCAACCCAAAAACAAGCATAAGTCATTTCTGAGGAGCAGAACACGTAAATGTATGTCCCGGAGGGATTTGGCATGGCGAGATCACCAGGACTGCCCGAATGCCGAAACCTGGACTGCATACGTGACACATCGTAACTTCTGTGGAAAAATGATCCGCGAAGACAAGGTCACTCATCAGCAGAAGTTAATGAAGCGATTCTGCACGAACCGCAAACTTCTGTAAGGCACGTTAACGGCCTCCGAAAGGTAAAGCGAGGGGTTCCAGCGCTAGTCACGGATGATGGGTGCACGTGATCAGCAATGGAAGCAGCTGATCTCCTACGGCTTCATTACTCCCAAACTTTCCAGCAGGTAACGAGCACAAACATTCTCCTCATTTCTAATACTCCACCATCTGGTTTAGAAAACATCACCTTCACTGCGGAATCTGTGTTGAAGAAGTTGTTATTCTTGCGTATCCACAGTTCTCCCGGAGCTGACAACATCCGACTAAAGGGTTTGCAGGCGGTAGAGTGTGATCTAGCAGAACCACTGGCTGTTTTCTATCAGCGATGTCTAGAAGAGAACCGTATTCCACCAGTGTGGAAGCGAGGGGTCATCACTCCTATCCATAAAGGAGGTAGCCGCACTGATCCTCCCAACTACCGTACAATGACACTACTTCCCGTACTATCCAAAGTGATGGAATCAATCATCGCAGATGCGCTGATGCAGTACCTGGAAGGCCACAACTTAATAGCCCCAGACCAACATGGCTTTCGTCAAACGCATTCGTGTAATACTAACCGATCAATTACACGTAACAGCTGGACTGAAGCTGTTGATGATGGAGTGGAAGTCGATGTCATTTACCTGGATTTCTCAAAAGCGTTTGATCGCTTAGACCATCGCATTCTCCTTCAGAAGCTTCGGAATTACGGCATTGGCGACCCAATCCTGAGTTGGATCGGCAATTTCCTTCAAGGACGACATCTAGTGGTGAGAATCCGAGAATCATTGTCTGATGAAATCGATGTGGCATGTGGAGTACCACAAGGCTCGGTTCTTGGACTTCGTCTATTCATGGTGTTCATTAACGATTTGGCGAGATCAATTGCTTCCGATTTCTTATTTTTCGCTAATGATATCAAGATATGGCGAAGGAGCAGAGGACCGGAAGACCACGAACGGCTCCAGTGCGATCTTAACACAGTGTCAAACTGGTCAGTTCAAAAGACCCTACCGTTCAACGTAGACAAACGTCGCGTTGTACAATTACGCCATAGACATAAGTACACCTATTTACTTGGGACAAACGGATTGCAGACCAGTTTCCAGGAACGTGACCTTGGTGTGCTCGTACAGAGCGACCACAACTGTTCAAAACAGGCTGAGGTAGCTGCGAAAAGTGGTAACCAGCACGTCGGCATGGTGCAAAGGGCATTTGGGAGATTTGACCCATCAATCTTCCTAATGATGCACAATTCCTACATGCGCCCGCATGTTGAATACGCTATCCAAGCTTGACAACCTTGGTTGAAGCGCGACCTAGAAGAGCAACAAAGAGCAACAAATAATGTAAAAGGCCTGCGCTATCACTCTTATCACCGAGGGCTGAAGTTGCTGGGAATTTTCAGCGGACGCTATCGAAGGCTGCGCGGTAATCTCATATTAGCGTATCAGATATTGAGTGACCCCAACCACGTATGCCGCCATTTGCTGAAACTTAGCCAAAACACGCAGCTCATGGGTAACTGCTTAAAATTGAAGGAACAATATATCCGTCTAGAGTGTCGACGGAATTACTTTTCCCTTCGGGTTTGCCCACCCTGGAACGCACTCCCAGACTCAGTTGTATCCTCTCCTACCATGGACGATTTCAAAAAACGATCAGATGTTGCTCTTAGCTCCCGGCATTTTGTTACCTAAACTCCTCTACTCCAAGCATGTTTTTCAGCAGGATTTATGTATCAAATGGACCTAAGTGAGCGACCATATTTTACTTTGCTCACTCCTTACATCAACGATCACTGCAACCCAGTGTCTTTCTGAACGTTTACGCTGGATAATTTTTTAAATTTTACATTCATGTTAAGTATCAAACTATTCATCTCGACAGACGTTTGGGAGATGACCCAGATATATTTTGATTTCATCATATTCGCCTCAACCATCCTACGGGACGTGTCAAGCACTTGCTTTTATCCCGTGATAAATCATTCTTCATTGTTCATAGTGATCGAAATGACCAAAGTTCACTAGAATGCTAATCACAGTCCACGTTGAGATTGCGCGTCGAAACCCATTCAAACAACGGGCGCTTCTAAACTACCCACCACTCGTTGGCACCTTAGTTCAGCTTGTGGACAAGTTTTGAAAAACATTATCCAGTGGTGTAAACATTCTTTGTTTAGTCCCCGCAGTGGTATTTGTTTCCAAAGCAGTACTGATAGTGACACAGTCTTTTAGTTGCAGCCCATGTTAGTCTCATTGACATTCATCGCCCAGCGCTTGTCTAAGTTGTCTGATTTTGTAATAATCCCAGGAGCAAACATTCGCATTCGACACAGTGCATAATTTTACGTAGTTAGTAGATGGTTTTCTTTGTCTTTTTCATTTCGACAACATCGGTTTACCCTCAGCAGATGGCAAAATGATGGGAGTTATATCCATCGTTGAGTTCATATAATCCGTCCTCAGTAACACAGTAATGGTAAGTGGACCGTTATCCGACAAACAGAACCGGTTTGGACAGCACGGGTTCTATCAATCAATTGACTTGTGGAACATGATTCACGACTTCTATGTTGTAAGTCTCGGGGTATAGTTGACTTGCTTGATGTTGAGGGAGAATAATCCAAGCATCTGCGACCTGACAGATGTGACTCACCACCGAATAAAGTCACTATCCAAAAACTCACACCGGCAAGTTAACCAGAGCGACCTTTCACATCATTCCAGTATATTTGATATGTGCACTAAAAAGACACTTCCTGTTTCTAACATCCGTCTCCACTCTATATATTACGCTCTTACACATTCTTGAACCCAGACTTTCGCCACATCATTAAAGATTCCGTTTCTGACCAGTGCATCCGCCATTTCGGTAGCTTCTGTATCTTGTGCGAACAGCGGATTTCATGCAAAGCAACGTGCCTGTTGCGGAACAATTCCTTGTAAATTATTGATCATGCCAAATGTGGTGTGCCTCGAAGTATGCGAGAATAAAATGTTTATTTAGTTATTTAGTTATTTATTTATTTGAGCGGGTATTAGTCATCCAGGCAAGAAATAGTTTCCGTTTGCGCGTCCTCGCTAGACGCAAATATTACGGTTTTATATGCACTTTATCTTATGAATAAAAGAAGAAATTGCCCCGTTACTTCAGCGTTGCATTGCCTCTTCGACAGATGATTGATATCACGAAATTGTTACAATTTTGTAGCTGTTAGGTTTGTTCCCTAAATCTACTTAAAACTCATCGCAAGCAGACACTATGTGCTTCTCAGCGGGGCGACAGCTACACTCCACCACGGTTCAAAGAAGTCATCACTAATGGACCTAATCCGGACTAATGAAGAGTTGTTGGTTGTGTCAGTCACACACGACCATCCACTAGGCAGTAGCGAACATTCAACCTTAAAGTTTTGTTATGTGTGTTATACCAGTCTGCTTGATAAAGAAGGGGAAATCAACGAACTATTACTGACCATTCCAAACTTCACAACCTAGCAACAACCACTGGCTAGGACCTACAGATTGAGTTCGGCGAACGACGCATGGAATGAAATGAAAGGTAAAGTTAACTGGGTCCTAGGAGCAGCCTCAAAAGTTGCACCATTACGAGTATCACGCCGGACCAACAGTTGAATCCGAAGTAGAACTCGTAAATGGATCAACAGAAGAGATGACATTTGGAAGCAACATACACTAAGTCCATGTGATACCTCATGGCAGAATCAAAAAATATCAGAAACTACTACACACCACTTATTAGAGTGGATAAGTACGCATGACAGGTGACCATGGTATTCAAGTTTGCGAGTGACAACAAACTGCTATTTAGGTCTGTGAACGATAAAAGTAAGGTTAAACCGGAATACCACCGCTCAAGACGGCAGGTCGCTTAAGGACTACTGCTTTGGATACTGCGAACGCTCAACTCCTGCAGTTTGGCTTAGTTGCTAAAAATACCATAGAGCTTTTGCTCCATCAATTCCCAACAAATGTCGTCGGCTTATCCAGTGTCATCCTTACCCTAGAGGCTGTCGTGAACAAATAACAGTCCCTCCGGGAAAGCCGTGCCTCAGGAATCGACAATACCTGCCCAAAGATACTTAAGGCTCTAAAGAGAATTTTCATTGTTCCTAAAAGTTATCCCACCATAGCAGTACAACTTACAGCCATTTCCCAAGATCTGTTTGACTACCATACACTTCCATCGGAGTGGAAACGTGGAATCATCACGCCGAGGTACAAAGGAGGTTAGAGATCGCGTCCTGCCGACTACAGACCTAGTACTCTCTTACCTGTTTATTAAAATAAATTGTGGATGTTTGTGAGTAGTGTGAAGTTCGTAGAAAGTAGAAGTCACGATTTAAAATTCATAATTTGATGCAATCCGTAATCGCAGATGAACTGAAACGATATTCTTAACGTCTAAAATAATTTCCAAGGTTCAACATGGTTTTAGACGCAGACGATCTTGTCTCACCAATCTGGTATTGGTGATCGTTTCCTGAGATGGATCTGAAGATTTCTTCTACACCGGCGCCTGAAAGTACGAGTGCCTGAATCGCTGTCAGATTCCATTCGAGTTAAATGCAGAGTACCACAGGGATCGGTACTAGCAGCGCGATTATTTTTGATGTATATTAACAATACCACACGCCTCATAAGCTCGAACTATTTGCTTTATGCCCATGACATTAAGGTGTGGAGGGTGATCAATACACCAAATGATATCACAGTACTTCAACCTGATCTGGTTATGGTATACGCGTGCAATCAATGTAGACAAATGTAGAGTGTTATGCCGTAGGTGTACTCCTATAAACTAGGCAAGCAGGAGCTGCAAACTTCTTCTGGCGAGAAGGATCTGGGTTTTCTTCCAGGCCGGCCTAAGCACTTCGAAGCAGGCTGAAACGGCGTCGAGAAGGGATATAAAGCACGTGGGTCACCTGAAACTTGCCTTGGGATGATTCGACCCTTTGATTTTCTCACAACTGCTCGGCTCATACATTCGGCCACATGTGGAATTCATAATACAGGTCTGGCGGCCATGGCTGAGAACAGATCTCACCGCCTTGGAGATACCCCAACGCCGGGCAACCAAAAATCTCAAGTGTACGTATACTTTGCCGTAGGAACGAAGGCTACAAGTGCACAGGGTCTTCAGCGGACAGTGACGGCGATTGCGCGGGAACCTCACTTTGACCTACCATATTTTGAGAGATCTCAGCCACACGTTCCGCTACTTGCTAGAGCTCAGTCACAACAGCAAGTTGAGAGGCCACCATCTAAAGCTGGCAGAGCAGTACAGTTGTGTGGAATGCCGTCGGAATTTCTTTTCCGTACGCTTTTGCAGAACGTGGAATGCCCTACCAGAATCTGCCATAGGTGCTCCCACGCTGGCAGAGTTCAAAGCCCGAGTTCAATGTGCACTTATTTCGCCGTACCATCTTAGATAACCCATTACCCATGGATAAACACAACTGTCTGTAAGTGATTTCACTGGCTGTCAAATCGCAGATTTCGTTCCACTTTTTCACCTCCAATGTGCGTGCACCAGTAGAAGACACGATTATTACCAACATCTCATTTGCCGTCATTCATTATGAATTTACCTTGGATTTACAGTTTATACTACGTATACTTCTGTAAGATCACCGGTGTAACCCCAATTTTGCTGATAACTTTTGTATATTTTAAAGTTTCACAATAATCATCCTAAGGGACCTGTTAAGCACTAGCTTCTTTACTCCTATAAACCATTGTTCCATCGCACCTTGCCCGGGATTCATGGACCAGAGCAGCAGATGAAGAAGTCCTCGTAAAGGCGGTATACTTAGCTTTTGCTAGGGCATTTGACAGGGTCAATCACTTCGTTCTCCTCCAGAAGCTTGCTGCATATGGCATTAACAGTTCCCTGCTCATCTGGTTGGAAGATTACCTACAAGATAGAACCATCAAGGTAAGAATAGCCTGTGCATATCCGGTGGTGTACCGCAAGGATCTGTCCTCTGCCCGCTACTCTAGTTTACATAAATGTCCCCCAAGAAAACATTTTATCCCTGATGCTGATAATTGCAGACGATGCCAAAATATGAAGAGCAAGTTGCTCGGCATCCGACCCTGCCTCTTGGAGCAGCCGAAACGAAGAGCCACCAAGGCAACACGTGAACTATACGGTCTCAGTTACGAACTGCGTCTCCATTTACTCGGTGTGCTCTTCTCAGAATACCTACGCCTTCGCGGAGACCTCGTTCTCACATACTGGATACTAACTGAGAGCAAACACCCATGTACATCACTGCTGACCCTATCCTCTTACAAACATTGTGGAAGCCATCACCTGAAACTAGGGACGCAACACTCCCGTTTGGGTTGTAGGAAGTATTTTTACTCTCTTAGAATCTGTTCCCACTGGAATTCACTACCAACACATGTGGTGAACGCACCAGACATCGCGACATTCGAGGGACTTTTAGACTTTCATCCGAGTGCTAAACGCTACACAACATTTTGATAAAGTGTGATGTCTTTACTACCTATGATTCACCTTCCACGTGAGAACATTTTTAATTTTAATTTTCTTGTGTATTTTCCATCCTGTAGGTCTAGCAAAGTTATGCTTCTTATCCCATCATACACTATTAAGCTACTGAAATATTAAAAACAGAGTAGTTGAATTCTAATTTTCATTGAATTTCGGAACTCCTTGAATCAGTTGGTAACCATTTTTATTTAGATTATCACATGTATCGGTTATGCTTTCCTCCAGCTGTGGTTCACTGATCGACAAATAGTGTTCAACGAGCACGTCTTCATGGAATCCATTTGTCTACAATGCCCCTACTCTAACCAGGGTCAGTTCAAGCATCTGGTTTCCCTCTATGGTTGCTCACGCGACTAATTGACATACGTTTTCTATTGATTTTTAACATGATAGTGGCCGTATCCTCATCTGCGTCCCAGTCTAATGCTGAGGCACCCCCATCCTAGGAGAGACAGCCATGGTTGGGGACGGCCTACTTTCACAAAGATACTTGATGTGTAGAAGATAGATGTATTTCCGATTGTTTTATTTTTTCATGTACTCTTGTTTTCTCTTACTGCGCATCTCAAGATGGGCTTCTGCCACGCAGTATTTCGGTTGTGTAATATGTAGTTGCATTTTGTTCGTATGTTCAGAGCAGCCTTAGAGACAGCTTGGCTCACCGTTGTGGTTGTGGGGTGAGATGGTTTATCGGGTACTGAATAGGCAGGAATACCACCGATAATTTTGTAGTTCCACTCCATTTCAGACGTCTGTAAAACAAAATTGAATACCTTGGAGCAGCGTATTTTACGTTGTTATTGCATTCAATTACTAGAAAGTAGCAGTGGACGGGCGCTACCTGTTAAGAATTCATCCGAAGTGTGATCTAAATTAGACACTAAGACACCGAATCGATGCCACTGCCCACGCGAGTCAGTGTGCACCGCCGCTAACAAGCCAGGTGCAACAGCTGCCGTCGTGACTATGAGATTAGCCATATTATGGCCGCGGTTGCGCCCCGCTAGCGCTACTACGTAAAAGATAGGCCTGTCCTTGCACCACCGGTTTCCACACGGTTCCATCAATTATCTCACGTTCTAATAAGTCCGTCCGATAAATTGGCTATTTTATTGGGGTCGAAGTCACAATGCCTCAGCCCGTGGCAACGAAGTGTCGGCACAGTGTACTGCTTAGACCTGACTTAGTTTCAGCCAAGCCAGATGAATGTCCTGATCCGATAGGATGCAGACATAGTAGTTCCCACTCACAATTATTTGTGCTACCTGGATATATCTACATACTGCTCCCCTTCTATGCAACTTACTTATTAACGCAGTTGGACGATAAACTTGTCTTTGTAAGCACACTCACCTGGACAACCAGCCTGGCCACTCTTGGTTTTTCGTATTGCGATGGTGTGAATGACAGCGTGACACACGCTGGAACTCGATACAAGCTGTCCTTGTCGTCATGCCCAGCGGGGATTTTGTCTGGTGCCGCAGGAAGTACACCCATCTCGGGTTCCACCTTGAATTCCTTGTGATTGACCGGATATATCCACGCTCTGAACGGTTTTGGCTCCCTGGAAAAGCACATGCGATGCAGCATTACCAACTTAATTTTGTTGCTCCATTCTAACATCGCTTTTTCACCTGAACCGCTACACGCATGCGAACATGGCGGATGTGTTTCTGAAACTGATGGCCTTGAGATTAAATCTATTACTAGGTCACTTGTTCATCAGACTCACTCAGCACATCTTGAATGCCTTGACTAAACCATGATTGCCGTTGTGGGTGTGATTAATAAACTGTACATCGCAATAGTGGCACAAAGGAGGGTTGCCTTTCACTGTCCTGATTGTTTTTCAACCGCCTGCTCCTTGTATTTCAGCATAGAAATAATGTTCGCCACACCATTAATTCCTGCCAACTTCGTCGCAAAAGTTAAGGTTTACTCCGTATCACTGTTCATTACACCTATCTACAAGTCGTGCTGCTCAGCCGAACATCCGTATGTGGTACTGACCGTGGCGGATCGGTTCCTGCAGCGAGACTATGGAACGAATGGCTTTTACCGGACCCCGATACATCTGCAACGATTCGGGTGATAAGTTGGTTTTAGCTTAACTATCCGGTTTACACAATTCATCTTAATTTAATTTAGTTCATCTTAATTCAAAGCGTTTCTCACTAAAACTCAAATCCATTTATCCTCGCCGTCCCTGTGCAAGTCGGTTTCGCATTTAGAATTGCTGTACCGAAATGACATTCCCACTGGACCGGGTAGATCTCTTGAACTGGAACTTTAGTGCCTCCGAGGACATCTGTGTCTCTCGTACTCTCACTTTTGTTGTATTGCCATATGTACTGCTTCGTTTACTATACTTCACCCCGAACCGTGAAGAATTTTCCTTTAGGTCGCTCGTGTTTTCCGTTGGCCGACGTAGTGAATCTTATTTTTGGGTCGTACAGTGGTTTGATTACCTATGTGGTTTCCATAGGATGAACAACTGCACACCTGGTCCTAGGCTTCGGTTTCCAAAAGTGACGCAATTTCGTTTACTTCTACTCATATACTGTGTATAGGGGACAACCTCACTCACCTGTCCTGGCTGGTAAGAATTAGTTTTGCTTTGACCGTTCGCCAAAGACAATTTATCGGCATGAAAATCACGTCGTCCGTCTGTGGCCTCCTTGCTTCCACGCTGATGTCGAAGCTCCACACCGCTCCACTTTTAGATTTTATTGCAAGTTCTGCGTTGCATCTAAATTTCGTGTAAAAGAACAGCACTGAATCCCGAGAATTCCCTATGATTGGGTGCTAAGCTGCATTTGTATGTGATGAAAGCTGGTGTTGAAAATTGCACTCACTTGAACGGGTGAGGTGGTTTAAATTTTGCCATAAACAACAATTCGTTGATTCCTAAATCTGCTTTCACTTTGGTCTTTTTGAGCCTAATGTCTATCGACTTGGCGAGTAATCGGTCTCCATTGTATGGCTCATCTATCTTTCGACTTTTCTTCAGGCTAATTATACGTAGACTCCAGCTGTAGTTGTCCGATTTCTTTCGGCAACCCAATTCACTATTCGCGCCAATCTCCGTGCAGCTATCTTCCCCCAGAGGCTGATCTGGACTTGATGCACGGTTGCCGATCGAATTCACTGATCGGATTCGAATCGGTGAGACGCTATCCTTTGACGGTATTGCATTGTTAATTGGACCGAGTGTCTTCGATGTCAAACTCAATGGCGACAGAGTGACGTGTATATGATATCTGCTGACTGAACGTGCAACTCCAGTTATTGTCGGAACAAACTGGGCTTCAGAAAGCTTGCCTCTGGTATACTTTTGAACTAGATGCGGCCTGTTTGATAATCGAGACGACGAACTTGCCTCTGGAACTCCCTGTGGAATAGAACAGATGGAGCAATCTATTGTCTGACATCACAATTACTTTGTACACCATAATAATGTGATGAAAAACAAACCAAGATACCACTTGACCTAGCATATGTTGGAATGACCCGACTGAGTTCTTGGTGGTCGTTTGCTGCACATTAACCGTGAACGTGTGAACGCAGATCCTATCACGACAGCGACAACCGGTTACTTTTTCATATGTCAAATCATGAAGCTGAATCGCTTGTTCTCCTTTGTACCTTGAAACATAACTACACAAGCATAGCGTAAAAATTCTCCCTCTGGGCTTACTTTGATCGGCAGCAACCAAGTTATTCCAACAGAATCCTCTTCCATCTTGGGGCTACGAAGGGTTCTCATAACCACGGTGCATACACTACGGTATTCCCGCATTTCCGTCGGTGCAAACAAGACGGGTACTTGCAGGACTGCCTTGCTTTTGAGTGATAGTTCTCTGAAACAAGGATGTTTGAATAATTCATTTTAAGAGATTGGACCTCAGACAAAGTAGGGTGTGACTACACTTGCTTGATGATACGACCTATATATGCGTCTTGATACATGAGGCCGTATAAGTCGACTTAGAAAAAAATCCCCTTTTCGTGAGCTTACCGTAGACTCTTTCTCTCGGTACCAGGAACATAGTGCTAAGTTAAGCCTTCATTTAGTTGCTTCCGGATTTGTGAGCCTTGTTCCAGGCACTGAGCTTACCTGTTCTATAGCTAACAGTCAGCATCACTCTGTCAGCAGCCGGCTGTAGTCTAGTTAGATTTGTACGAATTGGCGCTATCCAATTTCCGCATGATCAACGTGGCACATGCACACTGCATTTTTTCATAATCCTCTCGGCTGAGTAACGTTGGTATTCCCCATAAACCGAGGAGATTTAATCGCAAGGAGTCATATTGGTGTGGCACTCTCTGTCCTCACTCATCTTTTAGAGGCCTCCGAGTCACCGTTGAGAGGTGCCCAAGTCGAAGAGTACTGAGAGCTTGCTGCTGATGGTAGTCGAGTCCCAACATTTCGAGGTCTCAAACGGATACGTTATGATGACGACCCATGGCGGGCATTTCTGCCTGTTACGAACTGCTGTATTTATGAGTCAAAGAGGAGGGCACGTGTCCATTCCAACGGAAAATATGTTTGCAAAGTGTAGGGAAAACCAAACGGACTTTTACAGGCCAAAAACCCAGGACCATATTGCAAATGGCTATTCCAAGCTGTGGTCAGTTCTGCAAGGCAAGTGGCTATATAAATGTTTATGTACACAAATTACAATTGTCCGGATTGTAGAAATACGTTCCTGCATTGTACATGGTCGCTTGCTTGGCAACTACACGCTTGTCTCTGGACTACGCATTCTGTTCCGTTTTCTGTGCACGGTTACAAAGCTCCGTTATTTTCAAGGGTGTTGTCTAACTTCGGTTTGAGCACACACTTTGAATAGGGTTAGCTTAGCCCATAACCCTATCATAATCAGTCATCAGACCCTAAGGATTACGCTTCTCTCAGAAGATGGTTGTACAGCCTTCAATTTCTTCCACCTGATATTGTTGTCTATGTAACCCACGTAGTCACGTGGAAATGGTTAGGGTACACAATAATCCGCTTGGTACGCGCCACAGCACATTGAACGATTAAGGCCAAGATTGAATCGAAGTAGACAGCTTACTTACACATGAACCAACTGTGGCTGCCTGGGCCGTTTGGCTGAAACAGATTGTTCTAAGTTCTGTCGGCTCATATCCATACTACTTGCAACCAACAAAACTAAGTCCCCTTCGTCCTATTAGGTCACCCTAGTTTCCACAATAGAGGCCGCTTGCGCTTCGTGTAGGCAATCACATTTAGCCGGTAATCAATGTCTTTGACATCACGGGCTTGTCCATGATGGCCACAAAGGTATTGTCGGCTAAAACCACTTCAAGCAGCCACTATGCTAAACTTTGATCCGAAATGTCAGCGTCCCTTTGTTGCTGTAGTTGGCAGCTCAGGTTGGCGAAATCGACATGGGACCGGTGGGCGGGAATACAATTGGACCGCCAATGCCAGCTGACCATAAACTCATGAACAAGGTGGCCGCAACAGGATTCCCTAAACATAGCACAAACGGGGAGGAGCGTTCTCGCAGGTCTGGACAAAAGTGAACATCAGTGCATGCACACCAACCAGCCTCAGTCGAAGATACAACGTGCAATGTGACTGGCCAAGTGTACTGAAGTCAGATCAGTGGAGAGAAAGTGAATCGAGTGCCGCCCACGTGAGCTGAACAGGATTGCACTGGTCAGATGGACAAGGCAAAATTGCCGCAGCTTAGCATGATCAAGGCTCTACCGGACTCCGGGCAGGACAGCTGTGGACTGAACCGACCATAAAGAACGAATAACACGGGCTAGTCCGTGTGCATAGGCAGATAATATGGGAGGTGACAACGAAACATGGCCAGTGCATAGCTGACATTGAAATGTCATTTCGAATGCATGTACGGTACGAATGCCTCTATGGTCCATGAGTGGGCTGCGTTACCTCCTGGCTACCAAGTGCTTTCTGCTTACAATATTCCATAATCATTCGTGCATTCGATTGAAGAAGTGGGTGTAGTGACCAATAACTATCCATGGAGCCCAAGTACTATTCCAACGCTTCCTCGCTTTAGAATACAGTTTGGCATTTCGGGGTTCAAGACCCAACAACTTTCATTGCAAGTGTCCACACGATGGCTCGTCCGTGTAAACTTAACAATCCCGGCAAGTAACTGACTAGCGATTAACATGCTGAAGTTGATACTACATGTTCTGTCCCAAATCTTAGTCACGAGAGCGAGTGTGGCTACATTTCCCGCTGTTCACGCGTCATAATGAAGTTAGGTGCGCTTAGGAAAAGGCAGCTATTATCGAGATAAGTGGCGGAAGGGTAAACGTACCTGTTAGAATTTGCATTCAAAATGCCCAATCCTCTGGATTGACCTAGAATTAGGTAAGTTCAACTGTGATGGTACAGTAGTGCTTCAGTATACTTCATTGAAACATAAATCCGCGCACAGAAACAATTGATATGTAGCGTAGAATGGTTTCAACTGGGATGTATGATGACAGATTGTTAGTAAATAGCTTCACCACATCTGCCTGAGGTTGTGTAAGTGGATGTTCTGCAAGCTCCATTATTGT
This sequence comes from Dicrocoelium dendriticum, assembly GCA_944474145.2. NCBI lineage: Eukaryota > Metazoa > Platyhelminthes > Trematoda > Plagiorchiida > Dicrocoeliidae > Dicrocoelium > Dicrocoelium dendriticum. The sequence continues at coordinate 36,383,691 of OX104062.1, read as the reverse complement.
ACATTTACTAAAACAATGTAAACACTTTTTTGAAAGCCGAATGTAGCACAGGACAAAACGGGATTTACTAGATGTATTAGTCCTGTGATCGCGTCAAAGAGGCCATCAGAGAATGTGTGATATTACCGCCTTCTAACCCATATAGCAGATGGCATCTACAGCAACCACTAACGATAACACATCACTGTACCTCTTATTTGTGCATCAGCCCGCCTAGCAACCGTATTGCTGGCATTTGCTTCCCTATTCCCATACCAGTTGATGCCCACACTTCGGACTACATTTAAGGTGGCCATTTAGATTCCAGTCCAGACGTTAACTAAGCCCCGAGTGTCTTCTTGGTTGCTTTTAGTTGTACGTGCGATTTTCCAACGCTAACAACTATGGCTGTTATGCTTACATGCAACCCATACTCGCGTATGTTCGTAGTGTTATCGTCCATTCCGTTTGTGGTAGTCCATACGCAAGTGTGAACAAATGCCCCCTCGCAACACTGCAGTACTGCAACTCAAAACCGGGACCCTTGGTATGTCAACTGATATCTCTACTCGCAGCGGGCGATGCTCGTCACCATGTGCAATGATTAAATAGAAACCATTTAGAAGCACTTGTAAGCGCCACGCTTCAGGTTGACAGACTGATCGCTTTTTCACTCGCATAACACCATTATCTGCTGTCTGGTGATCGCCCAAATTATAGGTCGCGCTAGCATCTATTCGTATCCTGCTACCTTCACACTTGACACATGGATCTTATCATCTCGTGTGACACCCCATGACTTAGTGCAGGTTGCAATATGAGGTCAATGTAGCCTCTCTCTCAAGTGCCTCTATACGCTCCATTGTATTGCTGCCGCCTTCAGGTAAGCGCACTGAGATTCAGACAAGTCATCAATGTTGATTCCGGAACAGCGGCAGCATGATGTGACATCCAAATCGCAAGGTTTGCGCAGTCAGCATTCTATGCACTGATGAATTGGTCGAGATATACTAGCGGTCAGAACGAATGATCAGGGAGAAATAAATAGTAACACACGACGGACTCGTAGGCAAGATCCGTACATCTCTTGGTGGGGCCTTCAAATTCGATCGTTGCTGTTCTCCTTGGATTATTTTACACCACAGACTGCGGATTCCATCTTTTATTTTCAACTTTGGAGCAATTTGCTTTTTCTGAACAGGTCTCAAGTTCAACCACTTGAAAACGTTACGTGATATTGCCTTAAATCCGTGCCTTATCAAATACGGCCATGAAGTCAGGAACACTTGCAAACGTATTACGAACAAATGCCTTGGAAAAAAGTGCAAGCATCGTGCTCACTGGCAAGCTGGCCTCAGTCGTTGTTCTGTCGACAAAGCGCAAGTCCCACTGATACTTTCCATTAATGTTTGCTCACTCTTTGGTAAAATCAGTGAACTCAGTGCCATTATGCAGCGAAATGAGTATATTACTACAGGAATTATTCTGTTACAAGAAAGCTGGTTACATACTGATGTGGAAAATGGTATAATCCAACTCGATGGTTATTTTCCCATCAGGTCTGATCGCCCTGGGAAGCCCCAGTTCCGTGGTAGTGGCGTTATAACTTATGTTAATCAACGTTGGTGCAACGCAGCAAGCATAATATTTACCTACTCAACAATTTCTATGAGCTGCCATTTAGTTGAGTGCAAACCGAAGTTCCTAAGTAGCTTTCGATCAGTCATTGTTAGAAACGTATACATTGCTCCTGACACATCCGCATCCGAGTTAAAGCTTTTGAAGACCAACTTTCTTCAACGCTACTGCTTAAATTAGATTGTTCTATCTGTATTGTTGCTAGCGACTTCACTAGAAAGGATATAACATTCTTGGAAACACTTGGCTTGGTAGACCCAGTGACTGTTTTGACCAGACAAGATGCTCGGACGATGTGTTCACAAATTAAAGACAGTTATTTGTCATACAAAAGCGGGCGCCTTTGAGCAGCTCAGACCATTGTATTTTAAAACTGTGTCTAGTCATCTACACCAGGTCTAATTTGTTAACGCTGACCAGACGGTCTTACAAGGTTATCAAACGGCGAAATTGATCCTTGGAAAATATCACGAGGCTCCAGACGATGGTTTCTTTAACTGATTTGTAGGTCTTCCAGGACGTGGACCTGTCGCTCAAATGTGATTATCTAACCGACTACATCAAATATTGCTTTGACATGTGTTACCCTGTTGAAACGATCTATCTAAGAGCAGATAGATTTTCCTCTCCACTACTAAAGCGACTTCGGAGGATGAAAGAATGGGACTACAAGACTGATACCCGTGTCAAAAGCCTAACCACGGCAATTAAATCGAGATAAAAAGACTAAACCAATTATACATCGAAGAAGTTCTAGGCAACCATAACTGTCACGATCTATGGGGGCTTCTGAGGCAGCTCTGTGGTAAGAGCGTTCGCAGTCGGAGGTAGAGGATGGGGATAAACTGAATTCGGAGTTTAGTTCCGCCTCACTAAGCTCATCTTTCTTGCCTTTCTTCATTAGCTCAAGTCCAGCCGTGCCCTTCGATCAAAGTAACGTCCACAAGGAACTCAAAAGATTAAAGGCAACAAAAGCTTGTGGTCCTGATGCTCTCTCACCTTTAGCTTTGAAGGAGTGTGCTGATTCTCTCACACTGCTTCTAACAGACCACTTGAACAAGTGTCTACGGGTGTGATCCCGAACATTTGGAGAGCGGCCAGTATTACTCCGGTACCAAAAACTGGATCTTAAAAGTACCACCCAATTGCATGTACATCTGTGCTCCCAAAAGTTTTCGTAAGATTGTTAATTCTGAGGATTTTTTCAACCGCTCCTGAAGACGATATCTACCAGTTCGCGTATAGACCCCAGACCTCCACATTGGATGCATTGGCATATGTTGTTCATTCTATAGCCCCTGGATTAGATCAAAAATGTAAATCCGTACGGCTTCTCTTTCTGGATTATTCGAATGCATTTGGAAGCCTGGATAGGTCAAGGTTGCTAAACCTGCTTACAGATCGTACTTACTTCACCAAGTTGAACGGTAAGAAATCCTCTGTCCTCCGTGCCGACTGTGGTGTTCTACAGGGAGCGATCCTATCAGTTTTTCTATGTTCCTTGTATGTTGAACATCTCCTTATACAAACCACGTTTATAGGGTGTAAGTAGGCTGATGATGTTATGCTGGGATGTATGTCCCCCATTAACCATGATTCCTCATTACTTCAACGTGGGTTGGAAGATCTGGTGGACTGGTCTTCATCCAGATTTATGATTAATGCTTCTAAATCCAAGGATGTAATAATTTCTTTTCTACGTGGCGACAAGTTGCAGTCCCTCATAGCTTCCCCCCCCCCAATCTTGCTGTGAATGAAAATCCCATACCCAGCTTTTCCATCGTCAAGTATCTCCGCGCTTTTTTGTCCCAGAACCTTTCTTGGTCCGCACACGTCTGTACAACTTTTCAAAAAGTCAGAAACCTTTCTTTTTATACTCTCAGACTTAAGATGCTTTCAGTACCTCGTACTTTAATATTCAGGTTTGCAACCTCTTGTATTATTCCCCATTGGCTATACTGTTCTCCTGTCATTTTCCCTGGTCAGCTTCAGAAATACTACATTCTTATTGGTGCGGTCTATAAAGCACATTGCTAGATGCACCGGCTTGTCTAGAGATTCTTTAGTTCCTTTGATCATTTCTAGACATCTTGGTGCCTGCCATTATTTTTCTTCTAAGGTACTAACTGATCGGTGTCAACCACTTCACAATGATCTTTCCAAACCCCTCTTTCTCTTCTACCCGTTCGAAATTCCGAATTTTATCCTCCCGCACGTCATCATTTCGTGATCCTGTTTTGCCTTATCTCTCACGATTGCTGGTTGACCCAGCGAAAGTCACAAACATGCTGCGCGAGTGCTTGTTGGAGTAACAGTTTTGGTTTTTTCCACTTTTCTACCCAAGCATGTATATTGCTATTATCATCCAGGTGTCCGCAGTGATGGTGTAAATACTGAAAATGAACCCATTAGGGTACATAAAGCTGACTTTGACTTGACTTGACTGTCTGGTGGTTCTACATACCAGTTGATTCTCGCTCATCTCGGACAAGAGACGATTGTACCGGGTGTGGTTACCTCCCTACACGGATAGCCTGCAGTTAATATATGAGACGGCATTCACAGCACACACCAACGATAAGTCATCATTGTTCCATTGTGCTCCTACTTCTTCGTTAAAGTGAACATAGCTATAATTCCCGTTCTTGCGCCGCGAACTTTAACTTAGCTGAGCTTATAGAAATCAGTGGATGTAATTGCATCATTTCCCTACTAACCTGTAAAGTTGCTTACTTCGTCTCTGCCATCTTTGTGTAATCCTTAATCTATCGCGCATGTAAGTTGCGCTTGGGTACCGTTTTACTCTAGACTGATTAATTACTGACTTGGTGCAATGTACTATTTTTATTGTACCTGCCTAGAACAGATGAGCCATATCTAACCTAAGTTTACTGGGAGTACTTAACCCGGTTATATTTCGCGATGACTTCACGTGTTGCCCACTACACTGTTGTACTCATCATGACCTATGCTATTCTTGCTATCTTCTCAAGTGGAGTCGATTATGGTGACATACCGAGACGGTGAGCTACGGCATCTTCCTCTTCGTACTATTATTCGGCCGCGATTCACATCAATATGTAAGCTCCATGGTATTACTCATCAGACTATGCTATCTACATCTGCTCCTTGAAATCGATTTGTAGATTACATGACCCTAGTTTGACCAGCTGCCCAATGCTAACTAGCACGACGCTTAGAGAGCCAGTGAATCGCAGGATAATGATTCAGTCCATGCATGAGCTCATTCGTATTGAACGTGCGCGCGGACTTTCCGAGCTAAGTGGGTGGTTGATCCGGATCAATGCTATGGTGGCAAGTTACTGCGCATGTTTCCAGCTCTATGGATACGCTTGAATCAAAAGGTTACCAGCGCCTGGTCGCTTGAAGTACACAAAATATGTAAACTTTGACGTTTGGAACACAATGTTCAATGATCGTCCCTCGTGTGACCATGTTGGACTACGCATCCGGAGAGAAATTGTCCTGGAAATTCTGGGCAAATGAATAACCCCGACAATTAACCGAGTAGCGATTATCATGATGTCGACAGTTTATGTTTCGCTCCACGAGTTAGTGATGAAAGTGAGTATAGTTATATTTCAAGTTGTTCATCAGGCATACTGAATTTACCGGGGCTTATGAAAATGCAAGTGCTAAGCGGATTGAAGGCAGAAGCGCAGAGTCGCCTACCAGAAGTTGAATTGGACATGGCCAATCTTCTGGATAGAATAAGAGAACGGCTAAGCTAAAACGGGACTGCTACGTCAGTGTCTTCGTACATTGAAAAGGAATCGACGCATAGAGACAATCGTTTTAGGAGCACCGAATGGCTGCACCCGAGAAGTACGATGCAGATCGGTACCAAATAGCTTATGGCCACAGCAGAGTACACATCGGTATTTACAAACGGTTGAGTACTTGGGTGACAGCCATGAGACGTCTTGGACATTTGCAAAACAATGCGAACACTGTTAGGAAGGCCGCATGGTTGGCGGTGGGTAACGGGATTTAGTTGATGTAATATTGTGGTGGTTGTCGTCCCGACAAGCTCGTGTGCGGCCAATATGTGGAATTGCCTCCTGTCAATGCTTAAGGTTGTGCAACAATCGTTCTTTGAGAATCTGCACGTACCACGGGCAGCCAATGAACGGACCGGTCGGCGACACGGAGAGCCTGAAGTGAACACTCAATCGCATTCGCACGCTGTGCGATCTCCCCATCAGCTTCTTCTAGCCAGACTGCACATATAGACGGCAACAGTTAAGTACACACTATTTTACTGTACCACTTGTTTATTTATCATTCAACCTAGTAACCGTACTGATAGCCGTTGCTTCACTGTTCCTATATCAGTTTCGTTAAGGCTGTCATTTAAACCTAGTCAGGCCAAGTTGTTAAACAAACCAGACTCTCTATGGTTCTGCGTGGAATGCACATCTATCCCACTGATAAAAAGCATGCTCCTATTATCTCAGAAGTACGACCAGCTACTAGCCGAGTTTGAGGAAATGGTGACCACCAAAATCATGAGGGTTGGGCTAAGCAAGCGGACTGTGCAACCCAATCCTCCCCCTTGGTTACTGTTCCTATCCCGCGAAGAATTGCTACTAACACCGTAGGCAACGCGACACCTAGAGTCCGGAACATCAACAGCTGTCCCAATACCACAGGCGGCTCACATTTGACTAATGCGGTTCCCAGTTCGGTCTGAGTAACTACACGTAAGGCCACTTCCAACATTCCGAAGGAGTGCGTAGAAAAAGAGCAAGCCGGTACTAGCGAAAGTTGGGTTACGGTTGTTTCCAAGAACAGCCGTCAATTAAAATTAACATCACCTCCAAATGGATCGGATACTGAGGAGCGTAGCGCAGTCTTCCTAGTGCAAGCACCACGGGTTTCCTGCGTTACATCTCCGAGTACTTCAATTACTCACGGCGACATGTCGAAAGGTGTAAAGAAACAACTACCTGTACTGGAGCGTACTGTGCTCCAATATCCCAGAATCAAAGTCGACATCAATAAGAGGCAGGCTGCTAGATGACCTCCACCAGTGGGATATTATTAGTAACCTAATCGGAGTTACACTGAAACCTGTACACGTAGCGCGTATTACGCGACATGCCAACTCTAAGCATTTCGGACAGCCATGATTTCTGCGCGTTATGCTGAACTCCATCACTGAAGTGGAATCAGTACTACTGTCGACAGGTGGTCTCAGAAATGAGCACTGATCTGTCCGTATCTTTCCAAACATTCCATGGGTGAGCGTTAACGAGTTAACAGCACCTTAGAAGACTATCGGAACGAAACTTCAACCAGAACAATACTATTTCACGGGGTTCTTGAAACTGAAGCATGTGATGAGCATGAAATAATAGCCCGTGATAAAGAACAGTGGTGTTAGATACATGAAACACTCTGCTTGAATGACGTGTTAGCGAAATCCGTGTCACGACTGCGTACCTCACCGAACTACAAAGGAAATGGGCCGGGAGTGTTGAAAGTGGTCCCTCAGGCAAAACATATGGTAGCACGGCTGCTAAAAAGCTGGTATATGTTCCGTTGCAGGTTACCATCTGAGCTTCGGCTGAAGACAGTCAGCGATATGCTTCCTAGAGATGATATACCACTCAAAGAACCAAGCGCGATGCGATTTATGTGAGAAAATGCACCAGTAGTGTATCGAATGAACCCATACAACCTGTAGAATATGATATTGACCAGACAAATTACACTGTATGTAGAAGATTAGACACGGGACCAACTACGCGGACTATGAATACGACGTTAAACCCTGCACCAAGCACACACCGAAAAAACGATTAGTCGCCGGCCACTTACTGATCAGCGAAACTTCACGTATAAATTGCACAACCACCGAAACATTGTTTAAATCTGAGAAACTTTCATGTATGTACACTAACGCCCAAGGGCTCCTCAGTAAAATTAACGAACCTCGTCTACGTCAGGTTGCGAATGGTTGGGACCAAATTTCTATTACCGTAACTTGGTTACACCAAGGGGGTGACTGATGCTGAGGTTGAGATGGCCGGAATGTCACTCATCCGGAACAACCGCCACAGCAGAAGAGGTGGGGTCCTACTCTACTACCGCAGTGATCTGCAATTTGCAATAGTTGAGGACTTGGAAACTCACGTTCTCGACTCACTGTGGTGCCGTCAACTAAGACACAACGACGCATGTCTCGTAACTGTCGTTTACTGCCCCCCAACATCCACTCCGTAAGTGGATTCCCGCTTGATACGTGGCCTGAACAGAGTAACACTCACTATGTACAACCACATTCTCAACTCCGGGGTCTTCAATCTACACGATCTTAAGGTCTCGGCATCACCCAGTGAACAGCTCGAAGCAGATTTGCATGAACTGATTGCTAATATTCCCTTGTACAATCATGTCACCACGCCCACTAGATTCAGGACAGCAAACAAACCGTCCATATTGAACCTTGTTCTCACGGATGAAGAGCTCATGGTTGACATGTTATTGATGGATAGTCCATTAGGTCTCAGTGACCATGTAGGAATAACGCTCAACTATGTATGTTATGCGGAGTATCCATCTTAACAATCGGAACTAACTCATACAGCCACACGCTACTACGTATTGAAAGAACTCGTCGACGCAGCTGCTCGGGAATTCTCAAACACTACTCCCCTTGACAACGTTTGAACAGAGTTCGTTGATAAACTCAGCGACATCGTCAACAGAGCATCAGAGATCAAGCCCCTTCGTCCCGCAAAAATGCTTTCAATTCTAAGAAGCAGGACTCGAAAATACCTGGCGATAAGGGATGCAGCATGGCGTGCCTACAAGATTAACCCCGACTCAGAGACTTGGGGTAATTTCCTGACTCATCGTAACCATTGCACTGCACTTGTCCGTGAGGACAAAGTAACTTACCAACAGTGCCTAGTCAAAAAATTCATGGCAAACAACAGACTGCTGTATAGGCATGTCAATAAGCTTCGTAAAGTGAAGCATGGAATCCCTCCACTTTTCACGACAGGCGGTAGAGTACAAAGCGCCGAAGAAGCAGATAATGCCCTGCGGACACAATACGTCAAAATTTTCGAAATCGCAGCGTCTACTTGTCCCATGATGTCATACACATTACCGAATCCACTGTTTACACACGTAATTTTTAACCCGTCAATTGTGCTAAGGAAGCTACTCTCATTGAGCAATCATAGCTATCCGGAAGCAGACAACATCCGCCCGGAGGCACCGAAGGTTGTGGCTAACAAGCTAACTGAACCACTGTCACAGTTCTTCCAACGGTGCTTTGATGAACAACAAGTCCCCACCACGTGGAAGCGTGGCATTATCATCCCAATTTTTAAAGGCGGTGGCCGTTCAGAGCCTGCAAACTATTTCCCAGTGACTCTCCTCCTTGTGCTCAATAAGGTGATGGGAGCAGTCGTCGTGGATGCTTTAATGGACTACCTGGAAAAATGCAACATCTTGGCACCGGAGCAGCATGGCTTTCGTCAACACCGGTCATGCACCACCAACCTACTGATTGCACGAGGTAGTTGGACGGAAGTGGCTAATGATGGGGTGGGCGTTGACGTCATCTAGCGGGACTTCTTCAAAGCTTCCTACCGGCTGGATCACCGCACCCTACTTCACCGACTACAGAGCTACGGAATCGGAGATCCTATACTTGGTTGTATTGGCAGCTTTCTTCACCAACAGAAGCCTCAAGTACGCGTTAAAGGATCACTCTCCAACCCGAATGAGGTAGAATGTGGTGTCCCCCAATTCTCAGTGCTGGGACCGTGCTTATTCCTGGTGTTTATCAACGATGTGGCAAGAGTTATCTCCTCAAATTTCCTGCTTTTCGCCGATGACGTCAAGATATGGCGGGCAGTTAGAAACAATGGAAATCACATGGCCTTAATTGCATTTATGAATGGTCAAAGAGGAACCTGCTCCAGTTGAACATAGCTAAGTGCAAGGTGATCCGTCTGCGTCACCAGCCGGTGAGCGCTTACAAGCTTGGAGACCATACCTTGCAGAAGGTCTCTCAGGAGTGTGATCTAAGTGTACTGGTACAGGTAGATCTCGGGTGTTCAAAACAAGCAGAGTAGGCGAGTAGACCTGGCAATCAACACTTCGGTCTGCTTCACAGAGCCTTCGGTCGGTTTGAACCATCAATCTTTCCCCAAATGCTTAACGCCTACGTGCGACCGCAAGTGGAATTTGCTATCCAGCCGTGGCAGACGTGGTAGAAACGGGATCTCGTTGTTCTCGAGACTCCTCAACGAAGGGCAACCAAAAACGTCAGGGGCCTATTTCATCTGCCATATCAGTTTAGACTGAAATCGCTAAGAATGTACACCAGGCGATATTGGCTTTTGCTGGGGGATCTCATAATGATTTACCAGATTCTGAAGAATCCAAACCACATTTGCCGTCCGCTGCTGGATTTGAACCACAACACTAACCTAAGAGGTCATCCTCTGAAACTGACAATACAGTATAACCGGCTTGAATGTCGAAGAAATTTCTTTTCTCTCCGCGTGTGCCAGCCATGGAACGCCCTGCCTAATTATGTCGTCTCTGCTCGCAATCTGGCGATATTAAAAAAACGAGTTGATGATGAGTTATTTCATTTACATTTCATTTTATGAATCGTTAGCCAGGAGCTATAAAACGCAATCAAACGGTGTCTTACCAGACTCCCAACTAATGGATTTATAAATTTATGTGTTTAATACGAGAACATCTCCGCTGTTCTACATAAGTTTATGGTGAGTCCACCAAAGAGCTTTTCACTTTAGCATGCAATTAATTTTCGCAATAATTTCCATCACACGGCACCTGTTAAGCAATGCCTTTTACCAGTAATAAACCATTGTTCCATTGTAAATGTTAGAGAAAACACCAACAGTTCATACTGGGTAGCTATTCTCATGCCTACAAAAGTGGCTGTTAGCCTAACCTCCAAACAAAACCTATACACGTTTTTAGTACTATTGTGCATGAGGTTTAATCTGACTCTATTCAGTTTGTGGAAGTTCATACTGAAGTTTAGACAACGCATGTGCATCTGCTGGATTCGTACTGCCACTAGACATGGATGACGCCAATCCATATATATATATATATATATATATATATATATATATATATATATATCGATTGAATTTGATGAGCATACTCATGCCGTTTTTGTACGGCTAACTTAGTGCAGAGAAGTGGCGCTGTGGCAAAGCGAAAATGACATTACCAGAGCATGAAGAAGGTGAGTTGATGACAAACTCATGTTGATTTCAGGTGTTGCGAATGCAAGTCAGATTTGATTGATGCGAACTCCGTGGACTGATCATAAGGGCGGTTACTCAGGTGCAGGAGAAGGTACTATTGCACGAGGAATAGAAGTATGATGCGTACGCTCCCATTCGATTTACTAATCCAGACCGATAAGACGGTGAATGTGGTACGTTTACCTTGGTGATGAGTATTTTTGCGTTTCAGAACCAAATGTTGATTGTGCTGCCCGGTGTGGCAGTGCCTGTTGTGAATGTTGACAAGGTACCTACCTGTCTATTACGCTCCACCTTGATTGTTGGCTCCAGGAGAAAGTTGGTCGTTGCTGGAGGGCACGGAGTGCACCGTCCTCGTGACGGTGCTGGGCTCAAAGATTGGTTCCATCCTGTGTGGAACGGGCTATGGCATGGCCACCGCCTTGTGTACGTCTGGTGTGAATGATTTCCCAATTAGACCGGAATGCTTCCGTTCTGTTTGTTGTAGGAGTTTGGTCCGGCTCCGCTGATGAAATGTGGTTCTCATCCACATGGCGCCCGGTCTTATTTCTTCAGATTTATACCGGATATTGGGTGTGCGGGTGGAACTGTGGGTGGTGCAGCGCGAGGGATCCATTGTCCCTCTGTAGGCGCAGGCGTCCTGTGGCTAGCCACAGTGGCAGGCAAATCCGGATACGGATGTCGCCAATCCATGGTACATAAATAAAACATTTTAATTCTCAGTGCGGTACTCGACACTTGACAATGATTTAGTTGCTTCAGAACATGGTGTACTTGGTTAAGATGTGAAGAAATTGGTAGATGCGCCTCACCTCCTAGCGAACGACATCAAACGTAGTAACGCTTTATCTTTAATATTTTAATCCTGGTGATGCATATACTGGTTTACACTCGCACCATAAAAGGGTTGGGCCAGCGAGAGCGTTTTGGATTTCAGGGCTAAATAGCTACGTTATCAAGAGTTGCTCGGCCGACAAAGTCACCGAGCTCACCTGTCGCTTTCCAATAGCAGCTTAAATGAGTCTGATGTTGTTGCCTCGTTTCTCGTGTTATCCGAACTCTGTACACTTCCTTCCGTTAAGTGTACATTTTGAGTCCTCATCCGTTCTCCCTCCAGGAACCCTCTTTCAGATTCTTCAAATTTTATCACCGCCTGCTCTTTGAAGTAGATGTCAACGGTCACTGGACTTTTGAAAGGGTTCGGCACGGCCAACATCGTCGTCGTAGCTGCTCCCAAAGCTGCGTGGATGCAGAGAGGATCACGCGGTTGAGGAGGTAGACCGATGCCACGTAGGAGAAATGTCCATTTTTGGAGCTGCGTTAAAAATGGGTAGTATAATTAAACTATCGCGTCGTTCCTTCATCAGTTGACATGATACAAGAGCTTAAAATAACCCGACTAGCTAAGTGGGTATGCACTGGGGAGGTCTTGTTCTTTCGCGCAGTAAACAAGTACAATACAAATGCACTGATAACCAGCTACACTAGTAGCTGCAGTAATCACTGGTTAGGGCGTGCATGGTGCGTAAAACGACACGACTTTCACCGCTTGGTGCTTGCTTTTGAGATGAGTCGCATCTCTTTGGAATTAGCATAAGTTGGCGTGTTTCGTGACTATGTGTTCATCCAGCTCTGTTGATGAAACGCGGCTACCAACTATATGTCTCCTGGTCTTATTCTTTCGAGTTTAGGCTGGATATGGGGTGTGTGGTTGGAGCTGTTGGTGGGGCAGCGCAAGCCACCCATGGTCCCTCTGTAGGCGCAGGCGTCCTGTGGCTGGCCGCAGTGACAGGTAAATTTGAAACCGGATGACGCCAACCACAACCATATGCCTCCTTCATTTGAGTACGTCATACAGCTATGCCATCGAGTCAATGAGTAGCTACTCGTCCGGCCGCTGGCATGCCATTCATGAACCGGATCAACAGAATCTGATTCGTTCCATTCATCTTACAGCAATGCGTTGCAGGTCACTGTGCTTGCCATATTTTGTTTTGGGCTGAGCGTATGTCTCTTCTTGCGCCTTTTCCTATGCAATTGCTTAATCGTTCACTGTGGCGCAGCGGTTAGCCGTGCGCTACCGCCCCATTCGGCTTATCCTTAACGTTCGGGAATCGTTTGTTCTTTTGATTTAATGCTCAGCCAAACTTTGTGTAAGACTACAGGGGCACAATTATCTATAAGTCAATAACCCCGTTCAGCGTCGTTGCTGCAACAGGAAACCTCATCTACCATCCGGAACGCATCATGTTGCAGAACCGGTCAAAATCAACCCTTAGCTTCAAGATGACGGCGCATCTCCCTTCTATGGTTTTTTAGCCAGAAGGTTCCATTTAGGTCACCCTCCTAAACTTCATTTGTGTATCAGCTAGTCTGCAACCACCTGTCAAAAATCATAATGTGGACCATCAGGACATTTCCATGGACTCCAACGTTGTGAGTTACCTTGTTCGAGTAAAACGTGATTTCCCCTTCGTGCGCTTGTTCACCAATATCGCATGGTGTAAATTTGACACCAAGCCTCAGAGTAGATTCTGCCTCCAGAAATACATTCATACACGTGGTATCTCTTGATGTGTTGTATCCCGCGGTCTGCTCATCGTAGTTCATTGGCGACGTCTCGAAATCATCCTCCTTACAGGTGGGGCTGTGTTGCGAGCGCGCTGAGTCCAATACGCTTTGTTTGCCAATCCTACTCGAGTGTCTGGACGAAATGCGTGCCAATTGCTTTGTTGTTACACCCATATGCAACATGAATACTTCACAGTTTGTCAGCTGCGGTTGCAGTATATATGATTCACCGGTTGGATTGGACAGCACGAGACTGGTAACCTTTGACCTGTGGATCAAATTTAGGGAATTCATCTAAGCTGACATGTATTCCATGTTTAGCGGGGTGTGATTCAGCTAATTATCACGCAAGTATTATTTATTTGCTTAGCAATTTCAGCCAAGTTGTCAGAGTTGAAGGATGCTGCCCCTGCTATCGACCGCTTGCTGACGAGGCGAATCTATGTGGTCCTATAGGTAATGTTGCCGATTGTTCAGAGACATGGGGCTGCCGTTAGTTGGGTGGAATTGATAAATTCACTCCGGTTAACGGAATTATCTGGTAGCCAATATAGAAGGCCATGAACAATTCTCTATGCATATACAGGCTTATCGTCTTAGTGGATGTAAAGCGCGCACAGAACCGTTTATATAGTTTTTGTTCACCGTGTCCAGTTTTAACAAACGGTACCGCTCTTCTGCAGTCCTGTGCCAGCTATGTTGACACTACACTCACGAAGGTGACGCTGAACACGTCGGTGTGGTGTCAATGTTTAGATTGTCTCCAACTGTCCAAGCGACACCGTCTATCACCCTGGTACTCCTCACCTCGGTCTTCCGATGGAAGCAATGCCCACTCTGATAAGCGACGTGCTGTTATGAATGACAATTCTTCGCTAGTAGCGAGTAATCAGCTCATACACAGATGACCAACTGTCCGATGTCTTGGCGATTTTTATCCTAAAACCTATCTGTGGACTTCGTTGAAACGTTTCGTAAGGTTAGAAGGTCATCCTTTTACGTCTTCAGACTTAAAATGCTTTAGGTAAATCGTGGTTTGCTTTTTACCTCTGTGACCGTATGCATTCTGCCATACCGTTTCCCTGCACTTTTCCTTGGGTTACTTAAAAAAGACCACACATTGGTTTTTATGGTCCATAAAGCTTATTTCTAGATTCAGTGGATTGTCTAGAGATGCACAATGCTTTTGTTGTCAACAAGCATCTAGACGCCTGTACCAGTTTCTTCCAAAACCAAAAGTACTCTTTCCACACACTATTTTGTGATCCATAGAAAACGCTGTTCCATATGCACGCTCTATTTTATCATACTGCATCTTACCATAATTCAACCTTATCGTACTGTCACGCTTACCTGTCGACCCAACTCAAACCATCCATATGGAGTACGATTGCTTGCTGGGCTGATGTGCGTAGACACGTTCCATTATACTTTATCTGTACTTTTGAACACACGTCATGTGTCTTCCCATTTCATTTGATTTGTTCTGCTTACCGGAATAATCTTCTATTAAATTTGCACATTGCTTACGGTAATTGTGCTTATCTTCGGTAACTTTATTGCGTTTGTAGCATTTTCTGAGTCACTTCTGGGCATTTTTTGCTTATCGTGGATTCGTTGCTAACCAACATATGCTAATTTAGGGAAGAGTTATATCTGCATAGCCGTATTCTTTAACATAAATATTTTATTTGTTACTGTTATTTCAAGTGATTGGCTGTTGTTTGATATCCCCGGTGCGGCTGCGCTTGATGTGCAAATTGACAAGGTGTCTGTCTGTCTGTCTATTACCCACTACCTCGTCCATACTGTCTCTAGGACATAGTTGGTCGTTGCTGGAGGGACGGAGTGCACGGTCCTTGTGTTTGTGCTAGGCTCGAAGAGTGGTTCCATGCACTTGGTGTGGAGAGGACTACGGTCCAGCCACCGCCTTGTGTGCGCTTGATTCCCCAAATACAGCGTGCTTGTGTTTGCCTGTGAAGGAGTGTGGGCCGGCTCCGTTGATGAAACGTGGCTCCCATCCACATGCCTCCCGGTCTTATTCCTTCGGGTTTACACTGGATATGGGGTGTGTGGTTGGAGCTGTGGGTGGTGCAGTGCAAGCCATCCATGGTCCCTCTGTAGGCGCAGGCGTCCTGTGGCTGGCCCCAGTGACAGGCAAATCCGAAACCGGGTGCCGCCAACCATAAGTCTTCCCATTCGCAGTGAGAGTGCTGAAAATGTGGTCACCCAGGTGCATGGAACCCCCACATACGTGATTTGAATACAAGTAAGCGAATCCGGAATTCGGCCATCCGCCTTCGCTCATAGTTTATACCGCATCGGTATACCAGTGTCGCCATTGAATCGCGTTCAGCTGCACACTCCCTTGGAGATGCTTGTGCATATTGACGAAAGTTCCAGTGCTTGACTCTGCTGCCATTGTTGCCACTCATCGTTGATTCGGCGTTTCATGATAGGTTAGAAGTAAGCAGTTATTTTGGAACCCCCGTCAACGCCGGTAGAGGTGTGTCCCCATGTTCACTTTCGATGTTTCTTAAACATTTACCGATAGATTTGGATCATTGTGAAATAAGTGGAAGGGATAAGGGGTAGACGGAGCGGTTCATACCTCCATAGAGCCAGTTAGAATCAATTGTTAGTTGCGACGTGTCGTTGCAGCGAACCAACGCAGTATAGCCGCTAGATTAAAACCAGTGGAAGTAATTTGGTGAGGCACACATTAACTTATACCTTAGTATTGTATAGTTTTGAAATACTAACTCCTGAGTATCCATATGTATGTTGTACTTATCTGAATATTCCGGTACGCATATCCATGAGAAATCGACTGATCAAATGGCTCACGGGTAATCTTATCTACTTGATTGGCGCTGCTCTGAAACACAAATTCTGTTTGATCGAGTAGGGTAACTCACTTGCCAAGCTCGCATTCTATGGGTGGGACCCAAACGGTTCTTGGTCTTGTTCCAGCCAATTTCAGCGCGATCCAAAATTCCCCACAATCTTGGTGATAAAAGGCAATACTGCAATTTGTAAAACAAACAAAACACATATGCGGCTTGGAATCTAATTGCGACGAAGCAAATCGAATCATACCGAAATCCGTCTACTCATTAGTAATCAAACCGTAAAACTGTTTAAATTCAGGTAGAAGCTGGCGCATTTAAAATAAAATGCCATTTTTCACCTTTGGGTAGGAAATACGAAGAGTGCTAGATAAACATTTGCCATTTACTGCAAATTAGCTAGACCGAGATGATCAACATAAGTGTCTTGGTTCTGGCAAAAAGGATCAGGGAATGTGTCGACAGTTTTGGCAACCGTTATGGGATAAAATAAACAGAAAATTTTCTTTGTCCGATGAACCTGTATGTAGGATGCTTCAAATGTTTCTCCTGTGCTCTGTGATGTTACCAGGAAACTGAAAAGCGGCAAAATGTCCACCAGGATTAAACAAAGACTTATAAATGTCCTGTTGTATTTAACCCCTTTTCTCATGCACCAGTACCTTTGCCTCTGGTGGGGCTGATTTTGATGAAGATAATGAGGTTGTCTGATGCACCATTTTGAAATATATTCGGAACCGATTGAGCACTGGTTAATTCAGAAGGGTTTGAAAACAATCGGTTAATATTTTTGGCCGACCACATGTCGCTTTTGCTACAAAAGCTTCGTCAGGCCGAGTGAATTGGTATATACCTGGCTTGGCATTTATAGCACACTGGGAGCATAACCACAATAAACGAAGGATGTGGTAGAGAGTAAGCATCAGCATAGATCGACGCATGGTCACAAGTCTCAATGTGCTACAAATGCCAAGACAATTATGTACCAGCTCACTCGGCCTGACGAAGCTTTCATATCAAGAACGAAATGGGGTCAACCAAAAATATCAACCGGTTGTTTTCAAACCCGTACAAAATGTTCTGATGTCTCTGGTGTTATTTTAATGCATGTTCTCAATTCGGGTCGTCGTGCAGCCCTCCTAGGATCAACAAAGTCTGAGCTAAGAGCAGAAAATGGGCATATTCTACCGTGTATAAATTTGGGTTCTGGTTCCAACGATACACCACAATCGCGCCGTGTTGTCCGCCTGCTCTGCACTCAATATCCTGTCCGCCCTGGTTTCACTTTTGCTGCAGTTTAGTTATACGTTTCGCATCGCCCTCCACTGCGGATAAGCCTGCAGACTTGAATTGCGGCAGCAGTCGACCCGTTCTGCTGATACTGTTGTTCCTCAAGGTGCAGTCTGTTCACCGAGTTGTTTTCTTAGTCGCACTCGATTATGTCGGATGACGCTATTCCAGATTTTCAGTTTAGTGCTTATCTCTCCCCTACGACTTTCAACTGTTTCTCCTCCAAGGTCCCTCAGTTCTGGGTATTGATTCAACCCATACTTAGCCTTCAGACGCTAGAGGTAAATGCAATTTTCCTCCGCGATCGTAATAACACTTACGTCGCAAAATATTTTTGCAAACGGTCTCGCATAAGAGCAGTCGAAGTCCCTTCTGGTTGTAGGTAAGCTTCAGTTGCTAGTGGCAACATCGTCGTTCTCCGATCGAACAAACGCTAAGCTGGACTTGTTCCCATTTCAACGGAGGGTGTGTTTCTCCGTTCGAACAACGCGATGTATTGGTTTTCGTGTGTCACTCTAGTTTTAATAAGCTATTTTTGCTTCCTTGATAGCTGACGCAGCTTTTTGTATAATTGGCTATATCACGAGCCGACGAATCAGTGGACAAAATCCCGGTACTTGCTGAACTGGCGGAATTCTGCACCCTCAAATTGTGGTTCGCTGTCCGAAATCACCTCCTTCGTTATCCCATGTTTAATGAATTGGTATCCTAGCTTGTTTGCGACGTCTTGCACGCTGGTCGAGTAAGGGTAGCAATATCGAAGTAGTCAACTAAAATGAAGTAATTTTTCCCGCTGAGTGAAGAAGTTAAAAGCACCCTTTTGCCAAAGCCTCTACGACTTCAAGAAGCATCATTAGCTACTTCGGTTGGCGCACCTCATGTGTTCGGCATACTACTCAGTTCGAAAGATTCCCGGTCAGAATATCATTCCTCAAGCTCTCGCTATGCAGTTGTTGACACCAAAGTGCGCAATGTTCAAGATCCAGTATAGAGTGCTACATTATCTTCAGTACAAGTTTTCAGTTACCTTTAAGTATTAATCTTCCTCGAGTTCTGAGTTCGTATAGAAAATGTAAAAAAGGAGGAAACTCCTTGATCAGCAACTTGTTACTTCCGGTCAACCGTCCGCCTGAGCAGTTTGCATAGCTCACCCAGATGAACTTCATCATTAGACAATTTGTCAAGTTCAGCCTTCAGACCAACAGTCAGTAACAGAGCATGTGTGCTTGTTCGGTGACAGATACGCGTTTAGTTGATGGTAATAGTCATTCTTCACCGAGTCCGCGCTGCAATTTGTGAAGGCGTTGGCAACGATGAAATATAGACACCTATTGGCCCGGCGAGACTTTGAAGCTTTGGACGACCCAGTCAGTCGAATAACGCGCATCCGGCTGTTGATGTGCATCCATTCGATAAAGGCAACTTCAGCCAAAGGGCTCAGAGCAATGCCCACGCTTGCTTGGCCAGCATTTGAACCTGCATTATCGCCGGATAGACGCAGTGAGAATGTACCATCGGTGTCACATGGAGGAAATCATAGGGTGAGCACGAAGCCCGGGTCTTACAGGCAGATTTCCGATAAGCAAATACCCCTATCCACCCCACTCGACGCAGCAGATAAGACGCCGTTGACTATCCTCATCGACAGCCAGAACATCACTAATCATTTATGGAAGAGTTGATCATATTACCTAGGCTGAATAATATAAGGTTGTTAGGGCCGCTGAAGTTGGTTGTACACATGGGCGCCGCGGAGTTTTGAATCACCATGTGCTGGATAATACTTTCGTTTCGGATTACGGTGTTATAAGTGTTTTTCTGTGTGAATTGTGCACCAATATTCGTCTTTAGGTGTATTTTTCAATCGGTGAATATTTGGTGGATATTCTTTGGCTAATTCCGGAGATCTGTGTCCGCCATCTTGGATTTGCTCTACCTTGTGACGTCTCAGGCCACTTGTGCTTCGTGTTCGAAAGTTGTTGGACATAAGATTCATGCACTTTGGCGCTTCGGCTGTGATGTTTTGTTCCATAGTTCGTGGACTGGCTTATCCGTTGACGTGTTTCGAAAATCTCTCGACATCCGACATCGGTTTTTCCATGTCATATGTGATGAATGTCGTGGTGCAAGACATCAAAATACACAGCGAACGCCAACAACTACGGGAAAATCTCGCTTCCAGACAGAAACAGACCGTTCACCATGTGGGGCCAAACGTCCTCATGAAAGTACCTCTGTTACCTCGCCTTCCCTTATCACTCCGCGATCTGCACCACCAACAGCGTCTTCTACCCCGGCAGAGCCTCAGGTTCAATGGCCCCATCGAGTGAAGACTCAGAATCGGAACCTACGAAATGTGACTTCACTGAACGGTCCGTGAATTTCTCAGAACACGTCGCGTTATCCGGATACCCTTGTTTCCGATGCGACCTAAAATCGAAGACTCACGATAGTGTTCTGCTGTACATAAAATCGTCACTAGCTGGCAAAGTTACCAGCACCTATCGGAGCGAGGATAACTTATGCGAGCAACTGTGGTGCACAATCCGCCTCAGACACACAGAACTAATAGTGGGTGTTATCTACCGTAGCCCAGTAAACCGTTGTTGTGAATGGTTACCACATATACAGCAACACATGAGCCACCATCATTTCTTACTGATGAGGGATCTAAATTGACCTAAGATATTCTGGCCAGACGTTCGGCTTCTTCCCAGTCATGGTGACGTTGAGATTCAATTCCCTAAAATGGCTATTGAAATCGGGGCAACGCAACTTGTCATCCAACCGATGTGCGTAACTCCGCACTCGGCATCTTGTCTAGACTTCAAGTTTACGAGCTGCGAGCAGAAGCTAAACGAGATCAGAGTCCTCGAACCTCTAGCGAACAGTGAGCACTGCTCCATTTTGGCAAGCACAGAACTGCCGTTACCGTATTACAATCAACGGAAGCCGACATTCAACTATTGGAAGACGGACTTCAACGGGCTCGTCCAAGCCTCAAGTCAGACTGATTGGACAATATCCCCAAATGCGTCGCTTGAGGCTTGTTGGTCATTAACAAAAGGGCAGCTTAACTCGTTGTGTACTCGGTTCGTTCCCCTGAAGTATTCAAAAGTCGGACCTGCCAAACCTCATTGGTATGATACGGAATATAAACAGTTAGCCTGACGGCGTCGCAAACTTTGACATAGGTACATCAGCTTGGGTTGTGATGAAGATTACACGATGTACAAGGAACAGCGTAATTTATGTAAGGCAGCGAATATCAAGAAACGCCGGCAGTTCGAAGAGGAGCTAGCGTCCTCGGCAACAATTGTACCCAAAAGAATATTAGCCTACTTGAAACGCCAACTGAAACCCGGGGGCTGCCCGGTTCACCCAGCTGCGTCAACAGAAAGAACTCGCACCGGCTTTGCACACAAACGCTCTATTCCCATGTCGCACGCAAAGTACAACTAACTGTGTGTTTAAAAACGCACCTGCTCACTCGATCGATCGCCTGATCGAGCACACTGCGGCAGGCGATTCCATTATCCCCAGCCGCCAGCCCCATCACAGGGACTTGGATGGACAGACGCACAAATCAAGCGCGGAGCGCGCGGACGCCTTGGCTACGCACTTCCTCACCGTATGTTACAGTAAAACGGCGGCTGTTCCATTACCGGCACAGGTTGCGCCAGTCTTGCTCGACAGCCTACAGTGTGATGCAGTCGAAGTGTCTCAGCTACGCGTCAACCTCGATGCTGCAAAAACCCCCGGACCAGACGGACTTCACGCACTAATACACAAGTCCCTATCGAATATCATCTTACCAGCCTTGACAAAACTGTTCAATAAATCACTCTCTGAAGTATCTGTCCCCAACGACTAGAAATGCTCGATAGTGAGACCGCTTCCCAAGGATGGTGATCCGAGTAAAGTATAGAACTATAGACCTATCCGTTTGACTTCGATATTATTCAAAGTTCCCGTGAAGGTTATGAAAAAGTGTCTGCTGTCATCCTTTGTGTCAATGGACATATTGACGCCAGCGCAACACGGCTTAAGATAGGGCTATGCTGCATCATCAACTTAATGTACGCAAGCCCCCAATGGGTACGAGGTCTCAACGAACGGAAGGAGGTTGACGTGGTGTACATTGACTTCGGTAAGACGTTTGACAGAGGGAATCACGAAGTACTCCTTCGTAAACTGAGGACCTACGGAATCGGTGGTACGCTACTTCAGTGGTTACACGAATTTATTGTGCGACGAAAGTTTAGATTACAAGTCAATGACTACCTGATAGACCGGTTCACATCGACCAGTGGCGTGCCTCAAGGAACTGTACTTGGACCTGTGTTATTTCTTATTAATATCAACGATCTCCAGCAGCAGCTCCATTTGCCCTGTTTGCAGATGATTTGGAAATTTGGAGATCATTGAGAACCAGGACGACTGCGCTCGCCTCCAGCATGACTTAGGTCAACTGTCAACGTGGTCCACTGAAATGAAACTCCCTCTTAATGCAAACAAGTCGGAGTTCATCACCAGACGTCCAGCCACTCGCTCATACACTTTGGACGGCCAGTTGCTCCACCCTTACACATCTGTCAGAGACTTAGGAGTGCTCTCGTGACCTGATTTGAGATCACTAGAAAATACGGAGAAGTTGTACCGTGCGGGACTTCGTATGCTCTGGGCATTACGACGCAGTTTCTCCTGTTCCGAAGAAACCGTCCCTCGCCTATTCACGTTGCTCATTAGACTAATGCTTGAATACCACGCCCAAACTTACCACCCGATAACGCAGTGGTAAACTAAAAAGCTGGAGAAAATACAGCACATCGCAACTAGAATGATACCAAGTCTAGGAAAGCTTCCTTATGAAATACGCTGTGCAGGCTCGGACTCTACACTCCATCCTGCCACCAAGTAAGAATTGACCTTATTATGACCTATCCAGTACTACATTTGAATCACTTCCCCGTGTTGCGGCCAATAGTTCACCTGCGGGAACCCTGTAACACATGAGAACACCGTTACAAACTCAGGGTTCCCTGCGTGAACAAGATATCATATAAGCTTTGTATAGAACGAAAAATCGTAAACTTATGGAAAGTACTGCCAGAAGGGCTAATGGAGGCCGATTCTGTGAAGCGTTTTAAAACAGGTATCGACGATTATTCCGGAAAACTGTGCTTTTGTGAAACGGTACACATACAACGCAAAGAAAACATCATATACCCGGAACTAATGACACCAATACGAATTCCTAACCGAACAAGAATAAACCATTAACTGACCAAACGCTACCACTGCCGATTGGCAATTAAATCTTTGATTTTTCATAATTCGATAGAGTTGTACAGAAACCCTTCTACTTGATCCTAAATACAATCTCAGTCTCATGAACGTCAAAAGCATAAGTAAGGTTGCTTAGAGTAATTTCCTTCTGATTTCACCAAACACCGGATCCGCGGATAACCGAGGATAAATCAGGTTCTTAAGAATCGCCCTCAAATTGCATTGCCTCTAATGCGGGTCTTGCCTCGTCTCATAACGTATGCCGAAACGTAGCCGATTGATAGTCCCGTGATTCGTTGTCCAATGGCCTCAATAGTGCTTTCTATACTCGCCTGTTCTCAGATAGCAAACACTCCATCATTTGTAGGGGGGTCAGCGTCGCAACTAACAGTAGTCAACCGATTACGGGATGTTGCTTGTTTTAAAGTTTCTTCTTTTCCTCTGACGTTATGTGTTGTTGTCCTTCTAGAATCAAAAATAAAATCTTGGCTGAGATCAGAAATGTACTATTATGTACAAAGTGGCATGTACTATCGTTTATAACTCTGGATCTTGGTTCGATCGATACACTTCCATTGCACTGTATCTGGAGTCACTATCGCAGGCCACGATTTCCCGTATCTTATACTTCGGCCCCTTGAACTGGGAATTTAAACGGAGTGATCGGCACTTAACGCCTTAATCATGAGGCCATCGGGTTGAACTAGGAAAGCTGACCTGTTGGCGAGGAGTACGTTTCTGGGTTCCTGGAGCACACGTGGTCGAGTTGCCCTAGGGGAGTCACGAAAGTCTGGGCGGCGATCACAAATCCCTAGTAAGAGGATTCGTGGTCCTTCATAGAGTAGCTACAGTATGTTGCTGTTTTCCGTTCACTGGCTGCTCCTTGTTAACCGGCGCATTGGTTCGTGCTCGTGCTCCAGACAGACCGGTGCACACTTACTGAGTGCATGGTTATGTTGAGCCTCGCAGTTGCAATCCCGGATAGACTGCGCAATGGCGCCTGATTGGCCGGCCGCCCATTTAGTTGATCCTACGATTGGCTATTTGCCACAGCTGCGCGTGTTGTTAACATGGGCCCAGATGTATGCCATCCGGTCGCCGTACGGCCGACCAATTCGCTTCTCATCTGTCCGAAAGCACACTATTTCGCCCTTGCACTGGGCTGAACCAGTCGTGCGTGCTCAGCTTTCGTCAGACTGGCGCCCTGTTCATCGGTACCGCGTCGATTCCATTCACCCCTGTCTCATTCACCATGATACTCGTCATGTGGTTGAATCACAGCACGCGACCCCGTTTGGGACCAAGACTTATGCTTAGTGATCAGGGCGTTGGCCACCGCGCCCAAGGTCCCATTTCCAACTACGGCTATCCCTGCCTGATGCGTTCAAGCAGGATGAGTTTGGTCGTGTAGTAAAATGTTGAGAGCGCGCAACACCAGAACTCTCTATTCTGTATACAGTCCCAATGATCGTCATGGCTCAATTTGACCTCATAGTGAACCGTGATGCCAACTTAGATTGTGTGGCATAATCCATACAAATGGCGAGTACCCCAAAAACAACGATAAGCCTAGGTACTTTCAATCACTGGTTGTTGCTCGCCACGAGTACTGTACTCTGCCATCTGTTACTTTCTCGTTTGAACTCTTCGGCAAGGGGTGACCGGAGATGGGACAAAACTGGTCGCGGAGTTCTGAAGTGAAAGCGAACAACATAACAAAACCTAATATTTAATAATGGACCTCATCGCAGTGAAGCCATTCGTAGAGTTCGGTATGATTCCTTCATGTTTCCGTGGACGATAAGCGCCTCTTGGCACCGCATGCGGAATACTCTAGATGAGCTTGGCAGATGCGCGACCTCACTGTGTTTGAACTTTTGGAACATACTTGGAACCGATCGAGAAGTTATCGTTTCGAAGAAGTTTGCAAATAATCGGCTGATGTGCATGTTCGGCAAGGTTTCGCTTTAGACGCAAAAGCGTCGCCAAGCCAGCTGATTTGATACATAGTTGGTGTGGAAGTTTTTAAATGAATAAACCTATCAAATGGACACAAACTGATTGTTCGCAAATACCTCGGAAGTGATCTCGTTGTGCTTGAGACCGTGCAACATTGAGTATGCGAAAGTGCTAAAGTATTGTTCTACCTGTGCTAGAAGCTCTAAGGATGTACAGAGGACGTTATCAGCCTTCACTGGACCATCTCACAGTCGCGTACCAGGTCTCGAAAAGCCCCAGCTGTGCTAGTCGTTGTCCCTAGAAAATCAGCCAAAACCCAAATGTGAGTGGTCCTTAGTCTAAGGTGACTACACGCTGCGACTACTAGGAGTTTTGACGAATATTATTACTCTAACTGCCTCAGCCGTAGAATGCCCTCACAGCACACGTTGCTTATTCCCCGACCTTATTTCTATTCAAAATACACCTTGATATTACACCAGTACATCTATGTTGCTTGATAGCGCGCGACCACAGACTGACGACATGGCACAAAACGAACGGTTTGCCCACCACACTTTTCCAAATATTCAAAATAGGCACTAGGATGTCCATCAGTACATGCACCACTTTACTGCTACATTTTCAACTCACGAATCTTCACAATGGCTATCCTGAGGCAATTATTAAGCATCTCTCTATTTTAATTGTTATACACCACTGTACTATTGCATGCCAACAAATTGCTTTGGTAGTTCGTCGTGCCAAACATGACCCACTTACCTACGCAGATAAAGTACTCCTTAAAAGCTACTTATTCAAGCTAGTATACCGTCACATTAGGTTGTGCCAGTAACGATGGTCTCACGTATATGTTTTATAACAGATCCATGCAACTTGAAATAGACGAACGACGGTCTGCCACATACCTTCCTTCACTGGATTCAACTGAAGACGGCCAGTATTCTAAGCGATACACTGGGCACTCCGGATCAGCGCTTTTTGTCACTAGATGAGTCGGCAGTCCAACAATGCCCTTTCCTCGCAGCGTAACGTCTAACTCCAGTTTGTTCACGGTTTCCGGTAACCCATGAGGCCAGCTGAATGGTATTTCAATTACTTGACTGTCCATGCATGGGCAAGTTATTTCAAGTGTTCGCATAGGTGGTCCTGAAGTATGAGTTGATGAGAACTGTGATGATTTATCGCGTATAGTACAAACAATAAACTGCTCCTGTTTCCTATGCACAGGTATATGCATATAGTTACCTTGACGACAAGAAAATCAACGTGGTACAGGCATTCATGGTCCGTAGCTGATTTATCCATAGCATGCAGTCTTTGCATTGCTCTCATAAAGTTGACTGATAGTGCTGACCAGTGGTCCATTTCTAGCCAATAATCCCTTAAATGTAGTAAGCAAAGGCAATGACTAGCGTTTAGAAACATTTAATATGACAAGTTGGCTCAGAGAAGTAGCAAATTGGGATGTGCCTGTCGTGACGTCCTCAGTTTGGTTGCCTTTTGGCTGTCCATGGTCACAGATGGTCACCTTGATTCGGGTCTCCAAACATAACTATATGATCGAGTAGAATCTGATTTCCAGACTATATGGTTTCAATACACAAGCAGTGCATAGCACCATGACTTATTTCGCTGCTTCCAATTCGCTGCCTCGTTTGATTGAAGTTGTGGTTGCAAGGAGCTCAGTTAGCCAACGCTTTACGAAAGGATGACATGACCATTCAGTTGTTCCTTGTTGTCAAAGATAGGTTTAATAAAAACAACTGCCATGTGTTTCATTTATAAATTCCATCTGTCTTTTTACCTTGATCATGTGGATGGATCCATTCAGTAAATGGGACGACACTAGCTATTTTCTACTAACCTGGCTCAACTATCATCTGAACTTCGTACCAGACACGGAACGCCGCACCGAGCCGGTTTATTTGCTGAGCCGCAAGTGTACCAGCGCTCGTGTCGAATTGGAACAGCTGATTTTCCGCTCCTCTCGTCCCTTGTTTTCGGTGAGCAGCCGTCGCTATAATTTCATCGCTCAGCCTAAAGGGGTTAGAGACAGGATGGATGGTTGCAGTTTTGGCAGCTGCCAGATTAAGGTAGACATTCCTATGCCATAATTGTAATTCAGAGCGCAACTTTCACTATAATACATTTCATTATACTTTCATTGTACTTTTCATTATAATACTTGCCAACATTCTGTCATTTGAGCTCACTATACAAGCATGATTTTGCACCATTTATTCGAACATACAATCTCAAACTACCTCCTGTTTGTGCATGTGTGCAATTACTGAATGGAGAACAGTAGTACTTACATAAACGCAACCCTTCATTTCTACGGTATCCGGCAGCTACTTTCGGAAATTATGTACGAAGCGTTGTACCATCTCCAAGACAGCATTCAAATGGTAATCCTGTACCACGCGCTTCCTTTCTGCTGCATTTGTCAGTGCCCACTCATGGAACCAATTAACTTAGAATCTAGAAAACCGAACAGGTAAATGTTCGGGAGCACTGGCACCGGTAACAGCAGGGAAGTATCTGATAGGGACAGTCCGCTGTTCTAGGATTATTCAGGCTTTTGATCACTGAGTCACAACATCCAAGCCACGAAGTGGCTTATTGTTTGAGATCCTTGATCAAAAAGATGGAGCGTTGGCCACAAATTTATCGCTTAAGAAAGTTGCATAAGTGACCTTATGTTTAGTGGTTGACCATACAGTGGTTCCACAGAATTACGAGGCTATTTTTTACCGCTATTCCGTACTCCGACCGGCTTTACCACCACATTTAGTTTAGTGAATGAAGTTTCCCAACCCTACAAGCAGTCAACCAGCAACAGCACTGGGCTGTTCGTTGGAGCAACGGGCTTAAATCTGACTTAATCAAAACACCTATTTCATTAGTTCGTGTTATCTACTCGGAATAACGATTTATTACAAGACAGACAGCATGTAGTGAGAAGACAAAGAACAGAACAAAATCAGCTATTTTGGAAATTAAGAGTAGTAGTACATGCGGACGCAGAAGTCGTCACATGTGCACCGCGTTAACTAGTTCTGTGCGTGGATGGACTGAGTCACTGAGACGTGTAGATGGAACCTAACATAAAGTCATATGGTCGAAGTTACGCCAGACGACCAAGACCATGAGGAGCATAGAAATGCTTGCCTTGTCTGTGATTTGATACAAGCACACAAGCAGTGAGCTGTGAGCATCAGAACGTGTTGATAAATGTCACAATCTACTACTCCCCCACAGTCTGATAACCATGCAGCGCTGAACCACAGAAACCAGCATACTGCACATTTGGATAGAAACAGCCCTAACAAGTGAAGCGGATTATCCTTGCTTTTCCTTAGATATCGATCCTCTCTGCCCAAACCAACGCACTCCTTGTGTGGTCCTCCATATGGACTACAATTATTCGCTGATTTTTAAAAGACATTGCAAACATCACTTGCGGCACCGAGTTGACTGGAATCCGAAAATCAGTCTTGTTGATGACATCATCACTACTCTATTCGGGCTATCCGTACATAAGGAATCCATATCAAAACAAAGCTGTTTGTTAAATACATTGTTGCAGCTAGACTGGATTAGAATACACTCACTGATCTGTTTCTCCCGTTGATCGAAATGCGTTCGCTTTTTACTCACCAACAACAGTGCGCTAATGAGAGACTTCCTAAGAACACGTCCATAAGCTATGGTTTCCATAGAGGCGAGCTGTCTGATACTGTGTGATGAGCAACGTTTGAATGCGGATTGACACAAGTATAACAAAAGCATAATTCGTGGGGTTAGACAGCAGTGTGTTGTAATACATTGGTCTTCAGGAGTATTTTATGAATTGGTAAGGCGTCTCAAATAGCAACTTACACATCGTCCTCATCTTCAGCCACAAACGCGATGACACCGGAAAACTCTCCCCGTCGAGTCACGCGAAAGTAGAGTACGCACTCCTCCACGCTTCCTGGATATACATCCAAGCGTTTAGTTGGCGGCGATTTCAGCCAATAAATAGTTCCCATAGGCAGATCCGTTCCCAGACGATACGATTGCTTTTTTGACGTTGGGTTTGGTACCCTAACGGTGAAAGGGTGGAATTTAGCGCCAGCAATTTTCATACTCATCGGATCCTCTTCCTCTCCGATTCCGCATCCACCTACCGCACAATTCAAGCGAATGAGCCCAGAGGAGAACGGCTTGAGCCCGACACCGTTCAGGATATATTTATGACTACTCCCGTCCGTTACATTGAGTAGTTCCAATCCAGCCTGTCAGAAAAATTGGGTGCGTTATAATCGGATGTCTAGTGACAATGTATCAGCTGCTACGCAAAAGCGTTATAACTATCTTATTTACTTTCAAACACACATTGTGTACCTGAATTGCGGCTCTGTAGTGTTGGATGAGAGGCACCAGCCAGCATTTGCTACCCCCTGGTGTTAAGTCGCGTTTGGGTCATCTCTAGAGGGTGTCAGTGTCCACACAATCAGTCCCGGACTGCAGTCTTGAGGAGGTAGCACCTAGCATTTATTCAATGCATGTAATGAGTACGTTGTTTCACAAGTCCACAAACAGTGTTCGATTACAGGAAAGGATCTTCAACTTTCACAAGTGCCATCGGAGGAGCGCATATTCCACAATAAACACTACCATTAAAACAGCTTTCATCTCTGTGGACTTCTCATGGCATTTCCATAAATGTGAAATTAATGGGGCTACACAATACAGTCTGCCCATCCTAAACCCCGATCCATTTCCATCTTCACGGCAAACCGTGAAGGTGACTACTACGGTTTCGGGAATGTGCAAACCTGACTACATTCTGAACAGCTTTATAAACCTTTCCCAATATGTGTAATATGTTGGAAACATTTGGTTCCCATCGATATCCAAGTACATTAACAGAAGTTGGCCTAAATAACATATGAACTGCCGGAAGTCTGCAACCAACTTGTCCTTTTTTGTCACTGCACACACAAGGAAACTTGCGCATATGCCATCTATAATTTCCCCCTCACCATTGACTGATCACGGCATTCTCTATAGCACCAAAATTCATACTGGATGACTAAACTGCAAACGATCCGGGAGCTGAGCTGCGAAATTAGTAATACGCTAGTATCTTTGAATATGAGAGATTAAGAAAATTCATAACCTGGAAAGTTCTCGTGGTGTGTTAGGACAAGGTAGCCATAACGCTACTTATGTATACAAATGATCATACATAGTGATCGGACGCTGCTTGTCGGGGAACAGATAAATTCATTTGTTTATGAGCTACTGACCACAGTTTCATAGGAAGGCTGGTGAACACTGTTTAAGTAGTGACGTGTTCCGATAAACAATAATTAAATCAAGCTATGAGAAGGAATTGCCGTATTGTCAAGTCATCTCTTTGGTACGGATAACGTGATCACAGAAAGGATATGTCAGAAGAGCACTCTGTAGCTGCTAAACCAGGAGAATTCCAGTGAATTTCCATCTGTTTTACGGTGCGGTCACCTTCACCTTGTGGTCCCCTGAGGAAGCATTATGGCTAGGTTTCATTGGATGGACAGAATCATGAGTGGGATCTTCAGGATCTGGCGGGTCAGTATGAGCTCAACCCTTAGACCTTGATGCCGTATGCTGTACACTTATAAAGAAATGGACATATTTCCAAAGCGGTGGGATACATGCCCTTTTGTGGAATACTTGAGTTTACAGCCTAAGTTGGTTTGGATGCAGCGGCCCAACACTTTATTCTTATCCATTATGTTCCTTTTTATTACAGCTCGAATATACGTCAGTTATTTTACTGCTCCCCACCCTGTCCATATTCACTGCCACTCCTCTGCTCGGTGAGTAACTTTGCTGACGCTCGCTCCTGTTCACTTCATCCGCCCACGTCTTCTTTTAGCCTCCCTGTGTACGACTCCACACGACTTCTGAGATGGACAATATATTACAGGCGATGTTCAGAAGTGGTACTTACTTGTACTATATGGAAGACGGAATTAATTCACAACGTCCTCAGTTGTTCTCCGCTGTGGGATTTCGATTACAACGAGATTACGCTTCTATCCGGCTGTCAGGTCTGAATGGCGTACTCCACACAAGTCCTCATGAACATTGGAAGAATGGACAATGGACAATGAACAATGAATTTATACGGGTTGAGAAGCGTCGCTTTACAAGTCCTGTTGGATAGTTGGTGGGAATATCGAAACAACAATAATGAGAATAATGGTAGTAAAGCTGCTGGCACTTCAAATATGAAAATAAGGACCCACCGTTTGCTCCTAAGTAGTCCTGCAATCCGCCTAGATTCACAGAACCCTCAGTTAACATCAAATACTTCAAAGGTAAATACCAGGTGTAGGATGGAGACGTAGTGTTAAATAACAAAATGTAAGTGGATGAGTGCCTCATCCAACCGTCTTTCAAATACTGGTAGCGTCGGTGCAGTGACGACCGATTCTGGGAGGGCATTCCACGCGTGACAGACACGAATGGAAAAGAAATTTCTGCAGCACTCCAGACGACTGTATTGTTCTATGAGTTTTATTGAGTGGCCCCTCAGGTTTGTATTGCTGCTGAGTTGCAGTAAAAGGTGGCACACATGATGTAGGTCTCGCAGAATCAAGTATGCCATAATCAGGTCGCCTCGTAATCTGCGATAGCTTCCACTGAACAATCCCAGTCGTTGCAGCCTCTCCTGGTAGGAAAGATTGCGCATTCCAATTACGTTCTTAGATGCCCGACCTTGTGTCTGCTTCAGTGCATTAAGGTCCTGTTTCAGCCATGGATGCCAGGCTTGAATGGCGTATTCGACATGGAGGTGAACATATGCACTGTGCATTTGTCGAAATATGGAGCTGTTTATTTGTCCAAACGCCCGTCGCAACAGCCCGACATGTTGGTTCCCGGTCTTCGAGGCCTTTTCAGATTGCCTGGAGCAACACAAATCATCTTGAACCAGGACACCCAAGCCAAGTTCGACAGTTGATTGTTGCAGCAGATTTGTTCCGAGCCGGTATGAGTAGATGTTCTGATGTAGGATGGAAAGTACACTGCATTTACTGACGTTGAAATGCAGTAAGTTTTCGGCTGACCATTAATACACTATATCTAGGTCACTCTGAAGAAGTTGCTGGTCGGCGTTCACCTGGATCCTCCGCGGTAAAAGTGATGTGTGTTAGTCCTGGCGAGAAGGCGACAAATGTTGGTAAGTTCATTTGGTGGCAAGGCCCCCTGAAACTGTGGGGCGTATTGCATCTGCAGCGCGTTTGCTGCTTCCACAGGCGTTCTTGTTGGGCCATCAGCTATCCTGAGTGGAGGAAATCCTTGCTTCACCTTTCTTAAGCTATTGACGTGCTTGTACAGCAGTTTGTGGTTAGCGCCGAAGGTTTTTACGATGTTTTGCTTATAGGCGGCTTTGTCTTCTCTTAGCAGTTGAGTGCAGTGGTTACGTTGGGCTACGTAGTTGTCCCAAGTTTCTGGTGCTGGAGCTTCTCTGTACACTCGCCATGCTGCGTTGCGTACTGTCATCCATTTTCGAGTCCTGCTCCTAACGGAAGAAACTGATTTACACTTATTGCGAACTTTTATTTCTGAAGCCTCTGCAATCACCTGACGGAATTTGTTGACGAACTCGAGCCAGGTGACTTCCGGGGGTTCCTCGGCCAGGAACAACCAAGTTGTGGCGCTGACGAGTTGGGATAATCGATCGTACCTTGTGATGGTTTGCACAGTCTCATCGTTCTCATTCCGATATTCCGCATAGCAGACGAAGTTGAAACTGATGACTGCATGATCACTGCGACCCAACACATCAATAATATGCTCCTCGTTGGTAAGCACAATATCCAGCACAGACGGCCTGTTACCAGTTCTAAACCGAGTGGGCAAAACGATGTGGTAGTAAAGAGGAACAGTTGTTAGATCTTGTACATCAGCTTTGAATTGCGCTCTGATAGTGGCAGGAGTTTCTACACAATGTACGTTGAAATCACCCATGAAACGTAGGTGAGTATACTTTCTTTGTAAACTGCATCATAAAGCAGCTGCTAGGTGGCAGTCAGTTTCGGGAGTAGAGTTAGGGGGCGGTACACCAAGACAATAAGGCAATCGTTACTGCATTTGAACTGAAAGCGGCACCAAAGACAGTCGGGGAACTGCGAGTCTGAATCCGCCATGGTTTCGCACTGTAAGTCTATTCGGTACTACAGGATTATCCTTCTTCCTTTTGTGAGCCTATCGTTCCAGATAAGCGACATGCCCGGTAGCAAAACGTCAGCGTCCGTCATTCCCGTGTGCAACCAAGTTTCGGTGATACCAATGACATCATATAACCCGAAAGCTTGGTGATCTGACAGTTCGGCCAGTTTATTTAAAAAGACCCTGAGCGTTTCTATACATGCGGGCCAGTTTCTCGGTCATTGAGAGCCCACAGAGGAGTGAAGGGTTCAAGTGTGGGAGAATGCCGACCGATGGGAGGTCGGCAGTTCCTCCTTTTTTGCTGGGATAATGATACCTCGTCTGAAGCTTGATTCGGCCAAGGTGCGTCACAATCTTCGTTTAGACCTATGTCAGAGTTAATTAAAGCAGCAGTCAGGTCACGCTTCTGTACAGTCATCGATACGCTTACTGCTTCAGGTGCTTTGACATCTACACTTTGCAAAGCTTCTACGACCTTTAACCGAAGTTCAGAAGGGAGACTTTTCCGATTGCTCTACCAACGATCCAAAACATCCTTTGCTTGTTGCTCTGACTGAACCACAATCTTTAGGATTCTAGGGCCGTATCCTCTATAATTTGGTGAGAGAGGTATCCTGGTGAGCGATAGCGCTGTAATATTATCTAAAGAAAGTGTTTCACGAATGAACCGCCAATGTTCTAAATCGTGCTTTCCGGTCTCTTGAACATCTTTAGAAGAACATCCTGGCACGCCATGTATGAAGATTGTGTTTAGGCGGTCTTGTTATCTGTGTCCCACTTCTGTGTTTCTTTTTGATTTTCGCGCGCTCCAAAGGATATCAGGATAGATGTGTATCCCACAGGATCCGTGTTTTACTACGCTTGCGGAGAGCAAAACGTTTTCTACGTCGGTGAAGAATTCTAGAGTTACTCGGATAAGTCTGGGTTCTCCATAGTGTGGCGAGTTCGGATGACGAGTAATTCGTACTAAGTTTAAGAGCTCGGCTTTGACACTCACCAGCAAGTATAATGAGTTCCACTGGTCTTGGTCGTCCGATAATTTATCCCGCAATGTGATAGCGGAAGATTCAGGAACATTTGAGCATACAACAGTCCGGGCACTATTGTTTGATCCCTTTTTCGTTGATCTACAATGTGGGATACTCGTTTGTTCGGACCTGCAGTCAAGTTTTAATTGTTGACTCTTTGTCGCTCTCTTCGCGTTAACGGTGATTACAACAGAAGTGGCAACAACGGCGGCCTCCCGGCGGACTTTTTCAGCAATCTCTGCATATGTAACTGATGTTCCGAGGGCTTTGTCTCGACAATAACCAATGAACAAGGAATTTATACGGGTTAAGAAGCGTCGTTTTACAAGTCCTGTTGGATAGTTGGTGGTGATATCAACATAACAGTAACGATGATAAGGATAGTAAAAGAGTTAATACTTTAAATATGAAAATAAGGACCCACCGTTTGCTCCTAAGTAGTCCTGCAATCCGCCTAGATTCACAGAACCCTCAGTTAACATCAAATACTTCAACGGTAAATACCAGGTGTAGGATGGAGACGTAGTGTTAAATAACAAAATGTAGTGGATGAGTGCATCATCCAACCGTCTTTCAAATACTGGTAGCGTCAGTGCAGTGACGACCGATTCTGGGAGGGCATTCCACGCGTGACAGACACGAATGGAAAAGAAATTTCTGCAGCACTCCAGACGACTGTATTGTTCTATGAGTTTTATTGAGTGGCCCCTCAGGTTTGTATTGCTGCTGAGTTGCAGTAAAAGGTGGCACACATGATGTGGGTCTCGCAGAATCAAGTATGCCATAATCAGGTCGCCTCGTAGTCTGCGATAGCTTCCACTGAACAATCCCAGTCGTTGCAGCCTCTCCTGGTAGGAAAGATTGCGCATTCCAATTACGTTCTTAGATGCCCGACCTTGTGTCTGCTTCAGTGCATTAAGGTCCTGTTTCAGCCATGGATGCCAGGCTTGAATGGCGTATTCGACATGGAGGTGAACATATGCACTGTGCATTTGTCGAAATATGGAGCTGTTTATTTGTCCAAACGCCCGTCGCAACAGCCCGACATGTTGGTTCCCAGTCTTCGAGGCCTTTTCAGATTGCCTGGAGCAACGCAAATCATCT
Organism: Dicrocoelium dendriticum; assembly: GCA_944474145.2. Lineage (NCBI taxonomy): Eukaryota > Metazoa > Platyhelminthes > Trematoda > Plagiorchiida > Dicrocoeliidae > Dicrocoelium > Dicrocoelium dendriticum. The sequence goes on along the minus strand of OX104062.1, from coordinate 36,348,474 downwards.
TGAACCAGGACACCCAAGTCAAGTTCGACAGTTGATTGTTGCAGCAGATTCGTTCCGAGCCGGTATGAGTAGATGTTCTGATGTAGGATGGAAAGTACACTGCATTTACTGACGTTGAAATGCAGTAAGTTTTCGGCTGACCATTAATACCCTATATCTAGGTCACTCTGAAGAAGTTGCTGGTCGGCGTTCACCTGGATCCTCCGCGGTAAAAGTGATGTGTGTTAGTCCTGGCGAGAAGGCGACAAATGTTGGTAAGTTCATTTGGTGGCAAGGCCCCCTGAAACTGTGGGGCGTATTGCATCCGCAGCGCGTTTGCTGCTTCCACAGGCGTTCTTGTTGGGCCATCAGCTATCCTGAGTGGAGGAAATCCTTGCCTCACCTTTCGTAAGCTATTGACGTGCTTGTACAGCAGTTTGTGGTTAGCGCCGAAGGTTTTTACGATGTTCTGCTGATAGGCGGCTTTGTCTTCTCTTAGCAGTTGAGTGCAGTGGTTACGTTGGGCTACGTAGTTGTCCCAAGTTTCTGGTGCTGGCGCTTCTCTGTACACTCGCCATGCTGCGTTGCGTACTGTCATCCATTTTCGAGTCCTGCTCCTAACGGAAGAAACTGATTTACACTTATTGCGAACTTTTATTTCTGAAGCCTCTGCAATCACCTGACGGAATTTGTTGACGAACTCGAGCCAGGTGACTTCCGGGGGTTCCTCGGCCAGGAACAACCAAGTTGTGGCGCTGACGAGTTGGGATAATCGATCGTACCTTGTGATGGTTTGCACAGTCTCATCGTTCTCATTCCGATATTCCGCATAGCAGACGAAGTTGAAACTGATGACTGCATGATCACTGCGACCCAACACATCAATAATATGCTCCTCGTTGGTAAGCACAATATTCAGCACAGACGGCCTGTTACCAGTTCTAAACCGAGTGGGCAAAACGATGTGGTAGTAAAGAGGAACAGTTGTTAGATCTTGTACATCAGCTTTGAATTGCGCTCTGATAGTGGCAGGAGTTTCTACACAATGTACGTTGAAATCACCCATGAAACGTAGGTGAGTATACTTTCTTTGTAAACTGCATCATAAAGCAGCTGCTAGGTGGCAGTCAGTTTCGGGAGTAGAGTTAGGGGGCGGTACACCAAGACAATAAGGCAATCGTTACTGCATTTGAACTGAAAGCGTCACCAAAGACAGTCGGGGAACTGCGAGTCTGAATCCGCCATGGTTTCGCACTGTAAGTCTATTCGGTACTACAGGATTATCCTTCTTCCTTTTGTGAGCCTATCGTTCCAGATAAGCGACATGCCCGGTAGCAAAACGTCAGCGTCCGTCATTCCCGTGTGCAACCAAGTTTCGGTGATACCAATGACATCATATAACCCGAAAGCTTGGTGATCTGACAGTTCGGCCAGTTTATTAAAAAAGACCCTGAGCGTTTCTATACATGCGGGCCAGTTTCTCGGTCATTGAGAGCCCACAGAGGAGTGAAGGGGTCAAGTGTGGGAGAATGCCGACCGATGGGAGGTCGGCAGTTCCTCCTTTTTTGCTGGGATAATGATACCTCGTCTGAAGCTTGATTCGGCAAAGGTGCGTCACAATCTTCGTTTAGACCTATGTCAGAGTTAATTAAAGCAGCAGTCAGGTCACGCTTCTGTACAGTCATCGATACGCTTACTGCTTCAGGTGCTTTGACATCTACACTTTGCAAAGCTTCTACGACCTTTAACCGAAGTTCAGAAGGGAGACTTTTCCGATTGCTCTACCAACGATCCAAAACATCCTTTGCTTGTTGCTCTGACTGAACCACAATCTTTAGGATTCTAGGGCCGTATCCTCTATAATTTGGTGAGAGAGGTATCCTGGTGAGCGATAGCGCTGTAATATTATCTAAAGAAAGTGTTTCACGAATGAACCGCCAATGTTCTAAATCGTGCTTTCCGGTCTCTTGAACATCTTTAGAAGAACGTCCTGGCACGCCATGTATGAAGATTGTGTTTAGGCGGTCTTGTTATCTGTGTCCCACTTCTGTGTTTCTTTTTGATTTTCGCGCGCTCCAAAGGATATCAGGATAGATGTGTATCCCACAGGATCCGTGTTTTACTACGCTTGCGGAGAGCAAAACGTTTTCTACGTCGGTGAAGAATTCTAGAGTTACTCGGATAAGTCTGGGTTCTCCATAGTGTGGCGAGTTCGGATGACGAGTAATTCGTACTAAGTTTAAGAGCTCGGCTTTGACACTCACCAGCAAGTATAATGAGTTCCACTGGTCTTGGTCGTCCGATAATTTATCCCGCAATGTGTTAGCGGAAGATTCAGGAACATTTGAGCATACAACAGTCCGGGCACTATTGTTTGATCCCTTTTTCGTTGATCTACAATGTGGGATACTCGTTTGTTCGGACCTGCAGTCAAGTTTTAATTGTTGACTCTTTGTCGCTCTCTTCGCGTTAACGGTGATTACAACAGAAGTGGCAACAACGGCGGCCTCCCGGCGGACTTTTTCAACAATCTCTGCATATGTAACTGGTGTTCCGAGGGCTTTGTCTCGACAATAACCAATGAACAAGGAATTTATACGGGTTAAGAAGCGTCGTTTTACAAGTCCTGTTGGATAGTTGGTGGTGATATCAACATAACAATAACGATGATAAGGATAGTAAAAGAGTTAATACTTTACATATGAAAATAAGGACCCACCGTTTGCTCCTAAGTAGTCCTGCAATCCGCCTAGATTCACAGAACCCTCAGTTAACATCAAATACTTCAACGGTAAATTCCAGGTGTAGGATGGAGACGTAGTGTTAAATAACAAAATGTAAGTGGATGAGTGCATCATCCAACCGTCTTTCAAATACTGGTAGCGTCGGTGCAGTGACGACCGATTCTGGGAGGGCATTCCACGCGTGACAGACACGAATGGAAAAGAAATTTCTGCAGCACTCCAGACGACTGTATTGTTCTATGAGTTTTATTGAGTGGCCCCTCAGGTTTGTATTGCTGCTGAGTTGCAGTAAAAGGTGGCACACATGATGTGGGTCTCGCAGAATCAAGTATGCCATAATCAGGTCGCCTCGTAGTCTGCGATAGCTTCCACTGAACAATCCCAGTCGTTGCAGCCTCTCCTGGTAGGAAAGATTGCGCATTCCAATTACGTTCTTAGATGCCCGACCTTGTGTCTGCTTCAGTGCATTAAGGTCCTGTTTCAGCCATGGATGCCAGGCTTGAATGGCGTATTCGACATGGAGGTGAACATATGCACTGTGCATTTTTCGAAATATGGAGCTGTTTATTTGTCCAAACGCCCGTCGCAACAGCCCGACATGTTGGTTCCCGGTCTTCGAGGCCTTTTCAGATTGCCTGGAGCAACACAAATCATCTTGAACCAGGACACCCAAGCCAAGTTCGACAGTTGATTGTTGCAGCAGATTTGTTCCGAGCCGGTATGAGTAGATGTTCTGATGTAGGATGGAAAGTACACTGCATTTACTGACGTTGAAATGCAGTAAGTTTTCGGCTGACCATTAATACCCTATATCTAGGTCACTCTGAAGAAGTTGCTGGTCGGCGTTCACCTGGATCCTCCGCGGTAAAAGTGATGTGTGTTAGTCCTGGCGAGAAGGCGACAAATGTTGGTAAGTTCATTTGGTGGCAAGGCCCCCTGAAACTGTGGGGCGTATTGCATCCGCAGCGCGTTTGCTGCTTCCACAGGCGTTCTTGTTGGGCCATCAGCTATCCTGAGTGGAGGAAATCCTTGCCTCACCTTTCGTAAGCTATTGACGTGCTTGTACAGCAGTTTGTGGTTAGCGCCGAAGGTTTTTACGATGTTTTGCTTATAGGCGGCTTTGTCTTCTCTTAGCAGTTGAGTGCAGTGGTTACGTTGGGCTACGTAGTTGTCCCAAGTTTCTGGTGCTGGAGCTTCTCTGTACACTCGCCATGCTGCGTTGCGTACTGTCATCCATTTTCGAGTCCTGCTCCTAACGGAAGAAACTGATTTACACTTATTGCGAACTTTTATTTCTGAAGCCTCTGCAATCACCTGACGGAATTTGTTGACGAACTCGAGCCAGGTGACTTCCGGGGGTTCCTCGGCCAGGAACAACCAAGTTGTGGCGCTGACGAGTTGGGATAATTGATCGTGCCTTATGATGGTTTGCACAGTCTCATCGTTCTCATTTCGATATTCCGCATAGCAGACGAAGTTGAAACTGATGACTTCGTGATCACTGCGACCCAACACATCAATAATATGCTCCTCGTTGGTAAGCACAATATTCAGCACAGACGGCCTGTTACCAGTTCTAAACCGAGTGGGCAAAACGATGTGGTAGTAAAGAGGAACAGTTGTTAGATCTTGTACATCAGCTTTGAATTGCGCTCTGATAGTGGCAGGAGTTTCTACACAATGTACGTTGAAATCACCCATGAAACGTAGGTGAGTATACTTTCTTTGTAAACTGCATCATAAAGCAGCTGCTAGGTGGCAGTCAGTTTCGGGAGTAGAGTTAGGGGGCGGTACACCAAGACAATAAGGCAATCGTTACTGCATTTGAACTGAAAGCGGCACCAAAGACAGTCGGGGAACTGCGAGTCTGAATCCGCCATGGCTTCGCACTGTAAGTCTATTCGGTACTACAGGATTATCCTTCTTCCTTTTGTGAGCCTATCGTTCCAGATAAGCGACATGCCCGGTAGCAAAACGTCAGCGTCCGTCATTCCCGTGTGCAACCAAGTTTCGGTGATACCAATGACATCATATAACCCGAAAGCTTGGTGATCTTACAGTTCGGCCAGTTTATTAAAAAGACCCTGAGCGTTTGTATACATGCGGGCCAGTTTCTCGGTCATTGAGAGCCCACAGAGGAGTGAAGGGTTCAAGTGTGGGAGAATGCCGACCGATGGGAGGTCGGCAGTTCCTCGTTTTTTGCTGGGATAATGATACCTCGTCTGAAGCTTGATTCGGCCAAGGTGCGTCACAATCTTCGTTTAGACCTATGTCAGAGTTAATTAAAGCAGCAGTCAGGTCACGCTTCTGTACAGTCATCGATACGCTTACTGCTTCAGGTGCTTTGACATCTACATTTTGCAAAACTTCTACGACCTTTAACCGAAGTTCAGAAGGGAGACTTTTCCGATTGCTCTACCAACGATCCAAAACATCCTATGCTTGTTGCTCTGACTGAACCACAATCTTTAGGATTCTAGGGCCGTATCCTCTATAATTTGGTGAGAGAGGTATCCTGGTGAGCGATAGTGCTATAATATTATCTAAAGAAAGTGTTTCACGAATGAACCGCCAATGTTCTAAATCGTGCTTTCCGGTCTCTTGAACATCTTTAGAAGAACGTCCTGGCACGCCATGTATGAAGATTGTGTTTAGGCGGTCTTGCTATCTGTGTCCCACTTCTGTGTTTCTTTTTGATTTTCGCGCGCTCCAAAGGACATCAGGATAGATGCGTATCCCACAGGATCCGTGTTTTACTGCGCTTGCGGAGAGCAAAACGTTTTCTACGTCGGTGAAGGATTCTAGAGTTACTCGGATAAGTCTGGGTTCTCCATAGTGTGGCGAGTTCGGATGACGAGTAATTCGTAATAAGTTTAAGAGCTCGGCTTTGACACTCACCAGCAAGTATAATGAGTTCCACTGGTCTTGGTCGTCCGATAATTTATCCCGCAATGTGATAGCGGAAGATTCAGGAACATTTGAGCATACAACAGTCCGGGCACTATTGTTTGATCCTTTCTTCGTTGATCTACAATGTGGGATACTCGTTTGTTCGGACCTGCAGTCAAGTTTTAATTGTTGACTCTTTGTCGCTCTCTTCGCGTTAACGGTGATTACAACAGAAGTGGCAACAACGGCGGCCTCCCGGCGGACTTTTTCAGCAATCTCTGCATATGTAACTGATGTTCCGAGGGCTTTGTCTCGACAATAACCAATGAACAAGGAATTTATACGGGTTAAGAAGCGTCGTTTTACAAGTCCTGTTGGATAGTTGGTGGTGATATCAACATAACAGTAACGATGATAAGGATAGTAAAAGAGTTAATACTTTAAATATGAAAATAAGGACCCACCGTTTGCTCCTAAGTAGTCCTGCAATCCGCCTAGATTCACAGAACCCTCAGTTAACATCAAATACTTCAACGGTAAATTCCAGGTGTAGGATGGAGACGTAGTGTTAAATAACAAAATGTAAGTGGATGAGTGCATCATCCAACCGTCTTTCAAATACTGGTAGCGTCGGTGCAGTGACGACCGATTCTGGGAGGGCATTCCACGCGTGACAGACACGAATGGAAAAGAAATTTCTGCAGCACTCCAGACGACTGTATTGTTCTATGAGTTTTATTAAGTGGCCCCTCAGGTTTGTATTGCTGCTGAGTTGCAGTAAAAGGTGGCACACATGATGTGGGTCTCGCAGAATCAAGTATGCCATAATCAGGTCGCCTCGTAGTCTGCGATAGCTTCCACTGAACAATCCCAGTCGTTGCAGCCTCTCCTGGTAGGAAAGATTGCGCATTCCAATTACGTTCTTAGATGCCCGACCTTGTGTCTGCTTCAGTGCATTAAGGTCCTGTTTCAGCCATGGATGCCAGGCTTGAATGGCGTATTCGACATGGAGGTGAACATATGCACTGTGCATTTGTCGAAATATGGAGCTGTTTATTTGTCCAAACGCCCGTCGCAACAGCCCGACATGTTGGTTCCCGGTCTTCGAGGCCTTTTCAGATTGCCTGGAGCAACACAAATCATCTTGAACCAGGACACCGAAGTCACGTTCGAGAGTTGATAGTTGTAGTATATTCGTTCCGAGTCGGTATGATTAGCTGCTTTGATGTCGGATGGAAAACACTTAGCATTGACTGACGTTGAAATGCAATGAATTTTTGGTCGACCATTGATGCACCGTACCTAAATCACCCTGAAGCACATGATGGTCGGCCTTCACCTGGATCCTGCGCCACACCTTGATATCGTCGGCAAACATTAGGAAGTTTGAAGCGATTCCTTGTGCGGGCTCATTAGTAAACAACAAAAACAAACGTGGACCTAGAATTGAGCCTTGCGGCACACCACACTCAACTTGTATGGGATCAGATAAAGAGCTCCGAACTCTGACCACTAATCGCCGTTGAAGTAGAAAGTTGGCGATCCAGCTTAAAAGAGGGTCGCCGATCCCGTAATGCTGCAGCTTGGATAGTAGTATCCGAAGGTCTAGACGATCGAGAGCCTTGGAAACATCCAGGTAGATCACATCGACACCTTCTCCAGCGTCAGCTGCCTCGGTCCAAGTACTACGTGCAATTAGTAAATTCGTTGTGCATGACCGCTGTCGACGGAAACCGTGCTGTTCAAGAGTGATGAGGTTGCAGTTTTCCAGATAGCATATTGGAGCTACAGGTTCCGAGGGTTGGTGTTCGGCTGCTTCATCCGTGTTAATGCTAGTTGTCAGATATATTGGAAGTTGCTTGACCAGACGTTTCGATTGTTGCTTGAATTTCGTTGCCATGAGTACTGTTCGATTCTCGTATTTACGGTCAGTGTTCGCTCGGCGTTCTACCAAACTTAGAGAAGACAACGGAGATGGGGACGTGGCTGACTGCGGTTCAGGGGAAGCGGAATGTACAACATTCCGTTGGCTAGAAGCCGGTATGCTTCCGTAGTGCATTCTGGCTTCCATTAAAGTAATCTTTTCGTTTATCCTCTGCGCGGTTTACGCGGTCAACCAGTCGCACTTCTGAATTAGGATAAGCAAGCACTTAACGAGTGGGATGGTAGAGAACACAGTACAGAACCAGAGTGCATCTTGGGGGCTGCTTCGCTCTCGTACCTGTTGTTAGGACACATCTGCACACTTCGGATGATACCACTCCAAACAGTGCGAGCAAGCCAGACCGATTTTAACTACTCGATGACATTCTCTTCACTCGCAAATGTCTTTCGCTTGGAGCTTTTCGCATTCGCATTTCTGCCTGTCAACGTACTGTCGTTACCTGACCCAGTGGGCTGGTTAGCGTTCTGTACTTTTCCAGCTTTGAGAGCGGCGCACATTGGTCGGGCGATCGTCGTGGTTGGAAGGTCAACTGAGCGGTCGGTGTGGTTGCGCGGTACGTGTGAAGGGTTTTGCGGGCGCACTGACTGACAAGGTCACAAGGAATGGCCGGTGACTGGAACCTGCTAACTGGATCTGAACACAACGCTGAACACAGGTTGAGAGATCACAAATTCTGTCACAGCTGTGTTGAGAAACGGCGGATCGGAATAAGCTTAGGCTTTTCGGACTGCCTCGAAAATTCTGTACCGAATAGTGTCACACAGAAATGCAAACGGCTCATTCCGCTTGCACTTAATCACGAATGCCAGTGAAAACGGTTGGTGATGTTACGGACTCTAATCGTAGAAGATGTTTCCACGTATGATGAATCACTGTGTAGGGCTGGAAACTCCGGTTCGAATGAGCGTACAGTGACAACGCTGGGAGATGAAGAGATAATAGAGAGGAATAATCTAAATGAACCAAGAGCACGCACGTCACGCGCGTGTGTGGATGACCACATTTGTGGGAAGCTGGTAAGGTTAAACGGTCCGAACGGCGCTTCGCAAGAGGTAGACTAGTTAATTCTCGATTTTCGTCACCTCCATGGATAACTTCGAATAATCGAAGTCATCCAGGGTCACTATTAAAAATTCGCACTTCTGGGGACTATCTGCGGGATGTTGTCTCCAAGCACATGCGCGCCATTTGCAAGATGATGTTTAGGGGACAGTTTGCTGTTGTTTACGTAACACGAAAGTGTGTTTATTTTTGACGTTTCAGAATAGAACCGAAGAGCCTAACAAGCGGATCAGTAAAGCGAAGTGCTCTAAAATGCCCAGCTCGACTTGTACTACACCACAGTCAGGGAAGCAGCCAGCGCTTAGTACAACATCGCATCCATCCCGGAAGCAAGGTACTAACGTTTCGTCAGGCTCTCCCTCAAGGACTACGATGTGTTCTGTTGACAGTGAAGCTCCAATTTGCAACAAGCAAATTGAGGATAACGAATGGAAAGTGCAAACACCAAAGAAACCAAGAGCAATGTCTAGCGACCTGAGGCGCCGTAGCCTCATGGTCTTTCACACATCTGAATCATGTAATTCTAACCCTCAGGTGCGCTATGAACACGACGTCGAGTTTTTGCAATCTTTGATTGATAGACTGCTCGACGTAGATGAGAGCGGGCATAAAGTGCAGCAGATCGCTCGTCTAGGAAAGAGAACGGAGGGCAAAAGTCGACCTATGAGGGTGAATTTTGTCGAAGATGCAAGTCCCAAGTTACTATTGTCCCGTCTTAATAGACTGAATGGTTTGAAGATCCACGTGCGCGCTGATTTAAACCCAACAGACAGAGAGAAACTCAAGTCTGCGATGACTGAACTAAAACAACGCACAGACGATGGAGAAACAAATCTCCGTATTGTAAATTTTCGGGTAGTTGCCCGGATTCCTCCACTAATCCGGATCAACAGGTTTCTGATGCTTCAGGCGCGCCCAGCGGTTCCTACCGCGGTCTGCGCGTATCCTTTACTAACGTGTGCAGTCTGATGAACAAACGCAATGTGCCGTACGACTTTGTAAGCTCTCAGCGACCAGACGTATTAGGCCTTGCTGAGACATGGTTAAACTCCGAGGTAACCGCCCAAGAAGTGGAAATCACCGGCTACTCATGTTCCCGCTGTGATAGACCATCAAATGATCGCGGTGGCGTCCTACTTTACATAAAGTCTTCCTTGTGTGGGAGACTAATGAGCGCCTACCAAAGCGCTGATGGTCTCTGTGAGCAGTTATGGTGTTCGATTCACCTCAGACGCTGCGAGTTGCTCTTTGGCGTGGTATATCGCAGTCCACTGAGCCGCTGTTTGGACTGATTGCCGTATATCCGCAACCACATGAGTCGTCAGATGTTCCTACTCATGGTCGATTTCAACTTGCCCCGAATACAGTGGCCTGAGGCTGAACTTCTCCCCGGCCACTGTGAAGTCGAGAGGAAGTTTACGGAGTTGATATTTGAAACCGGGGCCATACAGCACATCAACCAACCGGCATGCATTAATGCGCGCGCGACTCCATCGTGCTTAAACCTGATTTTGACTAGCTGCGAACAGCGTGTGCATGACATTCAAGTCTTAGGGCCTCTGGGAGCGAGCGACCACTCGATGACCATAGGCAGCTTGGAACTACCGCTGCCGTATTCTCCCCCGCTGGAGCCAGCCTTCAACTATTGGAAGGCGGACTTTAATGGCCATATTGGAGCAGCGAGCCAGAGAGATTGGTCTTTACCACAGGATTCGTCTATTGAAGCCTGTTGGACTATCATTAAAGAGGGAGTGAAATCGTTGTGCACCCGATTTGCATCCCTCAAATTTCAGAAAGTTGGTTCGACAAAGAGTACAACAAACTGGCTCGACGATGACGCAGACTATGGAACAAATTCGTGTTATCTGGCTCTGATGAGGAGTACAAGGCGTACAAGGTACAGCGAAATCGCTGCAACAACGGGAAAACAAGAAAACACAGAACCTTCGAAGAGGATCTTGCAACCGCCGCAAAAACTGCTCCAATAGGATCTTTGCATACGTGAAACGGCGCCTGAGGCATGTAGCCAATGTCGCGGTGTTAGAAGGCTCAGATGGACAGCCCTTAACCTCGAGTACAGATCGTGCGTCCGTATTGGCGGCGCACCTTGCCTCTGTATTTGCAAGTGACCAGGTGTCTGTAACGAATTTGACAATTACCGCTCCAGCCGAACTTGACAGCCTAGACTGCAATATTGAGGATGTACGCAAGCTTCTGGCAAATCCTGACGGGACGAAGCCTGCTGGGCCAGATGGTATACACCCACTGATCCTCAAGTCCCTATCAACCATTATCACGCCTTCTGTAACTGAGCTGTTTAACAGGTCACTATCCACTGGACTATTACCGGACGACTGGAAATGCTCAGTCGTAAAGCCCATACCGAAAGGTGGTAACCCAAGCAAAGTGGATAACTACCGGCCGATCTGCCTGACCGCTGTTTTGGCAAAGACGCTCGAGAAGATCGTGAAGAAGAGCCTTCTGCAGCTTCCCGAGTCGAAAAGCCTGTTGACCCCGCAGAGTATGGTTTCATGAAAGGTCGCTCGTGCATCACCAACCTACTGTTGACGAGGCACGAATGGTTACAAGCGCTGAACCAAGGCCAATCAGTCGACGTCATTTACATTGACTTCAGTAAGGCTTTTGACAAGGTAAATCATGCAGTGCTCCCTGACAGGCTGAGGATGTGCGGTGTTAGTGGTTAGCTGCACCAATGGATCAGGAATTTCCTTGTTGATTGAAAGTGGAGGGTCCGGGTGGACAACCATCTAACCGACTGGTATCCATCAAGCAGCGGCGTGCCCCAAGGCACTGTACTCGGGCTGATTTTGTTTCTGATCCATGTAAACGATGTGCCTCAGCTACTCCAATCACCTTGTGCGTTGTTCGCAGATGACTTGAAGGTGTGGAGAGTAATCCGCACACTCAATAATTGTGATTTACTTCAGCAGGACCTCGACCGCCTCTCAATGTGGTCTGCAGAGGTCAATCTTCCGATCAACCCGGTCAAGTCGCAATTCATGAGGCTGGGTAAGTGTGAGCACAGCCGAATCTACACGGTGGCTGGTCAACCGTTGCATCCCGCGCCTTTCGTGCGCGACCTCGGTGTACTCTCACGCTGCGACCTAAAGTCCATTGACAACACGAATAGGCTGTACCAAAACAGCCTTCGGATGCTTTGGGCGCTCAGGAGCAGCTTCAGCACTTGGTCCGAAGAGATTGCCACTCGCCTCTTCGTCTCGATAATACGACCAATGCTAGAGTACCGCTCTCCTGCGTATTGTCCCATCACCCGGGGCGAGGTAGAAAAGATTGAGCGAGTGCAGCATGTAGCCACCAGGCTGATTCCCAACTTACGAGGTGTGCCATACGAAGACCGATGTAAGAAACTATGGCTGTACACCCTAGCTTATCGTCGAATGAGGGTTGACCTCATCATGACGCACCGGATATTACATCTGAGTGATTACCACATGTTGAGACAACTGCTTCATCTGCGCACACCAAGCTGCACGCGAGGACACCGGTATAAACTTGTCGTACCGGATTTGAAGCGCGTCGCTCACCATCTATGTTTTGAACGCAGAGTGGTGAATGTATGGAACAACCTGCCGCAGAACATAGTGGAGGCGAACTCAGTGTCGGAATTTAAGAAGCTCCTTGACAAACACTTTGCAGACGCAAAATATACAGAGCGGAACACAACATAACGAGTATATGTCCAAGAGCGACGAATGATGCAGCTACACAGAGAAAGCTCTACTCGCTGCTTCGAACCAGTAATCAGTAATCAATGAGAACTTGATCAGGAAGCGCTTCGTTCACTTTAACCTGCATGGAGCGACCGAGCAGAAAATCGGAGACCCAAGAAAGGAAATTGCCAGTGACGCCGATTCCCTGGAGTTTAAAGAGGATCCGATCATGCGCGACCTTACTGAAATCAACAAACATAGCATCCAGACTCTTACCGGCATCTAAGGATCTTGCCCATTTTTCCCTAGCCACCAGCAAATTTGTGGCGCATGAACGTGCCCTTCGGAAACCATGTTAGGCATGAGAGAGGAACTCCAACTCATCGAGATGTAGGCGAAGGGCGCGTCTCAGAATCCGTTTCATGACTTTGCACAAAATCGAAGTAAGCCAGATGGGACGACAACTGGCTGGATTCTGGCGGTTCCATCCTTTGTAAATAGATTTCATGATTCACACCTTCCAGGCAATAGGAAGCCGCCCGAACTCAAAGGAACGACGGAAGCTTTGACAGACAAGAGCGGAATGTGCCCAGCCACGGTCATAAGGAACAATGGGTGTAAACCATCAGGACCAGGCGAGGAATACGGTCAAGATCAACAAGAAGTTTCATTACAACGTCAGTTTTAACATTCACGTGCTCTAACAGAAAAGGGGAGTAGGCGCAACGCTATTCATGAATCGCATTTCGGTCGAGTAGACAGAAGAATATTGCTGGGCAAAAAGGCTAGCTTTCTCAAAGTCTTCGTAAACTAGATACAAATACTCACAGGGAGACAAGGCAGGGACACTACTGCCGGATTTAGTGCTTTGTTTGTGGTATGAGAAGAGCAGCTTGGAGGTTTTTCTAGAAAGTGCAGCTAACGGCAGTTTGTATTTTTGGCGTTGCTCGCGTTTTTTTATGTTGCAAGCATTCCTGGCCGTTTTGTAGTGGCAGTAGTCAAGCTCAACTCGCGTAATTCTTTAACGATCCCATAGTTTACGTCTTCTTTTCATCATTGATCACAATTCGTGATCGATCCAAGAGGACCTTTGGAGAAGGGTCTTCTTTTGGAGAAGGAGCTGACCTGTTCAATGTGCAACGGGATTCGACGCTTCGTCAACACTGAGGTGTTCAGGGATCCTCCAATCGACAACGCTTGCGGCCGTTTTCAGACGAATTGTATCGGCAGGCCAGAAATTCCGACAGTCAGCTCGTTGGCTGAACAGCGAAGCGACGTGTCCATGAGAATGAGACAGTATAGAGATCACTGCTGTCAACAGGCTGTAAAACTGAAAGTTTCGTGATGTCTGAGTGTGCTGGGGAGAGCACGAGATCCAGGATATGCGGCGTCTGATATGGAGGAATACGAGTTAATGTAGTGACATGTTGAAGCAAATTACAATGAAGAACGGTCCCGAGTAAGTTGGGCTCGAAGGAGTCTGAAGGCTGGTCACAAAGAAGCAGGTTCCAGTCAACAGAAGGAGCATTGAAATCCCCAACGATAAGACAATCCTTTCTTACTATGACATCACACATTTGTGAGTCCTGCAATACAGTGAGCAATACATGAGCAATCAGCAGCCGTCCATTATAGATCTTGTTTTTGCTAAGTCACGACTTTGCAAATGCCATTAAATACGACTAGCCTCTTGGCGCTAGCGATCACGTTTGCTTGTCTTTCCAGTGTACCCTTATCAGGCCTTGCCAAGCTACTACCAGTTGGTATCCAAACATTTGGGCCGCGGGCTTCCAAGCGATGCGGGATAAAGCTAGGTCATCGCCTTGTGTGATATCTGAGACCGACACTGTTTGCATAGCCTGGAAAAACTTAAGCCTCACCTCGTCGACATTTCTGCACTTCGCATCTCACTGGTAAAAAGAAGAGAATCGAGAGCGCAGCCTCCGTGGATAGATTCCGCGGAGAAGGACATGCTAAAGAAGCGGTCCAGATGCTGGCGAGCGTACCGAACAGCACGTTTGACAAGTATCCGTTGGTTCGAAATGAGTGCAAACGACATCTTAGGTTGGCCCGGCTTCAGTATGAAAAGGGCTCAGCTGATACTGCCTCGAAAATCCCAAGAAATTTTTCGCTTACGTTAAACGACGCTGTGGTGCAAACTCGCCCATACCACCAATGCTTCAAGGAGATGGTATCCACGCCTATAGCGATTATGACAAGACATGCGTGCTTGGTGAGCAGTACTCAAGCGTCTTTGTCCGCGAAAAAAATACGCCATGCAAAGAGTTAGCCTCAAGAGTCTCTGAGGACTGTTGTCTGGATGAAATTTCTGTATCTGAGTCCCGAGTTCTCCGGTTGCTAATAGAGGTAAACCCAACTAAGGCTTCCGGGCCAGATTCCGTTCATCCAAAATTGTTGCACGAATTGGCAGTGGAACTCAGTGGATCTCTGACTTGTGTGTTTCAGAAGTCACTCAACAGCTGTATCTTGCCTACCGAATGGAAGGAGACTGTTGTCTGCCCGATTTTCAAGTGCGGTGACAAAGACCAACCGGCTAATTACAGGTCTGTTAGCTTGACTAGCGTGGTCGTTAAGTTACTTGAAAAATTAGTACGAGATATAATGGAGAACCAGTTAAATATATTTAGCTTGCTTAGCGTGGAGCAACATGGTTTTCGCAAAGGATTTTCGTGTCAGACGAACTTGCTGGTAGTTCGTGAGTGCTGGGCGGAAGCCGTAGACAGTGGACATGCGGTGGACTTGGTGTTCATTGACTTCCCCAAGGCTTTTGACACTGCCCCCATTCGCGACTCTCACTGGAGTTGAGGTCGTACGGAATATCTGGTCGCGCTCTCCAGTGGGTGTCAGCTTTTCTGGATGGACGGGAACAGTTTATTCGTGTGGGACGCAGTCTTTCGTTTCGACAAGCTGCACTTAGCGGCGTTCCGCGAGGATCTGTCCTAGGTGCGCTGCTGTTCTCAGTCTACGTGAGTGACTTGCCTGAGGAGCTTGAGGTACCATCGCTCTTATTTGCTGATGACCTAAAGCTCTGGAATATTGTTGATATCCCTGGAGGTCCTGTGGCTCTTCAACGGGCTCTGGATAGACTCTGGGAATGGTCTGTCTTGTGGTTGCTGCACATAAGCCGGACAAAGTGTTCAGTGCTGCGTATCGGAGCGTCTGCTTCCTCCAGAAGTTATGTGCTCGATGGGAGTGAACTTCCTCACGTGACTCATCAGGTTGATCTAGGTTTCGTCCACTGTTCCACACTACACTCTGGAGACAACTAGAAGATGGCGGCTAGTAAAGGGTTCCGGATGTTGTGGTTTATCCGTCGTTCTTTTGGGACCCTAACCGCTGATGTGTTTGTGAAGCGCTTCCCAGCGTTTGTGCGACCCCACCTAGAATATTGCGTCTAGGCCTGTCCACCATGCCTTTTCCGGGACAAATTGGCACTAGAAAGGGTGTTGCGTGTCGGTACTAGGTTGGTCAAGGGATTACGAAGACAAACGTACCCCGAACGCCTACTTAGTTTGGGGTTGCAGTCAATGCACTATCGAAGAATTAGAGGGGACCTAATCCTAACCTACCGTATTTTGACTGGGAAGGTCAGCCTTGATTTGTCCTGGCTATTTAGTCCTGCTAGATTATCTGGTCGCCGCGGGCATTGTATGAAGCTGGACAAACCGCGGTCCGATCGAGTTAGAGCGGGGACACGCTTATCGCGTCGAGTCATCGAGCGCTGGAACCTGCTTCCAGAAAAGATTGTCAAGGAAGCTAAGGTTAAGAGGTTTGACCGTCAACTAGACGCTCTTGGGTGGCAACACGAAACCTTTCCTTTTTCCTGACTACTTCCCATCTCCATAATTCGATTCTATTTTCTTTACTTTCCCTCGCCATTGGTATTATTCTCTTCTTTTAACTGATTTCCCTTACTCGCTTACCTTTGCTTTTTCTTCCTCTTTTACTTACTTCACGTAACTGACATAGCTGTGACAGCTAATGTAAGGAAGGTGGGCATTAAATCGGTGGACCAGGGTGTTTTTCGGGTGTTTTTCCTTTTAGACCCATCAAGAAGTCGGAGCACCCCTATCAACTCCTGGATCGACGACCCGCTCAAGAAGGAACACTTACGGGATTCATCCTATCGTTCCAGTCCCACTTGAACTTGAGCTATTTTACATGTTACATAGGAACGATAACGAGATTCACGGCTGACAATTTTTATAACCTTTTTCATCATATTTCGAAAGAGTTGCACAGAATTCATTTCTACTTGATCTATTATACAGTATTCATTATTCATTTAGCATAAGGAAACCTTTGTTTGTACCTATCTCGGCGCTGGTGCATCAATTCCAAGCATTGACACCTTGGAAATTTTCTGGAGCCCGTGTTTGACTTGGAGGTATTAGCTGCGGCAACGCGCACAGTCACATATTAGTCGTGACGAATGTTAAGCACATGCCTAATATTCTATCATAGTCCAAATGAGACGAAGAGGCAGACGTACGATAGACGGCACGCTGATCAAGTCAAGTCAAGTCAATATAAGCTTTCTGTACCCGAAAGTGTGCGTTTTCATTCTTTACATTATCAGCTATAAATTTACCAATGGGTTACCAGTAAAAATGTAAAGTTTACGATGGGTACAAAAGTGAGGATTCACTGCCATTGGTCGATCGAGTAACGATTCCAAAATACTGGACTAGATCTTCGGGATTTGTATCCATTGAAAACGGAAAAGGTTTCATAAAGTTATCAATTTAGAATTGCATTTAATTGATGTAGAATTTGGTGTCTAAATGTAACATATCACGGATCGTGCGCGATATCTCGCTTGTATGTTCAAGGTTAGATGTGTAGCGACCTGGAGATTCCCCCGTATGACTGTGTAAACTATTCTAAAATACATTCAAATTATAGCTTTCTTATGTATTAGGGAACTAGGCGGTTTGCCTGTTGGAACGTTGTTCCCGTTTGTTGAAAACACGAACGCCATCTCCGCCTTTGGCGCGCGCGACTCGATTGCGAACGACGCTCTGTCAACGCACTCGACGCCATCGACATTCTCCCTAGCTAGCTCTCTCCGGGTGCCCTATTTTTAGCATTAGCTAACGCTCCTCCCGTCCAATAAACTTTTCCCTAGCTTACTGTTGTGTCTTCTATCCATTATTTTTGGTTGGCCGTCTAGTCGCGTACCGGATATATAGCGCACGATCAACGCGCTATAACTGGTGACCCCGAAAAGGAATTTTTTTGTGAGTTCGGTACTAATATTTCTTTTCAGATCCGATAACTTATTCTGTCTACCTTTCTACTTTTTCTCTTTAATACTTGCGTTCACATTCACACGCTCCGGAATTATTTCACCATGAAGGTCAGTCACCCAGATTCTGACGATCAGGTTAGTGGGTTCCGTTTCCCTATCCCACCTTTCCGAGAGACTAACCCTAAGGCCTGGTTTAACCAGCTAGAGTCTATTTTTTCATTGCATGGTGTTAAGTCTGATAGTGTAAAATTTCACTGCGTTGTTGCAGCACTTCCTCCGCAAGTCGTCGATGAACTCGACGACATCTTGGAGCTTCCCGAATGTCAGAAAAGTTACGAGGAGCTTAAGGCCGTCGTCTTAAAGCGATTCGGCATATCAGACCATGCTCGCGTTGCGCAACTTCTTAACGAAACCGAGCTAAGTGATCAAAAGCCTTCTCATTTGCTGCACAAGATGCAGGCTCTATCTAAGCCTCTCTCTGTTGGTGACTCATTCCTTAAAGAGATGTGGCTTCGTCGCCTGCCACGTGACATTCGTAACCCTCTGTATGCAAACGATGCGCCTGTTTCTCAGCTCGCTGACATTGCCGATCGTATTTGGGAATCCAACGCCCAAATATCTCAGGTTCAGTCTACCTCCAGTACAGAGGTAGCAGAACTAAGAGTGCAAGTAGCCGCACTTGCCAACCGACTAGAGAAGCTAACACAGTCCGGATCCAACCGTCGAAATCGTTCCAGTAGTCGCAGTCCGCCTAGATCACGTTCGAAATCTCCCCCTAAGTCAAGCTATTGCTGGTACCACGAGCGATTTGGTCATCAGGCCAGATCGTGTCGCCCGCCTTGTTCCTTCAAGCGCAACACGCAGGGAAACGGGTAGGCCAGCACGTAGGGGCGACGGACGTTGCTGGCTACCCCAGTCGCCTTTTCTTTGTCACTGATCACAGTACGGGAGTACGCTATCTCGTTGACACCGGCGCAGAAGTCAGCGTTATTCCCCGTGATTCTAATGATGTTATCGAAGAGGCGACTAGTTCATTGCGCGCAGCAAACGGCACCACCATTCGCGTGTATGGTCAACGCTCGCGCACGCTTAATTTAAACCTACGACGTTCATTTAAATGGATCTTCCTAGTCGCAGATGTCCAGACGCCAATTCTTGGCCTTGACTTTCTGCAGCACTTCGATTTGCTTGTTGACGCGAAGCAACGCCGTCTGATCGACCGTCAAACAAACCTGGCAGTTATAGGTACTTTGACCGACATAGAGTCAATCAGTCCTGTATACGCCAACCAGTCAAGCTCACCTATCGGTCAGATGCTTATTACCAAATTTCCGCAAGTCTTTCGTGCAATCGCACCCTTTCCATCTGCCACGGATGCTGCAAAACATCATATCGTTACCAAAGGCCCGCCTGTTTTCGCCAAAGCCAGGAGAATGACCCCTGACAAGCTAAAAATCGCTCGCGCAGAATTCGAGCATATGCTTGAACTAGGCATCGTTCGCCCATCTAAAAGTCCCTGGGCGTCGCCGCTCCACATGGTGCCCAAAAAGTCAGGAGACTGGCGTCCATGTGGTGATTACCGCGCGCTCAATAACGTTACTGTTCCCGACCGATATCCGATTCCTCACATTCAGGACATCACGGCAAGCCTGCGTGGCACCCGTGTGTTCTCGAAAATCGATCTGGTTCGCGCGTATCACCAGATTCCAGTCGCTGAGGAAGACATACCGAAGACTGCCGTAATCACACCGTTTGGGCTATTCGAATTTTTGCGTATGCCGTTCGGTCTTCGCAACGCAGCCCAGACTTTTCAACGACTCATCGATTCAGTCACTAGAGGTCTAAATTTCGTCTATGCATACATCGACGATATCCTAGTTGCAAGCGCTTCTAAAGAACAGCACGCAGAACATCTCAAGATACTTTTCGAAAGGCTGGCCGCTAATAGCATCACTGTCAACTCTGACAAATGCGTATTTCAGCAGCCTTCCATCGAATTTCTTGGCCACCATATTGATCAGTATGGTATACGGCCTCTAGACGATAGAGTCCGCGCCATCAGAGACTTTCCGGTCCCGACTACGTTAGCCGCTATTCGCCGTTTTAACGGCATGCTCAACTACTATCGACGTTTTCTTCCACACTGTGCCAATTTGCTAAGTCCACTAACCGACCTACTTCGTGGACGTAAAAACGGTCAGGTGGAACTGACTGCCGCTGCTGCTGAAGCATTTAAAGCCAGCAAAGAGGCCTTAGCTAAAGCCGTTATGCTTCATCATTTCGATCCGAACGCTCCGCTCAGTGTTGCTGTTGACGCATCGGACACCGCCATTGGCGCCGTCCTACAGCAACATACAAATGGAGGCTGGAAACCTCTTGCATTCTACTCTAGACGCCTACAACCCGCCGAAGTCAAGTACAGCACGTTCAGTCGCGAACTGCTGGCCGTTTACTCTACCGTTCGACATTTCCGACACGTCCTCGAAGGTAACACCTTCATTATCTTCACCGATCACAAGCCGCTTACCTACGCATTCCGAAATCAATCAGCTCGACACTCACCACGTGAGATTCGTCAGCTGGATTTCATCGCCCAATTCTCGACTGATATCCGACACATTTCCGGTCAACAAAACGTCGTCGCTGATGCTCTTTCAAGAGTATCTGCGATCGCCCCTGCCGGGCAGGCAATCGATTTGTCTGCTATGGCCGCCGCACAATCAAACGACCAAAGTTTTTCGGAACTCTGCGATTCTTCTTTGAAGATATCTCCGCACCCTTTGCCGTCATCTGATGGTACAATCTTATGCGACACATCTACCGGACGACCTCGACCTGTCGTTCCAGAAACTTTTCGCCGTATCGTTTTCGACACCCTCCACAAAATCGCCCACCCAGGCATTAAAGCTACTGCTAAGCTTGTCTCTGAGAGATACGTTTGGCCGGGGATGCAACGCGATCTTACACGTTGGGCACGCAGCTGTCTCACCTGCCAGCAAGCCAAGATTCAGCGGCACGTGTCCGCTCCGCTTGGTCGCTTTCCGCCCGTTTCAGCGCGATTTGCCCATGTTCATCTCGACATAGTGGGACCACTGGCCCCGTCAAAAGGAATGGTCTATATTTTGACCATGATCGATCGTTGCACCCGTTGGCCCGAAGCCGTTCCCATCCCTGACGTAGCTGCGGAAACCGTAACACGCGCTTTTGTCGAGCGCTGGGTCGCTTCACACGGCTGTCCAGCCACAGTGACTACAGACCGCGGTCCGCAATTCGAATCTACGACCTTTAACGACCTCCTTAAACTCATTGGATGTCGACGCATTCGCACGACCGCCTATCATCCGCAAGCGAATGGCATGGTGGAACGTTTCCACCGACAGTTGAAAGCCTCACTTAGCGCCGCCAATGCGCTGAGTTGGACTGAGGTGCTGCCTATGGTCCTCCTTGGGATCCGATCAGCCCTAAAGGCCGATCTACGTACGTCCAGCGCCGAGTTAGTATATGGACAACCACTGCGTTTACCTGGCGATTTCTTCTCCGTTAGTCCCAGAATTACTCGTTACGACGCAAATTATGCACGTCAGCTAGCCACGAGCATGCGTCAGTACAAGCTTCCAGACGTTAGAGAACAACCACGTAAATCTTTTATACCACAGGACTTGCAGCATTGTCCGTTCGTTTTTCTCCGCCTCGATGGTCTCCGCAGACCACTGGAGCGACCTTACGAAGGTCCTTTCAAGGTCCTACAGCGTAAGGACCGCGTTTTTATCATCGACCGTCATGGTAAACGAGAAGCCGTTACGATTGACCGTCTCAAGGTTGCCCACATGGAACCTGAGCTCGATGAAGACCCTTGCTCGTCTTCTGAAGAATCAACCCAGCCTATGATGGAAGACTCGACTGCTTCCAACATCCCTGACCCCAAGTATCATGCTCCATCCAAGCCTTCCACTTCAGCTCCGCCGTTTCCCATCGAGCCAACCGCCACTTCTTCAGCAGTTCCTCCAATTTTGCGATCCGATAGGACGTCTAAGACGACGCCTTCCTCTGATTCGCATAAGTCGACTAGGTCGGGTAGACGCGTTCATTGGCCAGCTCGATTAAGAGATTAGTGTTTCTTTCATTTTCCTTATTGTTTTCATTTTCCCTTTTGGCCAACCACGTACGAAAACCCAAAAAAATCGGCAAAAGCTTTTGAAAACGCTAAAAAAATCGACAAAATTTTTTTGAAAACCCAAAAGAACGCAAAACGTTTTGAAAACCCAAAAAAAGAAGAAAACGTTTTGAAAACACATGAAGAGTTACGTTTCGCTTGACGCCTACCTCATCCGGTAAGTGTCACTCTTATTTTTGCCCTCGCCTTCATCGTCACTATCCTTGTTTCCGTTTATCTTCCATGTATGAACCGGAGGAGATGACGAGCCTGAAGCGAACATTTGACCTTTACGAACTCGCGAACATTTAACGCTTACGAACTTCCCCCATTTTGTGTTTTTGGCACCGTTAGGGAGGACACGGGTGGGAGCCCGCTAGGGTCCGATCGCCTGGTTCTCCCCCAGCAGCTGCATCAGGTTTCACTACCTGGTCTCGCAGAAGGCTGGCCCGCGACGGACAGTCCTCACGTAGATCGAAGGGTCACCCACGGTTTCCCTTCTAGGAGGGGGCTGTGTAGCGACCTGGAGATTCCCCCGTATGACTGTGTAAACTATTCTAAAATACATTCAAATTATAGCTTTCTTATGTATTAGGGAACTAGGCGGTTTGCCTGTTGGAACGTTGTTCCCGTTTGTTGAAAACACGAACGCCATCTCCGCCTTTGGCGCGCGCGACTCGATTGCGAACGACGCTCTGTCAACGCACTCGACGCCAACGACATTCTCCCTAGCTAGCTCTCTCCGGGTGCCCTACTTTTAGCATTAGCTAACGCTCCTCCCGTCCAATAAACTTTTCCCTAGCTTACTGTTGTGTCTTCTATCCATTATTTTTGGTTGGCCGTCTAGTCGCGTACCGGATATATAGCGCACGATCAACGCGCTATAGATGGAATGAAGAGCCTCAGTGACCTTGGAAGCTGATTGAACAAAATATTTGAGAGCGTAATCGTGCAACACTGAGATATATAAAGTGGACAATGTAAAAATGATGTTCCGCGAAAAAGGCAACGGCCGATTTTTAAGGCCCCGTCAATGATTACGAAATTTGTCCTCGTACTATTGTCATTGTATTCTGTTGGACAGTATCACTTTTTGTTAAGAGTGCGTATGCACTGAGGATTTACTGCAAAACTTAAGTTACCTGTTCGGCGGAAGAAGAGCACCTGAACTGAACCTCACTTAGGTACCGATGTCCTTATGACATCTTGTGCACCCTCGTCTGCATAGAATGAGACAATGCTTTGCTTTATTTGTTCCCAGGCGTTGAAAAAGTCACCATGCTGCTTTTTGAAGGCCACTTATATGCGGATGTTGCGGAGATTGCTAAAGAATGGAAGCAATGTAATTGAATGACGCATACTACCCCCGATGCTAGATTCCCTTCCATCTCCTATGGTGTTCCAGAACTCGTTGGTCTTGCAAAATTCTTTGCTGGAGTGGTCTGGGGTCCCGGTTACATTATTGGTTTTAAGTTCTACTAACAACGCACTCCACAACCGGCTCCTTGATGGAGTAGAAACCTCAGCTGGAACTGTGCTTTGAATTTTGGGCAGCGGGGTTTACCAGACAACCACCTTTATCTCTACTCATTAGGTTTCCTGCGCAACACCTTTCACAACAGCTGGGAATTTACTTCCGGAATGATCGAATCTCGTTCCAGATGAAGTTGTGGTTTAAAGTATAAACGCACCTCACAATCCGAAAACGCACTGAGCATCCTAGAACACAGAAGTAAGAAAATTAGGTTTGTTGATCGTCATTTGTAAACTTGTGCTATACTTCAAGTGTAGGCTGGGTTTTCGTACTGAATCTTCCCGACATTCGATCTGTCCCATGACTCTCGTAACAAACATGACGCGGTCAGTTCGAATATGATGCTTAATACTCGAGACCATCATTCGTTTTGCTCTTTTTGTTTACATTTTTGCCAATTCTGTTTTCACTTCTGTTGCGGGCCCGTCAAATAACCCCGCAAAAACGCGCCACAAACTCCGGCGTAATGGCTGTAGAAAGTGGAGTTCAATTCCTCTCCTCGACGTAGCAGGTTTCAGCTACTCCGAGACGCGGCACAACGGCGCACAGACAATGTTCTTTTACAAACTACCACCCCGTCGCGGTAGCTAGTTTCACTAACTTAATGACCCATAGTGTTGACTGTGATTCGCTCTTTGTTGGTCGTAAAGAGACTTCAGACGACCACTTGTCTTGCTTTCTGTTCGCCGTTGGTTGGGAGTCGGTTCGGTCACGTGATTTTCGTGTGCGTCTATAGCCGGGCAGCGTTTATCTCTAAGCCACCAGCGCGCGTCAACTGACACCCGCTATCATGTGCGTAGCCTCGTCCGTTACGAAGGCTCAGCGTCTACCCGAATACGTGTAGCTAGGACCGCTCTCACGCCATCCGATAATCCGTCACACCAGCGCGTACCCCGGGCTAAGGTAACGCCATCACGTCAGCGCAAACACGTTCGAGCGGACAGTGTTCCAAGCCGTTATCGAAGGCGTGGGCAAACCGTGCCAGTGACAATCGTATCAGGCGTCATTCAATCATAACAAGCTCTTACTCCAGACACTAGGATCTGAGAACGAACTTAACAAAGGCACTGGATTCCTGCCAATTCGAATGTGTCCGGGTAGATTCGCTGTGGATCAGTAGTCGAGTTGGTTATGCTTATGCATACTGATTCTCAGGTCAGGCAATCTACATTTGTTCGTCTTCCTTGGAAAAACTGTTGTCCATTTTGGGATCACTTAGTCAGCTGTCATTATCCTTCACTCTCATATGGTGTCAAGGAAGATCTGACTGAGTCTCCGATGGGCTAGGAAGTCATAATAAACAACGATGAACAATGTGGTGGAAAATACTTGGAAGCGATGGAGAGCTCATGATTTCAGAAAGGTTTGAAAACAACCGGTTGGTATAGTTTGTGGGCAAGGTTTCGCTTTTGACACAAAAGCTTCCTCAGGTCGAGTGAACCAGTCGAGGATTGGTATAGCACTTATAGCGAACGGGGATGATAATTGCGACGAGTGGTATGTAGGCAGAAGGTCAATCGCGTTACAGGCCAACGCATCACTCGAAATAGTGCATGGAACGGTCACAAGTGGTCCGCATTACAATGTCATACACGTAAGTCCTGTTACAATGGGTGCGGGGATGACGTGATATTCATTCTCTCCCCTGAATCGTCCGCCGGCGCTCTTCAGACTGGTCGGGTTAACACAGCTCGCTACACGCTCGAAAGCTCTGCCCCGTCCATTTTGTTCACGCAATCGTTCACTTTGCTAATCTCAACCGCCTCAGCAGTCAGCCTCTGGTGCAAACGAATACGTTCGTAAAGAACTCTTATGAATTTGCGAGAAAAGTGTCAGGTCTTGAGGTTGAGTCGGATGAAACGATGGTCAGTTTCGTCGTTAGCGCGCTCTTTAACAACGTGCCTATATGCGACGATTTGGAGATCGCAAAATACCGTCTAACTGGGGACAGTAATCTGGGAGAGAGGACGAAACTTACGGTAGATCAAATAATGAAAAAAAATGAAATTGTGCCTTAACATGTCTTATTTCACGTTCTAATCTAGATTATACACTCAGGAACAGGAACTTGTCATGGGATCGCCAATATGCCCTGTATTGGCAAACCTATACATGGAAGACTTTGAAACGAGGGCGCTGACTGACTCTTGTAGCTCACCGAAAATTTAGTGGCGCTACGTGGATGACACTTTGTTGTCATAAAACATGATAAGAACGATGAGTTTCTAAACCGCTTGAAGGATTTTTCGGAGACTATGAATTTCACTATGGAATTGGAGTCCGGCTGTGGAACATCGCCATTTCTTGACTGCTTAGTTCACAGGAATGGGGATATTCTAAAAAGAACGATATATGGTAAGCCAACGGACACAGATGGTGTACTCCACTAGAGTGCAGGCTACCCAAAACATGTGTATGCTGCAATCACCTCATCTCTGTTTCACAGAGCGCAGACCCTGTGCACAGAGGAAGAAGGGAGGAAGGCCGCCCGGAAAGAAGTAATGGACCAACTGCTTGGTAGTGCATACCCGCGGCTGTTAGTAAAACGCCAGTTGGATCTAACTTTAAATCCTCACCCACGGTGTACTACGGAGTGGATTGGGACGGTAGGTATTCCTTCTAAAGATGGAACTTCGGAGATCATCCGGAGGGGCTTAAATAAAGAAAACATAAGGGTAATTTTCCAGAAAGACCAGACGCTCCGCTCTACACTAATGCACTTGAAAGACCCACTTCCCGCAACTAGGACAACCAATTGAGTCTACAAAATTAGTTGCAAAGACTGCGCACACGTGTACATCGGTCAGAACGCGAGAGAGCTACGCACATGGATAGCAGAACACAAGAGACTTATAACACGGTCACCGAGAAATGAGCTCGAATAGATGGCTCTACTAAGGAGCTTGGCAGTAGCGATGTACGCAATAGATACAGGGCATGAAATCAACTTGGCTAAAATTGAAATCGTTAGAAAGGGATTGTGGTCAACTCCCCAGAGGCTGACTGCTGAGGCGGTTGAGATTAGCAAAGTGAACGATTGCGTGAACAAAATGGACGGGGCAGAGCTTTCGAGCGTGTAGCGAGCTGTGTTAACCCGACCAGTCTGAAGAGCGCCGGCGGACGATTCAGGGGAGAGAATGAATATCACATCATCCCCGCACCCATTGTAACAGGACTTACGTGTATGACATTGTAATGCGGACCACTTGTGACCGTTCCATGCACTATTTCGAGTGATGCGTTGGCCTGTAACGCGATTGACCTTCTGCCTACATACCACTCGTCGCAATTATCATCCCCGTTCGCTATAAGTGCTATACCAATCCTCGACTGGTTCACTCGACCTGAGGAAGCTTTTGTGTCAAAAGCGAAACCTTGCCCACAAACTATACCAACCGGTTGTTTTCAAGCCTTTTTGAAACGATGAACAATGGTTTATAACGGGTAAAAAAGCATCCTTAAAGAATTACTCTATCTAGTTGCATTATATTTCGCTTAACATATAAAAATTTATGTCTAGTCTTCCTATTTTTCGCCTTTTGCTACTGCATTCAGTTGTTTTATTTTCCCCAGTTTAACCGAATTCTCCTGCTCTATTTACACATTTATTGGGAGATTAGCTTGGCTGCTTTGGCCAGCTGAAGGAAGAAAATGAAAACTCGTTTCTGTAAGCTGGATCGGGGTTGGAAAACACAAACTCACACAGGAGACAAGCTGCAACCTAGCACTCAGATTGCGGGCGGTGTCATCTGCCCGTTTGGAATCTCACAGTTACAAAACATGACAAATGACACATGAAAACCTCTTGCATTTGTATGAGACTTCTGTACATTTTGATCTGGCCCTCTCGGTTTCAGTCTCTCGCAGACGAGAATATACACTTCTTCTTCATTGCTTGAGAGGCCTCGTAGAATGACCGGAGCGATTGTTTAAAGTGATAAGAAAAAGGGAAGATTATGGTTTGGGGTGACTCACCGAAGTATTTATGTGAACACATACTGGTCTGCTCGCCACTATGTAACGGAGAGGGTTGATGAGCACACTGCGTTAATTCATCTTTCGATAGAAACAGGCTATGTCGCGTAATGTAAATGGGATAGAGGGTGGTTCAATCGTTGTTAGAAATCTTTAATGTGGGTGCAAAAATAACGTGGAAAGGAAGTGTTCCAGGTTCTGGATACCTGAAGAGAGAAGTTTTGCTGGTAATCAAGTCAACCGTGGTGTGTGGTCAGTTGTAAAGTATACGAGCATGAGTCACTAATCTTAGGTTCATGAGACGCTCTGATTGCCAATACCTGTTGTCTTCTCTTCATTATGAGCACGGCCGAACTAGCATCTCAACCCCAGACATCAAAAATAAAGATCCTCTTGCTGGCCACATAATCTATTTGCAGAACATCAAGCAAAACCCCACACTCAACTTCTAACTGTTGTGTCAAGCGCTATTCGCGTAGCACAGTGGCCCAGTGATCGTGAGGATAGTTTCCAATCCCTGTGTCGAGTTCCACTTCCAGCTCGGGCTATCTCTACCTAATGAGTCTAAACAAAGACAAAATACGTCGTGCTGGGCAGTGATGGAAGAGAGCAAGACCGAAACCCACAACAGCAAGTAATCTTATTTTTCGATCTCTGGCAAACATACCTCAACTTCCGTTTCACGACGGGCCACGAAATTGACAGGATAATTGACCGTGTTCTCTGCTGGAACACTGAATTGAGCTGGACCCGAAAACCATGCTGCGGCACCGGTGAATTTAGCGTGTAGCTCCCAATCGTATGTGGACTTATTGACAATAGGTATCGGTTGGGTAATGGTTTGTGCGAGAGGGGCTGAGAAGTTCAACCTGAATTGCTGGTTGTCAGGCACGGCGACACATTTCAAGTGATAAACACGAATGTCATCCAGTCGTCTGACAATTATTCGCGCGGAGAACAGTCCTGTTTGGCGAATTAAAATGTCTACATCCAAGGGAAAGTACGATTTTCCTGCTGAAATGAGAAAAATTCGTGTTATAAGTCAACTCTGTGTCCATTCAGGAAGCAGGGCTAGTGATTTAATTCAAACTGTGCATATACATCAGGTACATCACGCTTAATTTTTGACGCTAGCCGCCGTGCATGTAAGGGACCAACTGGACACCAACCTGCTAGAATTATGTTGGATTTCGTTTCCACAGCCTGCGGGCACGTTACGAACGGCGCATCCGTAGTTGTTCGATACACTTCCTTTTTCGTCATTCGGCTTGATTGCTGCAAATTGCAGGTGGGGCGTTATGAAACACAGTTAATCAAATACAGCGCCTAACACTTTTTGATCTACTTGTTAAGTAAGACCATTCCATTGCTATCTTTTCTTCAGTAATTTATGGAACTCTTCAGAAAAGGAGTCAACGTAAATTCCGATCTTGCTTATCTTAGCCGTATGCACCAAACTTAAGGTAAGGCACCCAGATCCGCTTTTGTTACACTTCATCATCGGTTTATCTCGCATTTTTACAAGTAGCCTGTTTACCTGAGCTCTATTCGGATGCCAAGCGTCTTCTAACAAAACGACTGTCCAACTGCGAGCTGTTATCGGGTGGCACTTGGTCTCACACGAGCATTTCTCATGCGTGTGCGCACCGAAACCACCTGCCCTCCTCTGCTCACTTAAGTGAGCGTGACAGGCTCAATCCCAAGTATGGTACTTCCAAACCCAACAGCTCATTCTGCATCTATAGCTTACCTTCATTCTTGTCCATTAAATGGAGCCACGCGTCGATATGCAGAACCTCGGGCGAAGGTACCAACCAGGTCTTCTTCATGTGGACCGCAAGAGAATGATGTCATTGCGACAACCCGTCGAAAGTCATTTTTAGAATTATAGAAGGGAAGATTTGGATAGGCTTTCAAAAGAAATGATTCATATACTTTCTAAATTATCCAGCACCTGTATAACCGGAAGCGATCAATTGGCCACGGAAGTGGCGGCAGCTATCGTGACGAAGTCATAAGCTATTATATAGTGTAACGCGTTCTCCACTGCTACCTACGTTTTCAACGTGATAAGGATATGACTGGTTCTCAGAGACAAAGCTTTCCTTGCTGAGCCGCCAGCATCAAAATAAGCGGTTTCGACCGTTGACTTGATAGCAAACGGTCGAGGTTTTAGCTCCCACCCCCCAACGCCCATCGAGCAACTGAGGTGAACAGATGAGTCCAGATAGGACCAAACGGCCGCACAGTGCAATTCGAAATGTATAGACGCTGGATGTAGCCGTGACGAACCATCAGAAATTCCTCCTGTTGATTTTTCATTGTACGATTCAAAGTTCGTGAAACTCCTAAGGTTTCTTCTAAACAAAACGGTATGGATGTACTTTTCCCACTATTTTTCATCTCTAGATAGATTTGGCTACAAGTGATAGGGAGTGTCCTCAATATCCATTAACATTCTTACACAATTCGAACTGCGCAGTGAATTCCTCCTTCAAATTATGTGCTTGTTTTTAAATGTAGTTCAGCACAGCACTCTAAAGATCTTTAGTTTCGTTACGCCAAAGACAGCACGCAACGCTCACATCTATCGCAAATCACCCTACTGGCTTAATAAAGATAACTGAATCACCAGCATCCTTTGCAAGCATAAACAATACCGCTCAGTCAGCACAAAGTTAAACAGCAGCGTGCTGACCTTTTTCTTATCCTTATTCAATCGCTCTAATCGCGTCCTTGGAAGTAGCAGTAGCTGATTGGCGAGGTCGAGTAAGTCTTCTGAGTTGAGCGTGCTGGACACCTCACGACGATGGAGCTCAGCAGCTGTGAGTCGAAGTCGTATAGCTGACAGAGTTGCTTCCTTCCGGGCTTCGTTTTCCATCGGGATCATCAAAGTTTCCCGTACCGAACGTCCAACCGGAATGCGAAGGTACATAACATTATCATCCGGTTGGCCGAACACTAAGAAAAAGAACAACCGGTAGTTTGTTGACTGGAATAGTAGCAGTCTGTAAAGGCTTCCATTTCAGGTTTCCAAAACAGTGTAAGAGGACAAGTGTAATTTCACGCTTAGCCTGCCTATTGACATGTATAGACGAAGACGAAACAGTGATTCATTTTCTATGCGCATGTGTTGCAACTGGACCGATCATACTAATGTGACAGTCTTGAGAGGTGTTAGGTGCTTTGACCCGCTTTAATTTTTCTCCTCATTTGTGTGCGACTCCTCACTTTACTTGGCTACTACAGTTGGAAATTTGGAGGATTGGAAGGAGCCTTCTACATAGAGCAATCCTAACTTTTTCATGTTTTCCACCGTCCGAGTCATGTTCCTTTAACTGCAGGCTCTTCGTTACTCACAGACTGTCTCGCATGGTTCCCCTTATTTTTACTTCACCTCTTCACCCACGATTGTGTTATTTTCAGATTTCGGCTGACGGCTCTAATAGCTTCTTTCCACTTTCATGAGCCTACCGACATAGGGTCCCCGATATGTGGCTTAATGAAACAACTGGAAATACCCGTGAACTCGTGGGAAATGACAATGAAGACTCCAGAGGAAGAAGTGTATAGCCGTGTAAACCGCAAACATTTACAACTGCATGCTTGATCATACTATATGTATAAATATGGTTCGCCTCTCTGTGGGTACGGTTTCTCGGTACTACGAGAAATATGCAATCATTGACCTATTCTCTTCTAATAACTT
Organism: Dicrocoelium dendriticum; assembly: GCA_944474145.2. Taxonomy (NCBI): domain Eukaryota; kingdom Metazoa; phylum Platyhelminthes; class Trematoda; order Plagiorchiida; family Dicrocoeliidae; genus Dicrocoelium; species Dicrocoelium dendriticum. Next base: position 36,317,520 of record OX104062.1, on the reverse strand, counting down.
TTGGAGTTCGGAAGCATGTATGGCCGCTGTATCTCATACTATGGAAGTTTATGATGCATTTACAGTTAACTGTGAGACGCACATATCCACTCCCAACAGTCTACTAGGCCTGGTAGTTCTTTCTCTCATTTACAGTGTGGGAAGCTTCAGGCCACGTTGTGTCTGTCCGTCTTCAATGTTGGCTCAAAAAGCAGATTCACTAATTACGGACCCATACATCAGGCTCGGACATCGTGCACCCTGCTGAAGGTTTAGTTCCAAACAGCGTCTTTGGTTTTGCGGGTTGGCCTCGAACATGAGCTATTCGGGTTGTTTTGACGGCTGGTCACTCAGGCCGTCAACCGACACTACGTGCTCGAATGTCTCTGGTAACATCGCCCCATAGCTTATTGTTAATGCCCACAACAATCTACTGCCAGTTCAAAGCTCTGTATCAAATTGCGTTCTGTTTCCCGTTAAAGCCTCACAAGGTTGACATGAGGCGCCGACTCGAGCTGAACCCCTCTATGGTACCCTATCGTCATCATGAGATGACTTACTAATTAGGTAAAGTGTAACACGTTCTATCTCAGTCAGTCAAATTACAGCACCCCTTCCTTTCACATCAGATCCAATGTGAGATTTAAAATTGCACCATTATAATTCATGTGGTGTCCTCAACTCACACGCTGCAGCAACTCCGGAGTTCAACCTGTGGCTGACGAAAGGAGCTGTCTTCAAATCGTAAGTAATCGGAATTGAGCTTGGGTTCGGAAGTCCTGTGATCCCCCGAACAATGATAACGAATTCCCCGATCTCATCATTGCTGAACAGAAGACAACAGTTGCGGGTGCCCAAATGTAGAGGGATAAATGTTACGTTGACCGACTGTACCTCATCGCTGTTCACGTCGACCAGTGTTTGTCCTTCTTGGTGGCGTTTCGAAGGGTCATAACCACAACTATTGGCACCGACTAAGTGTATCACTTGTTCTTTGCAAAAGAATGACTGCATTGCACCATCGGCTTCCGCAGAACCTAAAAAGAAGAAGCAAAAGGTGGGTAATGTTATGATGAATTAATCACAAAGAAAAGACCATCCTTGTGAAGGCCTATGAAGATGGTCACAATGCGGACAGATTTCCTTCTGTCTATTAACAGTCAAATAATTTATGCAAGTTCGTTCCAGCATATTACTAGTAAATTTTGTTTTGAAATCTTAGGGGAAAATAATTATTTCCTTGGGAGGATCAATGGGGGGAGAATCCTGGTCACGCACATGTCACACCTGCTCCATTGCTCTGCCAATAGTTAGGAGTCCAACAGTAAAAAAATTACGAAGGAGTGGACTGGTGACAACTTTTCAGTAGATCAACACAAATGCAATCTCATGTCGATCTGCTGCAGTGTACTGCAGTCGAATTTCTTATTATTTGCAGAGGATATCAAAATTTGGCATGATATCAGGACATCGGATGATCCCATGGCATTGCAGAGCGATCTCGACAGGGCTCATGCGTGGTCATCCGACAACCAGCTCCAGTTCAACGTGACCAAGTGCAAAGTCATAAGCATACACCATCAATCTATGAATATTGACTTGTGGACCAGCAGTTACAACGTCCTTTCCAAGCAAACGACCTCGGAGTGATCGTGCAGGACGACCTTGGTTGCTCGAGACAGGCTGAAAAGGAACCAAAAAGAGTCAGTCAACATCTTGGACTCTTACGGAGGGCTTTCGGCAATTTTGAGCCATCAATCTTTCCGCAAATGCTGTACGCCTACGTGAGGCCTCACGTGGAATATGCGATCCAGGCCTGGCGTCCCTGGCGCAAGCGCGACGTTGATGCACTTGAAGCTCCGCAAAGTAGAGCGACCAAACTCGTTAGAGGATTGTTTCATATCTCCTACCAACACAGACTGCAGTCTCTGAGATTGTACAGTGGTGAATATCGACGTCAGTGAGAAGACCTAATCCTGGATTTGCTTAATAGTGACGAACCTAACTCACTCATGTCGCAATCTGTTGCAGCCGAGCCGAAATACCAACCTGACAGGTCATCAGCTCAAACTGGCTACGCACTACAGTCGACATGATTGTCCACGCAACCTTTTCTTCCTCTGTGTGTCCCGTGCCTGGAATGCTGGCTTGCCGAACAACCTCCTCGTGGTGCCAGCTGGGTGGTTCGGGATTTTCCCGTTCCAGCAAATGGTTCGGCGGCAGTGTTCCAGGACGTGGTGGGTTTTCGCCTGGCAAGCGTTCTCCCTATAAAAAGCCACATATGTCCGTTTAACAACACTGTGACGTGGCGGACGTGACTAGCAACTAAATAAAGTCACCGCCCCTTGCTTCCTCCTGGCGAAGCATTGTATTCCAGCAAGTTGATGCTGTAATTTCGGGGAGCATTGGGCCCCTGTTTGGCAAAGGAACAAACGAAAGGCGTATGAACTGATCAATCAGTCACCGGCTCCCAATGGGCGCGATTCCCTGAATTCGCTCCGCTGCCTTGCGGACAGGCTATTCAGCCAAAGGCTCGGGGTGGTGTCCCCTAAGTCAACACCCTACTTCGGCTTGGGCAACCGGGTAGTATTTCGCCCTCTGACGAAACCGTGGACATTGTTGTGTTGTGTTGTGTTTTCTTTTACTATTTCTGTACCTTGTTTTGAGTTCCATGGTTTCCGATGGTGCAATGTCTATTCATAGACTGTTGCAAAAAATATATATATATATATCCTTGCCCCTACATTAACGCTTTTCAATAAAAGGCCTTGATGAAACGCTTTCAAACTGGCATTAGTTGATATGGTCCGTTCAACTTGGAGGACGAAATAATGCAAACCTAACTATGTGCTTAACGGCCCTCTCAGCAACGTGACGGAGAGGATACATGGGGTAGTGTCCATGTGATTAGCCTGGAGGTAGCTAAACTGGATTAACGTATCACATCTGTCAAATGAAGAAACAAACGAGTGAGCGTTGTTTCTTTTTTTCATGCACTTACTGAACTTTAACAGCTCCCTATAATATTTTGTTTGTGCACATACCATTCCCACTTAAAACTGTCGTTATGCAGTAGTGCATTTAACTTGGTAGACGCTTGAAATAACGATTTACTTATTCGATGATCCTTCAAAGTTTAATTTTTACTCCATCTATCCTACGGGACTTGTAAATTACATGCTTTTTTACCAGTGATAAAGCATTGTTCATTGTTCATTGTTCAGATTGGTATGTCTATCTTCCGACAGATGCTCAGTGAATATGTTCACCCTCATATCGAATGCGCAATTCAAGCTTGGCAGGCCTAGCTGTAGCACGACTTCACTGTATTGGAGCATCCTCGAAGTCGGACTTCCAAGTACCTTATCGGAATGCGCAATTTACCAAACGAGCGAAGGCTGAAACATTTGGAACTATTCAGCGGACGGTATCGCCGATTACATGGCTACCTAATACTAGCCTACTTTATTCTGCACAATATATATCAGTTGTGTCGCTATTTACTGCAACTGCAACTGTGGAACTGGCTTTAGTGTGTCCTAACTCTGCTGGACATGAGTGCCAACACGCGGCTTGACACATTCACAAAGCGCGATCGGCTAGCACTGCACGGAACGGCACCCACAGGTATGTACTGGTCTAAGCGCCTTGTCGGCACCTCTATGCTACGTGTGTACACAGTGTGATGGTTGCGCATTCGATACGCTAGTAGATGATGGCGGTTGACCACTCACTGCGATTCTGGATGCAATTCCAGTGGTTATCGGATTGGTTCCTACGCTATGGAGGAAATGTGCTGCCTCACGCCCATGGATGACATGCGGTTAAACATGCGGTTAAACCCGCATTTCTTGTTGTTCCCAGTTTCTTAATCTCTCTAATAATTTCAACCTGCTAATCAGTTTGAAAATCCGTTTTGGACCCAGTGTATAACGCGTGAACAAATACCAGTCCTTGCTATCTAGTTCTACAAATCGATCGGACCACTCAGTTGGACTGTACCTCGAACCGTCGAGTAATGAACCGTTTATCCGTTTTTAATTTAGAAATAGTATAGAGAACTTAAAAGAACGCTAGTCCGACTAGCAAACCTATAGTTATAGGGCAAGAGTCTAGAACCTACTTTACGGATCGCAACTACAACTACTTCCAATTCTGCGGTATCCTTCTCGCACGAAGAGACTTGTTGTATTGTAACTTGGCGACTTTCAGTGATTGGCTTGACCATAGCTTGATGCCAGGAGATTTGTTGGGGTCTGGGTCCTTTACGACAGGGAGAGCACCTGAAGAAGTTAAATAGCAATCCTCCATTGTGCCTTGGTTTACGAAATTGGACTGCGACGGCCTTGAATAACCGCTGTCTGTTCGATGAAGGTACTTGAAAACACGCGGCAACTTCTGCGCCTTATCTAAGCCTTCCGTAACCTAAAGTTCCTCAACAACTTCCTTTAAAGAGTCCTTCGATTGCACTTGGATGTAATTGCGTTCGACTTTACATTATACGCCAACCTATGCTCGTAGGACTATTTGACTTGCGTGTGCAATTTGACGACCAAATTTCGACATCGTTTGTGACTCAAGCATGTGCAGAATCTACTGCGCACTTGTCTCACTACGTGCCATCCTTGTTCTCCTAGTCGGTACAAGACAGCAGTACGCTATTTTGCCCTTTACTCTTTTGGCAAGAAGTTTACTGAACATTTACCTAGTCTTGTCGTGTCCTACTCCGTATCGTTGTAGCTGGCGCGCATCTTGTTTACCATGATTGCTTCCTGTTAACCGGATCGTCCCCACTAACTTATGACCCAGCATGCGAACACAGCCAACTATCAGTGAAAGCTTACTTTTTAAGATCATATTTTTCTTGCTTCGCCTTTCGTTTAGATATTTCAATGTGGCCAGCTACATATTAGGTCACGTTTAAAGAATTAGGGGATAAAAGTTTATTTTTAAAGAGCAGGTAGGGGGTGGATTTTGAGTAATTGTTTAATGGCGATTCTTTACAGCCACACTCGGTCAGACAACCACTGCACTTGCGAAACGGCGCTGGACGACCGCTTCGCTACTTTGCGGATTGTCAGCAGCACCCATCGAATCCGTTCCCTGTGACATTGGAAACCGCGACAGTGCGCATATGCTTTCATGTTCCATGGGGATGAGCGATAACCACCATGCCTGAGGAACGCTCCAGTTTATCTTCCACTATCATGCGCTTTTCCGACATACAGGGGACATGGTCGGCCTCCTTAAGTGTGTACTCTCCTTGCTGAACCACTATCGTCCGATAGCGTATAAGCTAGCTTGGGCAATTGCTGATTCCCATAGAGTAGTGAACGTAGTGAGTTAGAGTATATTTACGTTTGCTACTGATCACTGTCTGTATGTATACTGATGTTTCACGCCCATATCAAACTGCCCTGGGCGAAAATATCTGCTTCATCTTGCTTGATCCCACATGTATTCTTCGTTACTGTTAACCCAATCAGTTAAGCTAAGGTCTGCTTGTTCTCAGCGAACCCACGCCTTCACAAAGAACTTTGACGCAAAGTAATCCCAGAAAATTCGAACCAGTTTGCGTCGGGAATATGGGATGAAACTAAGTACTGAAATGGGAGCCGAGTTTTGGTATTAATGCCACCCCATTGAAGCGCCTGAGCAGTCGTTATAGTGATGAAACAGTAGGAATTCGTATCAATAACAGTTTAAATTAAACATGAAGCTACCCGGTCCTTTGCAAGGTAGGAACCCCCAAAAGTCAGTAGCTTAGTTACTTCGGTCGCCGCCATCCCCCGTGGCCGAATAGTCGCGGGTTCCCGTCCCACAAGAGGTATGTGGAATGCGCAGTACTGATGGACCAAGACAGGATGAGTCGGCTGTCTAGGGCTTTCCAGATGTGTGGTATTCGTCTGACGAACACCTAATTATGATGAAGTCAACGTATGTCGCCTGAGTCCTCCCGCTACCCTTTTGTAATATGTTCTTCCTAATTGTGGCAAGTATCGCATCCGCTAACAGAACGTCGAAGAAACTTTTCGCAGTTCGTTTATTGCAAGCGAATTATGTCAGGCACAGTATTGATTTGACTCGGGTTTTACATATTTTCAAGTACACACTGATAAGCATTTTAGAACCTGATTTTGTTCTAGTGTTATCGCTTTTTAGTTGATTCCATGGGCCTGTTATGAATTGGATCTTCTAAATGTAATGACAATGATCGATGAAATGGGTCTGAGCATCATGGGAAGATTGAAACACTCGTGCTTACCTAGTATCACATATGGGGGCCAAGAGGATCTTCTTCATACTGGATTCCGATCAAACAACCTATCTAAACCGCTATATGCTCTCGCGACCAGTAGAAATTTGATTTCGTCTTGCTTCTTGCGTCATGTATGCACGAGCATGTAATTTCCGTACATGCTGACCTGACCTGTTAATGAATCAGCTTTCGCGCAGTTGGGAAACATACCTTTATTTATGTATTTAGTATCCCTCAATTATAGAGCCATACATCAAGTGGCTGCGTTAGACTTTAATTTACATTGCTATAAACCTACATCAGAAATGAATGTCGAAATTACTGTATCGACCGTGCAACACTTTATGCAACATCAATGATTGTCCTACCAGGAAAATCGTCCTCTTGTGGATGACTTCTGTCTGTGTCGCTTCCGGTTTCGTAACCCAAAGAGGAGGTAGATCGTTTATCCATCTGGTTCCCCGTTTGTGGTGGTGACTGTTGGTACTCAACACCCCTCAGGAAGCACAACGCCGAGAACACGTCCTGCCGTGATTCAACGATTGTCACCTTGAAGTTCCCTGATTGTGCATATGGATTTTCAACGTTTAATTCCAACTTCTTCGTTTCGTAGCAAGCAGCGTGCACGACTGTTGCCGGCTGAAAGGAAAAGCAATGAAATAATAAACACCGATAGGTTGGAAAATTGGATATTGTCTTTGGTTCTTTTCGGCCCTTTGCACATCTCCATGGTTGACGGCGTTCGGTATCGCGTTCTTAACCCGATTCCGTTTATCTCATGGAAACGTTAGCGTATCGGTAACTTGGGCATTCGACATCCATCCAAGCCATCCTGCATGTTCTGCATGCTCTTCTTTTATTTTCTTTTTTCTTACCACAAACGCAGGTTTCGTGGTTTCCTTACAACATGCTTACTCACCTACCCTCGCATTATATTTCACCACTTCACATCCCCTTGGTTTTGTCAATAAATAGTGCTCGTAGTTCACACACACAAGGCAACAGAGTTGGGGCTTACTAAGGTCAATGTATTGTTTTATCATAAATTCTGCAATGTAAAGGTGTCCTATTTTCCAATTCCCTCAGCGCTTTCCATCAATTTCTACGAGAGAACATCAATCAGTTACCAAAAACGAATTCCCTGAACGCAACTACCGGGTCTTTGCAAGAAAATTGTATTTCTATTGGAAGCAACATCGAAGGCTCATTTCCACTTTCCATTGTGGTTTACACTACTACCTACCGATGACTGCAAACGAATAGTTCCATCTGCTTCTGCTATGATCCCACTGATCGCACTGATCAAGGTTCCCTTCAAGGTGAATCATGGTCCACAACGAGATTGCGTGTTGCAATCCAGTTACACATTGAGAACGTCAAAATGGCCCTCCAATCGGAAGAGTTCTCTGTTGCACGCGCATTTGATGCATTAAGCTATTTCATTTACAAAAGTGTTTGTGTAAGCATCTGTAAAAGCGGACTCGGGAAATCGAGAGACAACTATCTATAGAGTAATTAAAAGAATGGATTTTGGTCGAGTCTCGAAGGAGATTCGTCGTAATCGTGTGGCCACGGCGCTCACGAAATCCAATTCGATTGCCTTCTTTCACTACTCTCTATGTTAGCGTATACTACGACCGGGCGGTGGAGATTCAGTTAGGGAAGTAGTAGCTCCGAGGACCACTCCTGCCTTGTGCATGTTGTAGGCGCACATGACAATGGAAGATCGGATTTTCATTATATCCCGATCACGGCGGTCTCCGTTATTCCCTTGGTCCAATGGTCTGCTCCGGATGTGTAGTAACTGTTTGACTGAATGGATCTGCGATGAATTTCTTTCGAACCATGTACCATTAATAGGGTTAGTATTAGTATGTTATAATGATCAAAAGTGACAAGTTATGTGTCCAGAGCCAGTGAAAACCAACATTTATCTAATTCAAATATGATATCTCTGACCCAAAATACGCAATAGATTTACACTCGAGCGAAACTGCCATACGCTAAAAGATTGCATGTCCCATTTCCTCTTCACAGTAATTACTCACCAAATGAACCATATAATATGTTCAGTGTACGTAGGTGGAGCTGTGTATTCGCAAAACACCCATTCAGTATGATCGTTTCCGTATCGTTCGTAATTACGTTGCTAATGAGTCTTTCTAGCGACACTCACACCATACTTGGTTACTTTATCGCAATTAGGAATTGAACTATATAAACTTAATTACTGACCTAACTGAAACTTCAGGGTCTTCCTTCAAAATACTCACCGTTCACCAGAACCTAAGTGTATACCAGATACTACGGCTTCTGTAACTCCTGGATTTATGTGTACGCACTCTGTGAGGAATGTGGGTGGCATACCTCATTTCCGACACTGTTGACCATTCCGCTGAGAGCAAAGGCCAACGTCTTTCCTTGTCCTGTACCAGAGCGCAGTTCCACTGCATACAAAGTTGCTTCTGTGGGTCGCAGAAACCGTGGCCTATAAAAGGGGTTTGTAAACAAATCATAAAGTTAGGCGAGTAACTGTGGATCCAAAAGGGATTTCATGCTGCTGTGTCGTCGAAGTTCACACTATCTATATATTGAGTCAACTGAACATATCCGAAGGATGCGACCCTCACATGATTTGCTTCCTTATGCGGAGTGGCTTGAAAAGTTGCCAAACCATCCCTTATTATCGCATATACACAACAAACCGGCTTTAAGATCTGTGTCAGTCCTCACATAGGGAGGAACCTTTCATTCTATTGGAGTTCATAAATAGCACGCATTGTCTTCGAAAGCCATGGAGTGGGAAGCCATGTATGTTTACTCGCGATGCAGCGGCTTAGGCCGCTGAACCAAATTTGCGGTTGCGAGATTGCCCTACTGCATGCAGTTTACTGCATTTCGGCGAATACGGTCGAGTCCCACTCTTCCTCTAAGTGATGAATTGACAAGGGTAACAATACTTTATCTTTTCGTCTGTCCACCTCATCCCAGTAATACTTTTCCTGCTTGTTTCCACGTTTGCCTCTTAATGGTTTCGTGGTGATGATAAGGCTAACGTGGGAATAGTCCGTCCTTCTAAAACCGAGACAACATGTTTACTTCCATGTGGTCAAACCAATGAAATTGCAGCTCGACCCGGCTCACGTGCTGCACCCTGCTCACTGGATACATCTCTCTCCGCTGGATCCCCATATTCCCTAGCACAAGCGCCTCCCTGTTTGTTTGCTGGCTATCCGACACCAAGGTACTTAGATTAGCAACGGTCATTCGCAGTACATTGACAATCACCGTCTTCTCCGCACATTTGCTGGTGAGATAAGCGCCAAAATACTGAAAGAAAATGGTACCTTAGCTAATACTTGGAGGTGCAGGCTGTTTACGAAGCGCAGCGGAACAGGCCAGCAATTTATCTCAGGTCAACTGCACAAAGAAAGTTGTTAGTTTGCCAACTCACCACCCATCCCAAGAAACATAAGAGGTCAACGAGGAAGCCAAAGGTTGAACTCTGACCAGCAATAAAACCACTCAGGAGCATTGGCACATCAAACTTGGATTTGCAATACCCGCTTTGTGGTTGGATTGCGACACACAAGCTCTATTGGGACCTCGGTTTACTCTTAAGTGGACCTCGGTCATTTCGATCATAAGGACTGTATCCGAATTGGAGGTGTTTCGATATTGGGAGGAACAACACCGAAACATCTCCATTGGCAAATCACTTATCTGATAGTTTGAACTGATGGTTTGCCTAGCCCACTAGCGAAATGTTTGCGGCGAAAAAATCCAGCTCGCGGAACGGCCAAACACTTCCATCTAATCGTGAATACATTTTTGAATCAGTAAACAGGAGGATGGAGTTGTTAAAATGTAGATATAAACGAAGAAAAGATTGCGTGAAAAATATTGTTATCTGTCCTGTTATGCTTTCATCGGTTCCATCGCGGCGTCCTTATCAACCAGTTATTTCCATGTTAGCTGCATCCTTTCAGAACGATTAAGAGGTAATCATAAACCAAACAGAAAATTTCCAACCAGGGTATAAGCTGACAAAACGGTGCTTTTTATTTTTGGCACCACATCAACCACGATTGTGCTACCAGGACAGATAGTTCATAGTTTGTGGAAACCAGTTTCATATTTCTCTGTTGCCTTGAAAGCGAAGAGCCCTAACACACATGCACCTGCAGAAGGACCGTGGATGACTTGCGCCGCAACACCCACCCGCTTCCATTTCTAGCGTCAAAGCAAGGGAATAAGACCGAGTAGTGCGTGTGGACGGGAACCACGATCGATTCAACACACGTATTATTGATGCAACCTAGGGAAAGGGGGTGTTGCAAAAGTACACAGATCAGCCGTTTGGCTTTAGCGCATTCCATGCCAGAACATTACACTGAGCTCAGCAGTATCACTAAGGTGGTGCATCCCGTGTATTTCCCTAAGCAACATTACTTTAATTGGTCCAGTAACCGAGTTGGAAGCATCAGGCGTATACTGTATCAAACAAAACCGGGCTTGATATGCTACGCTAGGATAAACGTTAAACATGGAAGTGCGAGCGACACCTTGCGGGGGAATACCCCGCATGGAAGAAGGTCCCCTGGAGAGGGTTCCAAGGGTGGCCTTACTACTTTATCTGAACAATTGTTTAAATCTGTATTGGTTATAGTTCCCGGCTTTTCAATTTCTTTAATACCTTAAATCGGCTTCTTACTTTATTATCCGTTTTTGATCCATTGTATAACGCGTGAACAATTCCTTCTTTTCTGCGATCCTGCTGTACAGATTGATTAGACCACATGGACTGTGCCTCGCAAAGCCGAGGAATATATCATTTATTTATTTTGTCATAACCCTACGACTAGGGCCGAGCACACAGCTCGTCAGATCACCACTTGTATACAAATATCGCAGGTAATGTCAAACATTTTCCCTTTTAGTGAGTGTTACTATACATGATTCTAAGCTGAGCAAAACAACTGATGGAGGTCGTAGCTAGATTTCACTCCCAAAAGGTTGAGTTTTTGTTGCCTATTTTAGATTGCTAATTGGTTTGGAGTAAATCAAGAAAGGGGGTTTCAATTAGAGTAAAGTTTGCTTCGGGGTCCAGTACTCTGACCAGTCAGGTTGTGGAAAACGAACACAACGTCCGGTTACTTAAACAGCGTGAGTAATGGGAAATTGGATGAACCACACAAGACAAGACTGTCTTAGCCTGTCTTCAAGCAGATATGTGCTTGTTAAAAGTTAGCAAAAAACGATCATCTGTTCGGGTTGTCCTTTGTGTACAAATCACTCTTATAAGATATCACATGCTTAGCATGTTTTCCGAATTAACAGGAGTGCTGGTATGTGAGTAGTATGTGGCTAGTTTCTTTTTAAGTAGAGTGCGAAACGTATTGTGGTAAATTATTAAAAAAACACCACTGAAATTCAAATCGGCTTCCTGGTTCAACTTACTTATATTCCACATGGAGCTTGGCGCTAGATTTGGCGGGTACAGTTATACGCAGTTCGTCAAATCCCCTCTGGTTACAAGTAGCTACTGGCAAGACATCATGTCTCTTTGAGCTCGACCACACTTCGATTTCGCTGGAGTAGCACATGTAATCCGCCCGATCTGGGCCAACCACGCAGCATCTGTAGACAACTTCCACCTGGTTCTTGTTTGTTAGGACAATTTTTCTCCTGCATGGTAACTGAAGTGTGGCTGAATGGGCAAAAATGAAGGATGTGGGTAACTGTTAATGGGGATTCGGACTAACATGTAAGCAACTACGTTCCCCTGTAAAGGGTTTCCGAGATGCCATGTCATGTTATGCCAGTGGAATATGGGAGTTCTGTCTAAGAAAACCTTTCGTACTGCTGGAAGGCCCATCTTGAGCAACTGAGATCACCGGTGCATTCGTAAGTCAGACAAATAAAGTTTCCCCAATGATGTCAATTACTTTCTTAAACAATTTTTCACCCGCCTGAAGACGCAGTATGTGGAATTGGAAACACAGGCACGTAGATACTTTCGATATAGGAACCATATTCAGAGATTCTATCTAAACTAACTGATCTCACTGTTCCAGGTTTATTCGGATGTCCGTTTTTCTTTGGGATTATAAGGTTATCAAATTTCCTGATGCGCGTGATCCCCGTGAGTGCGCAATTTTTTGATCACCAGGCAGATGTGGTCAGTTGCAAACCCGGTGAACACCTACAAAAGTTCTCGTCTCCTACCGAATTTTTCTACAATCCATTAGATTAATTTAAATATCCTATAAACACGCTATTAAATTTCGAGTGTTCTGTTCCGGTGTGGACCATCACCCATGGCCTGTTTGGTTAGTGAGCAAGTAACCGCTGATTGAAGTAAATCAACGTCCTCTACCGAGATTCAGAAATAACAATTGTTGTATAAAATAGAAAGAGAATTGTTGATATCAGACCGAAGCCTCTCATTTACAACTCGTCTCTGCGTGGGTTATACATGAGCGATGGGTAAGGAGCAACGCACTCAAGCTAACGTCTGTTCACCATTCTGGGGAGCATTGGGCCCCGGTTTGACAAAGCAACAAACGAAATGCGTATGAACTGAGCAATCAGTCACTGGCTCCCAATGGGCGCGATTTTCTGAATTCGCTCCGCTGCCCTGCGAGCAGGCTATTCAGCCAAAGTCTCGGGGTGGTATCCCCTAAGTCAACACCCTACTTCGGCTTGGGCAACCGGGTAGTATCTCGCCCTCAGACGAAACCATGGGCTTTAATGTGTTGCGTTGTGTTTTCTTTTACAATTTCCGTACCTTCTTTTGTGTGCCATGGTATCTGATGGCTCTAGGTTTATGCACAGACTGTTGCAATATATATATATATATATATATATATATACTGCAGGCCATTCTCCAACTTCTCTAGATTCACACCCTCCTAACAATTCATTTTACATCATCTATCACGCGAACAGGTTGAATGTGATTAACATACATATAAACTGCAATGACAACCACTAGGTTACGGCTAACAAGCTGTCATATATTATGTTAACAGTGTGCTTGATTATACTGCTCATGCACGAACACGATCGTTACTGCAGGCAGTGATGTTTCAATAACGCGCATGTTTGCTTGAACAACCGGGGACTAAACACAAACTATAAATGTCGTGATGGTAGGGCAGCTCTGTACTTGGATCCTTATATGTGCAGATTCCGCTCAAAATAGCACCCGTGAAAGCAAGTCCAACTGATAAGCATCGGAGAGGTAGGTAACGGTAGTCACACCTAATTAATAATGCAGGGCGACAACATGTATTGCAGTAGGATAGCTCTTCCATGCTATATTATACTGGCATGATTATCAACCTAGCTGGACACATTACAAACGCTCTCTTTCCTTACATACGCGTAATAAGTGGGACATAAGTATTGAATCCCTAGTATGAAACCCTGTGTACAACTTTGGGTACGAAGTCCCCATAATGCTGTCAGCCAAAAACCCGTGGTTATGAAGTCAGCTACAGAAGCCAACGCTACGAGAGTCTTCACTCTATACAATGCCACATTCTGCGAAACGGTCGTTGGTTGGAAAAGCAGCGAAAAATCCTCTTTATGTTTACTTCCAAACTCATGGATATCACTGGCTCCCTCTTTCTAACGACTGTGGTTCTGCTTCATCCTGTTGTTAAACATTTCCGTAGATTCCTACCACTGTTATTACCTCATTCACAGGACGAGCACGCTTACTTGGAGGCACAACGGACCCTCACCGCGTTATCGTCATTGTAAAATTGAATGAATCATATAGCAGACATATTGTAGCGACAGAACAACGCGGTAATAAAGCACGAACTTTATTGGCGCGAACACACACTACATCACCACTCACACAGGCGCACATTAATGAGTCAGGTTTATTTCCCACGTGTTGCGGGCACGTCAAATATTCCCGCAAAAACACGCCAGAAACCCCAGCAGAATGGCTGTGAAAACCGAGGTCCAATTCCTCCCCACAACGTAGCAGAGCTCAGCCCCTCCGAGACCCGCCCCAACTGCGCACCTTTCGACAATGCTCATTTACATACTACCACCTCTTCGTGGTGACTGTTTTCCCTAACTTAATAACCCATAGCACTGGCTGTGATCGCCCTTTGTTGGTCGTAAAAGAGCCTACAGAGGGCCACTTGCCTTTCCTTTCTCTTCGCCTCAGTTGGGAGTCGGTCGGGTCACGTGATTGCGTGTGAGTCGTTAGCTGGCCATCCTTCGCGTCTAAGTCATTAGCGCGCGTCTATCGTACCCCCTCTCGTGTGCGTCCGTTTCCGAGGCCTCAGCGTCTATCCGAACAACTGCGGCTAGGATCGTTCACACGCTCGCTCAATTTTCCGTCTTACCGGCTAAGTTAGCGTCATCAGGTCAGCGCAACTCCGTTCGATTGGCCAGCGTTACAAGTCGTCATCTTAGGCGTGCTCCAACCGTGCCAGCGACAATCTTATCAGGCAATTAGGCAATCATGACAGAGGCGGCGTTCCCCCAATTATAACAGTGGCGACAGAGTTGACGGACCATGACTGACGAATACGCCGATTTACGACTGATGCTGCAGCAACAACTAAAGTTGATGTCGATTTTAACCGAAAAGCTCTCCAGTTCTTCCCTTCATGCAGGTCCAAGCGCCAATCCTTAGTCAGTGGACCATGTGGTTAGCGGCATCAGCGAATTCCTGTACGACGACAAGGCCGGGGTGACGTTCGAATCTTGGTACAAGCGGGACGAGGACCGGTTCACCGTTGACTTGGCTTGCCAGGACGACGCGTGGAAGGTCCGCCTGCTTCTGCGTAAACTTGGTACGCTCGAACACCAGCGCTACACCAACTCCATCTTACCGAGGAACCCACGCGACGTTACCTTTGACGAGACGGTCCGAATGTTGTCACAGATTTTTGGCGAGCAGTCTTCTCTGTTCAATGCTCGTTATCACTGTCTGCAGCTGGCCAAACTTGATGCCGACGACCTCATCACGTACGCGGGCGTGGTTGACCGGGAATGCCAACGTTTTCTACTTGGCTCGCTCACCGAGGACCAATTCAAATGCCTGATCTTCGTCTCTGGCCTCCAGTCTCCACACGATGCCGATATCCAGACGCGCCTCCTGTCCAAGCTACAACAGGATAGCTCAGTTACACTCCAGAACCTGGTCGAGGAGTGTCAAACGCTGCTCAACCTAAAGCACGATTCTGCAATGATCCAGAACGCCGCCGCACCTGGTATGGTCCAGGCAGTCACAGCACCGAGGGCGAAATCGTCCGCGCGCCCCACCCAATCCGACCGAGTGAAGTCTCCACTCTACGCGTGCCGATTCTGTGGTGCCTGGCATTTCCACCGCGACTGCAAATTCCGCCAACGTCGTTGTCAAAGTTGTGGCAGGGTGGGGCAAGGGGAAGGTTACTGCTATCCTCCATCTCCCAAGGTGGCCAAAACTGGGCTGGCCCCACTAGCGATCCAAAGAAGAGGTCCCGACCCAGACGCACACCCAAACCTGGTCCGGTTGGAAGATCCCTGAGCCTGTGGGCCATGTTCCAAATCAACGCTGCGGATCGGAGAAAGTTCGTCGACGTCTTTGTTATGACGCCCAGTACGCCTTCACCCCACGACCGCAAGAAGAAGTCCAAGATGAGCCGGGATGAACAGATTTTCTATTTCAGCACGGCACCAGTTATATAGCTTTACAAACAAGGGCGAATCCAAGCTACTAAACGCATGAGATCCAACAGGCATGGAGAAAACACAAAATGGAACAAGCAAATGAGGATCGCGAAAATTACGAGCCAATGAAGTGCGGCAAAGAAAATAGTGCCGGCGGATTTAATCCCTGGGGGTAACCTTCTGGTGAGCGACCATTAAAAACGACGAGTAGTGTCTAATCAGTGTGGAGAAGTGATGCGTTTAAACAAATGCCAGAACAGTTAATAGTGAGAATGATACATACCATGAAAACAAAAACAAGTATAATATGTATCGGCTGAATAATACATCCACGTGAAAAAGCTAAGGAACGCTGAGCAAAAGAAACCAATCAGAATGTCCACGGAATGAGACGACTGAAATTAGCTGTGAGTGATTGCGAATGGGGCTGAGGAAAAACGGCGTGTCCAAAATGTAACAGAGAAGCAGGTAACTGCGCAAACAAAGAAATAGGCAACTAACATAATTCATGAAACTGAGGGTTAGGTAGCCAGCTCCCCAACATCTCCCCCTTCTAAAAAGTTAGTTACCTGTACGGAACATAGCTTTTCCGACGCTGGTCCACTTGAAATGGCTGTACAAATTTTCTTGTTCGTTGGGGTCTGTTTCGACCTTCTTGTTCCGGGCATTCTTTTGGTTGAAATTCTCGGAGTGAAGAAGCACTTGGTTTGCCATTGTCAAGCAACTCATTAACATCAAATCTGTTGGCATTCTGGACATCACCTTCCAGTGTACACCGCAGTTTCAGCTGATTTGCGTGACGTCTCCATACCTGCGCACCAAATTGAACATCGTACGTCACCCGTCCCCGACGTCACACGATGCGTCCTGGTATCCAGCTGATCCGCCGTCCCTGAATAGCCGCTGCAGATACAAATTCGCCAACTCTGAACATCCTTCTCCGTGCTCCGTACCGCCTGTTGTATTGCTGCTCCATTGCTAAGTTCCTTGTTTGTGGGAGAGGACGCCTGGGTGTCAGCAAATCCAGTGTAGTTCTCAATCTGCGACCCATTAGGACTTCAGCTGGTGCCTTCCCATCGGGTGCATTGGGATTGGGATTTACTCGATAATTCAGTAGGAACCGCTCCAGTCTTTCGTCCAACGTTCCCTCGCCTTTTGACTTCAAAAGTGCTCTTTTCAGGGTATCGACGAATCTTTCCGCTTGGCCATTTGACTGTGGATAATATGGTGCTGTCCTCACGTGCTCGATTCCATTTTGTGCGCAAAACGCGGCGAATTGATAGGACGTAAACTGCGATCTGTTGTGGGAAATAACGCTTTTTGGTAGGCCATGCTGACTGAATATATGTCTCATTTCCGAGATCGTGCTGTTTGAGGACGTGGTTTGCATCCGGATCACTTCCGGCCACTTACTGTACGCGTCAACCATCACAAGAAATTCCACACTCTCGGCTGGTCCTGCAAAATCAACATGTATGCGCAACCAGGGAGATTCTGGATTCGACCAAGATTGCAATGGCACACACACCGGCAGTTTGGATGCACTGATGCATCTGGAACAGGATCGACCGATATCCTCAATTTGGCTGTCCATCATCGGCCAAAAGACGTAGCTGCGAGCGAGTGCCTTCATGCGGGCGATTCCTGGATGGCCCTTGTGCAGCTCTCTTAGTACGCGCTGTCTGAGCACTTCTGGAATGACTATGCGACCTGCGAAAAACAGACAGGAATCAACTTCCGACAATGCGCCTCGCCTTGTGAAAAACTGGGTCAAAGCTTCGTTTGTTTTCGTGCAATGTCCAAGCTCTGATTGAAATACACATGCATACTTCGATTGAAGCAGTTCTGCAATACTTTGACCCGGCTGATTCGATACGGCTGTATGAAGCACCGCGACATTATTCTCAGAACACATGTGACTCAATGGTACGTCGAGTAGATGCAGCTTCTCGATCCAGTCGATGCCGAGCAGATTTACGTCACTGCTCGTAACCAAGTAAATCGTGCCACGAAGATTCAAGCCATTGAAGCTGACTTCGCACTCAATATCACCATCTAATCTCAGTGGTCCCCCAGATGCATTTTTAGCCGTCAGGGTTGTGCGTTTGACTGCTGGTCTCCCAAGCCTCTTCCAGACTGATCTCGAGATTATTGTAAGGTCGGACGCCGTATCCAGCTGCAACGTGATAGGAACACCATTGACTTTACTGACACGTACTTTCTCATGCGTGCAAGTTCTGTGCGAAAGGCGGCGAGGATTATCTTTGCGGCCGGTCCGTGAAAATTGGCTCTTCTAAAATTGGGATTTACGCGCATTTTTGGGGGAAAAGAACGTCTGAAATTGTTCACAACTCGACAGTGGGTTTCCTTATGGCCAATCCGTCTGCACTTCTGATTTTGGTGCAATCTCTCACAAAATGCCAGGCGCCACAATTCCAGCATGCGGTCGGCGGCTTCTGAGTTGATCCAGTTCGATTCATTCCTTTACGTCAGATAGCTGTATGACAAATTTGGGGTTCAGTTTTGTGATCAGCAGTTTCGACCATTTTTGTATCGTGCTTCAAATTAATCAGCCGCTGGCATTCTGTAGTGATATCCTGCAACGTCAGTTGTGTTTCCTGTTCAAGCTTGTGTAAAACTCGTGTGCGAATATCGGCATCAGCGTGGGACTGGAGACTGCACACAAAAATAAGACTCTTAAATTGATCCGCAGTCATCGTGCCCAGTTTGAATCGTTCACATTCGCGGTTCACAATCCCAGCATGAGTGAAAAAGTCATGAACATCGCGTTTGACCAACTTCAAACAATTGTACCGAATGCTGAACAAAGAGACTTGCTCACTGAAGATCTGCGTCAAAGTTCTCACGGTCTCAACAAAGCTGAAGTCCCTTGCCTTTTCGGCAACACGAAATTTGTGTAGCGTTCATGCTCCACTGCTCCAAGTTTTTTCAACAACAATCGAACTTTCCAGGCATCATCTTGGTAAGCAAACTCCACTCGAAAAATATCCTCATACTTCTTAAATCATGAATCGAAGGTTACACCACTCAACTTATCGAACACAAATTCTGTGATTGATGCAGTAAGGGCGTCCACTGATGATCGTGCAATCGTCGACGTCGGGGGTTCTGTCTGAAGGTTCAATTTCTGTGTGAGCAATTCGATCAGCTGCCTTTGCGATTTCTCAAATTGCAATTGTTGCTGTTGAAGTAAAGTCTGTAATTGCTCGAACGAAACCGACATGGTTCACCACTTCTCGTCGCCAGAAGAATATGTTGTGACGCCCAGTACGCCTTCACCCCACGACCGCAAGAAGAAGTCCAAGATGAGCCGGGATGAACAGATTTTCTATTTCAGCACGGCACCAGTTATATAGCTTTACAAACAAGGGCGAATCCAAGCTACTAAACGCATGAGATCCAACAGGCATGGAGAAAACACAAAATGGAACAAGCAAATGAGGATCGCGAAAATTACGAGCCAATGAAGTGCGGCAAAGAAAATAGTGCCGGCGGATTTAATCCCTGGGGGTAACCTTCTGGTGAGCGACCATTAAAAACGACGAGTAGTGTCCAATCAGTGTGGAGAAATGATGCGTTTAAACAAATGCCTGAACCGTTGCTAGTGAGAACGATACTGTTGTATCAAGAAAGCCGTAGGAAATGTTATATGTATCTCGCAAAATTAACCAAGTACAACTGAGTCAATCTCTTGTTAAACGAAGAGTCAAGCGACAGACACACAACCAATAGTAGGATAGGAATGAGTCAGCAAGCCAACCAATGAGATCGAGCCAATCGATGTTGCTCACATGGTTACCACATTATCGTTCCCCTCTCCGAAAAGTTGCCTCAACCTGGTTCATAGCGATCAATTGGTTTCATCTTTCGCGCCAACCGACGCAGCTGACTTCGTGGTAATGGTAACTCAGCCGGGTCTTCGCGCGCGGATCGGTCGGGCTGATTAGCTGGTGCGTGAGCTGTGTGGAGTCGACGCGGGTTGACAATTAGGCCGTTCTCCAATCGATAGTTGCCCGGGCCAAGCGTACGATCGATGCGCACTGGAGCGGAAAGCGAAGGTGTGCCTTTCTTTGTCGCCCTGCATTTGACGCGAACGTATGTCCCGGGCTGCAATGGTGTCGATACCTTAGCGTAGGAATTTTGGTAAGATGCTATGCGATTTGAAACTTCGGCACCTCTCGTTGATAAAAGGTTATGTGCAGCATTTAACTTTGTGCGTAAGCGCCTTCCTAGCATCAGCTCCGCTGGCGTTCTTCCGGTGGCTCTGTGGTCACATGTTCTGTATGAAAAAACCGCAGTTAAAACTGCATCCTCCCAGTTCGAACCTCCTATGTGTATGGCTTGTATAGCTTCTTTTAGAGACCGGTTTAAACGCTCGGCCATGCCGTTGGCTGCAGGATCGTAGGGCGCAGTTCTGGAGTGCTTAATGTTATGGCAATGTAGAAAGTCTGCGAATTCGCGGCTACAAAATTGTGGCACGTTATCCGTTACTATTTCATGCGGTAAACCGAAACGGCTGAACAAGTGTTTAAGCCAACGTAATACAACCGCAGTAGTAACTTGGTCGCACATGTGTACTTCAGACCATCCACTGTAAAAACATGTAGCAACAAGTAGATTTCGCTTATTCGTAGGAGCAGTAGCGAAAGGGCCCATAATATCAATGGCGATTTTGGTCCATGGTTTCATCGGGTAAGCAATTGGCTGTGTCGGGGCTTTTACGGACAAAGCACTTTTGTCCGCTAATCGGCAAGCATTGCAATTGACCACAAATGTCTCAATGCTAGATGCCATTCGTGGCCACCAGAAATAGATTCTCACTCGATTTTTGGTCCGAACTATACCTGGATGTCCCTCATGTGCGCAAGCTATTATCTTGGCTATCAACTGGGGCGGAGCTACAAACACCGAACCGCGCATCAGGCAACCATCTGCCACTGATAGTTCATGTCGAATTGCACAATACGGAAGGAACTCACCGGGGATTTTGTTATTCTTGGGCCAGCCGTGTTGCACATATTCAGTGATCTCATGTAGTAAAGAATCGTTAGAATTTTCCCTTCGTAGTTCCTCGATCGTCAAGGCAGACAGGTTAGCTCCGAGACTGGAAACTAATACCGCCTCTCTGAGTCTCTCTTTTTCATCTTCCAACCCCACGGGTAAGTGAGATAGGCCGTCAGCAATCTGATTTTGTAAACCTGGCCGGAACACAATTTCAAAATCGTAGTTAAGGAGCCTGTAATACCAGCGATCGATTCGCATTGGGCGAGATCCTTTAGATCCCTTGCTGAGAAGAGCTGTTAGGGCTGAATGATCAGTACGCAGAATAAAACGACGACCGAACAGAAATAAATGCCACTTTTCACAGGCCCACACACATGCAAGGGCTTTTATTCCCCATCTGAATAATGACGTTCGGAATCTGATAGCTTTCGTGATGCGTAGGCAAAAACTTTCTCCTCTCCGTTTTGTATTTGTGAGAGGACAGCTCCGAGACCGACATCAGACGCATCAGTGGACACAAAAGTGCGGCAAGATTCGTCAAAAATGGCAACTAGAGGAGCAGACGCAACTCTCCGTTTCAGTTCATCAAAGGCATTTTGATGATTGCTGCCCCAAACGTATGACGATCCTTTCTTTGTTAACTGTCGTAATGGATCTGCCACAGTCGCAAAATCCGGCAGATAGCGCAGGTTATAAGAGCACATTCCTAAAAAGGACTTTAGTTCTGTCAAGTTTTTGGGTGTTGGCGCTTCAGAGATGGCCCTGATATTTTCATCACTTGGTCGAATGTCACTGCGTGAAATGACGTGTCCCAAAAACTGAATTTCTGGTGCATTGAAGAGACATTTTTCTGCGTTCAGACGCAAATTGAGATCACTGAGGCGCTGGAGGACTTCGTGTAGCCTTTCATCATGTTCTTCCTGTGAACGGCCGAAAACACAAATATCATCCATGTAGGCAACATGCCCATCGATACCTGCCAGGGCGTGAGTCATGAACTTTTGCCAGGCGGCGGGCGCGGAACTCAAACCCATGGGTAAGACTTTGTACTGAAACAGGCCATCAGGAGCGAGGAAGGCAGTTAGACGTTTGGAATCATCAGCCAATGGCATATGGAAACATGCACTTTTCAAATCTAGCTTGGAAAAAAAACAGTTGCATCAGCTAAACGTACAGTGAGTTCATCATTGGATGGTAAAGCAAAGCGCTCTACGACGATCTGTTTGTTCAGTGCCTGCAAATCGTTGCATATCCGGACAGTACCGTCTTTTTTCATGACACAAACCATTGGATGCACCCACTCAGAGCAGTCGATGGGTTCAATCAAATCACTTGCTAGCATCGCTTGCAGGGCTACTGAGACCGCTTCACGTTTCGCTAGCGGAATGGGGCGAGTTTGACCAATGTCGACCTGGATGGTCATCCTCACACTCGCCTGACGTGCGTGCTCCTGGTTCATTTGGATTATTCCCTTCTATCCTCTCTCCATCTTCTCGCAGCGTTGTCACTGTAAGCTCATTCGAACCGGATTTACCAGCTCTATACAGTGATCCATCATACGTGGAAATATCTTCTGCGATTAGAAGCTGTGCCATCACTAACCGTTTTCACTGGCATCTGTGATTAAGCGCAAGCGTTTAATTCAATCACATTGAGCCGATTGCCTTTCTGTGTGACACCATTAGATACGCAATTCTCGAGGCAGGCCGAAAAGCCTAAGCTTATTCCGATCCATTGTTTCTCAACACAGCTGTGAAAGAATATGTGATCTGTCGATCTGTGTTCAGCGCTCTGTTCAGGTTCCAGTCACTCGCCATTGCTTGTGACCTTGTCAGCCAGTGCGGCTGCATAACCCATCACACGGACCGTGCGACCACGACGACCGCTCATTTGACCTTCCAACCACCACGCTTGCCTGACCGATGTGCGCCGCCCTCAAAGCTGTAAAAGTATAGAACGCTAACAAACCCACTGGGTTACGTAACGACACCAAGTTGAATGGCAGAAAGGCGAAACCGAAGCGACTCCAAGCGAAATGCATTTGCGGGTTAGGAGAATGTCATGGAGTAGTAAAAATCGGTCTGGCTTGTTCGCACTGATTGGAATGGTACCATACGAAATGTGCAGATGTGTCCCAACAAGAGTTACGGGAACGAAATAGCTCCCAAGATGTATTTTGGTTCTGTAATGCGTGTTCCACCATCCCCCTCGTTAAGTGCTTGCTTATCCTAGCTGAGTAATGCGACCGGTTAATCACAGAAGCAGAGCAGAGGATAAACAATAAGATTACTTCAATGGAAGCGAGTATGGACCACAGAAACCTAGCGGCTGCTAAGCAACGGAATGCTGAAAAATCCGCTTCCACTGAACCGCAATCAGCCACCTCTCCATCTTTGTTGTCTTCTCCAACTTTGGTAGAACGCCGGGCGAAAACAGACTGTACCTACGTGAATCAAACAGTACACACGGCAACGAAAATCAGGCACCATTCAAAACGTCTGGTTAAGCAAATTCCACTAGACCTGACATCTAGCATTACCAGGGCTGAAGCAGCCAAACACCAACTCTTGGTACCTGTAGCTCAAATATCTCTTGTCGAGACTAAGCCTCCCAGAACATCGGTTACATATGCAGAGATTGTTGCAAGGGTCCACCGAGAGGCCGCCGTTGCGTCCTCTTCCATTGTAAACACCGTTAACGCAAATGGAGAGAAAAACAGCAAACAATCACTTGTCAACAAGTCAGGACAAATGAGTACCATACCTTGTAGATCGACGAAAATGGGATCCAACAACAGTGCCCGGACTGTTGTATGCTCAAATGTCCCTGAATCTACCGCCATCACATTGCGGGATAAGTTATCAGACGACCAAGACCAATGGAACTCATTGTGTACGCAGATGGGTATCAAAGCCAAGCTCATAAACTTGTGACGAATTATTGTCATCCGAACTCGCCACACTATGGTGAACCTAGAATTATTCGAGTAACTCTAGAATCCTCCACTGATGTAGAAAACGTTTTGCTCTCCGCAATCGCGCTAAAACACGAATCCTGTGGGATACACATCTATCCTGATGTCCCTTGGAACGCGCGACAACCAAAACGAAACACCGAAGAGGGGCACAGCAAGCAAAACCGCCTAAACACAATCTTCATACATGGCGTGCCAGAACATCCTTCTAACGATGTTCAAGAGACCGGAAAGCACGATTTAGAACAGTGGCGGTTCATTCGCGAAAAACTTTCTTTGGATAATGTTGTGGCACTATCGCTCACCAGAATACCTCTCTCACCGAATTATAGAGGATGCGGCCCTAGAATCCTAAAATTTGTAGTTCAGTCAGAGCAACAAGCAAAGGATGTTTTGGATTGATGGCGGAGAAATCGGAAACATCTTCCTTCCGAAATTCGGTTAAAAGTCGCAAAAACTTTGAACAGCTCAAATATTAAAGCAACTGAAGCAGCAAGCATACCGACGAATGTACAAAAGCGTAACTTGATTGCTGCTTTGATTGACTCTGACGTAGGTCTAAACGAAGGTTGGGACGCACCCTGGCCGAATCAAGTTGCAAACGAGGTATCATTGACCCATCAAAACACGAGTAACTGCCGACCTCCCATCGGTCGGCATTCTCCCACACTTGACAGCTTCACCTCTCTGCGGGCTCCTAGAGACCGAGAAACTGGCCTGCTTGTATACAAATGCTCAGGGTCTTTCTAACAAACTGGCTGAACTGAAAGATCGTCAAGCTTCCGGCTCGTATGATGTCATTGGTATCACCGAGACATGGTTGCACACGGGAATGACGGACACTGAAGTTTCGCTAACGGACATGTCGCTGATCCGGAACGACAGACTCACAAAAGGAGGAGGGGTAATCCTATACTACCGAAACGACTTACAGTGCGAAGCCGTGAAGGATTCAGACTCGCAGTTCCCCGACTCTCTTTGGTGCCGGTTATAGTTAAAAGGCAGGGAGGCTTGCCTTAGTATCTTGGTGTACCGCGCCCCTAACTCAACACCCGAAACCGACTGCCACCTAGCTGCTGCTTTAAGGTGCAGTTCACAACAAAAGTACACTCACATTCTTATCATGGGTGACTTCAACGTACATCGTTTAGAAGTCCCTGCCACGATCGGAGAACAACTCAAGACCGATCTACAAGATCTAGTAACTAATGTTCCTGTTTACAACCACATCATTTTGCTCACTCGGTGCAGAACTGGTAACAGGCCGTCTGTGCTGGATCTTGTGCTTACCAACGAGGAGCATATGATTGATGCGTTGGTTTTAGACTGCTTATTGGGTCGAAGTGATCACGCAGTCATCATTCTCAATTTCGTCTGCTACGCGGAATATCTGAATGATAACGATGAGACTGTGCGAACCATCACAAGGTACAACCGACTCGCCCAGCTCGTCAGCGCCACAACATGGTCTTTTCTCGAAGAAGAACCCCCGGAAGTCGCCTGACCGGAGTTCGTCAAAAAATTCAGTCAGCTGATTGCAAAGGCTTCAGAGATAAAAGCTTGCAATAAGTGCAAATCCGTTTCTTTCGTTAGAAGTAGAACTCGAAAATGGATGACAGTACGCAACGCAGCATGGCGAGTGTACAGAGAAGCTCCAGCACCAGAAACTTGGGACAACTACGTAGCCCAACGTAACCACTGCACTCAACTGCTAAGAGAAGACAAAGCCGCCTATAAGCAAAACATCGTAAAAACCTTCGGTGCTAACCACAAACTGCTATACAAGCACCTTAATAGCCTACGAAAGGTGAAGCAAGTATTTCCTCCACTCAGGATAGCTGATGGCCCAACAAGAACGGCTGCGAAAGCAGCAAACGTGCTGCAGATGCAATACGCTCCCACTTTTAATGCGTCTTGCCACCAAGCGATCTACCAAGATTTGTATTCTGCTCGCCAGGACTAACCCACATCACTTTTACCGCAGAGGCTGTGTTGCAAAAGCTGACTTCTCTACGCAAATACAGCTCGCCGGGTGTCAACACCATTCGTCCAGAGGCATTGGGAGCAGCAGCAAGCCAACTGGCAGGACGTTTAGCTCAGTTTTTCCAGCGCTGCTTAGACCAGAACCAAGTTCCCGCCATGTGGAAGCTTGGAATAATAACCTCGATTCACAAAGGTGGAAGCAGAACTGATCCCTCCAACTACCGTCCAGTATCCCTTCTTCCAATACTCTCCAAGGTCATGGAATCCATAGTTGCCGATGCACTGGTGTGTTTTCTGGAAAACTGCAACCTCATCACTCCTGAACAGCACGGTTTCCGTCGACAGCGGCCATGCAAAACGAATTTACTAATTGCACGCAGTAGTTGGACCGAGTCAGCTAACGCTGGAGTAGGCGTTGACGTGATCTACCTGGATTTTTCCAAGGCTTTCGATCGTTAAGACCATCGGATACTGCTATCCAAGCTGCAGCATTACGGGATCAGAGACCCTCTTCTAAGCTGGATCGCCAACTTTCTACTTCAACGGCAATTAGTGGTCAGCGTTCGGAGCTCATTATCGGACCCCCTACAAGTGGAGTGTGGTGTGCCGCAAGGCTCAGTTCTAGGTCCACGTTTGATTTTGCTATTTATTAATGACCATGCACAGGGAGTCGCTTCAAACTTCCTAATGTTTGCCGACGATATCAAGATCTGGCGCAGGATCCAGGCGAACGCCGACCAACATGTGCTTCAAAGTGACTTAGATACAGTGTATCAATGGTCGACCCAAAACGTATTGCATTTCAACGTCAGTAAATGCAAGGTGCTTTCCATCCGACACCAAAGCAGCTACTCACACCGACTCGGAACGGATGTACTGCAACAATCAACTCTCGAACGTGACTTCGGTGTCCTGGTTCCAGATTACTTGGGTTGCTCCAGGCAATCCGAAAAGGCCTCAAAGACCGGGAACCAACGCGTTGGGCTGTTGAAGCGGGTGTTTGGACAAATAAACAGCTCCATAATTTGACAAATGCTCAGTGCGTATGTTCGCCCCCATGTCGAATATGCAATTCAAGCCTGGCATCCATGGCTGAAACACGACCTTACTGCACTGAAGCAGCCACAACGCCGGGCATTTAGGAACGTAATTGGAATGCGCAATCTTTCCTACCAGGAGAGGCTGCAACGACTGGGATTGTTCAGTGGAGGCTATCGCAGACTACAAGGAGACCTGATTATGGCATACTTGATTCTGCGAGACCCACATCATGTGTGCCACCTTTTACTGCAACTCAGCAGCAATACAAACCTGAGGGGCCACTCAATAAAACTCATAGAACAATACAGTCGTCTGGAGTGCCGCAGAAATTTCTTTTCCATTCGAGTCTGTCACTCGTGGAATGCTCTCCCAGAATCGGTCGTCTCTGCAACAACACTAACAGTATTCAAAAGGCGGTTGGACGAAGCACTCATCCACTTACGCTTTGTCACTTAACACTACGTCTCCATCCTACACCTGGAGTTTACCATGGAATTATCTGTTGTTAACTGTGAGTGCTGTGAATCTAAGAGGATCGCAGGACTACAACGAAGCAAACGATAAGTCTTTATTTTCATATTTAAAGTATTAACTAGCTTACTATCCTTGTTATCATTATTGTTATGTTGATATCCCCACCAACTATCCAACGGGACTTGTAAAGCAGCGCTTCTTAACCCGTATAAATTCATTGTTCGTTTTTCATTGTACTGGGTAGATGCAATAGGTTGTAGAGGACATACTGATCCCGCGATTACCAATCCCTGTGAGGTTCATTTTCCAAAAGTGCCCAAACATGTCAACCCTGTCCTGCGGTTATAACCAGCAAAATCAACCCCTAACCATTCATTCTACCCTTCGTTTTGCGTGCACTTTCCTGTGAACTTCATGCACAGTTCCCTTCACTTCTCAATGACCCCACTTGTGTTCCCACCCTAGTTCCACACCAAATACTGAATGTCGACCCAGAGTTCTGCACCGATTGCTATTATCTTTTGATCCGTTGTTCCGCGTCGATTATCTGTCTAGCCGATCCACTGCACCAGTGTATTTGTGACCCCATTAAAGAATGATCCAAACAGGTCGACTTCACTCCACTTCAGCGCTCTCCCGCCCACGTCCTATGGGGGCAACTAACCAATACCATCGTTCTTTTGTTTCATAAGAACGTTGTGCATTGTCGTTGCGTCACTTCATACCCGGTCATGCTGAAGCACATTTTTTTGACTGTCAGACCGAAGAGCTTGCTACTGTAGCTGAGTTTAGTTGAAAGTGTCACTCGAGGTATATATTCCTCATCATCATACACGTTAGCTAGAGGTGGGGAACACCTCAGCTACTGTGCCGCAATACATAGAAAAAAGGAGAGCAAAAAAATGCAACTGATGCAAACCGGCAGAGTTACCGGTAACGGATGGGCATCGTTCCGGTAAGCTACCAGCCGGCTACTGTGCATCAAAAAATACAATGCGAAATTATATAAAGCTAAATAATGAGATTGTGGTTGGAGGGGGAGGCTAAGAGGGATGGGGTGGGACAAAGAAACTCACAGCACGAACGTCACTGAGGTCGGCTCCTAGCCATATCAGCAAGTGTGTCCAACCAAAGGTATATATTCCTAATGCTTACTTAATCACAGAAAATTAGGGACTCCGTCAGTGTCATCGCACGCCCGAAAAACACTGCACAACCGTTTCATCCTTTCGGAAATCGTCAGCAGTACGCATTCTACCAGACCACTGTGGGGCTCGACTGTTGCCAGTCTGTGGTCGAGATCACTGAGCTACGGGGACAATAACTACTGTCGTGGCTAACTTATTAGATGGAACATAGCGCTGCTCAATATTCACTGACTTGCACGTTACTACTGTGCAGAGGACAGGGTATCCCCCTCACCAAGCGACGAACTTACAAAGCTTACGTCGCTAATTAACGTACGGCATTGTAAACAGCTTAGTCTGAGTAATGATTAAAAAGGAGGGATTAAATGGTGTAGGTAAGAATTCAGCACATCTAGACTTAGTCAGACAGCAAGCACTGTGCCGCCGTCTCATCCTTTTGTGGTTCGTCAACAGGGCGCATTCCACCCGTGGGTTTGCTGGTTGTAACGGCAGGACAGCGTTGACATGTTTGGAAAATAAATGGAATACGTACTGCTGACGATTCCCGAAAGGATGAAACAGCTGTGAAGTGTTTTCTAGGCGTGTGTTGGCTATCTAACGGGCCTAGACGTGATAAACTCTTACCTGCTTACTTATTTGTTCGGAAATAGTATCATCATCCAGTTCCGGCTTCGTTGTTCATTTGATCCCGATAAAAACGAATAATTTTGACTTTTCAAGCGAATTCTGACGCTTACAAGGGTAACCGAATTCGCAGTCCTATGCGTTTATGTCAGTCTGCGTAGGGATGGTACGAACAACCATGAAAGTCAGAGTACCCAACCGCAATTTCAGCCCAACCTAGGTAGGAGCGCTGGTCTGTGGAACACAGTCAGGACGGTCTTTCCGTCCCTGGTACAAACGCAACCCGGTCGGTACTTTGCAAAAATCTCATCCAATTCGACTGCTAGTGCCAAACAGTTCTACAAACTTAATGAGTAGTACGGGGGTTTGTTGTGATTTTGGAGAAGACTCGTTGTAGCTAGGCTCAGCCAGAGAGCCACCACACATCATCAACAACCTTCTTACCAAACCGCGGACGTGTAAACCGATTAGACACCCAAGAACCACGCCATCCGCAAAATCGTCATCGAAGTTGATGATTAACCGCCTTCTCGGTGTCTGACAGGAGGACGAACGCCAGATGAGCTCGCAGCCTTGATGGTAGGAGAAGTTGACCCATCCAAGGAGAATGCGTTCATGCAGTGAGTAGCAATTTGAGCTGTTCTGCAGGCCTGGTGCAGGCATGTAAACGAAGGGCGGAAGATTGATGCCGTCACCTGGGATCTGTTGCTGCTCGCCTTGTTCGTCTTCGGTACTGTTCATCGGCTGTGTAGCAGTGTCATCTACTACCTCAACAGAATCGATGCACCTCGTCTCTGCAACTGATTTCGAAGTGAACTGACGGAGTAGCTGTTGAGTATGAGCAAGGTAGTTCACCTGCATCCGCTGCACCACAAGACACTGAAATAAAACAAGAAGAGATAGTTGAGTACTGATAGCCCTATGTAACCGCCGTATTTCTCATCACCAGTGCGGTCACCAAAAATTCGCTTTTGCAAAGTAGGTGCGTGCGTGGCCACATAAGTAACATGTGACAGAAGTTTGTTACCTGCACCAAAAATTGGTACGACCAAGGTCTGCTGGAACGACTTTTGGTAACTTCCGTGTACACATAAATTTGGTGCAATAAGTTTCCACTGAACAAAGCTTACAACGTTAAGGAATGCAAATCACGACTATCTGCAAGCTTGTCGGGGTGGACTTAACCCAACTCTTTCCAGTGGGGGAAGTGCCCAAAACTTATCTGAACCAAAACGAGCTGCAAATATTGTCAGTATCATTCAGAGAAGTCGTTGCGGTAAGCAAGTTTCGGAGAGGTCTAGTTATACTTATGATGCGGCTAGGTGGCTACTACACGGTGTATCAACCAACATTTGTGAATACAATGACTTACTTCACCCACCCTAAATGTACAAACTAACAGATTCTTACCACACACACACACACACACACACACACACACTAAACACGTTAGCCATAGGTGGGAAACACCTCAGCTACTGTGCCGCAATATCTAAAAGAAAAAAGGGAATAAAATGCAACAGGTGCAAGCCAGCTGAGCTACCGGTAACGGATGGGCATCGTTCCGATAAGCTATCTGCCGGCTACTATGCAGCAAAAAAGTAATTTTCTATGCAAAATTATAAAATGCTAAATAATCAGATTGTGGTTGGAGGAAGAGGCTAAGAGGGATAGGGTGGGACAAAAATACTCACAGCACGAACGCCACTGAGGTCGGCTCCATATCAACAAGTGTATCCAGCCAAACGTGTTCATCGTCTTTCGGACCCCAACCAGGGAGCCGAGACGCTCCAACTGAGGCCATCTTCGAAGTGAGGGCCTTCATTCCTCTAGACCAAGTCATCGCTTGGCCACCTCCCCTCTTCTTCCATCCACACCCCCGGCGCGCAAACAACGCACGTCGCGGGAGTCGGTGGGCCGGCATGCGTAACACGTGGCTGAACCATCGGAGCCTGGTACGTGAAATAACGGTACTGAGCGGTTCATTTCCTTTTCCTGTACAGTAAACAAGGCGTCGAACACGCTCGTTGCTCACGCGGTGTTCCCACCAGATGTGAGCTAAATTGCGAAGGCACCGGTGGTCGAACGTCTGTTTCTCTTCAAACAGATTCTTACCAGTCCTGTCTAATTATCTACACAGTCCATGAAACGGCGAATTGCATAGAACGCTAGAGTTTATTTTTTAGATGGGAAAATCAAGGTATCACAGACGGTTTATAAAGGTCCCGTGATCCGAGAACACAGAATTTGGAATTATTACGGATGCCAGGTAGATCAACACAAATTAAGCTTTATGAGCGCAAATGGGTTCATTTGCAGTATATACACTACTGTTGCCGATGTAGCTGAAGTCGATACCAATAAAAAACATGCGAGGAGAGAAATAGAACATATGCACAATTATCACTATAACAACTGCTTGTGCAGCATGCTTATGGCTATCGTTGTGTCAACAAGCAAGTGTGGCAGCTAAGATAGTATTACTATACGATAAAGTGCGAAGATTGAAACTTTAACTTTTGGTCGCATAGAAGGAAAAAAGCATTTTTGAAAGGTCACTGTTCAACAGACGAATGTGGTTATTTAAGGCCTTGGAAGATAAATAATGTGTGCGCCAAAGTGCCTGAAAGTTATAATGGTAACTAAAGAATCCATAGATAAATTGCTTCATCTGGAAACATACTTTATCGATCGTACCAGGTTAGATGACTGAGAGCAGTATACTCCACTTGAGAAAATGCATGAAGTCACAAAGTTAAAGATTAGAATACGAGGTATTCAGAGTAGCAAGTCTGAGAGTATTAAAATAAAGTTTTATGATTTCGTAAGTGTCACAAATGTGCGTGGACCAAAAATGGTTTTGGGACAACAGGATATCGAGATTCTTGAAGGTGGATGATCTGGGTATAGGGCTACTGCCCAATCAGAGTGGATATACCACAAGTTATCGCAACGAAGAAAAGAAATTATTAGATTGCTGTATTTGGAAGCGTTAAAACTAACGGATCTGGAGGAAGAGTACTCCATTAGACCTTCTAATCCATGTTGATGCAATGATAAAGTCTGAATGATGGAAGCCCAGCACAACGCTGCTGGCATATTTACATCAAATAAACGTGGGCTGTACAGACAGACATTCGACATATAAAGAGAGTAAAAGGTTGATAAGATCTCTTCCTGCAAAACACCACAATCGGTACAGAGAAGAGGATTTCTTATCGTTTAAGTATGTATAGTGGCTGCGATCCGAAAGATCATCCAGCAACAGTTTCCACAGAATTGACAGACATCATCGCTGCTGTTTAACAATGAACTTAGAATTTAGAATAGCTTTAGCTTTGCCCCACATCTTTAAGCTTTAAATAGCACGTCGTCGCCCTCTGGCTTGCTCCGCACGCCTGAGGCGCGAGCGGAGCTGAGTAGTTCGAGCAGCGGGAAAAATGGAAAGTTATGCCATGAGCCATGTCTTCAGGTCACATACATTTCAACCTGGAGTTCGTTTGTTCACCAGTTGAAAACCCCATACTAACGTTTCATAGTTGGTTATGTGGATGAATATGGAAGGCTTGGCGTCCACTAGGGGTAAGGAAATGACCCATAATATTGAGGTGTGTCATTCTGATTATTCCGAAGAAGCTGCACTGAGTTTGTTTAGCCTTAGCTTGGCTGATGACCGGAGAAACCGGACACGAAAATTGCGCACACGGAAGTGCGCTGGTTTGATCCCTTAGCACATACTCGACTGACCTACGTGCCAAAGCTTTCGTGATCCGTTCACAATACTCAACACAGAGCACTGTTCGCCTACTGCAGTTTGCCGAAGCCTCCGCGATTCGGCGGCTGGAACACACTTGGTGTGAACGGCGACCGGATAAAAGCAGACACGAAAACTGAGGAACGAAAACGGTGCACTCACATAAATGCGCACACGATAAATGCGTACACGGAAAATTGCGAACACGGAAAATGCGCCGGGTATAGACTTAAAGGCAAGCCTATGTAACTGGAATTGTTCGCAAGTAACAGCCGGCCACTCTCGGCTCCAGAATTCCTGCGGAATCAGTTTACATGTACTTAAACCCATGTATTTGCATGTCAAACCACAAAGCGATTATTCCGAACCACAGCTACAAAAAGAGGCAGGTCGTAAGTTGGTGGATAAAGAAACAAGCCCCTCGAACTCGTACAGTAAGGAGAAACTTGACCCGTAACTCATTATGCATATAATGTTTAGTTACTTATGGAGATATATTCCTGAACCGATCAATGAAGGTTGGCTCGTCAGTTCCATTTGTGCTGCTAACAATAATCAGGGTTTATCTAACTAAGACTTAGGTGGTCACAACACATCAACTGCTTGATAAACACCAGAGAATATTTTATTACTAAACGTTAAAATGGTGGAAAATTTCTACAATTGAATAGACCCACTTTAATCAACTGTAACATCAAATTGGTCCATGCTGCTTCGGATACAACCAAAAATTCGTGCTCCTCCAGCGCAGGGTAAGAATGCAACGGGAGACAAACTTCACCGTCTTGTTTCGAACGTGAATCACTGGATGATTGCCTGGAAATAGCACGGACCGACGCGATGTTGGGCTCAGACCGCGCCGATATCTGATCGCCTGGATCACGGCTGATGCTCCCATCCAGCGCACCAGCACCACTCAGCGTAATCGAACGACCCGAGTCAGTCAGTCCTGGAAAACCAAGCGCGTACCACACACGGTAATCGCTGGGATCCATCAGGTGCTCAGGCGGGACTTGGGGGAGACATCCACCCTGACTGTACCAAACGATGGAAGATTATTGTGTTAGTTAGACAGAGAAAGATATTATTTTGTAATCCGCAATCCTCCACTCTCCTACCTGCATGGCACACGCCGGTCCTTCCGTCTAAAATGCTTGAATGCCAGACTCTCTGTAATAATGAAATTACCAGCTAACTTTATTCACACAGACACAGTACAGTAAGATTTTCATCGAAGTAAATCTTGGTGGCTCGGATTGTTCATTTGATGGCGGTCTGTTCGGACACCAAATAACTTTTCGGTAATACTGTTAATGATGCTTATAACCAATCTAACAGACTACGTATTTACTGAATAGAAACTCACTTAGCGGGATAAAACGCAAGTTGCGATTCGCGAACGCCGCCACACATCTAACTTTTAGTGTCCCTACATCGCACCTGATGATGCCAGCAACCGTAGTATCAAATGCGCTTTATACCTTTTTCCAGTTACACCAAACAAAATTGTCTTCTATCAACCGGGTAACCAAATGGTCTACGCGCTCATTCTTCCGTTTGGTGTACTTCCAAGATAAGTGGGCGACCCTGCAGCCCCTGCGTTGCACGACAATTTTAAGTCCATTCACTCCGGTATGAACTCTACTAGCATGATGTCAAGGTAGTTAGGATGAGATTCCGGGTAATGTCATACAGTCATTCATTCATTGTACAGACTAGCTGCAAGTGGAAAACGCCTCAGCTATGATGCCGCAATATAAAAGAAAAGAAAAAAGTGAAACAGAGGCATGCCGGCTGAGTCACCAGTAACAGATGGACACCGTTCCGGAGAGCTAACAGCCCGACAATTGTGCCGAAAGAAGCCATAAAATGCCTATTAAGTGAGATCGTGGCTGGATGGTGAGGCTGAACGGAAGGGAACGGATAAAGGAGTTCACAACACAAACGCCACTGAGGTCTGCTCCCAGCTATGTCAACTAATGTATCGTGTCGCGTCCTGTAAATGCAATCTCCAGGAGTTCCTCAATAGCGAAGTTGAAGAGGAAAGGTGACAGCGGGCATTCTTGTCTTACACCGCTGGAGATATTGAAGGGCCACGACACCTGGCCATAGGCCCTCACTCTCCCCGAGCTACGAGCGCAAAGCGCTCGCATAATATTTACATACTACTCGGGAACACTTTCTTAGCAGACAGTCCCAAAGTGTACGTCGATTCACCGAATCGAAGGCATTTTTGATGTCGAGGAACACGACAACAGTGGGCCGCCAATATATATGACGGCGCTCCAACAACTGACCTAATGTGAATATGTGGTCGATGAATCCCCGACCACGCCGAAACCCGACTTGCTCTTGCCGAATCTGGATTTCACGAGTGCCAATCAGTCTGTAAAGGATGAGACAAGTAAGCAATTCGGAGGCGATGGAGATCCGACTGATTCCGCTATGGTTGCTGCATTCCGAACGCGAGTTTCGTTTGAAGATGGGGACAGCAAAGAAACGGCTCCAATCGGTTAGGACAATTTCCTGCTCCCAGTTTCACTAAGGATTAGTGAAAATCATCAACAAAAGCAGGGCCTCCGAATTTGAAGATGGTTGGATGCAGAGCATCTGGTCCCGCTTCAATTTA
Source organism: Dicrocoelium dendriticum (assembly GCA_944474145.2). Classification (NCBI taxonomy): domain Eukaryota; kingdom Metazoa; phylum Platyhelminthes; class Trematoda; order Plagiorchiida; family Dicrocoeliidae; genus Dicrocoelium; species Dicrocoelium dendriticum. The sequence continues at coordinate 36,281,946 of OX104062.1, read as the reverse complement.
ACTTCAACTTCAACAGTCCGATCTCACGTTTGACTTCTGAGCAGGAGAGCGGATCCAAAGCGACAGCCCAGGGAGCAGGGCGATCAATGGCCCGTGAGGTATCTAACAATTCAAGTCGATTAACTGGCTTTTCAAACTGTTCAGGCCAACGCTCCAAAAGTTTTGACAAGTTGTTGGGATAGGCTGTCCACTCTCATCACGTCGTTTCACTGACACTAAGTCTTCTGCTGTCTGTTTCCTATATCAGACGGCCTGTTCCATCTCTGACGCACGATGAGACTACCACAGTTCACAGACTCGCTTCAGGCGAACACGGAGTTTTGCCCTGATGTCTTTGCGAGTCTTGTTGTGTTCGCTTCCAGCCAAAATGTGCCAGTGAGCATCGATAAGTTCCAGAGACTGCGAAGAGATCCAATGTCTATTTTGGTTAGTGGATTTACCACATGACGATTAAGCTGCTTCAAGTAGGGTTTGGTGAACATGTGACCAGTGACCTTGAACCGCATTCAGTGAGTGCTTGCTCAACCCGAACGCCAGCATACTTCGATACGCATTCAGAACAGCTGGCTTCGCCAGTTGGCTGTTGTCTATGTCCTCACAGGGCCGTCGAGGGCGACCGCCAAAACGTCATACATGCTGAATACCGAAGCGTTTTGGTTTATCAGCCTTGATTTTTGTGCTGTGTTGTGGTGGATCTATTTACCTAGATACAGGTAGATAGTAATGCCAATAACATTCATGCTCCAGAGCATAGAAGAATTGGTGACAACAATACGCCGACATATGATATCGACTTTTCGCCCACACAAGACCACGCACGCCCACTCGTTGGCTGGGTATACCGCGAGGTAATTCGCGCCTACGCGGATTCGAACCTATGACCACCGGACTTCAAAGCAGTCGGGTACTCATTTCGGCCACCGACCGAGGGCGGCATGCAACAAATAAAATTACCAAATCACACAGTCAAAAACCAGGTCTCGATGGATGAACATAAATGAGAAACTGACGTCGTGAGTGCCTTAGTAGATAGGATATCCAGAAGACCCCATCCGAGAAATCAACAAAGTGACATAAACTTTCATTAGGTTCCTTTTTGTTTTCTTGCCATGACACTGACTTACCATCTCTGGATTTCAATAAATAGGTGCTACATTAACAGCCGACGTGCACCGAGGCATGTGAAGCATAAGCTCAAGCCAGCGGAAGCGACTTGAGCTTAACTGATACTTCAAGACGGCACCAGACAGTATGCCGACAGGCACAAAATGAAATATTTCTGTATTATGCGATAGGTTCTCCCACCAACACTAAGCAACACTTCGCGAGTATCTGTGGTCAAACAAAGTCAGTATTGTAGTGTCCTCAGAGCGCAAACATCAGGCCCATAGTCGATGCAGTAACAATCTTCATACCGAAGGGTTTTGGATCCTCCACTTAACCAGTAGGCTTGCATGCATCAGTCTCCATAAGTGACATGGGAGTTTCAAGGCAACACGGACCTCACCGACACCCATCATACGATCACCAGACTTGACACAGCTACCCAGTTATGGAAATTTGTCGACAACTCACGGCGGTTGTTCGCTGATAGAGAAAAGTGGTGTAGGTCAGTCTAGTTCTTGGCATTTTGAAGGTACAAAGCATCTACCTATTTAAAATCATGGCTTCGACATTGGCTCCAAGTTAAGTTAAGTATTTAAGTTGTTAAGTTGCTCTTAAACAGCAGGTGGGTGGAATGTGAACTAAGATCGGGAAACTCACCGTGTCTCGCCAGATGTCAACAAGTTGGTTGTATATGTGACTGTACGGTACCATTACATCAAAATGGATGGAAATGATCAAATGCGGCACCAGCACGGTTCGTCTGAACCCGGGTTACTTCACAGAAATGTCAGTAAGTCCCTTGTTTGCAAAGCTTGACAATCCTACATGCTACACGCTGCATAAAGATAACTGAAAACTGCAAGAAAAGAAAAAATTTGTTCTTCGACAAGCAGGCATCGTTTCTCCAAAGTGGGCAAGGGTTCCACGTATTCTTCTCGCATGGATCACAAAGTCATCGGAGCCCAGCGACCACATTTTGCGACGGTGGATTTACTGAAAGAACTGATTTCTTCGACGGCGCATATCTCTCCTGATGCAAGCGTCATGTTACTAATGCCATCTATGGCGGGTACCAAGTAGGTGATACAATGACTGATTCCGTTCCTTCAGCAGTTTCCTGATGAAATACAGATTACCACTACATGTACACATAGGAATGGCACCAGTATTTACGAGAAGGCAAGAGTGCCGAACCTTCGCATTTCCATCCGGTACCTGCACCGAATTAGAAACCCAAGAAGCCGAAGCACTCATGGGGTATTAGCGGAGAGATGCATAGGCACAAGCTTCGCTAAAAGTAGTCGGGTAACACGAACCCGCTGATAGCCTGTGCATAATGCAGTAAATGCTATTGCTTGCCTAGGAACTGATTTCGATCTTTGGAACCGATCAAAAGCATCTTCCAATTAGCTCACTCCATTTTCCTCTGGACTTTGTACACTTGTAGAGCAGATAACATTGTCTTGGGCCGCACAGGCATATCCAATCTTCGACGGCATCTGAATGTAGGAAAGCGCAGCTCATTCTTCTGCACACAGTAAGCCCGAGTGGTGCACCACACTGCCCTTTGCCGGATCCCCAACCGCTTCTGATTTTACAAATCGATCTCACAAAAACAACCATACCAAATAGTCTAATCTCGAGTTGTAGGGGACTATTAAGATCGTGGGCTAGCATCCTGTACTGTGAGCGACCATGGTTAGGATTACAAGTGGATGATTAAGGACTTGTTGCCACTTACTGTGGCAAAGATTAAATTTCTGAGTGCATGCCATCAAGGCATTTACCGGTGCCTGCAAGGGGCGCTAATTGTCCCAAGTGCCTCCACGAAAGTGAGCTCGGATCGAGAGAGCTTTGTTGCTCCATGCAGACATTAAAGACTTCATGATTACCCAATATTTTGGCTTCTAGTAAGAAATGTATTACGAAGGTTTCATAACAATACTGGAAGTGACGAAGAAGCGCAAACCTAATTTGATTCAGCTTCTTAAACCTAAACGACCTTTCACAAGACAAAATTTCAGAAGCAGTAAGTTAGGTTAGCAGATGACCCCAACAACTGCTTCGGAACCTTGCGCTAATCTACCTGATTCTCAATTGCTGGGATCCCACGTTTAAATCCGTGTTGCAGCTTGACCACAGCACGAGTCCGACAGGTCGGCATAGGAGGCTGATAAAACAAATTATTCGCCCTGATTGTCTTCCCATATTCCTCCTTTTACTAAGCTACGAGTTATGGAGTCATATTCCAGTAGCGTTTCTGTCTACCACAACTTTATACATATACTGGTCTATGTCAGTCAAAACGACTCAGCAGTGCCGTCATGTATGTATTGCACCATGATTAACCCTATCGTGGACGACCCAGATACGCAGCTTATTGTTTGTCGTATCCACTGCTTCTAAGCAGATAAAGATTTCGGCCCTCGAATGCATTAAATAAGTTAGTTACTGGGTACCATGCCTTTGCAACAAAACCTTCATTAACTTTGTAATTATTAAGTCGATCAACGGATTGGGAATACAAGTATTCATACTGTTACTCGTAACAAATAATAGTACCGTCATTCAACCGACTACTTCTAGCAAACTGGGTGGATTGCCCGTCTCATGGATTAGATGCGTATAGAAGTTCCTATCACTTCATTATTCTAACGTTTTCAAATAACCCAAATAAAGTTCGAACTGAGCCACAAGATTTTGACATTAATTGAAATCTGTTTGGTCATTTCGGGTGCAGAGAAGACTGCTAACCAACAACTTCGGTCCTACCTTGAAGAGTGGCAGAGGAATGCAAACTGTGCTTACTCCGCATAGTGACTGCGTTGGTTCGTTTCCACGTGCCATGTTGGATGGAAGTGTCCTAGTAAAATGAATAGATGAGTTCCAAAAAGCAGCCAATGAGGAACGAAGATGACGGATTCTATCTGGACACAACGTGTGTAGTTTCTCATCTACACAACACAGTCGACTAATCGAGGTTCTTGTGTGCTACGGCTTGTTCCTCGTCGCTGGTTTAGCCGTATCAAAGAAACTCACAAGTCCATAATATTAGTTGTTCATGGAGGTGCACTAGCAGTATATGTCAAAGGGTTCAAGGGATCACATGTGTTATAAGTCTGCTTGTCTATACTCGCTGAGTAAACTGCATCTCAACGAAGAGTCAACCCTTGCGATGCCACGCAGCTAAGGATGAAACAAGTTGAAATGGAACTTCAGAGGGGCATGCAAATGCTTGCAGCCTTCTTTACCGAAATGTTTTGCCAATTACCTTTCATGTGAGTGATTTTTCCACAGCACGGTGTCCTGTCGAAGAGCAGCGGAATGCTTCCGAGCATGTCTATGCCATTTTTGATGAGTGATTCACCTTAAGTTGTGCAGAAAATCAATTGAATTGTCAGCATTCGTATTCGGATTTGCCGTCACTATGGCCTCCAATGGAACAGCCACAGGACTCCCGCGCCTACTGAGAGACCATGAGTGGACTGCGCTGCACCACACACAGCGTCATACACACGCAATATATGCAGCGTAAACCACACGGAATAAGACCGGAAATCATGTGGATCGGAGACAAGGTTCAGCAACGGAGCCGGCCTAACTCCCTCCAAATGCACGCCAGCAGTAGCAGCAGCAGCAGCAGCAGCAGCAGTAGCAGCAGCAGCAGCATTTCTGTCTATCGAAATCATGCGTGCCACAAGTGCATAAGGCGTGGCTGGGCCACGGTCCGCTCCACAGTGGATGGAACCACCCTTTGAGCCAAGCATCGTCACGAGAATCCTGCACCCTATCTCCCTAAGCACCAATAAATAGTCTCCTGGGTCCAGTAATCGAGATAGAGGGTAATAGACAAGAGGCATTTTGTCAACATTCCCAACAAGCGCAGCCAGGCATTGCATATCAGACGGGATGTTTTATGCGTCAAGCGTACGTCCGTCAGACAGTCAGTCGAGTTTAGTCCGAGATGACAAAGCCCATCCTATGCTTCATCGGCCTGCGAACTAACACGCTAGACTGATGACACCATGGCCCCACTTCAAACAAACATGAGTCACAAATGCTACTGCAGTGAAAGTTTTCTTGCGTTTATTCGCATCCAGAATCGTCATTATCAGCCATCGCCGAGGTAATTAGGGACGTAGAGCTCTAGCTTACAGAGACAAGCGGAAAAAGTAGAGCCCAGTAAATTTGTACAGCGCCTTCATATATTTCCTGCCTATTTCCATAGACTTTGCCATTATTATTAGTAGTAGTATTATCAGCGCCGACGCAGTTCCAGTTAGAAGAGGAATGGTAACCGTCATCCAATCAGTGGAGCTTGGTGTAGCCAATAGCTGAGGCCGTTCTGTTCGCATCTGGCCGGCCACCCCGCAGATCTCGCTGATTTACCTGCCTCATCCTATCGTAGATTGTAGATTGTTGCGATACGGCTATATTGACTATGCCATTAAAGAATAAGAAAACGGTCTAACAGAGACTCAACATAAAACTTTACTGCCCGACGCAAACATGTGGGACTAAGGCACGTAATCTTTGCCAACACTACAAGGCCACAAAGAGCTACTTGTCGTGCGGAAGTGGAATGACATTTGTAAGACAGCCTGCTCTAAGTGTTTCTTGCCGCGCGTCATATCCAGACTTAACCAGCAGATAACTAGGCATTTCATCTTAACATGAACTTCTCACAAAGCCGACCTGTTTACGAAGATCCCAAAAATCTCGCGTGTCCGAACCATCGCGCCTGTCACTCACCAGAGCCGGGTCAAAGGACTGGTAGTGTATTTTGCAACTGGGCAACTTGACGTACAGCAGCTGGTAACCTACTGTACACATTGAATATCCTATCATTAGGCAAATCCTGCAGCCCAGTTCGGTTGCATTATAGTAAATAACATTTCCGGACGAGAAATCCGGTGTACCCACGGCTAGTTGGGGGACTGAGGTGAACACATACTAACAGGTTATAAAACTCAAATAGTAGGAATATACGCTGCCCTTCGCTACAACTCACCTACGTACAAATGTAGTCAGTGCAGCTAAGTGGTGGTAAACCGTGGCCAAAGACTTTTCTGGTTGACTCAGGTTGTAACTGACCACACTGGGGATGCCTGGAGGAGACTGCCCGTCACACAATTGCGTTAAACAGTCGTGTAGTAATCCAACGCTCCGAGTCACCAGGTTATCATCCCCGTTGGTTCTTCGTTTTGATCGCTGGTGTACTCCACGTGAGCTTGAAAAGTCCCTCTCACAGGCGGCCAAAGAAATACAGCTGGTAAAGACGACGATGAAACACAGTTAACTTTTTGTTTGATTCCGATTAAAGGTATTGTAGGACAACACTTTGTTTCATCTTAAATGATAGTTTGGTAAATGTCGGTGGGTATCTTGGTTAACCTCGCTACGAGAACAAGGTTTATCAAAGGAAGAGTTGAAACCCATGAACCAGAAATATTGTACCTGCGGAAGTCTTGTGGAAATTCAAATGAAACATTTCTATCAGGAAATCCGTGAACTGTGAGCCAGCGGTGAAGGAAATCCTTGACAGTCTGCTCTCCATCCTGGTGCCCGGTTGGTGTTGTGGTATTGATGGGCTGAGTTGTAAGACCGGTGTACCTGCAAATGTCCCATGGACAGAAATATATTCATACGTCAGAATCATTCCATACACTGTGACGAAATGAATGCAGGCTTTGTTAGGAGTTAGTTTACATGCAATAAAACTCGGTCATCTGGAGTGGGTGCATTGGTCCTCATTCGTGAGGTTATGTGATATGTTAATATGTCTAACTGAGCTGGTATAGGCCCAATGTTTACCCCCGGTGATAACTGAAACTTGACTACGCCCATTGGGAAGGTTGACGAACTACCCACTAAACGGATCCAGTTACTTTAGTTAGTGCAGTAAAAGGTCACTGTTTACCGTATCCACAAACCGCCAGGCACATCAAGTGGTTCCCTTATGGACTGGGGTAAGGTCCGTTTGGTATGCTTGAGTTGTGAACAACTAACGGGAATCAATCCCGCAATAAATGTACGTGTGTTAATGTGATACACGTAACCACCTACAATTGTCTTAAAAGTGCTACCATAGATACTTTCAGGTTAGTAAAAGAACAGCAGAAGTAGAGCCACAAAAATCAGCGCAAATCAAAGGGAGGTCTTAGGTACGATTGTCACCAAAGACTACACTGTGCATTTCCCTGTTTTCACACGCCGTTTCTCTTTCTTTGGCATCTTCATGGTCAGTATCACCAAGCCCTAGTCAAGCATGGGTGCAGCTCCTTCACAGTTCAGTTGCGTAGCAAATATTTACGAGTTTCGAGCCATCTTCATTCTTTTGTCTTGAATTCCACACCGGGAAGATGATCCTTAGGTGACTGGATGAAAAGTCGACTATTTCATATGGTGAACATCAGGCGCTATCTCATCCCCCTCCGTACGACTGAGTATTTGGCGATATACTAAATGCTCAAGTAACAAGTGTAGAATGTGACATAAGTATTTCGATTGACATATCAATGCATCCCTGTTGAAGAGAAGGTTAATTCTACAAGGCACAACCTATGGCTTCATCATCGTGAACACGGTGTTACCACTACATGAGAGCGATTCCCCAACCCAAACTCTTACTATCAAAGGCTGGAAGTCGGTCTACGTTATCCATGATGAATAACGACGTCATAAACCCTGTTCTGTAAGCAGAGTGAAGCATCCCAACAAAGCAACACATGTTCCAGACTGACAGACGTCACACAGGCTTTGGCGAGGTGAAGAGAAATATCATTTCGGATAGTGCCACCAGCAGACGCGCAACTCTTTAAATGGACAAATCTGTCCGCCTGTTCAAACCGCGTACCTTTAATATATATATTTTTTGCAACAGTCTGTGAATAGACATTGCACCATCGAAAACCATGGAACTCAAAACAAGGTACAGAAATAGTAAAAGAAAACACAACACAACACAACAATGTCCACGGTTTAATGGTGAGCATAGGAACGGCTGAGTGCCAATCCTGAGTCGGTAATTTATATTTCCTAATAAAAAATCACTTACCATACTTAAATATTCAAGTTATCGAGCGGTTCAGGAGTTATACACTGCAAGTCATCAGTCAATAAGACGATATCACCAACCGCGAGCTTAACGGAAAACTCCAAGCCAAAATTCTAATTCTCCATAGATCTAGGATGGGTGCCATCGATCTTAAAATTAGACAGGGCCAAGGGTATGGGGCACCCCTATTATACATCACTAATGATAGCAATGAACAGGGCAATCTTGCCATAAACCCCAATCTATGATCGGCATGGAGGTATGACGCGCAACGACGATAGTACACATTTCAGGGACCCCAGTTCATAACAAATGAAGTCCATCAGTAGGGCCAACTGCAGTCTGGATGTCGAGGAGCACGAGGTTGGTAGAGGTGGCAGGATTCAGAGAGCTGGAAACACGTGCAGGTTTAACCCACACACCTTCAGTCGAGGCGAAATTCAGCTTGTATTTCGCAGCAGCGTGATTCATGGTTTCGAGATAGTAAGTGAAACAGGATGGGTGTTAATAACTCGGGAGCGGGAACCGAACAATGGAACAGTGGAGTGTAGCGGATAAAAATAGTGCTGCCATATAAGTCCCGTGGGATAGAAAAATTATTGGGAACTGTTATAATTGAGAGAACGCCGCCTCTGAGCTAATTGCGTAATTGCCTGATAAGAGGGTCGCTGGCACGCCTACGATAATTGCTTGTTGCGCTGACCACTCGAACGGAATTACGCTGTCCTGATGACACTGGCTTAGCCGGTGAGGCGGATAATTGAGCGAGCTAGTGAACGATCCTAGCCGCAAGTGTTCGGATAGACGCCAAGCCTCGGAACGGACGCAGACGAGAGGGGGGGTTTACGATAGACGCGCGGCTAATGACTTAGACGCGAAGGCTGGCCAGCTAACAACTCACACGCAATCACTCGATCCGAGCGACTCCCAACTGAGGCGACCGACAAAGGGCGATCACAGACGGTGCTATGGGTTATTAAGTTAAGGAAAACTGTCACCACGAAGAGGTGGTAGTTGGTAAATGACCATGGTCAGAAGATGCGCAGTTTGGGCCGCGTCTCGGATTGGCTGAGCTCTGCTGCGTTGTGGGGAGGAATTGGACCCCGCTTCCCACAGCCATTCTGTCGGGGTTTCTGGCGTGTTTTTGCGGGGATTATTTGACGTGCCCGCAACAGGAACATAAAAATTCATTATAAAGTGAAATGCGTTTTGTTGGACCCACCCTAGACATGTGTAGAAAGGCGAGGTTCACAATGTAAGAGTATAAATCCATAAACCCATTTGTTGGAATTTTGGAAACACACGGTTTTGTTGCGTTTTGTAGTCTCCTTGCTAACACAAGTTGTAAAATGAAATGCCGATGGGAACACGCTTTGTCAAGTCGTTTTTTAAATATCGTTAGAATAGGGGCAGCAACGACATAAATTGGGAGAACGTTCCGCGGCTGACACACTTGGAGGAAAAAGAAAGCTCTACGACATTTTAGCCGGCTATACTGCATTGTCAGTTGCAGAGGACGACCTCTCAGGTTAGTGTTGCCGTTCAATTCCAGCAGCAAGCAGCAAAGGTGGCTTGAGTCCTTCGGAATCTGGTAAGCCATTATGAGATCCCCCGCAGACACCGATATCGACTGCTGTATAGTATTAGGGCAGATTGAGGACCTACTCGGTTGCGCTACGCTGCAGAGTCTTGGGAGCAGCGAGGTCCTGTTTCTGTCATGGTTGCCACCTCTGGATAGCATATTCCACTTGCCGTCGCAAGTAGGCTTTAAGCATTCGTGGAAAGATTAGGATGTGAAACCAAGCTAACGCCCAACAAAGAAAACCAAAGTGTTGATTGCCTGTTTTCGATGCCTTCTGCTGGTTTTGAGCATCCGACATCGTCCTGTACCAGCACACCCAATTCACGCTCCTGAGAGGCCTTCTGCAGGTTGTGGTCTCCAGGCTTTTACAAGCTCACCGGCTGGTGACGCAGATGGATCACCTTGCATTTAGCTGTGTCCAATTGGAGTAGGTCCCTGGTTGACCTTTCGTAAATGCAATCCATGTCTTCTTGGAGCAGATCGCGATCTGCTTTATTTTTAATCGCTCGCCATATCGACATTATCGGCTAAAAGCATGAAGGTGGAGGAGATAACTTTTCAGGTCGTTGACATGACTCGCTGTGCTTGATGTATAAAGTGCGCGCACCTTTCTTGAGATCTTGGATGGCTGCTGGCTCAACTAGATAAAGACACTTATTCTTCAAGTCAGCTCTAGGAGAATGGTGACGTCAAGTGCCACGATTAAATGTTCGACGAAATGGCTAAACCATTGGCAAGGTAGAACCAGTTTCAACGCTACCATTTGTTCAAAACTGGACCTCAAATAGAGGAGCAAGCCCCTTTGGAATTTCATACAAAGCACCATCACTATAAGGCCATCCCTCATGGGATCCATTCTTAGCTACGAATAAGGCGAGGTGCATAAAAGTAGCAGGTCAAAACCCATGCGTCCTGATGAAACGAAGGATGGGACCGCATTCCGAGTTCCACAAGAGCCCCATTGCACGAATACCTGACTTACGTTATGAGCACCCACTAAAGGCATATGGATTTCTTCAAATAAGTACAGATGAATTAGTTTACAGGTTTATTGATTACGACCAACCACATGATACCTGTGCATAAACAGGGGCCCTGAGGAGTTTGTGCTGAACCAAGCATAGCACCACACATGCTAAACGCGGAAATCCAGCAGAGCGAGTTCTGCTCTTTTGATGCCGACCCCCCACAACTGCAAATGCATCTAACTCGTGGGTCAAGGCACTTGTAGAGACCGCTGATGCACGTTACCTCCGCAGAATATACGAGCTTACTGTGGCCAGTTTAACTTCCATAGAATCGGTGCCAGAGTCGAGAGTTGGGGGATTCCACAACCTAGGTGGCGGCTGAGTAACGGCCCACTATGAGTGCATTCCAGCAAACAAGCTGGTTGTATGGGATGATCATACACATTTTCAGCTCTCGTATCGTACGATATTATACCGGCCACAGTAATAGGCGTCAACCATGCGGCAACACAAGTTCAGTCCGTGGAGTAAAACTTTGTCGCGGGTGCCTAGGTACAGCTTGTGTCACGGCACATGTGTGACGAAAACGAAATTGCTCTATTCCCCTGGAAATAACAACGGACACAAACACTTGTTATCCATATTAGCTATCAGTTTCAATAAAATTGGTAACCTGCAAGTCGGAGTTGGTACAGGAGCCCATAATGCACTCCCATGTTCGGCACTTATTACTTTTACCATTCATGCGTTGCCGGCTGAGGACTACGTATCACAGGTACCGTCATAATGGCTACTGCATGTCTGCCATGTAACTCTGCTGTGATTGGGGCTGACAGGTGGGGCTAATGGAATCGCCTGCCGCAGTGTGGTCGATCAGGCGATTGATCGAGTGGGCAGGTAAGTTTATAAAATCACAGTTAGTTGTACTTTGTCTGTGACTTGTGAATACAGCGTTTGTGTGCATAGCCGGTGTGTTTCCTTGCTCTTGACCCGGCTGGCAGAACCAGGTACGCAACATCTGCCATCCGCATCAATATTGCACACCTGTTCCTTGCTACAGCCGGTGCGACATCCGCGACTGTTATGGTTGTTACTCTTATCGTGCAACTGCGACTGGCTTATCGTAGGTACTAAATTCGAAAAAAGAATGAGCGCTGAGGTCCACACTACTTAGCCGTGCGTTTAATCGCCATTCCTTTCCATCTAGCCAAGCAAAAATGGGGCCCGGGCGAGTTGTGTTATGAACCGAATAGTCCTTATTTACACAAAACTGCGCAAATGCAAGCAGCAAGTGAGGACCACGCCTTGAATACCCAACATCTCAAGTCAACGAACGTAGAAAATGTTGAAATTTTAAATAATTGACGAACATGTTGCCCAACAATGTGAGGAAAACATAGGTGGGTCGTAGGTAAAGCATTTTACAAACGGCCAGTTTCAAAGAGAAAGCAAGTCTCGTTCGATCAATAAGCATACCAATTTACTTATTTATGTGTTTAGCTGTGTATTTAGCCCGAACGTAGCAAGCGGCGAATACTGGTTTAACAACCGACAACTTGTCGTATGGTTGGCGGCATTCGTTTTCGGATTTGCCTGTCACTGTGGGCTCCACGAGGACAGCTACATACGCCTGCGACTACTGAGGGACCTGGGTGGACTGCGATGCAGCGCTCACAGCCCCAACCACCAAACCCATATTCTGTGTGAACTCGAAGGAATAAGACAGGGAACCATGTGGATGGGTACAAACAAATGCAAATATAATAAACAGTCAGAATAAATTTGAACGACCAATGAAGTACCGCAGGAGACAAACAGAGTTTTCGGTCAAGTAGGTGTAAATTTTCTGCACGTTTTCAATTATTTCAACATATTTTCATAGCACATAAGGAACTACGTAGGGTTCACTATAGTTGCAATTGAAGCAACAACCATGCATGATTGCGAACACCGGCAACGCCAATGGGCAGCATAACAAGCTCCCGTTTTCTATCTTAATCAAAGTGGAACCTGATCAAGCTTATGTCCCCGTTTTTCGCGTGAACAGGCCATGTGTTTAAGAGATAAAAACAAAGCAGACACATAACAGCATGGAGTGGTGACAGACTCACTGGGATGAGTTATCCTTTCTTTTAGACAAATTTGTTTCGATACCTATGGTTTTAGCAAAGACAAACGAAAGCACAACATTAACATCAGGTGTAGAAACGGTTATGTGATACTATCCCCTTAGGTGCTGGAAGTAATGAATAAAAATGGGCATATATGCACCAATACAGTATAAATATTAAAAATGGCATGCCGTTCTTGTTTGCTGACAATAACAATTTTTCTATAAGTTCCAACGAGTTGACTTCCAAAACGTACTACTACTCATTCAGGATGATCTTTATCCCATTACGACATGGTGTGACAATTGAATGAGAAAGTTGTCCGCACAGAAAAAGTATCCTTTCTTGCGGTTCCTTGATAACTGATGGACCTGTCACACTTAACAACGAATGCTTATGTGTACAACTGTCTAAAAACAATGATGGAATCAGATATTCTCGCAACTTTAACTTTTCTGAGCAGAATGAATATCAGTTAGCACGAGCCAGACAATCCGAGGCCAATGTACCTCACAAGGTGCCTAGGATCTCGGTCAAGATCGAACTTCTTAATATCCATTCCGGAACGTTGCAGTATAATGTGTGGTAGCATGAGGTAATCCGACAGAATAGCTACAGAAATCATACAGTGGTCGTATACCAAACGCCTTGTAGCCAAAAATTTTATAAGAAATATGGGGAGCCATAAGAGCAACTCCATCTAGATCCCCTTTGCCTGTGAAGACTAAGGCATAGCTTGATATTGCTGTACAATCTGATTCAGGCCAATGCCTGTCGTGATCAAGGCACATTTACATTGCAGCACATGTCCACTCGGGACCTTCGTAACAAAGACTATACTCTGATTATGCCAATATGCAGGGCGAATCTGCGGTCCAACTACTTTCTAATCGGAAATGTTACTCGATGGAATCGGCTCCCAATCACAATCAGGCCGTGTGCATGCGCCTGACGAGCATCGATGCGTGGATCAGGTTGGAAAGTGCAAACCGACTTGCGTTGTCAACACTATCGGCTTATCCGTCCATGTCATGACGAACAAAGGAACATCTGAACTATTCCATCCGTGATTGAACCCCTTGAGGTGACATCACGAACTGTGACACCTTGGCTCAAGTCTCGGGTAACGCGGTTATTGCCCCTGTTTGATATAAAATCCCACTCCAATCGCACACTGATTTATCTGGTCTGACGAAGCTCTTGTGTCAAGAAGGAAACGTTGCCAAACTACTATACCAACCGATTGTTTCCAAATTTCTCTGAACTCATGATTACCCGCTAGGTTCTAAGTATCTTCCAAGAATTTGATAGTCCGACATTACTGCTGGTGGCCAAATGGCACAAATATTGAGGCATTTGTGAGCAACTGTCAAACTTGTCGAATAGCGAATAAAAGTTCGCTGTTTGTCGAGGCTCCAGTGCAACCTGGGCCAAAATGGTAATTGATGTTAAGGGCCCCTTTGTCACTGCTACAGTGAATCCGAAAAATTTACTTGTTGCAACCTGCGTTTACAGCAGATGGCCTGAAGTTCATATATGTGACCAAGTAACCTCTTCCGTAGTGCTGCGATGGCCCAGTCGCTTTGGAGTACCAGAGGAAGTGGTTACAGATAACGGTCCCCGATTCTGTAGTTACGAATGCGAAACTTTCCTCCAACGACATAATTTAAACCATTCCCGGACTGTCCCCTACAAGCCTGCAGCTAATGGAGCGCATTAATCGATCTCTCAAGGAGGCAATACAGGCCATTCAACTAGGAAGGGTAGAGTGGGAAGAAGCTGTCTTAACGGCGCTGCTATCGTACGGAACCATTGAACACAGAGCCACATGGAAAACGCCTGCCGAAATGAGGCTAGGAAGACCCTAGCGCATCAAACTAAATGCTGCACACAACATGTTCATTTCAGTAAATCCCGAATTGCCAAACCGCATGGCAACATACCAGAAACCCTACGCTAAAACCACATTTCCACTGAATCCGGGATCATTTGCTCGGATCAAAAATAGGAGAACCGCAAATGGTCATCCAACTTTGACGGCACCGTTGAGAATCACGCATGCGTGTGCCCTGGAAGATATCGAGTGGAAAATGGCTTGATAGTCAATGCCTGCCGGGTTTACAGCGCATCTGCACCGTCCTCACAGTCTAGCCAAGATACGTGTGAAACTCAGGCACGGCCGGCCGCACCTTCCCGTGAACGACGAAGGTCTAGCCGCACACCGAAGCCGGTTGATCGATACCAACCTGCATGAAGCAAGTTTTCCGACGGAGAGTGGTGTTGTGACTCGATACCCTAGTTATCCTGCTTGGCTGAACTACGCACAACGCTGCTTGATCGATTAGGGGAATTGTTAGTGAGTGTCGTTTTTTCTTCCTAGGCAGTTGTACGTTCTATGTGCCTCCTACAATATATTGCCGTTACTTCTATCTTCTTCTGATACAACAGGCACCTTGTCAACATGCACATCAAGCCCAGCCACACCGGGATGTCAAACAACAGCCAATCAGTTGAAATTAGATTAACATATAATATATATTGAATAACGCATACGAAAATGATGACACAACTCTAAGCTAAGTGGGCATATGTAATAAATTGGCTATCAACAAATCCATGGTAAGTTCAAGATGGCAGAAAATATCTTTCTTTTTGTGAATGCCACAAATGCGAATATGCTAACGAGCTTAGCCACAATTAGCTTAAGCAACGCATGCAGGTTAATAGATTATTCAGGCAGACGTTAAAATGAGGTAACAAAGTATAAGAATTAAGACAAGATAGCAAACCCACCACCTGAAATAAAGACGCAGCATGCAACCACGCGGTTAGTAAATCGAATGCAGCGTACCTACAAACGCTGCGCCTGCACCGCTTACGTTTCCAGTAGTACCCGTCGTCTTTACGATGTTAGTCCGGAGTGGTCTGGCTCGTAGCTCGCTAGGCCTGCCTGACTCAGGCACTCGCGACCGCATGTGCTACAGCCTCATGCGTTCGACATCGATGGAGTACATCCCATCGGCGCTTGTCGCTTCCGCACTTGACTTTTCTTCTCTGCATACACCAGGGCTTTCTCCTTCACCTCCGCAACTGCTTTCGTGATCAGATCGAGCCATGCAAGCCGATCAATCTTTTTCGATTCACTTGACCTGCAATCAAGATTAGAACGTGAAAGGCTCACTTTGATCATGTCCTGGTAAGGAAGCTTCGATTTCCCCACTTGTCGCCTCTCCACCCTCAGCTGACCATATAACAGCTGGTTCGGTATTCGCGTCGAATCTACACGCCACACATGACCGAGCCACCTCAGATGTCTCAGCAAAAGTATGCAATCCACTGCATACGTTCCACTTCGGCTCAACACCTCCGCGTCTGCAATTCCGTCGCACCAATTGATGCACAGAATTCGTCGCAGAAACTGTTGACGGAAACGTCCGAGATATCTCACCTCTCGCTGGTAGATCGTTGATATTTCGCTGCCGTACACAAGAACTGACAGCACCATGGGTTTGTAGACCATCAGCTTCGTGCCGACGGTAAGCTGGTGGTTGTTGCACACTATGTACTCAAGCTTCCTAAATGTCGACGGTGTCTTGGATACGCGGACACGCAGTTCACAGTGTATTTGCTGGTCAGTCGAAATCACACTCCCATTGCCGATTGCACCTCCGGTGAAGGCTGAAAGACGGTTTTGCTTGTGTTGATGGTGAGCCCGAATTTGGCCGCTGTCGAAACCAGAGCACTAGTCATGAAAATGAACAATGATTTATAACGGGTAAAAAAGCAGGTGCTTGACATGTCCCGTAGGGTGTTTAGCGTGACAAAGAAGGATAACGAAGGGATAATGGAGTCGTCAATTCAGGCGCTTACAGATGTAACTGCTCTCTCCTATATACGGAGTTTGAAATGAGAATGTACTCACAGAAAGCAACAGGGGAGTGGTTATTGTTCACATCATAGGCGAGAAAAATAAGAAAGGTAGCAAGGACAACGCTTATACGTGTGCAACTATCTTGGGTCGACAGGACATAGTTATTCAGTTTCTGTAGTAGTAGCGTTTATCAAATTTCTTGCAAGGCGTTTGGAATGACTCATTCTCGAGAGCGTTATGGCACTATCCCCTGCCTGTTGTGCATTTGTGCCAGCATCTGGTGGTCATGAGCTATAGCACGTACTGTAAATGTGACAGGGTATTGTCAAAGCGTTTTTTGATAAGGGATAGGGTGGGTGCATTAATTATATGTTCCGGGAGGGCGTTCCAAGGCTGTGCCACTCGGTGGGAGAAATATTTTCGCCGACATTCCAGGCGGTTGCACTGCGTGACTAACTTAAACTGGTGACTTTTTAGCGAGGTGTTTTGACTGAGTATTAGAAGGGAATGGCTTGGGTGGTTGGGGTCTCTCAGGATTAGGTACACCATTGAGATCGCCCCTTAGACGCCGATAACGTCCACTGAGGGTCTTTAGCCTGAGTGGGTAGGGGAGGCTGGTCAAACCTCGGACGCTTTTCGTTGCCCTACGTTGCGCAGTATCGAGCGCGATGAGATGGTGCTTGAGCCAGGGTTGCCACGCTTGGATAGAGTATTCCGCGTGCGGCCTCACGTACGCACTAAGCATTTTTGGGATGAATGAAGGATCAAACTTCCCGAAGGCTCTGCGAAAAAGGCCGACGTACTGGTTCGTTTTGTTAGCTGCCTTTTCAGTCTGCCTCGAACAACCGAGGTCATCTTGAACTATCACACCGAGATCGCACTCATGAGAAGCCCGCTGTAGAATTTGTGGTCCTAGGCGATAGTTGTGCATACTCTTGTGCCGTATACTGTGAACTTTGCACTTGGTGACGTTGAAATGCAGCATGTCCTCGATGGACCATGTGTACGCTTTGTCCAGGTCCTCCTGTAAGACTGTGTGATCCTCCATTGCAGCTATAGTGCGCCATACCTTTAGGTCATCAGCAAATCGAAAACAGTTAGAAGATAGCACGCTCGCGAGATCAGTTATGAAGACCAGGAACAGGCGGGGTCCAAGTACCGAGCTTTGAGGTACGCCGCATTGAACTTCGATGGATTCTGATAAGTTGCTTCGAACCCTCACAATCAAGTGACGTTGCAGGAGAAAGTCTCCTATCCAGCCCAGAACAGGATCACCGATTCCACATTTCAGTAGTTTGTGGAGGAGAATGCGACGGTCTATGCGGTCGAATGCTGTCGAGAAATCCAAGTAGGCCGCATCGACTCCTACACCAGCGTCCACGGATTCCGTCCAGTTTGCACCAGCAATCAAGAGATTAGTTGTACAGGAGTGATTTTGGCTTGCCGAACAACCTCCTCGTGGTGCCAGCTGGGTGGTTCGGGATCATCCTGTTCCAGCGAATGGTTCGGCGGCAGTGTTCCAGGACGTGGTGGGTTTTCGCCTGGCAAGCGTTCTCCCTATAAAAAGCCACATATGTCCGCTTAACAACACTGTGACGTGGCGGATGTGACTCGCCACTAAATAAAGTCACTGCCCCTTGCCTCTCTCTGAGTGGCATTGTAATTCAAGGGTGCGTTGGGCCCATGGTCCTATGCGATCCTAAAGGCGTATGAACCATTTGTTTGGTCACCGGCTCCCAACGGGTTGCGATACCCTCATATCGCCCTGCTGCCTTGTAGGTTAGATCCTTGATCAAAGGCTCGGGGTGGGGCCCCCTAAGACAACCCTCTACTTCGGCCTGGGCAACCTGGTAGTATCTCGCCCACTGACGAACCATGGACTTACAACACAACCTTTCACCCGCTGTCTTGCTGTTACCATGCTATCCACTCATGTTACTATGCCAACTGCACAAGCACACGCCACCACTTTACCTACTCTTCCCGTGTCCCATTCACACCCATTTTTACCTGATTCCTCTACAACGATCAATCCCACCTACACTGATGAACCTGTTCCCGTGACATCCGCCAACTCAACCACACAGTACTCAACAGAGAGTTGCCGGCCCCAAAGTCGCCTATCTTCGCTCCTGCAACCCGGAACGCAGTTCAAACTTGCAGCTTTTAACGTACGCACATTACTGCAGATCGGTCAGCAAGCTGGAGTTGCACGCACGCTAGAGACCCTTGGAATTGATATCTGCTGCCTGACTGAAACACGACTCCAGGACTCTAACTCGGTCTACCAGCTGGTGTCACCGCTGCATCCACGTACCCGGTTCCATCTCCGCCTCTCTGGTGACGCCGAGTCTGCCGCATCTGGGCAAGCTGGTGTTGGAATCGCCCTCAGCGCTAGAGCCGAGACTGCTTTGATTGATTGGATTCCGATCAATAGCCGCCTTTGTGCGATGAGGCTCCATGGCTCTTGTAAGGTCAGCAGATGTCGAGTCGAAAAGCGTGCTCTCTTCGTGATCTCTGCCTACGCGCTCACTGACTGTAGCTCAGACATCGTCAAAGACCAGTTCTACCAGAACCTTCATGAGCTGCTCCTAAGGGCTCCTAAAACAGACATCATTGTTTTGGCAGGTGACTTCAACGCGCGTGTCGGTCGTCTGCTGCCATGTGAGCGCCACCTCGGAGGACCGCATGGATATGATGATGTTCGCTCAGACAATGGAGAGAGACTGCTCAGTCTTTGTGCTGATCATCAACTATTCCTCTCCAGCACCAGCTTTCGTCATCCTGGACGCCAGTACGCCACTTGGCGCCCCCCAACATCAACCCAGCGCTGGTCACAGATTGACCACATAGCTATAAGTCGCAGGTGGCGCGGCAGTGTACGCGACTGCCGATCATTTTGGTCAACATGCGTCGACACCGATCATGCACTGGTGTGTGCGACCGTTTGCATGCGTTTTGGTGGTTCGCCTAGGTCAAAACACACCCGACTGAATGCCTACAAGTTGGAGGACCCAATGGTGAAGAGAGATTATCAACAAAAGCTTCGCGAAAAGCTTCCTCTCTCTCACACTCTGGATGTTGATCAACACTGGTCAAGTCTCCAGCAAGCCTTGTTGTCGGCCGGTTTGTCCAGCTGTGGCCTCACTCGCTCCACTCCCAAATGCTGGATCTCGGGAAGATCATCAGAATTGCTGGATCGTCGACGGGCGGTGCCTGCTGGCGCAGAGTACAACGAACACCGCCGGTCTATTACGCAACAGCTGAAAGCAAGCCTTCGCTCTGATCGTGAATCTTGGTGGTCAAAACAAGCTGGTGAGATGGAAGCCGCTGCATCAGCTGGCAACTTCCGCCGTCTGTTTTACATCATCAGGGCCACTGGTTGCAATTTCCATGCTATCAGCCAGACGATTTGCAAGGCAGACGGCACGAAGATCACCAACCTTCGCAGACGATTGGGTCGCTGGTCAGAGCATTTCGCTCTTCAATTCAACCACCCAACACAGTCCCCTGCGACACCTCCTGCCCCAATGTATGATGCTTTGCCTGTCTCCACAGCCCCCCCCCCAAATGAAGCAGAGATTCGAAATGTAGTCCAATCTTTGAAACGCCACAAAGCTTCGGGTCCCGACAACCTACCACCAGCTCTATACAAAGATGGTGGGAGTGTACTTATCAGCGAAATCCTATCGCTGTTCACGAAAGTTTGGACTGAGGAGAAGGT
The DNA here is from genome assembly GCA_944474145.2 of Dicrocoelium dendriticum. Classification (NCBI taxonomy): domain Eukaryota; kingdom Metazoa; phylum Platyhelminthes; class Trematoda; order Plagiorchiida; family Dicrocoeliidae; genus Dicrocoelium; species Dicrocoelium dendriticum. The sequence goes on along the minus strand of OX104062.1, from coordinate 36,261,526 downwards.
TCCGAGCTCATGGGGAGAATCGGTCATTGTCCCGATTCACAAGAAGGGTTCCCGCGCTGATTGCTGCAACTACCGCGGAATCTCCCTAATCTCTGTCGCATCCAAAATCTTCGTGTCGGTCCTACTTGGCAGGCTTTCAACGACTAGAGAGGAGTTTTCCCGAGAAGAACAAGCTGGATTTCGTCCAGGCCGTGGCTGCATCGACCAAATCTTCACGCTTCGGCAAGTTCTCGAACTTCGTCACATCCACCGGCGGCCAACAATCGTAGTGTTTTTGGACATCCGAGCGGCATTTGATTCAGTAGATAGATCTGCGTTGTGGAACTGTTTACTGAAGAAAGGTGTGCCCGACAAGTTTGTAACCATCCTGAAAGTACTTTACAGTCACACGTCGGGCAAAGTTAGGGCTTACGGCACGCACTCCTCTTCATTCGCTGTGACCAGCGGTGTTCGCCAAGGTTGCCCTATTTCACCTTTCCTCTTCAATTTCGCCATCGAAGATGTTCTCCAAAGAGCACTGGAAGGTGTCCAGGACTGCGGTGTTGAGCTTCTCCCTGGAGACAGACTCACGGACTTGGACTACGCCGATGATATCGCCTTGCTGGGGGACGACCCACAATCCGTTCAGAACGCTCTGGACCGCTTGGCGATGGAGGCGTCTAAGTACGGCCTGTGTTTCACTCCGGGAAAATGTAAAACGCTGCTCCAGGATTGGCAGGTGCCTGAACCTGCGCTCACCATTGCTGGACATGTTCTGGAGCAAGTCCCTTGCTTCACTTACTTAGGGAGTTGCATCACGGCTAGTGGCGGTGTTGGAGATGAAGTCTCACAACGGATTGCAAAGGCCCGCCTTGCATTCATCAAACTGAGACATCTATGGCGTCGTCGTGATGTCAGTCTCAAGCTCAAGGGCAGGGTGTACAATGCTTCCGTCCGTGCAGTACTCTTGTACGGCTGTGAGACTTGGCCTATTCGCTCGGAAGATATGAAGCGGCTATCAGTCTTTGATAATCGCTGTCTACGAAGGATTGCTAGGGTGTGGTGGCAACACCACGTAAGCAACGCAGAGGTGAGAGACCGCGTGCTTGGGGCGAATAGTGCCAGTCTTCAAGACGTTATTCTCCGACATCGCATGCGCTGGCTCGGGCATGTTCTACGCATGCCAGCCCATCGCCTTCCACGTCGAGCGCTATTTGCACTCCAAGGGAGCGATTGGAAAAAGTGCCGCGGTGGACAGCCGATGACGTGGAGAAGGAGTATGAAGAAGGCGACCTCAAGTCTGGCAGCAGTCGGACCAGTCCGCCTTCCAGGTTGGGGACCACGAGATGCTGAATTGCAGTGGTTGGAAACATTGGACGTCATGGCCCGCAACAGACATCAGTGGCGGCAATGTTGTTCCGCAATTTCACCATCCCTTTGATACACACAAAAACTCACAAAACAAAACAAAAAATACAAAATGGCGTCTGTAAAACCAAAAAAAATTCGTTTCCCATATTTTTTTAATCGCATTAGTGTCCCCATCTTCTTCACCTTTTTCTTCTGCCATGGTTCTGATGGCACAATGTCTGTTAACAGACTGTGAATAAATATATATAAATATAGTGATTTTGGCGAAATACATGCTGTTCCGGAACGAGAATTTGTTTGTTCTCCAGGTACCCCATCAAAGCCTCAGCTACAATGGACTCCATAACCTGGAAGATCACAGGCAGTAGTGTTATCGGGAGATAGTTTGCTGGTTCAGCACGGCTACCGCTTTTGTAGATAGGCGTGATGATTTCGTGCTTCCACATCGTAGGGACGTGCATCTCGTTCAGACATCGTTGAAAGAAAATTGCTGATGATCCTGCCAAACTCATGGCAGCAACTTTCAACACCTTCGGTTGAATGCCGTCCGCACCCGCGGAGCTGAACTCGCGCAGAGACATCAGTCTCTTCAGTACAGCTGCGGAGGTAAACGATATGTGAGTAAACCCTGATGGCGGCATTATCTGCTTAGGCAGGATGTATGGTGATTGCGCGCTTTGGAAGGTACGGCCAAATTGTTGTCCAAGGACGTTGGCCGCCTCTTGTGCGGTTTGGGCTAACCCGCATGCTGTATGCAGAGCATGAATACCGCGCTTAACATGGCGCAAATTGTTTACATGTCTGTATAACAGTTTGAGATTAGAGCAAAACTTTTCCACCAAACCTTGTTGGTTCTTAAGTTTATCCTCCCGGACGAGTTTGACACAGTGGTTCCTTTGTATTGTGTAGATATCCCGGGTATGGTCGTTCGGGGAGGCTATATAGGTGTGCCATGCCAAGTCCCTTAATGCCATGCACTTACGTGTCCTGCTCCTTACGAAAGACTTCATCTCTTTAGGCCGGTAGAGTTTGGTTTCAGATGTCCTTGCCACGAGCTTGGTAAATATGTTGACGAATTCACCGCAGAACACCTCGGGGGTTAATTCAGCTAAGAACGACCAGATGGTTGCATCAATGAGGTCGGCCAGGTCTTCATAGTTGGTTATGACACGATATTTCTCGGCATGCTCTTTAGGATAATCCGCGTAGCAAATGTAATGAAACAATAGCGTCGCATGATCACTGCGGCCCAAAGGAGTATCTGTTATCACTCTCTCGACCATCAGTTCTTCATTGGTGAATATTCGGTCATGTACTGCAACTCATCCGCGCTGTGTGTAAAAACGCACAGTCGTCAGCGAACAGCAACATACGGATGGTCGTCTCATAGACTAGAGTTTTCGTAACAAAACGATAGTCACTAGTCAATGGTCAACGGTATATTGCGAATAAAAGAAGCCGAAGCTTGACATGTCCCGCCGGATAATCGGTTAGGCATGAGCGCAATAGGGGCAAAACTGGCAACAGAAAATTGTGAACAACCGCAAATTGCGAAGTTGCCGATTACAGCCTTTCTGTCCGTTTTATGGACTATCCAAGTTCATCATCTGTGGTTTCCGGACAAAAATGAATGTGGGGTTTCTTTTTGTTTTCCTGCTGTGTGTACGGGTCGTTTGCATTACGTCATATGATGTAGTGTGGCCAGTGCACTGTCGAAACGTGCTTTGAACACGCCTAAAGTGGGGGCTAAAATAACAGCTACTGAGAGGGTATTCCACGTGTGGCAAACACGCAGAGAGAAGTTTCTTCGGCACTGCAAGCGACTGTATTGTTCTGACAATCTGAGATGATGACCTCTCAGTTGATTGTTGTGACTCAGCTTCAATAGGTGATGGCAGGGGCGATGAGTGTTGTTTAATATTTGGTAAGTCATGATTAGGTCACCATGCAAACGGCGACAACGTCCAATGAAATACCAAGCACTCTGAGGAGCTGTTCGTATGACATGTGGCGTAGCCCCTTGCGATTTTTGGTCGTCTGACGTTGTGGAAGCTCCAAGGCCGTGAGATCCCGTTTTAGCAATAAGTACTATGCTTGAATTGCATATTCAACAGGTGGGCGTAGGTAAGCGGAAGTATTTGGAGGAAAATCGATGGTTCGAATTGCCCGATAGCTCTCCGTAAAAGCCCCACGATTTGGATCCAAATCATCGAGGACTTTTGGACTGCTCCGAGCAGCCGAGATCTTCCTGGACCAATACACCGAGATCCTATTCTAGAGAACAGGGTTGCAGACCCTGGTTCCCCAGCTTATATATGTGAACCATTCGGTGTCTTACATGGAGCACTCGACATTTGGCCACAGTAAAGAAAAGACGATTTTGGACCGACCACTCATAAATCTTGTCAAGGTCGCTTTGAAACTGGATGCGGTCTTCTGCAGCTCTGAGCACGCACCAAACTTTGATGTCATCTGTGTAGAGTAAACGGTTGGACTTAATTTGAATCACTAGATCGTTTATGAAGACCAAGAATGGACGACGCCCCAGTACCGAACTCTGTCGCACTCCGCGTTCGATGTGTATTGCATCTGATATGGATTCATGTACTCTCACCTCCAGATGCCTGCGCGAGAGAAAATTGCAGATCCACCCGATCAGAGGGACCCTAATGCCACATCTTTGAATTTTGGTGAGAAGAATATGACGACTCAACCGGACGAATGTCTTAGAGAAATCAAGGTATGCCACATCAACTTCTGCACTAGCATCCACCGTTTCGGTCCAGTTGTCTCGTGCTAACAATAAGTTGGTTGTGCAAGACCGATTGTAACGGAAGCCGTGTTGCTGCTGAGCAATGTGACCAAGGCCGTCCAAATAAGACATGAGTACGCTGGCAACGATAGCCCCCATGACTTTTGAAAGAACTGGCAGTAAAGTCACTGGTCGATAATTAGCTGGGTCGGAACGACTATCCCATTTGCAAATGGGAGTTATTATTCCGTGTTTCCAAATTACAGGAACGTGCCGCTCTTCAAGACAATGCTGGTACAGCCGCGACAAAAATTCAGCCAACATAGTAGCTGCCACAGCAAGCGTCTTTGGGCAGATGTCGACAATTCCTGGACAGGCGTGCAGGCGCATGCATAGCAGTTTTCTCATCATGGTGTGTGCCGTAAGATTTATATGAGTGAGTCCTGGTGGAAGCACCGTAGTTTCCAACGATTCAGGAGACCACGGGATGCAATGAAATGTTGGTGCATATAGTTGTTGCAGAACATTTGACGCTACTTTAGCAGTCCGAGTTAGACCATCCGCTGTTTGAAGAGGGGAAAATCCACTTTTCACTTTGCGGAGACTGTTCACATGCTTGTACAGAAGCTTAGGATTTGAAGTTAATCGCTCGGTTAGGACTTGTTGATACGCTACTTTGTCTTCGCGCACTAACTGGGTACAGTGGTTAAGCTGGACAACGTATGCCTTCCAGGTATTCGGACTCGGCTCAGTTTTGTGGGTATACCACGCCGCGTTGTGCATCACCATGCTTTTGCGTGTCCTACTCCGTATAAAGGACGCTATGTTTCTCGGACTGTTAGTCTTGGTTTGCGATGCTCCACTAACCAGGGTGTTAAACATACTGACAAAACGTTCCCAGGCAATATCGGGTGCTTCGTCGGCTAGGAAACTCCAGTCGGTCGCTTCAACTACTCTGGTTAAGGTGTCGTAACTGCTAACAGTTCGCGTTGTTTGTGTTCAGTCCTCGGGATATCCAGCATAACAAGTGTACATGAAATGGAAAGTCGCATGATCACTGCGGCCTAGATGAGTATCGATTATGACTCTCTCTGTCATCAGTACTTCATTAGTGAATATTCGGTCCAATATGGATGGCCTGTTATTTCCCTTGAATCTGGTGGACGAAGTGACGTGGCCATAAGGCCGAAACTTTGAGATAATATCTCGTAGGTCTGCTTTGAATTGCTCCCCTGATGTGGAGTGGGATTCTAGAGCATGTAAGTTGAAATCGCCGGCGACTAGAACGTGACTGTACTTCCTGTTTATCATGGACGTTCAGCAACTCACCATCAATCCGGTGCTCCACACGTACACCGTAAGCACAAGCCGCATCAAGAGCACAAGACATCATGGCATGAAGATAAATATTAAACAGGGCAGGAGCTAAGACACAGCCTTGCTTCACACCAGAGACGACTGTAAAGTCATCCGAGATCTGTCCACTCAGCTGCACCGTCGCAAGTATACCACTGTGCGGACATACAATCCAACTTACCAACTTAATCAGAAAACCAAACTTAACACCAGCCACAATGCCTCGCGGTTCGCCGTATCAAATACTTTGGTGAAATCAACAAACAGCGAGTACAACGGCTAATGTCGTTCTCTGCACTTCTGCAACTGATGAGACGCGACCCGAACGGAATCCACAATGCACTTCCGTCAAGTTCAGTTCCACAACCTGACTGACGAGGCGGTTGAACAGGATCCGAGCAATCAACTTGCATACACAACTCAGCAAGTTGGTACCATGCTAATTCGTGCAATATTGTATGCTTCCTTAGCCCTTGTATAGTGGTAGCACAAAGGCGTCCTTAAGATCAGGAGGCGCCTCCTCAAACAACACACGTTGTACCAAGTGGTGCAGCGCATTCACCAACGCAGGTCCGCCGTGTTTCAATAATTCAGGCGGGATCCCGTTGGCACCGGCACACTTGCCGTTTCGCAGCTAAGCATGTGCTCTTTGCATCTCATCCAGAGGCGGTGCATCGGCACGACACTTCTTCACCTGGTGTGGTTGCAGCTCGTGCAACCCAGTCCAGTCGATCTCTCAACGTCTGGGTGGCCGAACTACCTCCTCGTGGAGCCAGTTGGGTGGTTCGAGCTTACCCCGTTCCAGCAAATAGTTCGGCGGCAGTGTTCCAGGAGGTGGCGAATTTTCGCGTGGCAAGCGTTCTCCCTCTTAAAAGCCACAGATGTCTGCTGAACGACACTGTGACGTGGCGGATGTGACTCGTCACTAAATAAAGTCCCTGCCCTTGCTTACTCGGACAATCTTAGCAAATCCACAGATGGTAAACATTCCTCTAGACATTGACGATTCCATCAAACTCATCCAAAAGACAGCAACAAGGTAACTAACACAAGCAACACACCTACCTATATACTACATTTATGGATCCACATATATGAAAATCCGACTATACTATTGCACATTCCTTGCTCAATTGTTGTACTATTACAGTGCTCATGCCTTTGATGACGTGCCTCGCGTAGCCGAGAATAAAATTTATTTATTTATTTATCTGCATTATGTCTGTAGTCTGCGTGCAGGCAGCGCCTGAAGTAGCATCGAGCAGCGTACTAAGCGGCTCCAACCTCCGTCTATACACCGCCTTCCTTGTGTTGGCGGCGTTCGGCGTAGCATTCCATCTGATTCGCCTTCTCCGTCCACCATGCATGTTTACTGCGACGGAGCTCACGAGCCATTTGCCGTCGAATCCTGCAAAGCTCGCTCTTCTTCCCCAAATCACTAAGGTCTGCCACATGTGCAACAAATGCTGCATTCTTCTCAGCCACCAATGCGCCAATCGTCGCAATGTTCGCATCAAACCAATCGGGCCGCTTAGCATTTGCGCCCCCGATGATCTCTTCGGCAGCAGCTGTCCCTGGCAGCAAATGTGGTGCCACAGGTCGCCCACTGACGTTATGCATTCCACATTGCACAGGCGTGCAGCCATCGCCTTCTCCAGCACAATAAGTTTTTCTACAATACCGAGGGAGAGGATGTCAAATTTACGCCGGTTCATGACAAGAGCGCAATACACAGCTTGAGGAAAATGTATCTACAGTTTGGTCCGCACCAACTTGTGATCAGTGTCACGTTCAGCTCCATGCTATACTTGTGTCAAGCGCACTTCACGCATGTCATGCTGAGGTACGAGGACACAGTAGGGCAGGTGAGACTGAGCACTATTTGGGTGCGTCCAAGGTGCTATACCAGTCGCAGTCAGTGCAAACCGAGTGTTCCTGATCGTCAGACCATGAGTGACACACAATGAGAGCAGCATGTCACCGTTAGCGTTCGCTGAGCCAATGCCATGCGGACCTGATAACATGTGTCCACACCGATACATCTCGCCCAACGCGCACGTTGAAATCACCCAGCAGAAATAGTTGGTCGCTCCTCGGCACAGACCATATCACGGAGGATAGCTATGTTCATAATTGATCCCGCCTGTCATCAAGATAACACAGTCGGATCGTAGTGCTTATTAAAGTGGCAAACCTACCCCTTCCGAGTAGTAGGCGAATAAGCATCAGTCGTGCGCTGATGTCAGTGGGCTCACACACCAGCTGGCCATTTAGACTATCGGATAGTGCAAATCCGACCCCAAATTCACGTGTTGCTAAGGTGGCGTGTCCCTCCTAGTAGAATATGTAGCTCACTCCAGCTCCATATAACTTACGATTTTTAGCGAGCCAGACCTCACTGAACGCCGCAATGTCGATGTATTACGGTGCCAGTCGCATCGCCACCACTACATTGCATCGCTCGGGGCGCTCACTCAAGTTCCGGTCCAGTAGTGTGCGCACGCTCCAACACCCGATGTTGAGTGCTTTGCGCGCAGACAACCGATTGCATTGGTGGGCAATCGCGCACATGGTGGTGGCTGTGTTTCGGAAATTTGCTTGAGGACTCAGTCCGAAGCCTTTTGGCTCAATAGCCTAACACACAGGGCAGTGGGGAGCAGATACAGCTCGGCAATTTGAGTGCAGTGATCCAATAGGATCTGCTTGAGGTTCGTCACTTCGTGGGACGAAGAAAGAGCTGGAACAATTCATTTGTGTTTTGCGACTGTAGTAGGACACACATCTGCGACCACGGCCAGTCGCAGGAGGGTTTTGGCGGGTTTGCGCTAATTTGTCCAGGGACTGCCTGTCTTGAGGCGGGCAGTAACAAACCATTGAGCACCCGGAGGTGCCCTAAACCCCCAGAGACAAAGCGTGGCGTCCGTGCTCTACGCCAATCGAGCTGTGAGCTTATAACCGTGGACCTGTTGTCTCCCATGGCTATGTTTTAAAGGAAGGAGGCCATCAACTACTTCCTAACCTCTGAAGAGGATGAACTAGGATACTAGCAGGGCGCCCACACCTGACAGGAGAACGACTCGGGTCTTGGACCAAAGCCTTCGATTAAATATACACCCGAAAGGCGGCAAGTTTAACCCATGGTTAGTTGACTGACCAGGACAGGAGCCCGCGGCACAACAGTAGCAGCAGTGGGTGAACCATCTGTCAGCATCTAGCCACTACAAGCCTCACCGCACCATAGGCTCTCCCGCACAAGCAGGTACTGCTGCTGCTCTGCATTTGGAAGCAGTGTGGGCCGGCTCCGTTGATAAAAAGTGGCTTCCGTCCACATGCCTCCAATTCATATTCCTTAGACTTTGCATTGGATATGGGGTGTGTGGATGGAGCTGTGAGTGGTGAAGCGCAAGCTGCCCATGGTCCCTCGCTATGTGCAGGCGTCCTGTGGCTGTCCTATGGAGGCCATAGTGACCGGCAAATCCAGAACGTGTTTGATGTGTGACGGTGGTGTTGGGCGTTTACTAATCCGAATATCCTATAAGGAAGCACGCCAGTCATTTCGCAAATCAAATGCGTTGAAAACCAGCAATCTCCCCTAGCTTATTGAGTAGGCATAAGACGCTAGTGAGCATACTTAAGAACATGAAACGCACCAATCCTGTCTATCTCCGTCCACTGACTAGTGAAATAGGTTCAAGTTACATGTTAAGACATGGTATTGTAACCACCACTTTTCGCGTGTTGCCACTAAAGCATTACACTGGTGGAAATCCCATACAGCAACGCTGTAGCCTTCTAGTTAAAAGCAACGCTTGAGGAGCCCTAGTGAATCAACCCAAAACAAGCAAAGGAGGAATATGCTTCAGGTCACCTCTGTCGAGTAGATCCGGTCGACTGGTCTCCCGAAACCCTGTTCGACTTGACATAGGCGCTTGGATAGGGGAAGTTGTTGCTGTAATAGGAAGACAATTTTTTCTCCTCAAGCTAGTTGATTTCATTGTAGCAGTTTCCAAAGATAGTTGAGGACCCCATGATGTAGTCGCATCTCGTATAAGTCGAATACCGGCGACCAGTTGATGAATTCGTTTCAGAGAGATCGTCCACATCTCATCGTGCTCTCCGTTTTTAGTCCTCATTTCAGTAGCGAACGCCTACAGGAAAGTAGTACACCATACGTAACTGGAACGAACACGCATAAATTCATATCATACATAAGTATAGAATAATGGAACAAGACTTAGCAGGGATATAAAAGCAAACGCTTGACCGTTTCTTAAATTAAAGTGTGCAATTAACATTAGTTGTAGAAAAATAAAAATTGCGTAGCGGTTGACTTACCGCAAATTTCAAGTGTGTACATTGTTTGGTTACGTTGGCGCATGTCTCAGTAACTCGGGTTAACTCAACTAATGCAGGCGATGCATGGCATCATGAAGTCGAGTTTTGAATTTGGACCATATGGGAGCAGATTTGACAAAATGCTGAAGTAAGTTCCATGACTTGAATACAGAAACTGAGAAAAACCCAGTGGCATTCCCACTGGCTATACTGTGTCGCTAACTTCAAATGGTGACCTCTCAGTGAGGTGCTGTTGCCGAGTTTTACTAAGGGTCGGCATGAGTTGGTTAGAGCCCATGCAGTTTGTTAAGTACGACCCGCAGCCCGATGGAAAAAGCAGAAGTCTCACGTGTACTGTGGAACCGTTTAATGAATGGCTCCTACGTTACAGCGGGTAGAAATGCAGAAACGGAAAATCAATGGAAGAAGGAATCTATAGCAAGGTCAATGGCAACCAATCACGTGAGCACCTGTGTCCCCGATCAATATCCAAGTGTAAGCATCACACCACTCTCCAGGCTGTTAAAGATTGCAGGCTCCGACTTGCTATAGATTAAGTGGATTAGGTGTGTGTATTGAACGTCTTAATGCAGGTTGTTGTGCAGCAGTTTGCGCTTCCTTATTTTGTCAGGACGATTCCCCATTCATTTTTGCATTTGTGGCAGTCAATTGTTGATTCAGCTCATACCATTCGACTGAGGCTGGCCGGACATGGTTAAAGTGGCTGCGCACACACGGCCGTCCTCCAGTTGCAGCTCTGCTTGGTTACTAGTTGCAGATTGCCAGCTTGCTACGTGAGGCAGCCTTGTGTACACTGGATCAAAATCATTGAGGTATATTTCCTCTAGCATCATGTCATCCCCACACACCATGTCCTGTTTTGCTTCCATGCTCCTTCGAGGATTTGAAAAAGGAAGTGCAATCTCGTTCGTACTGGCCAACCAAACACTAACTCCGCGGTGTCGACTCAGTCGGTGTCGTGCGGTAAGAGAACAAGAGACGATCCAAATTAGCAGAGTCCCATGAGTCTGCTTAACAGCATGGACTGCACCCACTGCAATTCCACTTGATGCGGGATGGTACGACACAGACTTGATGTACACTATTCCATTGTTACTCAGGGATTGTTGGAACTCACCATTGGGAAATGGTGTTCCGTTGTCGATACATACCGTCTCTGAGATCCAGAAGATGGCGAATATGGAACGCATTTTTGCAAGTGATGCTGCGGAAGTCGCATGTGAAGCTGTATATACTTATATCCATTTAGGGTGAGCAGCACTCGAAAATATACATATCATCCCATTGATCGCGTTAAAGTAGTCCGCGTGTACCCGTTGCCAGGGCCTCTCCTGCCACCGCCATGAACGTACCGGTCCGGAAGAATTTTGTCTTCGGTATTGCTGACATTGTTCGCAATTTTTCAGCAGCCACAGTATATTCTGGTCAATGTTCGGTCACCACCAGTAACCACGTGCCAGTGTCTTAATCTTGTTCACTCAATGGTATGCTTCCTGCAACTCTCTCAGCAACTGGGTCTTAGTTCGTCAGGTAGAACTTTGCGCGAGCCTCGAAACATACAGCCCCCGTAGAGACTTCACTCATTATTCCGACAGCCGAAGGGTTTCAGTTCGTCTGACGTGCTTTTAAGCTATCCGGCCATCAAGAACCGCTTCCCCATCGACAACACAGGGTCCCGGTCCGTCAAGCGCCGCACTAACTCAATCCGGAACGGTGTCTTTTCATGGCGTTGCATCAGAGTGATAAACTTCATAGGTTCATTGTTCGTTTTTAAGCCTTGTTGTTGCAGGAGGTAATTAAATGCACCGGCACTAGTATTACTAGGTCCGTTTGCATACTGAAGTCTGCTCAAAAGTAGTGTCCACCTTTGCATTCGAGGCAAAGATACCTAGTAGATTTCCTTCTCCTCATAATAAAGCGAAAGAAGCGGTTTATAATTAGTGCATATATCAAATTGCTTTCCCCAGACGTACCAGAAGGAATGCCTACCTCCGAAAATAATTTAGTTTGGAGTAGTTCCCTTCAGTGGATTGCAGGGTGCGAGAAGCAAAAACGACTGAACGACCAGAACCGTCATCCACCTGATAACAAAGGACTAGGCCTTCCTCGAGTGGCAACGCATCACACTGAAGCACTAGAGGCGGCTTCGGATCAGAATGCACCAGATACGGCGAGGCGCTGAGCGCACTTTTTGAATCTGTGAAGGCTCTTCTTTGATCTGCACACAAAATCTAGACCTACTCCTTGTGCAACAGATCGTACAAATGTGCAAATACTGTTGAGGCGTTAGGTAAGAAGCGACGATAGTGAGTAAACATCTACAAACATGATTAAAGTTCAGCCTCATTCCTCGGTTCTAGTGCAAAAAGGATGGGCATGTCTTTATCATCTAACACGGGCAATGACATTTTTTCTGGAGGAGGTAATCAAGATAAGCAAAGTAATAAAGAAATAGTTACTCTTGGACGTCTTCAATTTGAGTCCACTCAGTTGTAGATGTTCGAATATAGTGGACATCGTTTGAACAAGTCCAGCATCTGTGCGACTTGTAATAAAGAGGTTGTCATTGCTCAGTTTGTCGATGATCCTTTGAAATATTGCCGAGCGGAAATGCTACCGAAGGGCAAGCGTTAGTACGGGAAACGACCCATGTGGGTACTTGTCGTAGTACATTATCGTGAGATCACGTTCAACTCAATTTGTGAGAAATCGTGACTGAAGTCAATCTGTGTGAAGTTTTGTCCGTATGCTAGCATAGCATACAGATCCTCGATCCGCCGTAATGGATACAAATTCAAAAATAAACAACAATTAACAGTTAGGTTATACTCACAGTAAGTGCGCACAGAACCATTCGACTTCACGACTGAAACTACCGGAGCTACCCACTAAATGTATGGGACTGGCTCAATAGCTTTGCTGATAGCAGTCGCTTTATCGCCTTCCGATTTTGACCTCCGAAAATAAGGTAGGACTGAGAATCCAGCCGTAATTATTAAATAGCCGAATACTAGTTCAGCTTCCACAGTTTATCGACAAAAACGTCCGAATACGTGATGAGCACACCCACTAAGAGCTGAGATATGGACAGGAAATTCACTGTCTCTATACCACTTCCCAATTAGTATACTCGGTAGATCACGAAGCTAAATCGTTGGTTACCCTCTCAAGTTCGGGGGTGTCGGCGTCGGCAGTGATTGCGCGCAGTCGGGTAATGGCCTCATGGCTCGGCCGGCGTCAGTCAACTAAATGGGGAGTGGGGGTTGGGAAACATGTAGGCATGTGTGGCCGGACGTTGTCACCCGCGCGATGACGAGGTGAGAATGTTACAGTCTGAGGACACCAACTGCTGGTTAGAATATAACCTACACCAATAACACGGCCGATAGTCGGTAAAGCAAATCGGAGTACTTCGGTCAACAATTATGCCGTAAATGGCCGTGATAACGAATGTGAGGGGAACGAAATTGAGTTGCGCATAGAATGTCTGTGAGGTGAACGCGAAGCCGCATGTGAACCACTGCACATCGCCAAGCTGAGTGACGCGACAACCGGTGTGCACTAACACACAATAAATCAGTGAATCCTTTATGTCACGGGCAGTGCGCGATCGGCTCGCGGATAGTTACAGATCAAAAGATACACAGGGTTGTTTCACAAGCGATATCTTCCAATATAGGTTTATTGAGAATTCACTCCAGCATGTGCTAACAAGTGGAAGTAGTTGAGTATGTCAGGGAAAAGTGCCGAGGAAGAAGTTCCACATACTCATATGAGGACATATATAGATCTGATTTCGTCACGTAACAATTATGGTTGTTGTACTTTGGTTCTTGGCTCATAGATGGAATGCGGTTAGCATTTTCCAAGTGACAAAAATTGACGATATGATGGTTCCATCAGGTTCAAATTGAAGCAACTCTCTTTTACAGTCAGTGACCGAATGCAACAATGACTAGTTTGCTCCTATTCGATGGCGGCGCCATTGTCGAATACTGTTTCCTGAGGCTGAGACATCCGTAACATGGAAAGGATATTTTGCACAGCAAGCTATTTCTTAAGACATTTGAAACCCGTGTTTTGGGGTAGTTTGTTGCAAACTTTGGAGTAGGCAGTGATAAATAAGTTTTCTTTCATTCGTATTCTCGTCCTTGGAATTAAGCTCTCGCATACGGTGCTCATTTTCAGCTTTCGTGCTTCACCACTTACACGCTGCTGCTGTGGAATATCGTTCGGATATGCTACAAATGCATTCAGCAATTACATCAGTCCAAGAAAGCGGCGCACGAGGGAGCGTTGTCGTTTCTTTTGTTCTTAAGGCATACGTTCTCCAGATTACTCAATAGTAACAATCCAATACGCATTCCAAAATATTTTAATGAAGCAGGGCATCTGAATTGCTAGACGCTTAGTGGCTACTTATACTATGTTTGCTTTCACTCTAACTATCCAACGGGACTTGCAAAGCAAACGCTTTTTTCCCTGTAATATATCATTGTTCATTGTTCAAGTTACATTACGCATGGAATATCTGCCACCTTGCGTCACAGCTAAATGGACGTCTGCAGTGTGAGCACTGCAATGTTTGAATTTGGACAGAAAACACAGGTTGGATATCATTATTCGCGGCTTATAGGGTTATGCTCCAAGCACAGTACAGCGCTCAGTGTAAATGTCGTGAAGTAACCGATTGTCCTTTTGGTAAATCGGCATTTATTTCGCTCAACAGCCATTTCGTCTGAATTGGGCATGCGTGGGCTCACCGATGAGCAATAGAAACTGGTTGGCAGTACGTAGGCTTTGTGCAACCGGAGCCAAAGTCTCGAACGGATTTGCACTGAGAGATGCTAATACCATGCAGACTAAGGCTGTTTGGTGTAATGTGCGGCAAACAACATTTGTACTGATGAGGATTTTAGTATAATCCAGCCAATTCATCATCGTCACTCCCAAATCAGCAGGCTTAGGCTAGTCTGGAACTAGCGTAAGCCTGTTGATTGAGAGCGACGATGATGAATCGGCTGAAAACAACATTTGCCGTAAACGACACCGTTTTAAGAGATGTAAGATCGTCTGAAATATGTTGTGAAACCTCCCGTGCGTCCCCATCTCTGTGAGAAAAGGATAAGTTGTATTTCGTTTGGAAACAAGACTGCCGTGCCATCCTTTATGATGCTGAAGATATGGTATACGTAAACAAGAACACTGCCCTGGATGACTGTTTTGGGGAGTGAAAAACTGTTGTCTATTTGCACCACTAGCATTCTAGCCGAGAGGTATGCCGAAAGCCAAATGAGTTGTGTAATGGAAATAGAAATAGTGTTTTGCATATCTGCCGACAGGCGCTATACGATCGGAACAATCGTTTTGTACACAGAATCTGTGGCATAGATTCCGTGTCTTAAAAGAATCAAGATAGAGAATTATGCATGTAGAAATCTTCTCAATCAAATCATCGAAATCAAAGTAGACGATGCGTTGCCTGTTTTGCAAACCAAGGACGCTTTCGTTTGAATTTCTGTTTGTTTATATGTATAAGCTACCTTTTTCAAAGGTACTTTATAGCAAATCGCAACGACATTCATTCGAGGAGAAGGAGGAAAAGAGTGGCAGAAGCACCCGTTCCAGTGGATGATGCATAGAGAATTCGTTGCATGCGTGTTTCTAGCACTTCATATGTTGCTAAGACCAACCTTCGATAACGGACCCGGAGGTTGCTGTAAGCAGAAAGTCTTTAACGAATTCGGTAATATGAGAAAAGTTTCTGGAGCTACTCGGAATGTGGCAAACTTGTGGACATGCACGTACTTGTAGGGACAATTTGCTCCACAAATTGGCAAATCTCACTAAGAAGAAAGTCGATTTATTTCATAACGGGAAGGTTACGTGGGTAGTAGATAGTCCCATTACTGGTGGGATAGATAGTGGTTCTCCACAATTCCAGGGAGGAGTTGGCTGTAAACGGGAGATGGTTTAACAGACGTCACAGCCAAAAAGGCTCCAGTCAGAGGTGATGACATTGATCGTGGTAACTCAGGGATCAGTAGTAAACAATGACAAGCTTGTTAAATGATCGTTGGGCGTTTTCTATAGCGGCCTCCGGTCGGTTATTTTTGGCTGTGTTTACAAGATCACTTTGTGTTGAATTTCTTCGTTCATTGAAGTATTTCGTTGAAATTTTGATACAATGCATTTTCATTGCTGATTCTGAAATTTTTGACCAGAAATACTTGTGTTTTCACCGCTTAGTTTCGGCGATCTTGCTAGCGCCATTTGCTCCAGCAAATGGTCGCCATGTTGTTTTCAGATTATTCACAATGCCGGAGCAGACACCCTGTGGTACTTGTTCCAAAATTGTTGGATAACATGCAAATGCCCTCACGTGTGTTTTGTGCCAAGTTAAATGCCATTTATCAACTAAGCATTTTCACTGCCTTCCTGAAGTCCAACACGACTTCGTTCAAACTTTGTGTGAAAATTACCGAAAAAAGGTACAGCCGGGAAGAGTAAAGCCGACGTGTAGGCTTCATCATTCCGTTGCGAAGAACTCCGTGTGTTTGGCCCAACAACCCAGCCCGGAGAGCCTTCAGGTTACAGCGCAGTCTTCCTCCTATCCCCGTACAAACTCACCGGCACGAAGTCCAACCATTGTGAGAAGCCCAGTTTCACTTGGCACGAATTGTTTAACTTTGTTGTGTCCAACGAGCACTGATGTCCAAGTAGTTGAAAGCCTTAGTGCTGAAGACCAGTAGAAAGAACAAAGAACGAAATTACGAAGGGATGTTGGGCGTTTAACTTCTATAAGTCAACAGTTAGCAAAACCACGTGAGGCTGGTAATATACTTCGCCCTGTAAGGTCAACCTCGTCCGACCAGAGGCGTAATAACCTCGTGATCTTCCACGCACCGAAGTCCAGTGATCCATTACACCAAGTGCGCCACAATCACGATGCCGTTTTACAGAGTCTAACTGACAGACTCCTTGACGCTGGTGAGGACTCGGTAGAAGTGAGGCAAATTACCCTTCTTGGAAAGCAAAGTGATCAACAAAGTCGGCCTATGAGAATCACTTTTGTGGACGAAGCCAGTCCAAGACTGGTCTTGTCCCGCCTAAGTTAGCTGAAAGGTTTAAAGATCCATGTTCGCCCAGATCTGGACCCAGTAGACCGAGAACGGCTCAAGTCGGCCATCATTGAGCTGAAAAGGTGTGCTGGTGAGGGGGAAACAAATCTCCGTATCGTAAATTGTCGGTTGGTTTCCAAGAATCTGCGAATCAGGATAAACAAGCTGCTCACACTTCAAGCACGCCCGCCGGCTCCTGTTACAGCCGGCGAGTAGCATCTACAAACGTCTACAGTGTTAGGAACAAACCCGATGAGCTTTGTTGTTTCGTTGAGTCTAAGCGTCCAGACGTAGTGGAACTCGCAGGGACATGGCTGCATTCAGAGTTATACACCCAGAAACTTGAACTCAACTGTTACTCGTGTTTCCGATGCGATAGACTAACGAATGCCCGCGGTGGTGTCTTGCGCTACATCCAGTCTTCCCTGCGTGGGAGACTTGTGCGCACGTACTGAAGTGACGATGGTTTGTGTGAGCTACTGGGGTGCTTCATCCACCTCAGGCGCGGAGAACTACTTGTGAGCGCAGTCTATCGCAGCCCCCTAAGTGGTTGTTTGGATTGGCTGCTCCATCTTCGAATCCACATGAGTCGTCCACACTTTCTACTTACGGGCGATTTTAACTGTCCTCGAATACGATGGCCTGATGTGAATTAGATGCCTGGACATGGTGAGGTCGAAGTAAAGTTCGTGGATTTGGTACTTGAAACTGGTGCGTCGCAACATATATGTCAGCCAACACGCATAACACCACGCTCAACCCCGTCCTGTTTCGACCTGATGTTAACGATCTACGAACAACGAGTGGGTGACGTTCGGATCCTGGAGCCCCTGGCTACAAGCGACCACTCAGTGCTCATAGCTGATATGGAATTACCTTTGCCGTATTCACGTCCGCTGGAACCAGCTTACAACTACTGGAAAACGGACTTCGACGGTCCAGCTCGAGCCGCGAGCCAACTGGATTGATCTCTGTCACAAGTTACATCTTTGGAAGACTGTTGGACATTTATAAAAGAGAGATTGACATCATTGTGTTCCCAATTTATGCCCTTGATATATCGGAAGCTTGGACCGATTAAGCCTCATTGGTTTGACAAGGAGTATGGAAATCGTGCTCGGAGACAGCGCAGACTGTGGGACAGATTCCTCCTCTCTGACTCTGCCAAGGACTACGAAGGTTATAAAAGTCAGCGGAACCTTTGCAACAGTGCAAACAGGAAGAAGCGCCGACCTTTCGAAGAGCAGCTCGCAATCGCCGCGAAAACCGCCCCAAAGAGAATGCTTACGTGAAACAACGCCTGAAGCCGTCAGGTGATGTGCCAGTGCTGGATGGCCCGGTCGGACAGCCCCTAACCTCCAGCACTGAGCGTGCGTCCGCGTTGGCGGTGCACTTCGCTTCTGTACTTACAAATGACCAGGTTTCTGTTCCGAATTCAACATGTACCGCTTTTACCGAAAATAACAGTCTGGATTGCGACGTTGAAGAAGTATGTCAACTACTCGCCAGTCTTGACGGCACCAAACCTGCCGGACCTGATGGGCTTCACCCACTGATTCTGAAGTCTCTTTGGGTCATCATCTCTCCTGTCGCGACTGACCTTTTAAACAGGTTGCTGTCCGAAAATTCATTGCCGATTGACTGAAAATGTTCGGTGCTGAAGCTTATTCCGAAAGGCAGTGACCCCAGCAAGGTAGACAAATACAGGCCAATTTGACTGACACATGTTTTGGCAAAGGTGGCTGAGAAAATCGTAAAAAATGGATTATTGCAGTTGCTACAGTCAAACGAGGTCCTGACACCAGCACAGCACGGTTTCTTGCAAGGCCGCTCACGCATTACAAACTTGCTTGTGACGATACATGAGTGGCTGCAGGCAATAAGCAAGCGGAAGTCTGTCGACGTGATATTCATCAATTTCAGTAAAGCGTTCGACAAGGTCAGCCATGAGGTTCTTCACAAACTCAGGATGTGCTATGGCGGTGGCTCACTGCACCGATGGATCCGCGACTTTCTTGTTGGAAGAAATTGGAGGGTACAGGTCGACGACTATCTAACTGACTGGTATCGCTCTACAAGTGGCGTGCCTCAAGGCACTGTGCTGGGGCCCACTCTGTTCCTGATGCAAATCAATCATCTACCTCAGCTTCTCCGGTCGCCGTGTACCTTGTTTGCGGACAACATGAAGATTTGGAGAGAACTTGACACTCTCAACGACTGTGGCGTAGTTCGGCAAAACCTCAACCGCCTATCCACATAGTCTGCAGAAGTTCATCTCCCGGTCAACTCAGCCAAGTCTGTAGTTATGAGCCTAGGGAAGGGTACTGACGGCCGAACCTTCACCCTTGACGGCCAACCGCTATATCCCACACCCTCCGTGAAGGACTTAGGTGTACTCTCGCGCTACGAGTTGTAGTCCGTGGACACCACGAACAGGTTATGTCGTAACAGATTGCGCATACTTTGGACGCTCAAACGTAGCTTCGACACATGGTCTGAATTGGTTGCCACCCGCCTCTTCTCTTCCATCATTATACCAATGCTAGAGTACGAGTCGCCCGCATACTTTCCGAGTGCCCGACGCGAGATAAAAGTATCGAACGGGTCCAACACCTTGCTACCAGGCTCATTCCAATTTTACGGGGCTTGGGGTATGAAGACCGGGACGAGAAACTAGAACTCTACACCTTGTCCTACCGTCGGGTGCGAGTGGACCTCATTATGACCTACAGTATTCTACATCTCAGTGACTTCCCCATGCTGAGGCCAATGCTACGCTTACAGGACCATGGTGCACACGCGGATACAGATACAAACTTGTCGTGCGTGATGGGAAGCGAGTTCGCCAGCCATTGTGCTTCGAAGGGGGAGTGGTAAATATTCGGAACAGTTTGTCTGAACATGTGAAATAGGCAGCATATATGCAACAGATCTAAACCTTGTTACATTTATATTTTATCACCACCCGATTCAGAGAACGACTGCACACTTAAGATGACATCTCACGTTTGGGAGTCCTGAAATACAGATATTTCACATGGCACATGAGAGCGATAACGGTATTCACGACTGATAATTTTTATGACGTATTTCACCATATTTCGATAGCGTTGTACATAATTCATTTCTAATTGCTAGATAATACAGTATTCAGTATGCAGTATAGCTATACTGTCATTCCTTCTTATTTGGCTGTGTATGATGATACAGGGTAGGCCTCATTTTGAGCTTGAATATTTCAAGCCGGATTTCAGTTACGGAGGACATTTCAGTAATCAAACCTGACAGTTGTCTGGCCTTGGTATAGAGTATGTTCAGAGGAACTGGAATGTGTTTGAATATCTATTTCGCAAATCCGTTACGGAGTCCGACGTCGGGGTAATGGTCTCCGGCATGAGTCATGGAGCATTCTGGGATTCGACATCTGTACCCGAGTACCTGAGATTAGTTTGCACGGAATTTCATAGAAAGCCTTTCGCTCAATGCGTTCAGCACGGATAGGTCGTCACGTATGAGTAGACTAGTTTAACATCATCTGGAAACAAACTTAGGCATCCATGTGTCATATATTTTTTATGTGGATTAAGAGAAGTTGCGGCTTAAGCACGCGTCCCTGTAAGACCACTGGTTATTCGTACCGTGGTGGGTGTGACTCACCACTGAGCAAAGTCACTGCCCGCAATTACACTCTGGCATATTGAATAGAGATATTTTCACTATTTTGTTGACACGTACAACAAAGATTCTCTCAGTCTTCACATACTGTCATCACTTCACCTATGGTGCTTTTCCTGTTACTTCAAGGCACACACAAGTTTGTGTCTGTGTCCGCGTGTGCTGCATGGTCCGGTAAGCGTAGCATTGGTCTCAGCATGTGGAAGTCACTGAGATGTAGAATACTGTAGGTCATAATGAGGTCCACTCGCACCCGACGGTAGGACAAGGTGTAGAGTTCTAGTTTCTCGTCCCGGTCTTCATACCCCATCATCATCATCATCATCATCATCATTATACATGTCAGCTAGAGATGGTAAAACACCTCCGCTATTGTACCGCAATACATAAAGGAAATACATACATACATACAATACATAAAGGAATAAATACGACAGCTGAATGCCAGCTGACCTACCAGCAACGGATACGCATCGCTCCGGTAAGCTACCAGCAAGCTACTAGGCAAAAAGAAAAATTATTATGTTTTACGCTATGAGATAAGATCGTAGGTGGAGGGGGAGGCTAAAGGGATGGGGAGGGACAAAGAAACTCACAGCAGGAACGCCACTGAGGTCGACTCCTTGCCATATCAGCAAGTGTATCCAGCCAAACGTGTTCACCGTCTTTTGGACCCCAACCAGGGAGCCGTGAAGCTCCAACTGAGGCCAGCTCCGAAGTGAGGGCCTTCATTCCTCTGGACCAAGTCATCGCTTGGCCACCTCTCCTCTTCTTCCACCCACATCCCCGGTGAGCAAACAACGCACATCGAGGGAGTCGGCGGGCTGACATGCGCAACACGTGGCCGAGCCATCGGAGCCTGGTGAGTGAAATGACGGTGCTGAGCGGTTCATTCCCTTTTCCTAGGCCGTAAACAAGGCGTCGAACACGCTCGTTACTCACGCGGTGTTCGCACCAGATGTGAGACAAACTGCGAAGGCACCGATGGTCGAACGTAAGTAGCCTCTTCATGTCCGCCGATCTTAGGGGCCCGGTTTCGCAACCGTACAGTAAGGTCGAACGTACCGTTGCATTGTACACTCTACACTTCAGGGCGAGAGTAATGTCGCGCCGTCGCCATATGTGGCGAAGGTTCGCAAAAGCACTTCGAGCTTTCGCTATGCGGTTCGTGATCTCGTCTTCGATCCCAAGGGCGCTGATACAACTTCCTAGGTAATTGAATTTCTGAACGACTTCTAGCTGGTCCCCACCAAGGGTCAGCACAGGGGGCGAACCCTGCCAATCCTGGAGGAACGCTTTGCACTTCGGTGGTGCGAAGCAAAGCCCGAAGCGACTGACAGCCAGTGCTAATCTGTCCAGCGCGGCTTGACACGTCTGGGAGCTGTCACAGATGAGGGCAATGTCGTCTGCATACTCTAAGTCAAGGAGTCGTTCTCCTGGGAGTAGCTCCACACCTTCCAAGTCATGTCCTGTAAATGCAATCTCCATGACTTCGTCAATAGCGAAGTTGAATAGGAAACGTGACAGCGGGCATCCTTGTCTCACACCGCTGGAGATATTGAAGGGTGGCGACAGCCTGCTGTAAGCCCTTACTCTGCCCGTGCTACGCGCATATAATGCTTGGATAATATTTACATATTTCTCGGGCACACCTTTCCTGAGTAGACAATTCCAAAGGGCACATCGATCAACCGAATCGAAGGCACCTTTGATGTCGAGGAACACGACTACGGTGGGTCGCCAATATGTGTGACGGTGCTCCAACAACTGACGCAAGGTGAAGATGTGGTCGATGCAGCCACGACCACGACGAAACCCGGCTTGCTCCTCACGAATCTGGCTTTCACAAGCGCCAGTCAGTCTGTGAAGAATTATGGACGCGAGTAATTTGGAGGCGATGGAGATCAGACTGATTCCTCTATGGTTGCTGCATTCCGAGCGCGAGCCGCCTTTGAAGATGGGAACAATAACAGAGCGGCTCCAGTCGGTTAGGACAGTTTCCTGCTCCCACAGTTTCACTAGTAATTCATGCAAAGCATCAACAGGAGCAGAGCCTCCAAATTTGAAGAGGGCTGGAGGAAGATCATCTAGTCCCGCAGCTTTGTTCAACTTCAATATTCCGATCTCACGTTCGACTTCTGAGCGAGAGGGTGGATCCAAAGGGACAGCCCACGGAGCGGGGCGATCAGTGACCGGCGAATCGAAAAATACTAGCCGATTAAATTGCTTTTCAAAATGCTCAGCCCAACGCTCCAAACGTTTTGACAAATTGTGGATAGGCTGTCCACTCTCATCACAAATTGTTTCACTAACACCAGGTCTCCCGCAGCCCGTTTCCCGTATCAGACGGAATAACTTACGATGGTTGCCAAGGGCAGCGGCCACTTCCATCTCTGATGCACGATGAGACCATCAAGATTCGCGGTCTCTCTTCAGGCTAGCGCGGAGTTTTGCCCGGAGCTCTTTGCGAGTTTCATTGTGCTGGATTCCCGCCGGGATATGCCGGCGAGCATCTATAAGTTCCAGAGACTGCGAAGAGACCCAATGTCCATGTTGTCTATTAGACATACCACATGAGGATTTGCCTGCTGCTAGTAAGGTCTGGCGAACATGTGACCAGTGACCATCAATTGTCTCCTGTGAGCGCTTGCTCAACTCGCATGTTAGCGTACTTCGATACGCATTCAGAACAGCTGGTTTTGTCAGTTGGCTGGTGTCAATACGCTCACAGCGTCGTCGTGGGCGTCCGACAAAACGCATCCGCATGTCAGCATATACAAGTGCATGATCGGTGTCCACACCTGTGCTCCAAATCGAGCGACAATTCTGGATGCAGCCTCTCCAGCGGTAACTTATCACAATGTGATCGATCTGCGTGCAAGGCTGGTTCGAGGCTGGTGGGCGCCAAGTCACCCTTCGGCGGGTGCTGTGTCGGAAATTAGTGCTCGAAAGAAATAAGCGAGCATCTTCACACAAATGAAGTAATCGCTCACCGTTATCATTACGGGAGCCTACACCGTGTTGACCGCCCAAATGCAGTTCATCAGTGGACAAATTTCCAACTTGTGCGTTCATAACCCCGTCAGCACAACAGTGTCCGTGCTTCTTCTGTGGCGAAGGAGCCCCGTAAAATTGGAATGAGCCTGGTAGCAAGGTGTTGGACCCGTTCGATACTTTTATCTCGCGTCGGGCACTCGGAAAGTATGCGGGCGACTCGTACTCTAGCATTGGTATAATGATGGAAGAGAAGAGGCGGGTGGCAACCAATTCAGACCATGTGTCGAAGCTACGTTTGAGCGTCCAAAGTATGCGCAATCTGTTACGACATAACCTGTTCGTGGTGTCCACGGACTACAACTCGTAGCGCGAGAGTACACCTAAGTCCTTCACGGAGGGTGTGGGATATAGCGGTTGGCCGTCAAGGGTGAAGGTTCGGCCGTCAGTACCCTTCCCTAGGCTCATAACTACAGACTTGGCTGAGTTGACCGGGAGATGAACTTCTGCAGACTATGTGGATAGGCGGTTGAGGTTTTGCCGAACTACGCCACAGTCGTTGAGAGTGTCAAGTTCTCTCCAAATCTTCATGTTGTCCGCAAACAAGGTACACGGCGACCGGAGAAGCTGAGGTAGATGATTGATTTGCATCAGGAACAGAGTGGGCCCCAGCACAGTGCCTTGAGGCACGCCACTTGTAGAGCGATACCAGTCAGTTAGATAGTCGTCGACCTGTACCCTCCAATTTCTTCCAACAAGAAAGTCGCGGATCCATCGGTGCAGTGAGCCACCGCCATAGCACATCCTGAGTTTGTGAAGAACCTCATGGCTGACCTTGTCGAACGCTTTACTGAAATTGATGAATATCACGTCGACAGACTTCCGCTTGCTTATTGCCTGCAGCCACTCATGTATCGTCACAAGCAAGTTTGTAATGCGTGAGCGGCCTTGCAAGAAACCGTGCTGTGCTGGTGTCAGGACCTCGTTTGACTGTAGCAACTGCAATAATCCATTTTTTACGATTTTCTCAGCCACCTTTGCCAAAACATGTGTCAGTCAAATTGGCCTGTATTTGTCTACCTTGCTGGGGTCACTGCCTTTCGGAATAAGCTTCAGCACCGAACATTTTCAGTCAATCGGCAATGAATTTTCGGACAGCAACCTGTTTAAAAGGTCAGTCGCGACAGGAGAGATGATGACCCAAAGAGACTTCAGAATCAGTGGGTGAAGCCCATCAGGTCCGGCAGGTTTGGTGCCGTCAAGACTGGCGAGTAGTTGACATACTTCTTCAACGTCGCAATCCAGACTGTTATTTTCGGTAAAAGCGGTACATGTTGAATTCGGAACAGAAACCTGGTCATTTGTAAGTACAGAAGCGAAGTGCACCGCCAACGCGGACGCACGCTCAGTGCTGGAGGTTAGGGGCTGTCCGACCGGGCCATCCAGCACTGGCACATCACCTGACGGTTTCAGGCGTTGTTTCAGGTAAGCATTCTCTTTGGGGCGGTTTTCGCGGCGATTGCGAGCTGCTCTTCGAAAGGTCGGCGCTTCTTCCTGTTTGCACTGTTGCAAAGGTTCCGCTGACTTTTATAACCTTCGTAGTCCTTGGCAGAGTCAGAGAGGAGGAATCTGTCCCACAGTCTGCGCTGTCTCCGAGCACGATTTCCATACTCCTTGTCAAAGCAATGAGGCTTAATCGGTCCAAGCTTCCGATATATCAAGGGCATAAATTGGGAACACAATGATGTCAATCTCTCTTTTATAAATGTCCAGCAGTCTTCCAAAGATGTAACTTGTGACAGAGATCAATCCAGTTGGCTCGCGGCTCGAGCTGGACCGTCGAAGTCCGTTTTCCAATATTTGTAAACTGGTTCCAGCGGACGTGAATACGGCAAAGGTAATTCCATATCAGCTATGAGCACTGAGTGGTCGCTTGTACCCAGGGGCTCCAGGATCCGAACGTCACCCACTCGTTGTTCGTAGATCGTTAACATCAGGTCGAAACACGACGGGGTTGAGCGTGGTGTTATGCGTGTTGGCTGACATATATGTTGCGACGCACCAGTTTCAAGTACCAAATCCACGAACTTTACTTCGACCTCACCATGTCCAGGCATCTAATTCACATCAGGTCATCGTATTCGAGGACAGTTAAAATCGCCCGTAAGTAGAAAGTGTGGACGACTCATGTGGATTCGAAGATGGAGCAGCCAATCCAAACAACCACTTAGGGGGCTGCGATAGACTGCGCTCACAAGTAGTTCTCCGCGCCTGAGGTGGATGAAGCACCCCAGTAGCTCACACAAACCATCGTCACTTCAGTACGTGCGCACAAGTCTCCCACGCAGGGAAGACTGGATGTAGCGCAAGACACCACCGCGGGCATTCGTTAGTCTATCGCATCGGAAACACGAGTAACAGTTGAGTTCAAGTTTCTGGGTGTATAACTCTGAATGCAGCCATGTCCCTGCGAGTTCCACTACGTCTGGACGCTTAGACTCAACGAAACAACAAAGCTCATCGGGTTTGTTCCTAACACTGTAGACGTTTGTAGATGCTACTCGCCGGCTGTAACAGGAGCCGGCGGGCGTGCTTGAAGTGTGAGCAGCTTGTTTATCCTGATTCGCAGATTCTTGGAAACCAACCGACAATTTACGATACGGAGATTTGTTTCCCCCTCACCAGCACACCTTTTCAGCTCAATGATGGCCGACTTGAGCCGTTCTCGGTCTACTGGGTCCAGATCTGGGCGAACATGGATCTTTAAACCTTTCAGCTAACTTAGGCGGGACAAGACCAGTCTTGGACTGGCTTCGTCCACAAAAGTGATTCTCATAGGCCGACTTTGTTGATCACTTTGCTTTCCAAGAAGGGTAATTTGCCTCACTTCTACCGAGTCCTCACCAGCGTCAAGGAGTCTGTCAGTTAGACTCTGTAAAACGGCATCGTGATTGTGGCGCACTTGGTGTAATGGATCACTGGACTTCGGTGCGTGGAAGATCACGAGGTTATTACGCCTCTGGTCGGACGAGGTTGACCTTACAGGGCGAAGTATATTACCAGCCTCACGTGGTTTTGCTAACTGTTGACTTATAGAAGTTAAACGCCCAACATCCCTTCGTAATTTCGTTCTTTGTTCTTTCTACTGGTCTTCAGCACTAAGGCTTTCAACTACTTGGACATCAGTGCTCGTTGGACACAACAAAGTTAAACAATTCGTGCCAAGTGAAACTGGGCTTCTCACAATGGTTGGACTTCGTGCCGGTGAGTTTGTACGGGGATAGGAGGAAGACTGCGCTGTAACCTGAAGGCTCTCCGGGCTGGGTTGTTGGGCCAAACACACGGAGTTCTTCGCAACGGAATGATGAAGCCTACACGTCGGCTTTACTCTTCCCGGTTGTACCTTTTTTCGGTAATTTTCACACAAAGTTTGAACGAAGTCGTGTTGGACTTCAGGAAGGCAGTGAAAATGCTTAGTTGATAAATGGCATTTAAGTTGGCACAAAACACACGTGAGGGCATTTGCATGTTATCCAACAATTTTGGAACAAGTACCACAGGGTGTCTGCTCCGGCATTGTGAATAATCTGAAAACAACATGGCGACCATTTGCTAGAGCAAATGGCGCTAGCAAGATCGCCGAAACTAAGCGGTGAAAACACAAGTATTTCTGGTCAAAAATTTCAGAATCAGCAATGAAAATGCATTGTATCAAAATTTCAACGAAATACTTCAATGAACGAAGAAATTCCACACAAAGTGATCTTGTAAACACAGCCAAAAATAACCGACCGGAGGCCGCTATAGAAAACGCCCAACGATCATTTAACAAGCTTGTCATTGTTTACTACTGATCCCTGAGTTACCACGATCAATGTCATCACCTCTGACTGGAGCCTTTTTGGCTGTGACGTCTGTTAAACCATCTCCCGTTTACAGCCAACTCCTCCCTGGAATTGTGGAGAACCACTATCTATCCCACCAGTAATGGGACTATCTACTACCCACGTAACCTTCCCGTTATGAAATAAATCGACTTTCTTCTTAGTGAGATTTGCCAATTTGTGGAGCAAATTGTCCCTACAAGTACGTGCATGTCCACAAGTTTGCCACATTTCGAGTAGCTCCAGAAACTTTTCTCATATTACCGAATTCGTTAAAGACTTTCTGCTTACAGCAACCTCCGGGTCCGTTATCGAAGGTTGGTCTTAGCAACATATGAAGTGCTAGAAACACGCATGCAACGAATTCTCTATGCATCATCCACTGGAACGGGTGCTTCTGCCACTCTTTTCCTCCTTCTCCTCGAATGAATGTCGTTGCGATTTGCTATAAAGTACCTTTGAAAAAGGTAGCTTATACATATAAACAAACAGAAATTCAAACGAAAGCGTCCTTGGTTTGCAAAACAGGCAACGCATCGTCTACTTTGATTTCGATGATTTGATTGAGAAGATTTCTACATGCATAATTCTCTATCTTGATTCTTTTAAGACACGGAATCTATGCCACAGATTCTGTGTACAAAACGATTGTTCCGATCGTATAGCGCCTGTCGGCAGATATGCAAAACACTATTTCTATTTCCATTACACAACTCATTTGGCTTTCGGCATACCTCTCGGCTAGAATGCTAGTGGTGCAAATAGACAACAGTTTTTCACTCCCCAAAACAGTCATCCAGGGCAGTGTTCTTGTTTACGTATACCATATCTTCAGCATCATAAAGGATGGCACGGCAGTCTTGTTTCCAAACGAAATACAAGTTGTCCTTTTCTCACAGAGATGGGGACGCACGGGAGGTTTCACAACATATTTCAGACGATCTTACATCTCTTAAAACGGTGTCGTTTACGGCAAATGTTGTTTTCAGCCGATTCATCATCGTCGCTCTCAATCAACTGGCTTACGCTAGTTCTAGACTAGCCTAAGCCTGCTGATTTGGGAGTGACGATGATGAATTGGCTGGATTATACTAAAATCCTCATCAGTACAAATGTTGTTTGCCGCACATTACACCAAACAGCCTTAGTCTGCATGGTATTAGCATCTCTCAGTGCAAATCCGTTCGAGACTTTGGCTCCGGTTGCACAAAGCCTACGTACTGCCAACCAGTTTCTATTGCTCATCGGTGAGCCCACGCATGCCCAATTCAGACGAAATGGCTGTTGAGCGAAATAAATGCCGATTTACCAAAAGGACAATCGGTTACTTCACGACATTTACACTGAGCGCTGTACTGTGCTTGGAGCATAACCCTATAAGCCGCGAATAATGATATCCAACCTGTGTTTTCTGTCCAAATTCAAACATTGCAGTGCTCACACTGCAGACGTCCATTTAGCTGTGACGCAAGGTGGCAGATATTCCATGCGTAATGTAACTTGAACAATGAACAATGATATATTACAGGGAAAAAAGCGTTTGCTTTGCAAGTCCCGTTGGATAGTTAGAGTGAAAGCAAACATAGTATAAGTAGCCACTAAGCGTCTAGCAATTCAGATGCCCTGCTTCATTAAAATATTTTGGAATGCGTATTGGATTGTTACTATTGAGTAATCTGGAGAACGTATGCCTTAAGAACAAAAGAAACGACAACGCTCCCTCGTGCGCCGCTTTCTTGGACTGATGTAATTGCTGAATGCATTTGTAGCATATCCGAACGATATTCCACAGCAGCAGCATGTAAGTGGTGAAGCACGAAAGCTGAAAATGAGCACCGTATGCGAGAGCTTAATTCCAAGGACGAGAGTACGAATGAAAGAAAACTTATTTATCACTGCCTACTCCAAAGTTTGCAACAAACTACCCCAAAACACGGGTTTCAAGTGTCTTAAGAAATAGCTTGCTGTGCAAAATATCCTTTCCATGTTACGGATGTCTCAGCCTCAGGAAACAGTATTCGACAATGGCGCCGCCATCGAATAGGAGCAAACTAGTCATTGTTGCATTCGGTCACTGACTGTAAAAGAGAGTTGCTTCAATTTGAACCTGATGGAACCATCATATCGTCAATTTTTGCCACTTGGAAAATGCTAACCGCATTCCATCTATGAGCCAAGAACCAAAGTACAACAACCATAATTGTTACGTGACGAAATCAGATCTATATATGTCCTCATATGAGTATGTGGAACTTCTTCCTCGGCACTTTTCCCTGACATACTCAACTACTTCCACTTGTTAGCACATGCTGGAGTGAATTCTCAATAAACCTATATTGGAAGATATCGCTTGTGAAACAACCCTGTGTATCTTTTGATCTGTAACTATCCGCGAGCCGATCGCGCACTGCCCGTGACATAAAGGATTCACTGATTTATTGTGTGTTAGTGCACACCGGTTGTCGCGTCACTCAGCTTGGCGATGTGCAGTGGTTCACATGCGGCTTCGCGTTCACCTCACAGACATTCTATGCGCAACTCAATTTCGTTCCCCTCACATTCGTTATCACGGCCATTTACGGCATAATTGTTGACCGAAGTACTCCGATTTGCTTTACCGACTATCGGCCGTGTTATTGGTGTAGGTTATATTCTAACCAGCAGTTGGTGTCCTCAGACTGTAACATTCTCACCTCGTCATCGCGCGGGTGACAACGTCCGGCCACACATGCCTACATGTTTCCCAACCCCCACTCCCCATTTAGTTGACTGACGCCGGCCGAGCCATGAGGCCATTACCCGACTGCGCGCAATCACTGCCGACGCCGACACCCCCGAACTTGAGAGGGTAACCAACGATCTTGATCAACCGAGTTTATTTAAACTATTCACGAAGTGGTGTAGTGTAACCGGGTGGCAATTAACTCCGTCGCGCTCGAATAATTTTGGACGAACATTCACCACACATATGCTTGTAAGGTCCGTTTCTCCCCATGATATTTATCGGGTGCAGGTCACATTCCTAAGACTGGAATGGGTTGTCCGGTGTATGTCCGCAATTATGGTTCACTGGGGGACAACTTGTGTAATGTTTTAACGGATGCAGCACTGATTATATTTAGTGAGCTACCGGTAGGTAATACCACTTTCATTAATTGACCTATTTCCAGTAGCGTAGTGTAAGGTGTGTGAATGATACAGATGGTCGATGTTGCGTTCCAAATCGTGTTTAGCTGCTAGTCAGCTTCGTCTGAATGCTGAGCGACCTTTACGGGTTTTTTTTGGAAATCGTGATGTCACGGTTGTGCGAAGTGTAAAACGGTAAACACAGACACTAATTTCCACCATTGGCGGCGGATAATCTGTTACTGGAGACATTTCTGGACCGACAAATGATAATTTTCCCATCGGTAGCATGTAAAAGGCAACTCGGACCGTCTCGTCGTGACATTTCTTTGATTGATTGCTTGGATGGTGTCTGTATGAAATTATTCGGAAAATGTTACCAACTATTTATGGATGTTCTCTAGCTGCCGAACAACATTACAGCCTTTTTCCCAAATTATTGTTGTCTCATCTTCCGACAACAATTTTTCACGGGCCTGTTCGTCGCGGATACCGGATATCAGACACTGTGGATCCATCGCTTCTTCGAACTTAGTAGCTGGGATTGCACTGTACCGACTTTTCGGTAGGGCTTACTGAATCCTAGCAATGAAATCAATAGCACTTTCTTCATTCTTTATGCAAAGTCCAGTAAGTATACCGCGCCGTATATCTGTTCAATCATGAGCCACATAACCCGCTGAGGACTTCTTCCGTGCTGCTAAGTATCGCTTTCTCACCGACATGGAGAGTATCAAAAATGTCTTTGGCCTCCATCCCCGAAAAATTGTCGCAGTTATGTAATTTTGTGGCTCTCTGAGAGTACCGGATACTGTTGTAAAACGAGTAATAACACCAAATAATCCAAAATGAGTGCGCCTCCAGCGGTTTCAATAGCCGGTTTTGGTTCAGCAGAAGGAATACTCCAAAATAGTTTAGGTAGGTCCAACCTCGCAATAAACTAACCCCGTTGCCAGTATGTTAAGTATGGCACGTAATCATTTGGGAAGAGCAGAACGCGCAGGAGTAGTGCGGAACCATTTAATGAAAGCTTCTAAGTTACAGTAGCCAGAAATTCGGAGGTGAAAATCTAATGAATTAAGGAAGGAAAATCAAGGTTATTGACAACCAATCATGTGAGTATCTGTGTTCACAACCAATATTCACGTGTAGCCATGACAAGAGTCTGACACACAGATATGAGATCACCTCGCAGAAGAGGATATGTTTAATAAAACTCCTAGTCTTTAATTTCAACTGGTAAGGGAGATGGAGCAATCCTTTAACATCATTTGTCGCACTCCGTTGTAGCTTCTCAAGAAGAGTGAATTCATGCTTTTGCCAGGGGTGCATTACCCTAACGCCGCATTCAACGTGTGGGCGCACGTAAGCGTTGGGTATTTGTTTAAAGTAGGTAAGATCCAACAAGCCAAACGCCCTCCGAAGTAAGTCCATTTGTGAGCTGGCTTTTTCACAGTCTTCTTAACTTATGTCTTGAGTATGCAGTATCGTCGTGCACGAGTACTTGAAGTGCGGTCTCATTAGAAGCGCGCTGCAGACAGTGTTCTCCTAGTCGATATTCGCAAATGTTCGGGTGGCATAAGCTCATTATTTTGCACTTAACAGTGTTAAACTCAGGCATGTTCTGGGTCGACCAGTCGTATGCCCAGTTGAGATCAATTTGCAGTGATATTTGGTCGGCTACTCGTTTGATTGCGCGCCAAATCTTGAGGTCGTCCGCGAAGAGTAGAAATTTAGACTTTAACACCCCTTGAGGTCGATTATGAACACGGGGAATAAGCGTGATCTTAACATCGAATCTTGAGAGACGCCACAGTGAAATTTTGTCGTGTAGGAAATGGTTCTAATAACCTGCACTTCAAGCGTCGTTGGAGTATGAGTGAGGGAATCCAGCCTAAGATAGGGGCACCGATTCCACAGCTCTGAAGATTGTGAAGAAGAATCCGGCGATCCAGCTAATCGAATACCTTTGAGAAATAATGTGGCGTTGACTCCTTCTCTAACGTCGACGTAATCGGTCGGGCTAACGAAAGATTCATGATACATGGGCGGTTTTGGCGGAATCCATGCTGCTCTTGCACGACGATATGACGCCTTCCGAAATAAATCATAAGTGTACCTGCAACCCAATTCCACGACATTAGCAATTACAGGAAGAAGAGTAATCGGGCGGTCGTTAGAAGGCGCTGCACGTCTGTCTCCCTTGTAAATTGGAGTAACTATTCCACGCTTCCACATAGTTGAGACTTGCATCACCCCGGGAGAGCGCTGGAAAAACGGAGGTAATGATTCAGCCAAGCTCGGACAGCTAACATCAATGACTTGGGTCCCATACTATCAGGCCCACGTGAACTGTACTCGCGTAGTAACATCATTCGTTTCAGTACATCTGCGGCTTTGAAAGAGATGTGACTAAGTCCCAGCGGTGATGTGATATGTGTGAAAATGATATAAAATAGTGATACCCAGCACCAAGTAGTTCAGTCGAGGCCGCGGCGTTTCTTGTCACCCTGATTTTAACAGTGTCTAAAAATTTTAGGATCACAAGCAAGTCAAGCGGCTGCTGTCTGCTGATTCAAGAGACTGGCGTTCCACAGGCCCACATTTGTATTAACCAAACGCTGTTTGATGCACAGCGTTTTCAAACGTGACCACAAACTACAATGAGACTAATTTTGCTCTTGAATGATTTGTATGATGTAGTAAAGCTTACTTGCATGTTAGGCTTGTTTTTGGATGTGTAGCCGTGGGGATGACCTGATAGTGATAGTTTATATCACAGCCTATTTTACTCAAATGTTTGGTGCTTAGTATCCGATGTCTCACTAATGCGAGTCAACATGGAAGGGGACGGCATGTGGATGGCAGAATGCTGATACAGTAATACCTCCGTAAGTTGACCACTCAAGGGAATGGACCAGAGTGATCAACAGACGTAGTCAACAACGGAGGTGCTCTACCAAAACAGCGTACCCTAGTTTCCTTTTGTGAGTAGTATAGTATGAAATTTATTTTCATATAAACCCGTTTCGAACACATTAGACGTGGTCTAATGTAACGGCAAACGCAGTTAAACCATATAGTGTTAGAATAAATAGAAAGACAGTATTTCTCAAGTTAAATTATTTTTTGAAGAAAAAGTCAATCTTTGTTTCTCATGTCAAAAAGGTAAGTAGAAAAAGCGCTCTCAGCACAAGGCACACAGTAGCATTCTTGACATTTTGCCACAGCAAATGATTTCAGTTGTATTAAAGGATGTCCGACTTCATCTTCTTTCGGAGTATCTGGGATTTGCAAATCAGTCACTCAAACCTACTTCTTCATCAGCATCTTCAGGTGCTTATTCTTTGTTTCCGTAGCGGAGTATCACAGTGTCTCTTGGACAATAGCACCTGGGTGTGGTTCAGAGCAAGTTAACAAGTCATCATTCATTTTAGCCAACACGTTAAGATCTATTCCTTCGCATTCTACTAATGGTGATGGAATGTCTAATAGGACGGCGGCATCCAGATCGATAGAACAAATCCGGGTTTTTAGAAACACTGTATTATTTCTGGTTAAATTTGAACTAAGCGGAACTAAACCACAGCATCCAGATCATTAACTGAAGCAGCATATGCAGTTCCTTACGCATGAGAATCACTAGTATGCACTGTTGCCCTAGCTCATTGCATGAACTGGGCTCGGTAGCGTATTTTGCATATTTTGTTAATCCCTTGATCCAGAGGTTAAATGTATGAGGTAATGTTTGGAGGTAGAAACGTGCATAAAATTTGTGAGATTTTTTACATCATCGTGACTAGGACTGTTGTCTACTGTAAGGATAATTAATCGTTTCTTCTTCATCATTTCTTTGTCGATACTTTTGTTTCACTGCATCAGCAGTGGGAGCAGTTATTCACCCAGATTGGTTTGATCTACATGTGACTGGATGGTTTTCAGGATTGCAATTTTTGAACTCACGTGGTCTCGCTGATTTACCAGTAACCAGAGGCTTTGGCTTCTCCAGACTTGAGTTAGTGCAATTTGAGTTAGCACAACAGAATTGTGTAACGTGCTTTGTAATGTTTTCCACTTACATTCCTCCCCCTTTATAAGAAGACTTTTGTTACGCATCATCTTGGGAAAGAGACCGCCATCGTAAGTGTTAAAAATGTGATAATTACCACATTGATGAAGTTGGAAAATATTTCTATGAAGCTTTGAACAAACTCTTCAGGCACTTCATTGGATTCACCACATAAAACTCAGCAGGTAATTTCATGTTGGAGTTTAAATTTCTCTAGCCAACCATTAGATGCCTGGAAAACTGCAACCCCAAAATACTTGTAATAACCTTGTAGCAATTTCCCGAACCATAGGACCAGAAATCCAAGCGTTAAATTGAAGCAGCGCAGTGTAGCCTCATTGACTGCATCGTGTGATTTCTCGCCTCTTCCGCTGTAGATCGCCTGTTTCCTTATCGTATTCTTTCAAGTATTTGTGTTTAGGTACTTAGATGTTGCTAACTTGTCTTGCTAACTCCAAAATGCTCGGCCGTCTTTCTCTAGCTACTGCCTTCCAGAAAATGTATCAGTCTAATCTTTTCCTTCAAAGTCAACTCTCAGAGCACTTTTCTTTGGGCCATAATGTTGTATTACTTGTAATGACTGCTCCTAAATTGTTCAAAGCACGGAGTGGATCTAAGGTCTACGCTTCTATTTAGGTAACATTAATTACCTACAATAACTAACCGCAACTAGTTCCACTCTCGGGTCGACACTAAACAGAACCTGATAAACGCGCGACACTTAATGTGGGCGTAAAGGTCAATCTCGCCACAATCCAAGATAATAATGTAGTGGTGCTTAGATCTGGTGGTTAATCGAGGGTTTGTTAGCCATCCAAACTCTTGATTGCGGCCAGTGCGATGAGTGGACACATATTCTTGGGGGTGGACAAAGGCTTGTCTGTGTATGTGGACATATGAGGGAGATTGGACACTAATCGTTCTAGGTCATTCCGTAGGCGCGGATTTGTGGGGATCCAAAGGAGATTTTGATTGCACAACATCGAAAAAAAGCTCGTCAGTCCGGAGTTCCGCAGTACAAAGTTGACAAAGCAGACGAATACATTCTCTTTAATATACGGTTAATTTTCCGTTAATATACAGCTATGCATTGTCAAATACTTGCTCATCTGCAAATGTTGGAGCATATATTTGTACCCACACGAGTACGTATGTTGATCTAGCGTTAAGCTTGTTAAGTTTAATTTTACATCATTTCTTCAAAGCATTAAGAAAATTGTCACTTATTACAAATAATGTTATTATTATTGCAGAACACGTTTTACAGATTCATGTGATTGCTGTACTATAGCACAAGAAGTAATAAAATTAAAGTGATCCAGCCATTGGGCAATAAAACGGTCCCGGGGACGCACATTGACCTAGGTAATAGGCGCGCGCTTAAGTGTTAACGGTCGGGACAAACGCGCACATGTACGTAGAGAACATGATGTATCCTTAAACGTATGTATGATGTATGCTTAAACGATGTATCCTTAAACTGATTGCAGTCCCACTGCACATCGTGTTAGCGGAACAAACGAGCCATTCGGGAACCTTTGAATGGTAAGCCCTCAAGTGGTAAACTAATGGAGGTTGAATTATTACTGAGAGTCATAGCCCAGATGGTCAACATACAACCTATAGAGATGGTCAACATACAAGCTATGAAAATTTGGTCAACATATAATGGTGGTCAACTCTGGAGGTTTTACTGTACTTACTGCGTTTGGATAAGGTAAGTAAACAGAATTGAAAGCTTATCACTCAAGTTGGAATACTAAATCCCGGCTGACTGTGCCACTGCAGCCTAATGGTATGGGCAATAATACAGGGTAAGCAAACCAGGATGTTCACAGTGAACGCCTAAGAAACCTTAAGGTGCCAGAGTAATGCTGCGCTGGTTTCTCGTGCATTGAGGAACTAGGCTTTTGCGCTGTCTGTGAACATTCCGCTTGTATACCATAAACTTCAACTAAAATACATTATGAAGACTGATTCATCTTACCTCTTTGGAGAGCAGTTTGAGCTGTGTGTGGGGGCGATCTACATAATCAAACCAGCTGAACAACGAATTGTCCACAGCAGCACTGATTGGTAGAACAACGCTGAGATAAGATGAAATCAGATTCCTGCATGAGTCGCTTCCAACCGGCTTAGCTGCAAACACAAGGCATGCCGGACGTGGATGTGGAGCCAAAACCAACCCGTTCGCTACACTTCGGAAGCGCAGGCACACCTTCAATATGTGAACCGACCCACTGCCATCATTGTGCGGCTTATTTCCGATGGCTGCGGCAGGACACAAAGAAAATAGATTAAGTGACGTCTCCGTGTGAAAAGTGAGTAACCAATATTCACCGGATAAATACTGTTTGTTATCACCCAGTTTCCTTCAGCGCTCAGTTTCAAATGAGCTCCGGAAACTTACTGAACTCGAAAAGCGTGTGACTAACAACTTCTGAACAGAAATCAACTTGGCTCGCGAAGTTGAATTGAGGGGAACTACTTGGCGTAATTTGGCATGCTAAAAGTATCTGGTGTTGAAGGCAGGTGCAGCAGGAAAGCTGATGTAACTCGCCGCGAGGAGTAATTTATTACTTTTTACTAGGGCACAGAAGCGATATATTAGTCATTCTGCAGGCGGACTAAATTTGGTAACCTATTTTCTGACAGCTGAAACTAGTAAAAGGTGATGCAATAACGTAAGTCAATGACACTAGGAAATGCCACATAAAGGGGAGAGAGGGAGGAAGGAACTAGTAATGGTTGCGTTTCAGTTGAAATGATTTCGGGAAACGCAGCTAAACAAGAGGCTGCGCTGTGTTTAATGGTACTGAACACTAGGTGCAGCAAACGGACTGCTGTTTGAATTCTTTGCAGCAACCTAGATGTAAGCAGATGATGAACCTTGGGGAATAAAGTGGTGTTCACGGAAGTTCTTGGCATATAGTGATTGCTTGCGGTTACTTTAGTTTATCTGAACGCAATCACAAGTCAGTTCTGCAGACTGTCTTTAGTATTCTCGACACATTCCTAAGGTAATTTGGAAAACGAATTCGTGAGCGGGTGCAAACTAGCTTATTTGATGAGGATACTATGATCGTCTGTAGGTATTCTGGACACAGATTGATTGCCAAACCCGTGATTTGATGTTAAATAGTAAAGGGTTCTAAGGTTATACAAGAATTGTGTCCATCATCTATGGACTCATATATCTACCATCTTCGATATAAGTAGGAAATTTGAGGCAATTAGTTGCCCCAAACAATCTGAAAAGCACAGTGAGGAGACGAAGCTCGGCGAATGCATGTACTTCGTATAGCCTTTTTAGTGACGATAAGCGTAACTGGGGAATAATACGATTGTAAACAAGTACAAATTAAAAACAAAATGAAAAGGCGGAAATCATTTCCCTAAGTCCGGGTAACCCTGAGGCTGACCGGTAGGTATTTTCGAACACACAACAGTTGT
The DNA here is from genome assembly GCA_944474145.2 of Dicrocoelium dendriticum. Lineage (NCBI taxonomy): Eukaryota > Metazoa > Platyhelminthes > Trematoda > Plagiorchiida > Dicrocoeliidae > Dicrocoelium > Dicrocoelium dendriticum. The sequence continues at coordinate 36,223,390 of OX104062.1, read as the reverse complement.
ATCCGGCTTGTTGCGACAGAGTAGGCGAAACAGTAGAGATTTAGGGAGTAGCCTATACCGGGAGCGTGGAGAACGATTCCATAAGGTAGATCAGGTACAGTAAAAGATTCCCTATTACCTAGTTCAAAAAAGCGACACCGTTGACCCTCTAGCTAGGGGAACGGAGGATGCACAGCACACAGCAGTCGCGAGTTGCAAACGAAATGAGCGCCAAGCAAAAATGGCGATGAGCAGGTCAAGCATTCGAACTTAGCAATCAGTTCAACAAACCACACTGGTCGCCTGGGTATGCAATGAAATAATTTTAGTTAGACTTTTACACAGGCCAACCAGGAAACCTCCAGACTGCTACAGAGACGGAAATTGTCATGTCGCAGCAGAACTTTGAAAGGTGAGCAGACCTCGATCAGGTGACCAGAAGTTATTAGGGTTCTGCTGATCGAGACTTTTGGTGGCCCCTGTGAAATAGTAGCCTAAACTTGGCATGCTGCTTGCGCCGTTCCGTTCTGGATCCATTTTGGAACGTCCTCCTTCCTACTGGAACTCAAGGTGCTATCGGTACTACCTGTGTAACTAAATCCAGTTAGATACGATTTGAGATGCACAATTGGAGTTTGCCATGGTAAGATGAGTTTCTTTCAGCGGATGTAGTGTTAGCTTACAGGTTCGTTCGATCATGATGACTAAGGCAGCACATAAGGTGCGCTGTGTGGCAGAGATCAGTCATCCGTTAGTCGTCAGTGATGTCACCCTTTAAATCGAGTTTCAAGAATATGTTCCTTTTAGGCACGGTAGACAATGGATCTCTCAGTCGGTCGATTTGCCTGTGTTTCTAGATTAACCTGCGGGATAGCCATTTACAACTGGTATACTAGTAATCGGTTCCCGTTCATCGGCCAGACAGTCAATCGAACATATAGGCCTGATAATCAAAGAAAATTTTCACAATTATCCGCTGCTAAAATGCAGGTATTGGTCGGTCCACATTGTTTTTGTATACGGATTTTTTTACCTTTCCGTTTACACACACTATACACGTTAGCTAGAGGTGGGAAACACCTCAGCTACTGTGCCGCAATACCTAAAAGAAAAACAGGGAATAAAATGCAACAGGTGCAATCCAGATGAGCTACCGGTAACGGATGGGCATCGTTCCGATAAGTTATCTGCCGGCTACTATGCAGCAAAAAAGTAATTTCCTATGCAAAATTAGAAAATGCCAAATAATCAGATTGTGGTTGGAGGAAGAGGCTAAGAGGGATGGGGTAGGACAAAAAAACTCACAGCACGAACGCCACTGAGATCGACTTCTAGCCGTATCAACAAGCGTATCCAGCCAAACGTGTTCATTGTCTTTCGGACCCCTACCAGGAAGCCGGAACGCTCCAACTGAGGCCAGCTTCGAAGTGAGGGCTTTCGTTCCTCTAGACCAAGTCATCGCTTGACTACCCCTCCTCTTCTTACATCCACATCCCCGGGGAGCAAACAACGCAGGTCGAGGGAGTCGGTGGGTTGGCATGCGTAACGCGTGGCCGAGCCATCGGATCCTGGTACGTGAAATAACGGTACTGAGCGGTTCATTTCCTTTTCCCGTACAGTAAACAAGGCGTCGAACACGCTCGTTGCTCACGCGGTGCTCCCACCAGAGTGAGCTAAATTGCGAAGGCACCGGTGCTCGAACGTAACTAGCCAGGTGTCACAACCGTACAGTAGGATCGAACGTACAGATGCATTTTAGACTCTACCCTTCGGGGCGAGATGCATCAAGATGCATCACCTACGACCATTATTATCCTTAACTCGACCACATGTTGTGCACAGAGCTAGTTGTTCATGGCTTCACGACTTTTGCCAGCTGGTTGCATCAATGAGGTCGGCCAGGTTTTCATAGTTGGTTACGACACGATATTCCTCGGCATGCTCTTTAGGATAATCCGCGTAGCACATGTAATGAAGCAATAGCGTCGCATGATCACTGCGGCCCAAAGGAGTATCGGTTATTAATCTCTCGACCATTAATTCTTCATTGGTGAATATTCGGGCCAACATGGATGGCCTGCTGCTTATCAGAGACCCGCCTGCAAGACTCGAGCTCTGTGCTCACTCTGCGATCCCCTTCAGGTGACGCAAACAGTATTTTCTCAGTGTGCCTGTCCGGTGACGATGCAGCTTCGAGCACCGGCCAAGCTGGTGTTCGCATTGCCCTGAGTCCCCGGGCTGAAGCTGCTCTGGTTGATTCGATTCCAATCAGTAGCCGGATGTGTGCGGTCCGATTGGCTGGCTCGTTTAAAGCTTCGAAGTCCCGCGGGACTAATAGGTGTCTGTTCATCATCGCTGCCTACGCGACCACAAACCAGTGATGTTTCGGTAAAGAACGACTTCTACCGGCAACTGACTCAGCTCCCGCGCCACAGTAGAAGCACGGACACTGTTGTGCTGGCGGGGGATATGAACGCACAAGTTGGAAAGTTGTCCACTGATGAAATGCATCTGGGCAGTCAGCACGGTGTAGGCTCCCGTAATGATAACGGTGAGCGATTACTTCATTTGTGTGAAGATGCTCGCTTATTTCTTTCGAGCACTAATTTCCGACACAGCACCCGCCGGAGGGTGACTTGGCGCCCACCAGCCTCGAACCAGCCTTGCACGCAGATCGATCACATTGCTGTTAGTTACCGCTGGAGAGGCTGCATCCAGAATTGTCGCTCGATTTGGAGCACAGGTGTGGACACCGATCATGTACTTGTATGTGCTGACATGCGGATGCGCTTTGGCGCACGCCCACGACGAAGCTATGAGCGCATTGACACCAGCCAACTGACAAAGCCAGCTGTTCTGAATGCTTATCGACGCACGCTGACATGCGAGTTGAGTAATCGCTCACTGGAGACAATTGATGGTCACTGGTCACATGTTCGCCAGACCTTACTAGAAGCGAGCAAGTCTTCATGTGGTATGTCTAATAGCTAACATGGACATTGGGTCTTTTCTCGGTCTCTGGAACTTATCGACGCTCGCCAGCATATCACGGCTGGAATCCAGCACAATGAAACTCGCAAAGAGCTCCGGGCAAAACTCCGCGCTAGCCTGAAGAGAGACCGCGAATCTTGGTGGTCTCATCATGCGTCAGAGATGGAAGTGGCCGCTGCCCTTGGCAACCATCGTAAGTTATTCCGTCTGATACGGGAAACGGGCTGCAGGAGACCTGGTGTTAGTGAAACAATTTGTGATGAGAGTGGACAGCCTATCCACAATTTGTCAAAACGTTTGGAGCGTTGGGCTGAGCATTTTGAAAAGCAATTTAATCGGCTAGAATTGTTCAATTCGCCTGTCACTGATCGCCCCGCTCCGTGGGCTGTCCCTTTGGATCCACCCTCTCGCTCAGAAGTCGAACGTGAGATCGGAATATTGAAGTTGAACAAAGGCGCGGGACCAGATGATCTTCCTCCAGCCCTCTACAAATTCGAAGGCTCTGCTCCTGTTGATGCTTTACATGAATTACTAGTGAAACTGTGGGAGCAGGAGACTGTCCTAACCGACTGGAGCCGCTCCGTTATTGTTCCCATCTTCAAAGGCGGCTCGCGCTCGGAATGCAGCAACCATAGAGGAATCAGTCTGATCTCCATCGCCTCCAAATTACTCGCGTCCATAATTCTTCACAGACTGACTGGCGCTCGTGAAAGCCAGATTCGTGAGGAGCAAGCCGGGTTTCGTCGTGGTCGTGGCTGCATCGACCACATCTTCACCTTGCGTCAGTTGTTGGAGCACCGTCACACATATTGGCGACCCACCGTAGTCGTGTTCCTCGACATCAAAGGTGCCTTCGATTCGGTTGATCGATGTGCCCTTTGGAATTGTCTACTCAGGAAAGGTGTGCCCGAGAAATATGTAAATATTATCCAAGCATTATATGCGCGTAGCACGGGCAGAGTAAGGGCTTACAGCAGGCTGTCGCCACCCTTCAATATCTCCAGCGGTGTGAGACAAGGATGCCCGCTGTCACGTTTCCTCTTCAACCTCGCTATTGACGAAGCCATGGAGTTTGTATTTACAGGACATGACTTGGAAGGTGTGGAGCTACTCCCAGGAGAAAGATTTTTTGACTAGGGGTATGCAGACGAGATTGCCCTCATCTGTGACAGCTCCCAGACGTGCCAGGCCGCGCTGGACAGCTTAGCACTGGCTGTCAGCCGCTTCGGGCTTTGCTTTGCACCATTGAAGTGCAAAGCGTTCCTCCAAGATTGGCAGGGTTCGCCTCCTGCGCTGACCCTTGGTGTGGATCAGCTAGAAGCCGTTCAGAAACTCAACTACCTAGGAAGTTGTATCAGCGACCTTGTGATGGAAGACGAGATCACGAACCGTATAGCGAAAGCTCGAAGTGCTTTTGCTAACCTTCGCCACCTATGGCGGCGCCGAGACATCACTCTCGCCCTGAAGGGTAGAGTGTACAATGCAACGGTACGTTCGACCTTACTGTACGGTTGCGAAACCTGGCTCCTAAGGTCGGCGGACATGAAGAGGCTACTTACGTTCGACCATCGGTGCCTTCGCAGCTTGGCTCACATCTGGTGGGAAAACCGCGTGAGTAACGAGCGTGTTCGATGCATTGTTTACGGCCTAGGAGAAAGATCTGAACCGCTCAGCACCGTTATTTCACTCACCAGGCTCCGATGGCTCGGCCACGTGTTACGCATGCCAGCCCACCTACTCTCTCGACGTGCGTTGTTTGCTCACCGGGGATGTGGGTGGAAGAATAGGAGAGGTGGCCAAGCGATGACTTGGTCCAGGGGAATGAAGTCCCTCATTTCGGAGCTAGCCTCGGTTGGAGCGTCACGGCTCCCTGGTTGGGTCCAAAAGACGGTGAACACGTTTGGCTGGATACACTTGCTGACATGACAATGGGCCGACCTCAGTGGCGTTTGTACTGTGAGTTTCTTTGTCCCACCCCATCCCTTTTAGCCTCTCCCACCATTTACGATCTCATTTCTTAGGGTAAAATATAATAAATTTTTTTCTTTTTGCCTAGTAGCTTGCTGGTAGCTTACCGGAACGATGCCCATCCGTTGCTGGTAGCTCAGCTGGCATGCAACTGTTGTATCTATTTTCCTTTGTGTATTGTATTATGTGTATGTATGTATGTATTTCTTTCATGTATTGCGGCACAATAGCGGAGGTGTTTTCCCACCTCTAGCTGATGTGTATAATGATGCTGATGATGATGTCAGTTCCCCTGAATATGGTGGGCGTAGTGACGTAGCCATAAAGAAGGTAGTCTGAAATCAGATCTTGCAAATCTGCTTTAAATTGCTCCCCTGGTGTAGCCTGGAATTCAAGGACATGTAAGTCGAAGCCACCGGTGACTAGAATGTGACTGTACTTCCTGTTTATCACTTGCCTCAACGCAGCCATCAAATTGCAGTCCCTCTCAGGCGTAGATGATGATGGGCGGTAAACAACAACCAGTAGGCCAAGATCGTTCACCCTTAGCCGGAAATTACAACAAATGGCATCAGGTACGTCAGTTTCCGAATCGTTTATGCGTTTGCATTGCATGTTGTTACGAAAATAAAGGGCTACCCCATCACCTTTGCTGGTTCGATCCTTCTGGACAACAGACATGCCTGTTAGTGCAAGTTCATCATCCGTTATCTCGCAGCGCAACCACGTTTTGGTGAGAGCGATGAGGTCCCAAGCTGCAGACGCGAGTCGAAGTCTTAATTTAGCTAATTTGCTGAGTAGACCTTGGGCAATTGTGCACATGCATGTGAAGTTCTCGGAGACTAAAAGTGTGTTAGATTGGATGGATGAAGCAAATGAGTTTACGCCGACCATTAAAGGGTCGGCGACTAATCGTTTTTTGGACGGGTTGCATACTCTCGAGAAGTATTTGATATATAAGCAGGTATCAGATGCCCCGAATCCCGGTATTTGCTCGTGCTCTGCTGTGCCCCTCCGGATAGTATGAATACTCTTGAAACCGTCCCCGAGTCGGGTCATGCAGTTGGCGTTTTCATTAAGAGTTGTGCCTCTACTGAATTGCATTAGAAGATGTTGGTGTTCTTGCTGCTTTCAGACGAATTTCTGTTGACAATCTGGAACGGGATTTAATCCAGTTGGCTAGTAGGGTTTGTGCCATTAGTTCTGACTGTAACACAAGTTTTTAGAGCCTGGGACCGCACCCCTTATAGTTTGGTGATATAGGGATCCTTGTCAACGAGGTGAACACCACATTTTCGAGAGAAAGAACCTCCCGGATGTAGTGCCATTGCTCGCGGTCATGCATCTGAACATCGTCGGAAGAGGAGTCAGTAAGCTCAGGAACACCGTGAGCAAGCACTGTTTTCTTATCTTGACTTTTTCTGTACCTATCTTTGTTAGCGGGATCCCCTGAACGTTCTTTCCACGGGATTTCGGGTAGTATGCGCACTCCACTTGAGTCGTTGCGGAGACAATTCGCAAACAACAGAACGGCCTCAGTCTCGTCCTTCGAGTTTAGTATTACCCGAAGTAACTGGGGTTCGCCGTAGTGCAACACGTTTGGGTGACATGAGATTCTCCTCAATTTCGTGGGATTAGCATGGACTCCGATCGACGTACAGATGGAACCCCACTGATTTTGATCGTCCGTCAACTTACCCTTAATTGTATTGGAGTTGGCTTCGGGGACATTTGTGCACACAATGTTTAGGACATCATGGTTGCGCCTGGTGGCTACTGGTTTTGGATTTGGAGGCTGAGTATCCGGTGTTTTTGTTGAATTTGTGAACAGTACTGGTGTGTGTGCCATCCGTGCTGTGGCAGTTTTGTTTTCTCTTGTCCGGGCACAAAGGTTACCGGTGCTCTTTCCGGTGTTTGCTTGGCGGCAACCGATGCGTACGTTGCCGGCTTGTTCACTATTGCTGGTTGACTGCAGCTTACGGTCTCGATTGTAGCGAACAGACAACTAGGTGCAGCACACAGTACAGAAGTTGAGGCAGGCGCGCTGCAGGTACTGTTTTTACTTATATAAGGGAGAGAGAATGGAGTTGATACTGCTGGAGGCTGAGTCGTTGGGGTTAGGTTGGGACGCCTGGCTCGCTTCTTCGGCCTGACCAGGGAATTCGGGGTGTTATCTTCACTCACAAGTGCAGGTCCGTTTCCTCCCATGGGTGTAACTCGGGCGCTCACCAGTTGCTCGACTGCTTCGGTTAATATTTCACACCGCTTCAGTAGCACAGATAGACAGCTAACAAATGGAGTAGACTTGCATACTTTGCAGAACCGAAACGCCTCTGCGGTGTTTGCTTTCGTCGACCCCTTCCCAAGGCAGGTAGTGTGATAGGAGTTCAAACACATGGCACACACCAGACCACTTTTTACCACTTTAGCACACGTTTTGCATTTGCTCTTCATACGAGACATGTTTACAGTAGGGGTGCTGTTTTAAGGGGTAGAAAGAGGATAGAGATACTGACGCACCGTTGCGTGGCGATCGGCGCTTGTTTGAGGTCAGCGGGTCCAGGCGTGTCGCGGCTAAATGAGTCACACGTTCTTTAGGGTAGATAGGCGACGTGCGTGCTATCAATCCAGCCGCTAGAGGGTAGGCAGCGATGCGACGTAGGACTGAGGCAAAGCAAGGTGACTTGGAAAATACTGTCTAAGGACGACAGTGGCAGTTCCAAGGGCGAATCAAATTGACGACTCTCACTTTGTAGAGCGACTTGAAGGAATGGTAGTAAGCTGATCGGGTGACTCTCAAAAAGCTCTTTAAAATAAGAGCACAAGAGTTATTATGCGACGAGAGGAAAAATAAAACCTCCGATAGGGTTCAAATACGGCTGACTTCGAAGTTGCAAGAGCACAGGTTGCTGGTGATCCGTGAATGATAGATCCAATAGATGAACAGTGGTAGGAGGAGCTCGCGGAGCCAAAGCGAATGACGGCACGTAGGTCTGTGAGAATAAATCCAAAGATTTGGTGGCGAATAACGCAGGAGGACAGTTTTATGCGACCGCTCGGCACAAGGCAATCTCGAGTGTTTGGTTCGCTGTGCACAGAGCTAATTGTTCATGGCTTCACGACTTTTGCCAGTGGCCGTCTTACTGGTCGAGGTGGTGGTTGCGTTGTGTACGTTAATGTTGCTCTAGAAATGAGTAGATTTGAGGCTCTTTCGTCAGGCAGCTTCGAGGACTCGATTTGGATAGAGGTTACGATTAAATGCTGTCGTTTGCTTGTTGGTTGCATTTACATGCTGCCCAGCGCTACCAAGACCAAATTAAACCAATTGACTGAATTGTTCGAATGGGCATCTGAGATGCCGTTCTTTCAAAAAATTATAGGTGGCGGCCTCAGCATGCCCGATTTTTCGTGGCATGAACAAACGTCACCCGCTAAGTATCGGAATTTTCTTTCCTCAGTAGTCACTCGTGGATGGACACAGCAAGTATGATCTCCTGCTCGAGGCAGTAATATTTTAGGCTTGTATTTCGCGCTTGGCATATCCAATGCACGAACACAGACTCTTAGTAATCTCCCTGGGAGCAAACATAAGGTTATCCAACTAACCTTCAAGGTTTCCCAAATAACGGCAACGAACCCTCACTATGCCCACCGATATCGACCATATGGCAAATTGGACTGGAACAGATTCTCTCTAACTATCAAATCCCTTGACCGGGATGGCTTTTTCCTTGCAATCTGTCTAGATATCGCCGCTGATGAGTGCTGCTAACATCTGACCTATTGCACAACCCTGCTTGGACCACAGTAATATAGAAAGTGGCCATTGCCTCGTCCTCAAAATCCCATTCCTGAAGCTGTTGCGGTGCGGCTAAAATAGTTGCACTCTAGGTTTAAGAAAATGAATGATATATGTGTGATCATACAAACTGATACAACTCTCACGTAATTACAAGGCCGACATGAAATAAATCTTATGTCACAAGAGACACAAGCGCTAGCAGCTCCCAGCTGCAAACACATGTCAGATACGAAGCACAACGTTAACAACCTATAACCATTGCCTCATCAGACGACAGTCTCACTACCGACCCCGATGTGCTCTGAGTTATTTAAGCAACATTTCTGCTCCTTCTTTAATACAAGCGCCTGTGTTGCACAAGAAAAATCGCCTCTACTCACCAGTGAAACAATAGATACAGTTGAGTTCAACCTGTATAGGATTAGCAGGCAAATAGCCCCCTTAAAGCATTCTTTTCACCCTGGACCTGACAGCATACCACCAGCATTGCTTAAACTCTCCGGGTTTGAAATTCCCTTGTTCCCGCTAAACATATTCACCTTGTCAATTAAGACTGATGTATAACCTGCTAGGTGGAAGCAGGCCACCGTCCTACCCAGACACAAAAGTGGACCACGTCACGAGCTATCAAATTGCCGCCCTCTTAGCCATACTTCCATACTGACTCGTATTATGAAAAGAATAATCAAAGAAAGAGTCATGGAGTTTCACAATTCACAAGCTCTGATTGACAGGTCGCAACATGGATTCGTCCGTGGCCGTTCATGTCAAACTTTCCACTTTGAATTTCTGGATTGCGTAACCAATTTGGCTGACTCTGGGCAGTCGCTGGTTAGTCTCTTCTTAGACATGGAAATAGCATTCGACCGCGTACCCCATACAGAACTATTAAGAAAGTTAACCTCTTATGAGTTTGCTAACGCATTACTAGCATGGCTGTCATCTTTCTTGTCTATACGTAACCAATGTGTCAGAGTGGAAAACTACGTATCTTTGCCTACACCAATAAACAGCGGCGTCATACAGAGCAGCGATTTAGGCTCACTTCTATTCCTACTGTACATAAATAACATTTTTCGAATCTTTCGACACGGCCGACCCTTTCTTTCCGTCGATGGTATCAAAGTTGTGTTCGCCTTTGATAGCATAAAAGAACCAAACGGTGCCCAAACAATACAGATGGAGCTGTTCGCCCTTCAGCGGGGGTGCCGGGAGTGGAAAACGACATTCTCTGTTGGCAAAAGTAAAGCCCTATTCTCCAGATTCAATCTTATTAATGACGTACTGACGCTAGATGACAAACCAATCGCTTCGTGACCTCGGAGTTCGCTACTCAAGCTCATGTAATTTCTACGAACAGGTACATTATGTCACCGCCCAAAGGAGATTAATCAAATCACGTATTTTCAATACGTTACGTTTGAAAGACTCTAGGCTAGCTATGTATAAAGCATATGCGCGTCCAGTCTTAGCATATTGCCCATTAGTATTCACAAATTTAAAAATGTACGACAAAATCAATCTTAACAATGTACAAGGTTCCTTTACCAAACGGTTACTATGGTTTGGATCAGTGAATTACCAGCAATGGTGTAAACTGCGGAGGCTAGAATCACTATGGTTGAGAAGAATTAAGATTAATCTTATCTTCCTGTTTGTTTTAACGCATACCTGTTCAGGAGAGCCATGTACTGTACAGGTTGGCACTTTTCAGCTATATCCAACTAGAATTACATCATTCAGTTTTTGCGTCCCTAGAGTGCGTGCAAAGTTGCGCGCCAAATTCCTTCTCATATGGTATACAACGTTATGGAATAAGCTGCCGGAATCCATTAGATGCAACAACACTAAGCATATATCTCGGGCTCAAATATTTAACCACCTCACCGTAGAGGAGGTATTATGTATACTGGGCGAATCTACAACTCTAGACGATATTTATGAGAGAGGCCCCACAGAAATTTAAAGGTCGATCCTCACATCTACCGCATTCCAAATGCTGATTGGTTTAGATCTCACCCTGTACATTAACTTCTTACCTTGCTTATCGGTCCTTCTTGTTGTAATTTTTTCTGTGTTCAATGATTTATTGGCACACTTGGGCTACCGGGTTGTCTAGCATTAGGTTTCGGTTCACTTCGTTTCACTGGCTCTCCTAACCGTCCTGCACTGGTTACTAATCATCAGATTTCTCTTTTTGCCTTGTCTTGGTTTGAAAAATAGGTTCATCTCTGTACTCCAAATCATAATATTCCAGATAGTTGGTTAACTATTCCTCTGATGAAACAACAGAGGTGACCCAAGATTTTTTCCACTCCATTTCACTTCATCTTGGCCCTCACCATCTCTTAACTTTTATCAAACTTGAACGCTCACCACCTGCTAATGTCAACACTATCAGATTGATAGGATGAGAAGCTAGATCCTTTTCTGTACATTATTATCATCTTACACTTCAATATTTCATATTCATTTAACCTGACTTGAAGGTTAACTGTGTGTCAGAGTGGCTCCTGTCATCTCGGATATCCGAACTTCCAGAAGTTTCGACCGCCTCCACACTCTACCTTGGCTATCTCCATGAAGTTCTCTTTTACCTGGCTCCATTTCCACCATGCGCCTGTTAAATCTCAGGCTCAGTGATGGGTGGACACCCAGTTCCTATTTTTTGAACACACCTTATCTTCCACACTTATAGGATTATTCGTACTTTACCCTGGTGTGATAAAAGTTAACATCGTTCAGAATAAGCACAGAGGCTATGGCTGGTGATGCACGCAAGCCGTACTGTATGCCGTAACAATCCGGAGTATAAAGGCCATAAAGCTTTCCACTACAACTCATGACCACAAATACTATCGTGCCACACCACACACTTAGATTTCGTTTTAAATTTTAGAAATTATATTGCCATCATCTAGGTCGCTTTTCCTATTATAGCTGCGTCGCAATGAAATCTTGTCATCTACCAAATGAAGCACCTTGCGCTTTCATTGTACATAGCGCCAGAATCTGTTGCTATTAGAACCTTCGCTTCCTTCTGAAGTAGTTTTCTCACAGCGCAAGGTTTTTGGCACAAGTCCGCATTTTTAGAGGTCTCAAAAAATTAGTGAGGGGATTACGAGAACGCTGGCTAAATTTTATCTATTCCGTACGAACTCATGTCTATAGTATGGATAATTCTCTGCCAGATATCGAAGCTTTATTTATTTTTACTGGTAATCATTTTATAGCCGTTCCTTACCTACCTTGATATAATCGTTAATTTTATTTTCTCCCTGAGTCCACTAAAATCTGGGACTTCTGAACGTGTTTTAATCGATCAATATAGTTGGATTGCACGTCAGCGGGAGTTTGAAGGAATGACTCATCCATGAAAGTCCCATTTCAGCCTCCTGGTCAGACTGCGCTCGTCCAGATCAACGGGACATCCGTGAACAGAGGATATAACCCCAGCACAATCTTCTGCATTTCACGCTGAACAACGTGCATGTGTGAAACTGATATGGATATAACATAATGCATATCCCCATCTTAAATGTAGAGGGGACTAAAGGAAAAAGTCTGTAAATATTTTCGTCTTTCTCTAGGTGGGAATAGTCTCTCGTATCGTCGAGCAACAAAAGATTTATTTATATATTTATATATATTAATGGAACCGCGGCCATTCACACTCCCTACCTACGCGGCAGATGCCAAATATATGCACCGGTTATTTCTGCAATTTCTTCACATGACGACGTAAGCTCAGTACCAAGTCAACCGCAATGTATCCTTGATACATCAACCGTCTCCTGTCACAAGGTTTACCGGCGATCCCGGACGGCACACTAACCCTACCTGCAAGGTTATTAGCAATGGACTCATTCCCAATGCGCCCACACATATTTACCGCTCAAAAAATCCACGATTACGATGACTCACACAACAGTGACGCGAATGCTGATTCCACTATTTATAGTATGTTTTCATTACTTCTGATTGACGTTAGATGGATTATCAACAAACGCTATTTCCTAAGCATGTTTGCACATTTAAACGAGCTGCAAGCAATATTGTTACCGAAACGTGGTACCCCGCTGATATATTAAACTGTAATCCAATTACTCCACCACCTTAACACCTTTTACGCAAAGATCGCTGTAAAATAAAAGATGGAAGATGCCTCATTTAACCATCACATGTGTACAGCTGAACGATTTGAATCTCCACAGCTGGCAAATGTCCCTGACTTTCTCTCTGGTTCTCCGTCTCAGGAGCCTCGGTTTATTTGCATCTATCCGTAATCCGCCAAATTAATCAACCATGAACGTTGTCCGTATCAAATTAGCTTTCAACTTGCATCGGAATTGACTCACAAACAAAGGATAATTGTAGGTGATTTCAACAGACCGAAGATATACTGGTCTTCCCAGACCTTGTCTTTACACAGAGCTTGCATTTATTCAGTTAGAGTTGGTTGAACACAGTGGGTTACTATACCAACCAGGTTGACGAACACATTAGACCTGATGTTTACATTGAGCATGGCAAACGTACAGGGAGACGTTTCAGAGAACATTCCTGGTTGCGACGGCAACATTATAATTTTAACCTTCACTGTTGAAATGGCCACCAAACTTGTATTTGCTTCCTAATACACCAGCCGCAGTATTAACTGGAAACCCTTCCGTCAAGTAATCCGGTCCTGCGATTAGGACGCCTTCTTTCTCTCCAGCAATGCATGCACAGCCGTGGAGCACTTCTGTCATTAGTTTCAGCAAGCCACAACCCTCGTTGTTGCACAGGAACAACGAATCAGTGACGTTTAAAAAGATGCAGACGAACGTTCGATGAGTCAGAAGTTAAGCAAACCGATCGCGTGCTTAAAAATGATAGGATATTTTGCAATGATTCTACAGATGCACCGACTCATCACTGAAACCAAGCACTCACAATTGATGGGGAGAGTATATAAAGATCAAGCAACCTTACGAATGACATGTAAAGCGAAAGCGCTGCTCAGCTTTCTCCATCGAAGAAGCAACAACCCTTATCATTGATCACGGAACTTGTGGACAGCATTCAGGCGCATTCAGCTCTTGCTTCTCCACTTATATGACCCTTGATCCTAACGCTGTAAGTACATTAAAGCTCCATCTAGTGTTAATGATCTCCGCGAAATCTGCCAAGCAACACATTATATTCAACCGTGCTCAATTCTGGAACCTGATGGCATCCCCCCATCCGCCAGGAAACCGGAGGGGCCTGATATGTGCTTTGCAGATCAATGGAAAACTTCATTCATCAGCCCTCGCCATAAGAGCTGCGCAAAACAGGAGATTGACAATGACAGGCCAAACCAAAACACTCCTATAATAGCCGGATTATTCGTGAAATCGGTAAAAAAAAGTGTGAGGAAGTTCCTCAACGCACTGGAGCTGATAGACAGGTCCTAAAATGGTTTCCTTGACTAAGGTTCGTACACATTCTGCTAGCTATATTGCCTGCACTACGTACCAGACACCATTGACCCAAAATATACCATATTAATTCTATGCTTGCACATGCAGGAAACATTCGATCGGGTGCCTCACAGACGGTTACCGAATCAGATAAATTTCTTTGAAGTCCGTAACACATTAATAGGTTGACTACCATCATACATAAACGGTCCCGATAAAATGATCACCTTAAGCAACTGGTGCTCTTCCCCGCGTCCAATTAACAGCGGGGTTAAACAAGGATGTGCGCTCGGTACCTTAATTTCCCTTCTTTACGTTAATGATAGCTGTTCGGTTAATGAACATGGCGTGCAGCATTTATTTGTTGATGATATAACATTGGTCCACAAGTACCGAGAAGTTGAGCTTCCGAATGTACTACCACACATTCAAGAATACATTCATTCGCCTGCGACTTGGTGCGACATGTGCTTGCTGACGTTTTAAGCACAACAGTAAGTATCATATGTCGCGGTCGGTTGACACCCGAAGTATCTATCCCACGTAACCGCGAATGTATCTGTGTACGACGGTCTACTCGTGACCTTGGAATCAGACATTCTTGTACCTTTATATTCGTAGAACAGATTGAGTAGCAGATAGCACAATCCGGACAATCCTTCGCTAACATCTCATAACATGCATACAATCACAGTTACAGTTGAAGTAATTAAAATCGTTAATCGTCCCATCCTGGGGTATCGCAGCATAATCTGAGACAATATGAGGAAATCAGACAGAACATCGATAGAAAGCCTTCAACGGTCATTTACTAAGCATGTATTGGGAAAAATGCTATCATAAGCTCTCGGGAGCGATGCCAGCAACTCCATTTTGATCCGCTTTGGATACGAAGAATAAGAGAAAACTGGAGACTGCTGCACAATCTGATTCATGGCAATACCCATTGCAATCGATTCACCTTAACATTGAAGCACAATTACACGCGAGATCTAGGTAACAAAGACCTTACCTTGATTATACCAGGATGCATGACAAATTTGCGGTCTAACTTTCTTCTCACCGTATATGCTTCTCTGCGGAATCGGTTGCCATTCATCATCAGGTCATGTGAGACTGTGCAATCCTTTCGCAATAAGTTGGGAAGTTACCTCTACCTAGACACCATTATGTGATTTTTCGTGGGGAGGATCATTTGAATATCCATTCAATGAAAGACCAGATAACGTCTAATGGGTGTAATATCACCAATTCACTCAATGTCCTCAGTGTTTACAACATACTCAAACTGTACATTTGCCTCCTACTATCGCATAAGACAAGACAAGGCAAATACCTTGTCAGAAATACAGACAAATATAAGAAGATAACTTGACAGTGTTCTTGCAAGAGCATGAGATTACCTGTGCGTGTATGTTCTGCGCCAAATATTGTTACAGCTTTTCACTTGATGCGAAATATGACCATTCTTATTGCTTCTATTTTTATTGCTCTTATTATTATTATCTTTATGTAGTATATTGTTTCGATCAGAGGCAATACTAACCTGGAGCCTAAGTGTGCCACTGGTACTGTGCACCTTGGACCGATCCCATATTGTGCGCTCGATACGTTATAGATTGCTCGGGCAAGCGCTGGAAATTTGGCACAGGGTCACCGGCCACCTGACGGGTCAGAATACGAACCAATGGTATGTCATTCCAACAAAAGATCTGTTAAAGAGATGCTGAGGGAGAACATTCAAACACCTCATCCTACGTTGACCAGATACAGTCAGGCGTACTGTTGGTGACCTCTAGCACGGACACTCTCATCCTCGTCTGTCTTCCGTTAACACCAATGTATCAACCTACTCGGGAGCATACTTGTCCCCATAGACGCACACATCTAGCCCTGTGATTACCCCTGGGGAGTCCCAATGACTAATGTACCATGACCATTGAGAGTGTCACTGGTAGTGTTTGCATGTAACCCCTCAAAGAGAGAATGAACTGATGACCCCGTGAACTTGTATGTACAACAGGTTATTCGGATATTTTTATGCAAGCAGACATATTAGCAGTAGGCGTGACGTTGGCCATAAAAAGGTATGAGTTACCAATCCTTTTGGAGATGCGAACCTTTGACCACTGCATTTGGAGGCGGTCACTTCATACCAAATGACCACCGTGGTCTCGCGACACCCATTTTACTATGTAGCAGTCTGGAGATTCCCCGGTTTGCCTGTGTAAAATTCTAACTAAAATTATTTCATTGTACACCTAGGCAACCGGTGTGGTTTGTTGAACTGATCGCTGAGTTCGAATGCTTGACTTGTTCATCGCCATTTTTGCTTGGCGCTCGTTTCGGTTGCAACTCGCAACTGCCCTGTGTGCTGTGCTTGCTCCGTTCCCCTAGCTAGAGCGTCCACGGTGTCGTTCTTTTATAGCTAGATAACAGGGAATCTTTTACTGTACTAATAAAAGTTTCCCTGCAACTCGATCCGTCTTCTCGAATCGCTCTCTGGGCTCCCGGTACAGGCGACCCTCTAAATTGGTGACCCCGACTCCGGAACAATCTCAACGCCGGATATTTCGAACTTTTCTCCGGTGAGCTCGTTCCATTTATTTTTCATATTTTGCGGTTTATTTTTGCATACGGTAGCCTATTTTTGCGTCATTTTTTAAGCCATGGATTCTGTAGACCATAAGGTAGAGTCTCTGCTAAGCGTTGTATCTCTCTCTGTGCCACCTTTTTGGGACATGGATCCTCTTTTGTGGTTCGCTCATCTTGAGGCTGAGTTTTACAACCACAGAATCACTTCCGACTACGCGAAGTATTGCAAGCTCCTGTCCTATCTCCCCAAGGAGATATCAATGCAGGTTCGTGACGTCATCATTTCTCAGACCGAAAACCGCTATGAGGCTCTCAAGGAGGCCACGATTAAGCGTGTTATGCCCTCTGAGAAAGTTCGCCTGCAGCAGCTTTTCAGGGATCTGCAGCTGGGCGACAAACTGCCCTCAACCCTGCTACGAGAGATGCAGCAACTCCTTGGTTCCTCAACCATGGACGAGACTTTACTTCGCGAACTATGGCTACAGCGGCTACCGGAAAACACGCAAGCGATTCTCGCTACAGTGAGCTCCGTTTCGCTCACTCAACTAGCAGATTTAGCGGATCGAGTTATTGAGCGATCACAGCCACAAGCCGACGCCAGCAAGATCAATGCCGTCGCGTCCCAGGGCACTTCTATCACTGGCTTACAGTCAACTATAGAAGCCCTGCAAACACAAGTTGCGACACTTAGTCGCCAGGTTCAACAGCTTACTATGAACCGTCGTCGTCATAGCCGCTCAAAATCGCCCTGCAAACGTTCTAAGTCTAGCAACAGGCAGGCTAGCTGTTGGTACCATCAGCGCTTTGGTACCGCAGCTCGTAAATGTGTCAAACCTTGCAACTTCGCCGAGAAGCAGGGAAACTTCTCGGCCGGTCCGTAACGGCGACGGACGCGACCGGCCAACACCAAAGTCGCCTCATCCGCGTTAGGGATTTAACTTCCGGCACCGAGTTTCTAGTCGACACTGGCGCCGAAGTTAGTGTTATACCCCGTAGCCCAGATGAGGTCGTCTCACCATCGCCGACCAAGCTGCGTGCCGCCAATGGCACACCAATCGCAACTTTCGGCGAAAAGCTGCTAACGCTCAATTTAGGCCTCCGGCGAACCTTTCGCTGGCCTTTCATAATCGCTGCCGTGCCTTTCGCCATCATAGGCATAGACTTTCTTCAACGCTTCGACCTCATCGTCGACGCTAAAAGGAAGAAGCTTATCGACTCTAGGACACAGCTCAGTGTTATCGGGACTAGCGCCAACGTGGCTGCTATCACTCCCATTCGTGTCCTACCTCAAGCTTCACAACCTTTTCTAGAACTTTTCAACAAGCATCCTAAACTCGTTCGCGTCCTGAACGACTTGCCTCCTGTGACGTCAAACGTCATGCATCACATTTGCACTAAGGGCCCACCTGTTTCGGCCCGCCCTCGCAGACTAGCCCCGGACAAGCTCAAAGCTGCTAAGGCGGAATTCGAGCAAATGCTCGAACTGGGAATCATCCGCCCGTCCAAAAGTCCATGGGCATCACCATTACACATGGTACCGAAGAAATCCGGTGACTGGCGCCCCTGTGGTGACTACAGGGCACTTAACAAAGTTACCGTCCCGGATAAATACCCCATTCCGCACATGCACGACTTGACCTCAGCTCTAGCTGGCAAGTCTATCTTTAGCAAAGTCGACTTAGTTCGCGCCTACCATCAGATACCTGTCGCGCCAGACGACATTGCTAAAACAGCAGTCATCACGCCATTCGGCCTATTCGAGTACCTCAGAATGCCTTTCGGCCTCAGCAACGCTGCCCAAACTTTTCAGCGTTTCATTCATGAGGTAACGCGAGGACTCGAAGGCGTTTATCCTTATCTAGATGACATTCTCATCGCGAGCTCTTCTGACGAAGAACATCTTCATCACCTCGACGCTCTCTTCCAACGCTTAACACAGCATGGGGTTACCGTCAACCCCGATAAATGCGAGCTTGGCCAAAGCTCCATCGACTTTCTTGGCCACCGCATATCCGCCTCTGGTATCGAAGCTCTGCCAGACAAAATCCAGGCACTGAAGGACTATCCTGCTCCCAGTTCCTTCAAACAGTTACGCCGATTCCTTGGCCTGGTCAACTATTATAGACGCTTTATTCCTAACTGCGCGAGCATTGTTCAACCAATGACTGACTTGCTCCGCGGTAAACAACGGTCTTTTCATTTTGCAGACGACGCTAGACTGTCTTTCGAGAAGCTCAAAGACGCTATCTCCAACATAGCGCTTCTCGCCCATCCAGACACATCTGCACCACTCTCCCTGACAACTGACGCATCCGACACTGCCGTCGGTGCAGTTCTTCAACAACTCATCGACCATCGATGGATACCTCTAGGTTTCTTCTCGAAACGTTTACAACCTGCCGAATCGCGTTACAGCACCTTCGGTAGGGAACTGTTAGCTATCTACCTAGGTATCAGACATTTTCGTCACTATCTCGAAGGTCGACATTTTACAGTCTTCACTGACCACAAGCCATTGATCTACGCAATCAATGGCGCAACGGACAAGTATTCTCCGCGGGAAACTAGACACCTAGACTACGTTTCTCAGTTTACGACAGACGTACGACATGTCTCAGGTGCTCTCAATCCCGTCGCGGATGCGCTTTCACGCATTCAGCAGATCAGCTTATCGCCTGGCACCAACATTGATCTAGCCGCTATGGCTGCTGCCCAACAAGCTGATCCCGACATAGGCAAGCTACGACGCAACACCACTGAGACGATCACCATTGATCGACTCAAGCCAGCATTCCTCGACAAGTCTGACTCTTCGGTGCAGCAAGCATCTTCACAGCCTGCGCCATCACAGCTCGCACCGCAACCTCAGACGAGTCAGTCCGCTCCAGCAGAACCGACAACCTCAACCGACAGCACTCCTACTCGCCCTACTATCAATCGACGCGGTAGGAAGCTCAAACCTCCAGTTCGTTTTTCGGACTTCGTTAGCACTTACTATTTTACATAGAACGTGCCTTCGAAATTTTCTGCTCTTACTAAACGTTTTTGAAAATCCACAAAAAAGATCAAAACGTTTTGAAACTACCAAAAAAGAGCAAAACCTTTTGAAAACCCAAAAACAGCTTTGCACGTTTTTCGCTTTGCACTCTTTTGTGTATGGCTATGCATTTATGCTGCTTTTTCATTTTGCTTTCCATATACACCGTCGGTTGGTTGCACCTCGGTTTCACTTTCGCTGGATCTCCGCACGTCAACTGGAAGTGGAACGAACTTCCTGCTCAACCGCATACGTGAACTTTACTAACTGTCCCCCCACAAACAGTTTTTTACCGTTTCGACACCGTAGGGAGGACACGGGTGGGAGCCCGCTAGGGTCCGATTGCATGGTTCTCCCCAGCAGCTGCATCAGGTTTCACAACCTGGTCTCGCAGAAGGCTGGCCCGCGACGGACAGTCCTCACGTAGATCGAAGGACTGCTTACACAGTCCCTTCTGGGAGAGGGCTATGTAGCAGTCTGGAGATTCCCCGGTTTGCCTGTGTAAAATTCTAACTAAAATTATTTCATTGTACACCTAGGCAACCGGTGTGGTTTGTTGAACTGATCGCTGAGTTCGAATGCTTGCCTTGTTCATCGCCATTTTTGCTTGGCGCTCGTTTCGGTTGCAACTCGCAACTGCCCTGTGTGCTGTGCTTGCTCCGTTCCCCTAGCTAGAGCGTCCACGGTGTCGTTCTTTTATAGCTAGATAACAGGGAATCTTTTACTGTACCAATAAAAGTTTCCCTGCAACTCGATCCGTCTTCTCGAATCGCTATCTGGGCTCCCGGTACAGGCGACCCTCTAAAACTACTCCATGAAGCGGAACAAGCAGTTATTTGAAGCACGAAGAAGCGACAGTTAGACTTAAGAAATGCTATCACCCTTAGGCCGCAGTAAATCTGGTTTCCCGTAACTAGATTTGCTTCTTGATACTACTTGGAAATCTCGTAGGATATAAGCGCTCACCTCATCTTATTAAACGGTTGTATCTGGCAGGGTGGCGTTTGCTATAGGTAACTGGGTTATCGATGGTCTACCGGTGCTTAGGGACTAAGTCCTGAGGTGCTGTATCCAAAAGCAGCAAGCATTGCCGCCGTCGAGTTGCTGCTTTTTCTCTTACCCTGTTGGCTAAAAGGTTATCAAAATACGACCTTGACTACTCTAGTTGACGCGACTTCATAAAAGTTGGTATTACAGGCTGTTACCCAAGGGACAGGCGTCGAACTGAAATGAACCATAGCAGACCAACAAAAAGTTAAATCAAACCTTCAATTTCCGCCTAAGCTCCACTGACACTTTTTGAAGGACGCTTAGGAACGACTGACAGCTTTTTACCTCATGCTTCCAGACCTCTGCAATTGTGATTTACTGCACCGAAGTAATCAAATCCGGTGGCTTGATACTGCAACTGTTGGAGTTAAGTATCTGCATTGCACGTCCTCTTACTTTGCACAGGCGGTGTGTCATTACGTGGGCGGATGGCGCGCAAAGACACCGAATTCTGTGGCAGCATAAAGCACTGTTATTAGGATCTGCCAGTCTAAAGGCTGATAAAAGTAATCTATTTCTAAAGCCTAATATGTAAACGCATCCAAACGGCCTTTGGAATATACTCAGTAATTCATTCCACTAATTTTCTCCAAACATCATGTTTCTCTACGTCTTGCTATAATGAGTAATTTCTCGGGTCTTGTGCTAGGGAGCACTCTTGTCGTCGGCTGCAAATCCAATACTGGCCAGCGGAACATAAATTGTTTGCTCTTTAGATTATGCGCAACCAGGCACATGCATATCCTTCGAGTATGCAGCCGTTCATTTATCGAGAAATCCGTTCATCACATTTGCATTTAATGAAAAGCATAATTTTATCAAATAAGTGGTTTTTCCAGGCAAAATACGACTTCTTAGGGGTCCATCTAAATGCACTTATTTCTACCGACGTATATACTTTAAACCGAATTTTAACCCAATAGATCCCCTCAATACTACCGTAGCTACTTGTGTGCACGTTCACGCCGTATTTTTGTAACTTTACGCGGTAGGAATCACACACACAAACCAAAAATGATATTACGGATGCATATGTAGACAGATGGGTAACTAAATAAGCTCTCTCAGAAGCCATGGTAACACGAGGTCAGAGCAACTGAGGTTGTGTATAAGCTTCGTGGTTGGAATAACATGAACCAAAACTTCATTTATGCAGTGACGACACCATAGTCCCGGTGGCCGAGTGGTTAAGACGTTGGACTTGCCGTCCAATGGGGTTACCCCACGCAGGTTCGAACCCTGCCCGCGACAGCGTACTTTTTCCCACGATGGCTGGGAAAGGTGCATTACACCGCCCACCATTTGCTCCCTCCCAGGTCTATTTGCGGCCTTGTCCCTCGCTGTGACCTAGGAACATCCAATCGTGTCTGAGGGCGCTGGCGATTGGATGGGTGTAGGTGAGGCAGGCGTAGACTGCGTGCATTGTGAGTGGACTTAAAATATTGCTTTGCTTAGATTTATTACAAACAGCAGATTCATGAAAGCAATTCACCTCTGGAATGCAAACATTCGCTATAAAGCTTACACCTCTTTAATGAACGATATCTTAATTTTTGAATATAAAGGAAAATTTCTATTTCCCGCCGTAATTCGAACTGTTGGATAAGTGAATATATCATGTAAGCTTATTAATTTATATGTAGCCACATGCACACGTCTTTCCCGTTGGCAAGTTCAGGTGGAGATGGAACGACAGCAGAATCACGTGTGTACTTTCTTGAATGAATAGTTAAACCAGGAAACGGTAAGACGTTCCAAACCACACTGCGCAATCCATTATTGCCCACGTTTCCAGCACTAACGGTCCCCGCTGTACCCACCATGCGAAGTAAAGAAGATATAAGAAGGAACGGAAAGATAAAGGAGAAGGTAGCTCATCTAAATGAAGGATAATGTCAGTGAGTGATGAAAAGCGCAGAACAAAAACTCCAAGAAGGAAGACGGATATGGTTAGAATAAGGGAAAGGTTTCAAATTGCCTCCGAAAAGCGTCTAACCGATGATTAAAACCCATAAGTGTAGGTTCATTGACTAGATTTTCCGGAAGCGTGCTAGCGCTCGATAACTGTACGCGATAAGCGAGTTTCTGCCCTGATCCTGTCGGAATGCGGTTAGTGCAGCTTCACGAAGAGAAGACAACCTAGACAGGCTAAATATCCAAGACAAGTCAGGTCCTACCCTCCCAGTTAACTTACGGCAAGTGAGGGCCGGATCTCCTCGAAGATGTCGGTACTGCATTTATTACATACCCAAAGTTAGTAGACGTTCGGGGTACGTTTGCCCTCGTAACCCTTCGACCAACCTAGTGCTCACTTGCAAAACGCTCTCGAGCTCCATGTTGTCTCGAACGAAGCAGAGCTTGCAAGCCTGGGCTCAGTATTTCAGATGGCGTCGAACGAAGGCTAAGAACAGCTTAAAGAATGTCGGCAGTTAAGACTCCGAAATAGTGGCGTCCTAACCACAATATTCAAAACCTCCTACTAGCGGCCTTCTTTCAGTGGCCGTCCGAATGCAAAGTTGAGGTATGGACGATGCTTACGTTAACATGGTCCAAGACAAGGTGGAGTTCCTTCCAACGGAGTAGGTATCTCTAAGGTGGGAAAGTTGCCCCTATTAATGGGCAGTAGTTACAAACTAGACCGGTCCCAGATTTCATCCCGGCCATGTGGAATGCTCCATCAGGCACTACTACAATATTCCTTAACTTAAGGTCCTCAGCAAATACTAACGATGATACCTCAATCTCCCCGGGAGATTTATTACATAGACAGAGAACAGCATCGGTCCAAGCACCGTGGCCTGAGAGACAACGCTAAGGACCGCTTGCGTAAATGATAGGCTGCGACCCATGCGTACATATTGGTCTCTTCCCTGCAAAAATGCTGACACCCAGTGAAGAGCACGTCCAGATCCACCTTAAGAGTTCAGTTTTCATGATAGCCTCAACTAGAGCACCGTAACAAATGCTCTCCAAAAATCCAAGAAAGCACGTCCACTACGTGGCCATTGTTCATTGCATCAGCATCTGAAGAGCGCACAATTTAAGGATAAATATACATGGTCACTGGCACCTAAAGGAGAGCCATGAGCAAGGCCACCTACCATGTCGAGTGACCTCGCAAAACAAGTTCCAAACTAAAGAGCACTTGGGCATCCATGTACGTAGTGGAGAGGTCCATGAACTGGTGCAGTGGAACTTGCATCGAAAGATCAAGAAGATCAGAACCGAAAGTACCTAACGCTGAACTGCAGAAATGAGGGGGCCCAGTAAACCTCCGGGAGGTTGAAGTCGCCCAGCATCAGACACCTGTTTGATATCTGAGAGCGGATAAAAACAAGCAGCTGTTTGCATGTACTACCAGAGCTGCTACAGACAACTACCACTGTAAATTGAGCCGATGAAGTGCTAATAACAACCGATAGAGCTACGACACTTTTGTTCAACGGGTGAAAGGAGTAGGTCCTCAAAAATCTAATGTACAGGTCACGTAAAGAATGATGCCTCTCCTTGTCGACAAATGGAGCAATCAGACAAAAAAGCACAGTGTGATAGATGTATTCTACCGCCCATGATATTCTGAGACAACCACCCTTCTGTGAATACAAGTATGGCAGGATGAAACCTATCCACAAGTAGACCTTACTCATACAACTTATTTCTTAGGCTACGCACGTTACTAACCACTACCTGGAGGAATTCGGTATGGTCAGTCCTGGATCGTGCACTACCAGAACGGGTACAGGTAGAGTGGAAATGGGCCGCCGGCTGACCACCTGAAAACCCACTAACCGGAGACCTTGTACTTCGACTACTCGCCTATTATTGAGTTCCATTTGGGCTTCCCTTGATTTCAGTCGATTCGTAAATGGAAGACCTGGCTGTCCACTGATATTGATACTTTTGAGTTTAAACGAAAATCGCAATAGTGCTTGGCGTTTTTCTGGGGTAGAGTGAAATACACGCAGCAGATAAGGTCGAGGATTCGACACGCCAACTAGGACGGTACCCAATCTCATCAGCTTCCTGACAGTAACACCGGGATACTCCGGTGGAAGAAGCTTCGTCACACATGCCTTTAACCACTAAAAGTTATTAATTTAGATATAGCCAAACGCATACATCTTTCACGTTGGTAACCGTTCAGTAATTAGAAATTTTCGTTTCGGCTATTTTTCGCCAATCACAATGGAGCGCTAATTTGTTCCCAGAAACCAACTTGCATTCGCTTAGTAATACGTATATTAACCCAATTCGGAAGTACAAATGCCATAAAATAATATCAAATCACTGTTTATTCCTAGACTTAAGACGTTAAACGTTTATATAGATGAAATTATTCTATTTTCGGCAAATGGCCATATTTGAATATTCGCGCCATCCGAGGTAAACAGTACTGAAAGCGACCCTCCCGGACTACTCCGGAGTTTCGTACCATTACAAGTCATACATAGAAGAGGTATGTCAACTCACTTTGGCCTTCCGGAAATTCCACTGTAAACGGACATCCACAATCAGCAGCATCCAAGCAACTCTCTACGTATGAGGCCTCAGAGACTGGCCAAAAAACGGTGACGTACATTGGATGACTGATCCTTTCACCAATAAGCCGAATCATCTCCCTGTGCTCTATTCCGGGTGGGACGGTCGGAAACATAATTCGTTCCGGAACACAATACATATGGGTTTCAGCTACTCTTATATGGACCATAAACGGTTTGTACAACGCACGCTTGCGTACGCATTCATCCACTATGTTTCCCAGTTTGTCGCATCCTGAGATCGGCTCACGTAACCACATTGGGATGGTAACACAAAATTCGCCTGCCCTTTCTGCAGAGTAAAGATCAATGGAAAGTGATCAGGGCGAAACACACAGCGGGACTCCAGACAAAAAGAAACGAAATGTGCTTATTTCTCCGTACCTTTCTGAGCCAAAGCGTACATTTTGATATAGACTGGAAAGCCTTACTCCAATTTGACAAACCTTGGCTGACAGTTCAACAACTCCGCGCTTTTAAAGTGAGTTAAACGCTGAGCAACAGTCATGTGGCTTCAACACAGGCAAACATTCCTCTAATGTTCGCTCACATGATTGTTTCAAGTCTCTCGACCTACAACAGTAATTTCTCATTGCAAAGACTTCGTCTGACCACCTTTTAGTGCGGAACTACAGCTCTGTAATGAGTTCCACTGATGGTAATAATGGGCTTGATTTTTCATGTTCTACTGCTCCCCGGGATGCACCTAGATTAACAGTATCTGTTACTAATTTGCCAGTTTGATGAGTACCTGCATCAACTTTCACTATTATGTTCGCAGTTTCAGCTCCGGTGTCCAAATGCGGGTTTTCAACATAACTTCTAATGCAGACATGATCAGTACGTGCACCTGTTAATATGCAACCAATTACTAGTTGCTCGTGCACATAGTTCTACTGAAGTTGACCAAACTGCGTTCAAGTAAGGCTGGTCTATCACTGTCACAGATTTAGCTAGCTGCCACATTGTTCAGGTAAGCCAGAAGAGAGGTATTACATAACTTACTTGGTCGAAAGCATATAACCATCCGCGACTCCTTTTCCGAAGGGGACAAAGCACCCTCCAGAATGCCGTTGACCTTGGGTGATATGGTATCGCCAGAAGCGGTTTGTAATTCCAGCACTCCGTTACCACTCTTATTGAACTGGTTCATCCATGTTAAGTCAATGCTCCAAACAATAGGCTTGTTGATGCGAAGCCTGATGACAAGGGTCTGAGAAGATAAGGAAGTAATTAGGATATGTGTGGCAATAACATTCGAAAATATACAGTTTCGTTTAGTTCAGTTCACCCCTAGACGTCTAGCTTTAAGTAGGCTGGTAAACCAAAGTATGGTATCATTTTCAACCAGAAAGCGTAACCGATCAGCTGATGGGTAGACCTGTGAGATCAGCGGTATAGCTTATACCTCACCACCAACTATGGATAAATGGTTGCTTGTCGGCGAGTGTCCAGTCACCAGCAGACAGTCATTTATCCCGCGTTTCGGAAACAAACTTACTGAAGCCGGTTTAAACTCGGATAAAGGCTACTCAACCGGCTGCTCGAACTTCGACTACATCAGCGATCAAACTAGTGACATTTGTTACACACAGAAACCACCAATCTCAATAGTACACGTACGGAACAGCTGGCTTAACAGTAGAGGCATGAAAATTGTTTATTAACACAACCAATTGAAACAACCAATCAAAATCAAAAGATGAGCGTAAGTTGGATGCGATGCAAAGTTGTCTACCGATAACACAGGAGTGTATGATTCTAAACATCGATCATTGCCCCCGAAGCGATGTAATGGCATCCGCCCCCATCCCCATCGAGCCAAAATTATGCCCTCAGGGAGCTTCAGCGTAAGATAGTTAACCACAGTCTCTAGTATGAGTCTCTTCGGATCTTCACTGCAGCATTGTACTTCTGTCAGTTAGTTGAAATTTCACGTGAAATCCCACAGCAGGTTTGCAGTTTCAGCCACATCGTCTTCCCAAAATAGGTCACCATCACCATTATCATTGTACAAAGGCTCCAAGTGGAACGGCGACTTAATTTAGCACGAATATCGAAAAGAGCTATCAGTGATATTTTATATTACTGATAGAATCCCAGTAGCTCGGAAACAACAAACTGTATAACTTCACCTGTAGCACAATCCCCTCGGGTTTAATGCGGGTTT
>OX104062.1:36176545-36195323 GCA_944474145.2 Dicrocoelium dendriticum | reverse complement strand
AACATTTTAGTTCATAAATAATGCCCATGGAAGATTAAAACACAGTTTTGCAAAGAGATCTCTTTTCGGCAGATCACATCAGGCAAATACAACTACAGGACTGTAAAATGCATTAGTAAACTGGTGCAAGTAACAATGAGGACGGATGGGACGATTTGAACAGTTTTAGTATGTTCATTTGATGCTCGAATCGATTTAATCAGGTGACATCGTGATCGGGCTAACCGACAGCTAAATAACTTGTGTAAACAGAAAGGGCAAAATTACTAACCAAATAAAATTAGTTAATTACGCAAATGAATAGCACCCGGTTAAGCGAGATACTCCGGGGAACCTTATCATCAGGGCCATGGCAAAGTCAAGGGTTGCACGAGCACCCTATGCTTGCATAGCTCTGGTTGTGTTAGCCTGATCGCGATGGCTTCAGCTGTCTGCAGGAGGCGTTTCCTTAGCCCTTTCGGGTATCGCCTCGGTACGGCATAATAGACTTTGAAAGCATCTTTTGTCAGAATCTGATGCCCACTAAGAATCAGATGCTCCATAATTGAGCTGTTGATACTTCTGTGCATGCCTCTCCGCAATGACCCTGGACAATGTTCAGCCATTCGTACCGACAGACGCCTGGTCGTATGCCCGAGGTACTTTGCACCACAGGTGCAAGTAAACTGGTAAACAATGTACGATTCGGAGGTATATGGATGACACTTTCATCATCTGTGATTCGCACATTGATGTCAACCATTTGCTCGACCAGTTCAACAGTGCACACCCCTTAATAAAATTCACTAGTGAAATGGAGAATGAAGGTAAGCTGGCTTTTCTGGACGTTTTGTTGAGGAGGCGCGAGGACGGATCACTTGAGCGTAGAGTCTTCCGCAAAGCTACTTGGGTAGGACAGTACACACACTTTTCGAGCTTTGTCCCTCTGAGGTACAAACGCAACTTAGTACGTTGCTTGAATTACCGGGCCACCAAAATTTGTAGTCCCGAAACTCTCGAAGACGAGAAGGACCGAGTTGTGAAAACACTTCTTGCGAATGGATACCCAGAGCCTTTCATCAAAAAGCATGCCATGACCCGTGAGCGTGATAAGCCCGTAGCAACGGTTCCGAAGAAGGATGTGTTTCTCACTGTTCCTTTTAAGGGAGATATCGCCTTCGATCTCCTGAACAGAAGACTTTCTAATGCCGTAGCAAGAACCTACCCGGCCGCCCAACCGCATGTAGTTGCAGAGACCGCTCCCTTCATAGCTCAACGCCTTAAAGACAGACTGCCAGTGTCGTCCGAATCGTACATTGTTTACCAGTTTACTTGCACCTGTGGTGCAAAGTACCTCGGGCATACGACCAGGCGTCTGTCGGTACGAATAGCTGAACATTGTCCAGGGTCATTGCGGAGAGGCATGCACAGAAGTATCAACAGCTCAATTATGGAGCATCTGATTCTTAGTGGGCATCAGATTCTGACAAAAGATGCTTTCAAAGTCTATTATGCCGTACCGAGGCGATACCCGAAAGGGCTAAGGAAACGCCTCCTGCAGACAGCTGAAGCCATCGCGATCAGGCTAACACAACCAGAGCTATGCAAGCATAGGGTGCTCGTGCAACCCTTGACTTTGCCATGGCCCTGATGATAAGGTTCCCCGGAGTATCTCGCTTAACCGGGTGCTATTTATTTGCGTAATTAACTAATTTTATTTGGTTAGTAATTTTGCCCTTTCTGTTTACACAAGTTATTTAGCTGTCGGTTAGCCCGATCACGATGTCACCTGATTAAATCGATTCGAGCATCAAATGAACATACTAAAACTGTTCAAATCGTCCCATCCGTCCTCATTGTTACTTGCACCAGTTTACTAATGCATTTTACAGTCCTGTAGTTGTATTTGCCTGATGTGATCTGCCGAAAAGAGATCTCTTTGCAACACTGTGTTTTGATGCAAAAGGTTTTGGGAGGGCTTGTGCCGAAGGAATGCCTAATTTACTTGGACGATGTTATAGTCCATGGTAGTTCCGTCGAAGAACATAATGACCGACTGCGCATTGTCCTGCAGCGGCTACGGCAAGCCGGACTAAGGCTGAAGGGTTCTAAGTGCCGATTCCTGCATAGCCCAAGTTACATTCTTGGGTCATGTCATCACAACCAAACGGTATCAAGCACCGACCCCTGGTAAATGTGAAAAGGTTCAATCGTGGCCACGACCTCGTAATGTGGAGGATCTACGAAGCTTCCTGGGACTATGTCTCATATTATCGCAGGTCTATTCGTAAGTTCGCTACCATCTCGGCTCCGCTACATCGCCCGACCAAAAAAGGGCCGACAGTTCCTTTGGACCGATGAGTGTAATCGAGCTTTCACACAACTGAAAGAATGTCTATCATCACCACCAATTCTTGGCCTTTCTGCCGTTTCTGATACAGCGGGACCATTCGTGCTGGATACAGACGCCAGTGCTGACGCGATAGGAGCAGTCTTTTAACAGAAAACAGAAAACGCTAGCCGCCGTCTAGACAAACAAGAGCGCAGGTACAGCACCACCAGACGCGAGTTACTGGCTTTGGTCAAGTTTCTCAGATACTTTCGACCATATCTCATTACTAAAACCGTTTCTGGTTCGAACGGATCACCAATCTCTTCAGTGGCTTCGAAACTTCTGTGACCCTGAGGGACAAGTCGCGCGATGGCAAGAACAGTTACAAGAGTACGAATTCACATGTGAATACCGACCCGGCGCACGACATGCCAATGCAGACGCGCTTTCCAGACTTCCTGCATCGGACGAAGTGAACGCGGTTTTACATGATCTAGAGGTGGGTGAAGCATGGGCCAATGACCAGTCTGATGATCCTTACATCTCCAACATATACATGCGTCAACTGGATGGATCGTCGGAACCTTCTGGGATCGAAATGCAATCTTGCTCAGCGGAAGAACGTGCGCACTGGAGACATTGGGGTAGTTTGAAGGCCATCGGTAGAGTTTTGTATTTGCTGGATAAGTCTGGTCCGAAACTTATTACTCCGACGGTGCGAATACCACCTGTTTTACAGAAAGTTCACAATGAGTTAGGCCACGCGGGTCAGAGGAAGACGGAAGCTGCTGTTCGCCAACGCTATTGGTGGCCGGGGATACACGCCGAGGTTACCAAGTTCCTCAACGAATGCGACATTTGTACTTCTGTGAAGTCACCTGCAACCGTACCGCGAGCTCTTCTGAGGCACCGGGTCAACGCAGTGGTGTAGATCTGATGGGAATCGACACGTTTTAGTCCTCGTCGACTACTTTACGAAGTGGTGCGAAGCAGTTCCAATCAAACAACGCGATGCAGCAACGGTCGCATCCGCTTTTGTAAACGAATGGGTTGCTCGATATGGCGCCCCATTGTCACTTCATTCAGATGAGAACGCTGCTTTCGAGAGCCAACTGATGCGCGAAGTTTGTCGGCTGCTCTCTATCAGGAAGACGCAGACTACACCCTATCACCCCCAGGGAAACGGACTGGTAGAACGTACGAACCGAACTATCAAAGGAATCCTCCAAACTTTTATTGAACGACAACAGACGAATCGTTGGGATGAGCTTTTACCACAGTGCATGATGGCTTACCGTGCTGCAGTGCATGCAACCACGGGCTACTCTCCAGCTTGTCTGACACACGGTCAAGAGCTTCGGTTGCCGGTAGAACTGATGTCTCCGATCCCACCGCTAGAGGCTTGTTCTCTCTTGGAGTATGTACGCGATCTACATTAGCGTATTCGATCTGCGTTCCTCAGCGTCCAGCTAAACATGAGAAATGCGCAAAACCGCCAAAAACAGTGTTACGACCAGCGCTGTCTGGGGCCAGAATACCACGTAGGAGCTCATGTGTGGCTGCACCGACCGAAGCCTCCTGCAGGCGCGTCCAGTAAATTTCATCGCCAATGGCAAGGCCCTTACGAAATTGTGTTTATCCGTTCCCCCGCGGTATATGTAATTCGGAGTGTCAATGAGCCAAAATCAGACGTTTTAACTGTTCATTACAATCAATTGAAACTAGCTACTTCGTCATCAGACGGAATAGCTCCCCCGGGATGCCTGCCTGTGGTAAAAGGAACAGTAGAGATAACACCAGAAGGCAGGATGGCCACGGCAGCGGACACGGAGGCACTGAGGGCAGTGGGGCAGTGTAACGAAACCGAAACTGTAATGGGACTTTGAACGAACCGCCACTTTTAATTCTCTTTCTTCTTTCCTTTTTCAGACTCGAACACGTTGAACAATGAATGAATCGTTATGAACATATTTCCCATTTGACGCACCTACAGACATTTTATACCATTTTTGAAAGACTTGCGTTTTTGTTTTGGTTGTACCTTCGTTGTTGGTTGTCGGAGATACACGTTGCTGCTTCCCATCGTGTTCTTCCTTCCGTGGTCGGTGACTGCCCGATTGGTTGCATCTTTTCGTGCTGCGTTCGCTGGATATCGTGACGCTCCTTCCTCATCCGATTGCATGTGTTAACGCATTCATAGACTAGTCGAGTTACTGTCGTGTGTGTTTACTGTGCGCTCCATTTCAGCCCGATCGTTTCTCGGCATTTCAAACCTGCTCTGACGGAACCGTTACAACGGATAGGACCGTCCTAACCGCCGGTTAGGACGGCGTTTTATTAAGTAAACTTCTAGCACAACACATTTGTAAAGAGGTCAGTACTTGTGAACATCCAAAAACTGATATGTACCATTCCCAATTTGCAAAGTTGAATAAAAGTGGAAAAGTTGAAATATAACGGTAAGTGAGTTGTTAAAAAGAAAACGGAATATAGGAAATGGTTTCAGGAAGTCCGCAGTATGTATTACAACCAGCATCCTACATTATTAATAAACATTACTATGGGTTTAATGGCCTAAAATTTATCTCCTACCGCTTAGAACCGTGTGTACCGCAATGACGCTGCCGAAAGAACATTATTTGCAAGTGGCAGATAGGACGGAGAGCGTCCTATCCGCCACTTGGAAATAACGCTCCTTCGGCAGTGTTATCCCGGTACATAGGGTTGCAGGTGATGTGATGTAGATTTGGCGACATTGAACTCATAGTGTTGTTTATTAATGATTGAGTACGCTTGCTAAAATCCTACGACCTCAATTGGTAATCAATTTACTAAGTGGTTTAAATGCGTTACGATGGTTAATCATTTTCCCGCCTCACGCGTAGCAGCCATGGTGGATGACTCGCTTGCATTCCGACGTATGTTGAAGGGTCCTTATCTGGACTTCGCATCGGTGGAGAAGGATCTGAAAGAGTTTCAGATTAAAACGGCGACATCCTTTGTTCGTCGGAACGTGCAATCTGCGAAGGCGTACGAAAGGGAGACTGGACAGGTGCTACCGGAAGGATGCCCATACCGATATATTCTGTTTGTATGTGTGCATGGGAGGCGCAGCAATGTCACTGGAAAGCGGTAAGTGCATTGCAATTGCCTCATGATAAGATTACTATAGGTACCGATGTTACAATTGCCTTGCACGTTTTTCTGTTACGTATAAGGGCGAATGTTACGAAATTGGGAATGCGTATCTGTGGCATTCGCACAGCTTCCAAGTTGGGAAGCCTTGGCTGTATGCGTGTAATCGGAGGCTATCAGAAGATCAGGAGAGGCTGGTGCTTAACTTAATGAGAACGTTTCGTCGGACCCAGGAGATGCGTGCCTTTGTGCGGCAGCAGTATGACATTCGTTTAACAAGGAGGGATTTGTATGTCATGCGGCGGCGTCATCGTAAGGCCTGTGTCACTGAGGTGGAGGAGGTGACTCAACTGTTGCAAAGAAATGGTGAGGTGAAAATTCTGCATGCGGGTAATCAGATTCGTTACCTATTTTTCGTACCTTCGCGCATGCTTGAATTGGTGGGCCAATACGGCGAGGTAATTTTGGCGGACTCCACGTATCAGATCAATTACGGAGGCTACATCCTGTGGCATTGCATGTTTGTGGACGTCAGCGGCCTCGGTATGAGTTTCTTTTATGCCCTGTTGCCTAATGAGACGGAGGTAGCTTACGAGGAGGCAGTGAGAGGTATGTTGGAATTGGCCCCCGCGGTTGCCGGTGCTCGGACGTTGGTGATGGACAAGTGCACCGCGCAAGTGAATGCGTTCCGTAATGCGTACCCAAATGCGAACATTGTTTTCTGCCGGGTACACATTATGCGTGACATGCGGCGGCGTTGCTCACACCTTCCGCTGTGTAACGCTGAAGATAAGAGAGCTCTATTCAGCATGCTGCGGTCATTGTTGTACACGTACGACTGCGCTCATTACCATCGGATTATGGAAGCGATATCTCTGCGGAGCGCAGAATGCTTCCAATACCTGCGTCGTACATGGATTCCATGGCGGCTTAGCTGGGCGGCGCATCTGATGGGCCATGTAGTTTTATTTGGATGCGACAGCACCAATCGCATTGAAAATGAGAATAAGCATCTGAAACAAACTTTGAGTGAACGGTCAACGCTACTTCACCTGTTTCAGGTGATAGTGCAGCGTGCCAGTAGCATGATTGAGGAGAGGGAAACACTGCTGGCCAGAGATCAACTTGGTGAATGCGACGTTCAGCACGGTGTCAGCATTGGGGACGTGATTTTGCGCAGGCTCTCGTCCTACGCCCGGCGGCAGTACGCGCGGCACAGTGTTCGGGTTCGTATTCGCAGCGTAAACAAAGGCGGTGGTTGTTGGCTGGTGGAGGACGAGCGCATTGGTATGCAACGTGTTGTTATCGGAAATGGCTGCGCTTGTGGATGCAGATTTAATCGGCAGTGGCGCATTCCATGTGCGCACATAATTCACGTTGCGAGCCTGCACGCGTACCAGGAGGAGGATGTGCTTGATGGTTGCCGTTGGGTATTGCCATCGATAAGTACATCTGCGCCGGTGCTTTCGGAGGATACGGAAGGGACGTTGACGGTGGCGCCGGTGAGATGCCCCAGTGATGTAGTTCTTGACCGGGCGGCGAAAATTCGCATCACTCGGGATATGTTTGCGGCTCTGGAAACGCAGATTCTGAGCATGGGCACGGAGGAGTTCCAGCGCACCATGGGCGTGTTCGCATGCGTGCGGGAGCTGCTCACAAGTCACAGTGATGTTCAGCTTTACGCGCGATCATCGCAGTTGGAACAACTGCAACCGTTATCCTCGGAAAACCTGCCTACTTTCCAGGGAATGCAGCCGTCATCCTCCGCTGCAGCTACCCACGTGACGGCAGGCAATGGTACGCGTAACAGCATGAATTCACCGGAGAGGGACGTCAGCGAAGGGATCACATTGGTGTCCCCGGTGGCTGGTGTTTCCCAGTCTCCTTGCGACGACCGCAGGCGTCGCAGGCGGAAGTCGCCTTTGCTAACCCGTGCGGTTGAGGTGGTGGAAGGCAGCATGACTTCACGGGAGTTGACATTTATGACCCTTAAAAGAAGGACATCAGCGCGCCACCGCACATACACATGGGGTACAAAGAGAGGCACTGCTGAAAAGGAAGCGGACAGCGCGGTTTGCGCTTTGTGTGAGGAGGAAGAGGACGCGTGCGGGAGCTCGGAGATCGTCGATTGGATAAGTTGTGATGTTTGCTTCCGGTGGTTTCATCAAACCTGCGCTTCATACCATGGGGAAGCGGCATATACATGTGCGCGTTGCTGTGGGTAAGTTCCGTTTCACGTTGTTTAGGTTGCTTTTCTTTAGGGATACACAGAAATAGTATGAGAATACCGCATGAAGAAACTCTGGAAATAGAAACCCCTTCCAATCGGTAAGTTCCCACGGCACTGCCTTTCTTCCCCAACTGTATATGTCCTTGACTATTTTGTGACCTGTGCAACGTTTGGCCTGGGTGTTAATCATGGTACCTTGTGTCTTCCAATTACAACGCCGCGCGCTGTGATTGTAAGACACGGATGGGTTCTTATTTAGCTGAGTTTACTTTGGTGTAAACGCAGGTCCTTAAACTGCTGCAAGAACTGCACCGTTCCGAAGCTGCTGCGTCTGATTCCATTCACCGGAAGCTTCTGCAAGAGCTGCCGGTGTAAG
This sequence comes from Dicrocoelium dendriticum, assembly GCA_944474145.2. Lineage (NCBI taxonomy): Eukaryota > Metazoa > Platyhelminthes > Trematoda > Plagiorchiida > Dicrocoeliidae > Dicrocoelium > Dicrocoelium dendriticum. The sequence continues at coordinate 36,187,271 of OX104062.1, read as the reverse complement.
TGACGGGACCGCTGACGATGGTGTTTCCGAATTCACTTGACAGCTGTACATTTACTTCCGAATGGAAGGATGCTGTCATATGTCCTACCTTCAAAAATGAGGACATGACGCTGTCAGCCGATTATAGGCCAGTTAGTCTGACCAGCGTCGTGGTCAAACTGCTTGGGAAACTGGTATGAGATTCCTTGGAAGGTCACTTCAATAGATGTCATGTTCTCAGTAGTGCACAACATGGATTCCAGGAGAGGGTTTCCGTGATGGAGGATTATATTGCTTATTGATGAAGCTTGGGCTGCGGCAGCGGACAATGGCCACCTGTTGGATGTGCTTTTGGTTTACCTCTCGAAATCATTTGATAAGGTACCCCGATTGAGGCTATCACAAAGGCTGAGGTGCTACGCTCTGGGACTCTGGGACTGGTCTACTTTGTGCCTACTGCCCATAAATCAGCGTACGTGTTCTGTCCTTCGTATTGGAGCAACCTTCCTGCCTTCGAGCTACGTACTCCGTGAGGTGGAACTCCCACTTGTCTCCAACCAAGTAGACCTAGGTGTCCTTCATTCCTCCGCTTTGCATTCTGTTTGAAACGTTCCTCTGTCTCAGCATCAACAACAGCTTCCGGCAACCGGTTGTAATTATTCACCGCGTGAGCAACGAGCGCGTTGGACGCCTTGTTTATGGCACAGGAAAAGGAACTGAACCGCTCAGCACCGTTATTGCACGCATCAGCCTCATTATTTAGCCTTAAATAACTTTGCATAGTAATTCTTTTTGGGTGCACAGCAGCTGGCTGGTAGCTTACCGGAACGATGCCCATCCGTTACCGGTAGATCAGCCAGCTTGCACCAGTTGCTTCTTTTCTCCATTTTCTATGTATTGCGGCACAGTAGCTGAGGTGTTCCCCACCTCCAGCTAACGTGTATGATGATGATATGATGGTCTAATTATTCACCACGAGAGTTGATAAGGCCAAATGTAGCCGCACACGGAGATTCCTCGGTTTAAACAGTTTCATGCGGTGGCCTTATGTCGAACTCTCAGTGTTAATTTGAAAGAAGTTAAAAGAAGAGGAAGAAGAAGACACCGAGCAACAGGGATCTAAAGCCTACATGAACATGGCACCAGAGGCTTTCTAAATTGTCGTGCTGGTCTCTGAATGCTTCAACTAGATGTACTTTGAGATCCGTCTTGCAGACTGCGTACGCCGACTGCGTACTTTAGCCGATAGCAAGCGTAGTCCGTTAACATACTTTACTGTCTGGGGGTGACAACAATCGGTCTCCAGCGCACTGTTGCGCTCTTTGGAAGGACACAAAAATCAACGATATGTAGGTCGGTTTCAGCAATCGCGAAACCACCATCACTTAAGCTATCACTACACCCTGGCCCTGATGGTCTCCCATCTGCACTGCTGATACTCGGTGGTCAGGACATTCCTGTTCTGCTGCTTAACTTATTTACACTCTCAATGCAATTCGCCGTATATCCAAACACGTGGAAGCATTCTATAGTCATCCCTAGACATAAACAAGGTAGCCGTCAAAACGTAGAAAACTACCGCCCCATCAGCCATACGCCTATTGCCTCCAGAGTAATGGAAAGGATTGTTAAGGAGAACCTGCTGAACTTTCTGCTTAGTCGCAACCTTATCAATAGACAACAACACGGATTTTTACCGTCCAAATCTTGTCAGACTTGCCAATTTGAGTTTCTTAACAATGTGACTGCGCAGATTGAGGCTAAACAAGCACTAGTCATTATCTTCCTTGATATGAGAAAAGCTTTTGACAGAGTGCCACACGCGGAATTATTAGTAAAGTTAGAATCCTATGGAATCTCAGACCGCCTGCTCTCATGGTTCCAATCTTATCTCTCATCTCGCACGCAATCAGTAAAGGTGAACGAGTCTATATCACTCCCCAAACCAGTCACAAGTGGTGTTTTTCAGGGCAGCGTACTAGGCCCACTGTTATTCTTGCTATATATCAATGACGTATTCCAGGTAATACAATATGGCAAGTCCTATCTGTTTGCTGATGACATCAAAATGGTGTTTTCCATTCACCCATCAAACATGCAAGCCGGTCTTTCCCTGATTCAAAGCGACCTTAGGGCTCTGGATGTTTGGTGCAACAATTGGAACCTGGCATTTTCACCGGCGAAATGCAACGTCCTCTCATACCGATGCATCGTTCCGCCCAAGGCGTTAGCGCTTCAAGGCACTCCGCTTGCTAACAGCCTAACAGTTCGAGACCTAGGTGTACATTACTCCAGTTCTCTGAACTTCGCAGAGCAAGTGAGCCATTGCTCAGCAAAAGCACGCTCCCTCATAAGTTACATATTTAAATCGATGACACTGCAAGAATCTAGGCTTGCTCTCTACAAAACCTGCGCCCGACCTCTTCTAGAATACTGCTCCATTGTGTTTACCAACTCCAGAAAATGCGATAGAGTAGCCATTGAAAAGGTTCAACGATCGTTTACCAAACGTCTTCTGGGCAACTCTACTCTCAGCTATCGTGGTCGGTGCATCAAACTCGTGCTAGAGCCTTTATGGTTGCGCAGGCTGAAAACTAACCTCATCTTCCTATATCAGCTTATCAATAATCCTCTTGCGAACTCAATAACTCCCTTCCTATCATCAGCCAACATTTCGTACCCTCTTCGTAATAGACCGCACTCCATTATCCTGCCGAAAGCCCACAGTAGTACCCGTGCAAACTTCTATCTTTACAGATATGCGTATGTGTGGAATAGGCTTCCACATAATGTGCGGGCATCTGATAATATAATCCACTTCCGTACAGCACTTAATAGGTACCTCACAGTCAGTCAGGTTTCTACTCTTTTAAGTATTAACAAACTTGAAGACGACCTGTGGGAAAATGGTCCTGACCACATATAAGCGTTTTCCCCATCCTATCTCACTCAGCTCCAATTTAGTCCAATTGTAGTCCACTTCTCTCATCTGCTTTTTCCGGCTCAGTCTACCGTAGTATGCATTCTTTCCGTTTTCTGTTCACTCTTCACTCAATCTTTTTTAGCTCGCTTCAGGTGATGTGACTAACTCAGACAACTCACTGTATGCTTGCATTCTTCATGTCTGCTGTACCTTCTTCATTCAAACTTCTTAGTTCTCTTCTGGTGACCTTCCTTATGTCATCAGGCCAGCGCACAGCCGCTGCTTGATAGACGCCCAGCTGTCACTTGCCTGTCTGTAACACATAAGTATTTGTATTTCAGCTTTCTTACCGGCTTTTACACAGCTCCAGCTACCTAGCACGCCGTTATGTGTCGTTCCTCTTACTCATGTAAAATCTTCTTGACAACAGCTAGTCAATGTTGGCTCCATGTCGCTTGAAAGGAGCCACTCCCGGAATCTCCAGCCTTCATTTTCTTCTGCAGTCTGTCTCTCTAAGCTTCGCCCGCATGTTGATTTCTTCATCGAAACTGTTGGTATTCAGTAGTGGTCAAACTTCTTAATCATATGGCTTCACAAGCCACTGATAAATCCTTTCCTAGAGCCACTAATTCTGCCTAGCAGAAGCTAGTCGCCATAGCCTTAATTCAACATTGCGGATACCCGGAGCTCGCTCCCTTCTTACAATGTTCATTCTCTTTGATTGTTTGCGTCACAGCTCAGCTGCTTGTTGACCTATTCTGTGCCACTGTAGGATCCACTAGTAACTGATGCCTTCATCCGAATTCCATGGCTGCCATTCATCGCTCCCCTAGCGCGCCGTTATCAGTTGTTCGTCTTACTCGCGTGCAATTTTCTTATGGGGAGTAGCTAGTCGTTGTTGGCCCCATGTAGCCTGCAAGGAGCCACTACTTGACACTCCAGCCTTCATTTTCCTCTGACGTCTGTCTCCTTATTCGGCGCTCGTCTGTTGACCTATTCATTGAAACTGTAGGTATCCAGTAGTGGTCAAACTTCTTAATCATATGGCTTCACCAGCCACTGATACATCCTTTTCTAGAGCCACTATCTCTGCTTATAGCAGCTAGTCGCCATAGCCTCAATTCAACTTTGCTGATACCCGGAGCTCCCTAGGAGCTGCTCATTTCTTACAATGTTCATTCTCTTGGATTGTTTGCGTCACAGCTCAGCTGTTTGTTGACCTATTCTGTGCCACCGTAGGATCCACTAGTAACTGAAGCCTTAATCCGAATTCTATGGCTGGCCACTTATCTCACTCCTAGCGCGCCGTTATGCGCCGTTCTTCTTAGTCGCGTCAATCTTCTTGGCAGTAGCTAGTCATTGTTGGCCCCATGTAACCTGCAAAGAGCCACTTCTTGACTCTCCAGCTTTCATTTTCCTCTGACGTCTGTCTCCTTATTCGGCGCTCGTCTGTTGACCTATTCATTGAAACTGTAGGTATCCAGTAGTGGTCAAACTTCTTAATCATATGGCTACACCAGCCTCTGATACATACTTTTCTAGAGCCACTATCTCTGCTTAGCAGCAGCTAGTCGCCATAGCCTCAATTCAACTTTGCTGATACCCGGAGCTCTCTAGGAGCTGCTCATTTCTTACAATGTTCATTCTCTTGGATTGTTTGCGTCACAGCTCAGCTGTTTGTTGACCTATTCTGTGCCACCGTAGGATCCACTAGTAACTGATGCCTTAATCCGAATTCTGTGGCTGGCCATTCATCTCTCTCCTAGCGCGCAGTTATCCGTTTTTCGTCTTACTCTCGTGCAATTTTCTTATTGGCAGTAGCTAGTCGTTGTTGGCCTCATGTAGCCTGGAAGGAGCAACTTCTTGACACTCCAGCCTTCATTTTCCTCTGACGACTGTCTTTTTAATCGGCGCTCGTCTGTTGATTTATTCACTGAAACTGTAGGCATCCAGTAGTGGTCAAACTTCTTAATCATATGGCTACACCAGCCTCTGATACATACTTTTCTAGAGCCACTATCTCTGCTTAGCAGCAGCTAGTCGCCATAGCTTCCATTTAACTTTGCGGATACCCGGAGCTCGCTCCGTTCTTACCATGTTCATCTCTTTGATTGTTTGCGTCACAGCTCAGCTGTTTGTTGACCTATTCTGTGCCACCGTAGGATCCGCTAGTAGCTGAAGCCTTATTCCGAACTCTATTGCTGGCCATTCATCTCTCCTAGCGCGCCGTTATCCGTCGTCTGTCTTACTCGCGTTTACTTGACATGTGGTCAAAAGTCTTAATGATATGGTTGAATCAGCCACTGATACATCCTTTCCTTTAGCCACTATCTCTGCTCTGCGGCAGCTGTTCGCTGTAGGCTCTATTCAACTTTGGGAATACTCCTTAGCTCGCTAGGCGTCAGTCCTTCTGTAGAATGTTTATTCTCCTGGTATAGTTTTTTCACAGCTCAGCTGGTTTGCTGTCCGATCCTTTGACACGGTAGTTATTCATTGGCACCTCGAATGATTAACCCAACAGGCACCCTTGGCCACTGAAACCCGGTCCATTATCGATATCTTCTGATCGTCTTACCTTCAACACTTAGTCTTCCTTTGATATCCATTTAATCTTAGCCAGCTTCTAATATGCTCAGCTTCCTATCTTCATATACCTATGTACATTGTAGTTATGGTGTCTTAGGTAATCCTTATCCCGTGGAGCATATATAAATACGGCCACATCGTCACTGTCTTTGGGTTTCCGATAACAACCAATCGTGACTACACACCCACTTTCTAGTCTCAGGTAGAATTCGAACATTGTCAGCTTACACCTCATGAATATCTTACCGGAATCCTGCTCTTCATCCCTATGCACATGAAAGTATTCTACCCATCAGGCCATGCCTTCCGCATAAGTAAAAACATCTTTAGCGTAATATCTGTTACACCTTGTACACTAGTTGTCTCAAATAAATGTCTTAATGTAGGATTTTGATCAAACGCTAGGTACATTGACTGTTCCTTTTCGGTCTTCTCTCGGCTTGTTCCTCTCTCCCTTTTCTCTGAGGTCGTGAACATCGGAGAGCTTCGGGATTGAACTGAGGAACTGCCTCCGTCTGGGATGGGACGAAATAACCAACAAGTACTTACCTGGACCATGGCCTCACTTCCACTCTAACTATTTGCACCCAACCACCGATGTCCAGTGAGGGTAGCTGGACACGAATTCTTCGCTCCCCGGCAAATATACATAATCAGAGATGACTTCATGTGGTTCTGCGAAGGATCAACACATCATATTCAATAAGAATGTTTAGTACCCGACCTACCAATGGACAGGACCCAGGAACGCAATAGGCAACCAGTTATTGCATCAACCAGCGGAAAAAATGGGACGCAACCTGACTGCGAATAACCGAGCAAACAGACTTTTAACAAGAAACATAGCCAGTTACAATTTGCCATTCAATGGATTGGTGGCAGTGTTCCAGGACGTGGTGGGTTTTCGCCTGGCAAGCGTTCTCCCTACAAAAAGCCACAAATGTCCGTTTAACAACACTGCAACGTGGCGTATGTGACTCGCCACCGAATAAAGTCACAGCCCATAACTTTACACTGGCAGGTCAACTAGCGTCACAATTCTACATAGGATCGTTACACTGGGACTTCTACATCTGTATATACTGTTGTCGTTTTACATCCTACGATACGTTGCCCTTTTCCTTCCTTGTGTGCGGGCTCTTCCATTACCTTTCAATGGATCATTCAGGATTCTCAATCTCTTATTAGCTGAGGTCCCGTATCTCATGACAGCCAACTTATTGTTTCGCATTTTCAACATTGTACAGTTCCAATCATGGATATATGAACAATTTTCTGCGTTACTGTTACAATTGCATTAAAATGTTTGTACCGTTGTACATATCTGATCATGCCTCCACGAGCGTGCCTCGCATAGTCGAGAATAAAATATTTATTTATTTATTTATTTCCCCGTTCTCCTGAGCTTATCCATTTTCAAAGTTACGGTTGTTAGCCTGTCATCCTCTTCCGTCCGTCGGATTGGTGCCTAGCGTGCAACCGTTGCTGGCGGGTGATGGACCCAAATGGACCACAACAACCTGACCACCTGTGTGCCTTGCGTTCATGGGTAGCCAAAGGTTGCCGCCATCAAGCGTTCACTCACAGTACGGAATGATGCACTGTGTCAGTCATCAGCCAATGTACACTCATGCACCTCACAACTGCGCTCACTAACACCAGGTATCATGAGGCTTGTGGACCGATTGCGTTGGAAAACTTGCGAGTGTTGCCAGAGAGGGCAGCCGTCTCCACCTGTAAACCAAGCTCAGACCACCATGTCTCGCTATATTTGCGGCTTTCGAACAGCTCCGGAGAAAAAGCGGAAATCGACCCTCTCAACTGACGTCCATTTGGTAGGCAGTTTGTCTGTCCGGAAATGGTCATAGCGTTCTGCATATAAGTGCAGTGTTGTGCCACTTGTTGCGGTGGATTACAACGGATTGCATATGCCAATGAAGGCTGGTAACTAGTGTGGGCAGAGGAATCAGTTAATCGGTTGACATCAATCTTCCGGTGCTTGGTGTTTCCGGATACTACAAAAGAGGTGCAGATTTCCGTGCACGCGACAGCATGATATGAGTCGACGAAGGTTGACCAAAAAGACCTGTGATCCATTTGAGACGGATGCGGAGATCCTATTCTATTGAATGTGATTGTCATTAGGACAAGATCACAAGCAACGACCGTAATCTGAGGAGCGATATGTGCGAAATCAAGGATCTTAGAGAAACTTACACGGCCCAAGGTGCTTCCTTGCACTGAGACATCACTTTTCTCCACTTTCCTTGCTTGCGCATATTCATCACTATTAACGCTTTGTATCACAGTGCTATGCTGACAGGGGTACATATGTTTCCTGTAATCGCTACCCTTTCAGAGACTCCGCGCTACGCACCGGCCGTTGCCTTTTCCCCGGTCTTGGCGCCGCCATGCAATGCAGCATGGATACGTATATACAGGTAGCATACATTTCCAATCCTCAACTCCATTTCAGAGCGCCTGACATGTGCCGCCCGACGCCTTGTTTCCTCTCACTGCCACAGAGCCTCCTCCCAAGTTCTGCCTCCGCCATGTGATGTCGCATTGATACCTATATACAGGTAGCATACATGTTCAAGGCTCAACTCCATTTCAGAGCCACTGACATCTGCCGCCCGACGCCTTGTTTCCTCTCACGACCACAGAGCCTCCTGTCAGGTACTGGCGGCGCCACTTCATGTCGCATTGATACGTTGTTACAGGTAACATAGATTTTCAAGGCTCACCTCTATTTCAGAGCCACTGACATCTGCCGCCCAACGCCTTGTAACCTCTCACTACCACAGAGCCTCCTGTCACGTACTGCCGCCGCCATGTGATGTTGCATTCATTCGTAGTGACAGGTAACATAGATTTTCCATGCTCATCCCTCTTGCACAGCCTCTGATATGCGTCATCCTCTGCGTTGCTCCCTCGCGCTGCCACAGAGCCTCCCCCCCAGGTCATGACGCCGCCATGTGATGTTCCATTGACAAGCAGTTACAGGTAACATCGATTTTATATACTCACCTCCGTTTCAGAGCCATTGATATGCACCGCCCTCTGCGTTCTTACCTAACGCTGCCACACAGCCTGCTTCCCAGTCGTGCAGCCGCCATGCGGTGTTGCATTGATACGTAGCTTTAGGTAACATTGATTTCCATCATCACGGGGTATTACAGGCTAATTAGAGCATTTCTGGATAGCTATGCCCGTCTAGATCATACGCCGCTTCCCTACTTTTTATGTTTTATTTTCTATTTTCTGCTATCTGCTTGCAAAGCAGAAGCCAATTTTAGCGAAAAATAAAAATGGCCTTATTCGTAGACCATCATTTAATTGCAAATAACTCGCAAAATACTGCACGTATTATGTTGCTTTTACGTTCAACGTATTCAGGCGCTAAAGCTGGTCCAGACCAGTGTAATATTGTGCTACTTTAAGCGGTATTGTAGCTGTAGAAAAGCTTTTTCTTTTATCTGGGAATAACAGGTTGAAATTTCGCGCCGGAGAGCAATATCAGCGTAAGAAAAGTAGGGCTTTATTTTTTGTTAATTGGTATTTTTCTACTGAAGCGCGCAGATTTATTTTCTCTCTTAACAAATTGTTTCTATTCTTGTCTGCAATTATCGAAAAAATTTTTTAACTTTTCGTATGCCTTTTAATCCCTTCACTCATTTCTTCCATGTGCGCACAATTGGGGCAACTGAGTGGCCAATTAATGTGCGATCAATTTAAAGTGCACTTTCGGCGAATTGGATCCTGTTCCAAGGAGAAAAGGCACAACTCCGCGAAGTTTTTCACAATAAAAGAACAAGGAGCTCAATATCGCCCGAAGGAACCAGAAAAATGTCAAGGTGGGCGCCTGCGACCCAGTAGCTGTATACTAAACAGTGCCAATGCATTTGCAATTGCTAACGATGAACATATACTTATATTTTGCCTACTTCCATGCAAGAGCATCGGATAAATGTAAGCCCTGATCTGAACCCTTTAGGGTGCAGCCTCTAGCAGGTCTAGAAATATACCTATTTATTTATTTATTTGTCTTAAGAGCGCCTGCTTTGTGTCGCCCATTGACCTACAACCTCACGCTGCCACAGAGCCTCCTCCCAAGTACCACTGGCGCCGTGTGACAACACCATAAGTCGCCGCCGCAGGTTACATTCCTTGTCCATCCTCATTTATCTTTTAGATTTCATGTTACGTATGTGCATTAGACGTATCCTAGCACCTTGTCCGGTCTTCCTTCGTCTTCCAGTTACCGCACTATTACCATTCCTTGGAGAACGGAGCATCGGCCCTTTTCAGGCCCACCCCCTGAATCCGTGTCTTGTCGTCCCACAGCCAAATGGAAGTAGGCGAACTACCGCTATCTCCTTGCGGCGGACTACAAGCTCACAGGTTCCGTGGGTGGCTCCGTAATCTTCAGAGCACGTATGGGGGCATTCATACATGGACACGTGTTCGCAACCACGCGACGCATGCGAACAAAATCGTCCTGCAAAAACAAACCGGTAAGTTAACCTTTCGCAGCCATTTTCAACCTGCAACATGTCGTTGCATCCGTCCATTATTGCTAAATACTGTTTCTTTAGTGCTCTGACACTTAGCAAGGCTCACCTTCATGAGCCATCCCCTCCTACTCTAACGATATTTGATGAACATTTTTAGTATTCTCGCTTCGTGGGTGAAGAGCGTTCCGAACGCTCCCCACTTACACGAGAATATTTGCATATGGTTTGAGCGTCCCGTCTGCGCACTTGTCATATAATCAAACACCGCCTTAACAAGGGATTGCCTACTTCAGTACCATGTCACGACCACTTCCAGAATATACCATTTATATATGTTCATTTATTGATGTAGCCATGCAAATACGTCAGCATTATGTGGGCAACATCTTGCGCCGCACATTTACATCCCATGTATTACGTTGTGTTACCTCGCTATCCAAGACACTAAAGTATAGCCGTATATATCATTAACGTTAACTAAACCGACTATTCTGTTCAAGTTAATACACCCACTGACGTAGAAATTACGTAGCTTTTGCTGGTTGGTTTTCGATGTACATTTCCCCTACTTCACATAACACCATCGATTAAGTAAGTCACCCTTAAGGACGCCATATTCATTGCTTCATACCCACTGCCTCTTGAACCCACTTTCTTGCATAGCACCTATTCCGCTCAGAAATCACCGGATTTCGCAATCACATACCAGCAAGTCATGCGA
>OX104062.1:36092492-36176045 GCA_944474145.2 Dicrocoelium dendriticum | reverse complement strand
GTGTCCTAACAAAGAGCGCAACAATGCGCTGGAGACCGATTGTTGTCACCCCAGACAGTAAAGTATAATAACGGACTACGCGTGCTATCGGCTAAAGTACGCAGTCGGCGTACGCAGTCTGCAAGACGGATCGCAAAGTACATCTAGTTGAAGCATTCGGTGACCAGCATGACAAATTCGAAGGCCTCTGGTGCCGTGTTCATGTAGGCTTTAGATCCCTGTTGTTCGGTATCTTCTTCTTCCTCTTCTTTCAACTTATTTCAACTTAACACTGAGAGTTCGACACGAGGCCACTGCATGAAACTGTTTAAACCGAGGAATCTCCGTGTGCGGCTGCATTTGGCCTTATCAACTCACGTGGTGAATAATTAGACCATCATATCATCATCATACACGTTAGCTAGAGGTGGGGAACACCTCAGCTACTGTGCCGCAATACATAGGAAATGCAGAAAAGAAGCAACTGATGCAAGCTGGCTGATCTACCAGTAACGGATGGGCATCGTTCCGGTAACCTACCATCCGGCTGCTGTGCACCCAAAAAGAATTAATATGCAGTTATTTAAGGCTATATAATGACGCTTATGCGTGCAATAACGGTGCTGAGCGGTTCAGTTCCTTTTCCTGTGCCATAAACAAGGCGTCGAGCACGCTCGTTGCTCTCGCCGTGAATAATTACAACGGGTTGCCGCACGCTGTAGTTGTTGCTGAGATAGAGGAACGTTTCAACCAACTGTTAGATTCTGACCTGAGCGCGGTGGGATTCTGCTGCCTCTAAGGCAGCTGCAGTGGTCCTTTGCGGAACGTTCTACCGCAATGACCAATGATCCGATGAACCCCTCGAGCAATTTGCGGCGAAGAAGCCTTCATGCAGTATTCAAGATGGGGCCGGACGAAATGGGAGAACATCCTCACAATCATGTCAGCAGTTACGACCCCGAAAGAACGGCGTATTAACCACAACATTCTGAAACCCTTACTAGCGACCTTCTTCCAGTTGTCAACAGAATGCAAAGCGGAGGAATGAAGGACACCTAGGTCTACTTGGTTGGAGACAAGTGGGAGTTCCACCTCACGGAGTACGTAGCTCGAAGGCAGGAAGGTTGCTCCAATACGAAGGACAGAACACGTACGCTGATTTATGGGCAGTAGGCACAAAGTAGACCAGTCCCAGAGTCCCAGAGCGTAGCACCTCAGCCTTTGTGATAGCCTCAATCGGGGTACCTTATCAAATGATTTCGAGAGGTAAACCAAAAGCACATCAAACAGGTGGCCATTGTCCGCTGCCGCAGCCCAAGCTTCATCTATAACCAATATAATCCGCCATCACGGAAACCCTCTCCTGGAATCCATGTTGTGCACTACTGAGAACATGACATCTATTGAAGTGACCTTCCAAGGAATCTCATACCAGTTTCCGAAGCAGTTTGACCACGACGCTGGTCAGACTAACTGGCCTATATTCGGCTGACAGCGTCATCTCCTCATTTTTGAAGGTAGGACATATGACAGCATCCTTCCATTCGGAGGTAAATGTGCAGCTGTCAAGGGAATTCGAGAACACCATCGTCAGCGTTCCCGTCACTTACACCGGCAGCTCTTGCAGAAGCTTCCGGTGAATGGAATCAGACGCAGCAGCTTCGGAACGGTGCACTTCTTGCAGCAGTTTAAGGACCTGCGTTTACACCAAAGTAAACTCAGCTAACTAAGAACCCATCCGTGTCTTACAATCACAGCGCGCGGCGTTGTAATTGAAAGACACAAGGTACCATGATTAACAACCGGGCCAAACGTTGCACAGGTCACAAAATAGTCAAGGACAAATAAAGTTGGGGAAGAAAGGCAGTGCCGTGGGAACTTACCGATTGGAAGGGGTTTCTATTTCCAGAGTTCCTTTATGCGGTATTCTCATACTATGTCTGTGTATCCCTGAAGAAAAGCAACCTAAACAACGTGAAACGGAACTTACCTACAGCAACGCGCACATGTATATGCCGCTTTCCCATGGTATGAAGCGCAGGTTTGATGAAACCACCGGAAGCAAACATCACAACTTATGCAGTCGACGATCTCCGAACTCCCGCACGCGTCCTCTTCCTCCTCACACAATGCGCAAACCGCGCTGTCCGCTTCCATTTCAGCAGTGCCTCTCTTTCTACCCCATGTGTATGTGCGGTGGCGCGCCAATGTCCTCTTTTAAGGGTCATAAATGTCAACTTCCGTGAAGTGATGCTGCCTTCCACCATCTCAACCGCACGGGTTAGCAAAAGCGACTTCCGCCTCCGACGCCTGCGGTCGTCGCAAGGAGACTGGGAAACATCAGCCACCGGTGACACCAATGTGATCCCTTCGCCGACGTCCCTCTCCGGTGAATTCATGCTGTTACGCGTACCATTGCCTGCCGTCACTTGGGTAGCTGCAGCGGAGGATGACGGCTGCATCCCTGGAAAGTAGGCAGGTTTTCCGAGGATAACGGTTGCAGTTGTTTCAACTGCGACGACCGCGCGTAAAGCTGAACATCACTGTGACTTGTGAGCAGCTCCCGCACGCATGCGAACACGCCCATGGTGCGCTGGAACTCCTCCGTGCCCATGCTCAGAATCTGCGTTTCCAGAGTCGCAAACATATCCCGAGTGATGCGAATTTTCGCCGCCCGGTCAAGAACTGCATCACTGGGGCATCTCACCGGCGCCACCGTCAACGTCCCTTCCGTATCCTCCGAAAGCACCGGCGCAGATGTACTTATCGATGGCACTACTCAACGGCAACCATCAAGCACATCCTCCTCCTGGTACGCGTGCAGGCTCGCAACGTGAATTATGTGCGCACATGGAATGCGCCACTGCCGATTAAATCTGCATCCACAAGAGCAGCCATTTCCGATAACAACACGTTGCATACCAATGCGCTCGTCCTCCACCAGCCAACAACCACCGCCTTCGTTTACGCTGCGAATACGAACCGGAACACTGTGCCGCGCGTACTGTCGCCGGGCGTAGGACGAGAGCCTGCGCAAAATCACGTCCCCAATGCTGACACCGAGCTGAACGTCGCATTCACCAAGTTGATCTCTGGCCGGCAGTGTTTCCCTCTCCTCAATCATGCTACTGGCACGCTGCACTATCACCTGAAACAGGTGAAGTTGCGTTGACCGTTCACTTAAAGTATGTTTCAGATGCTTATTCTCATTTTGAATGCGAGTGGTGCTGTCGCACCCTATTTTTGATTTATATCAATGACCTCTGCCAGATTTTGCAACACGGTCGCTCCTTTATCTTTGCTGACGACATAAAAGTTGTCTACGACTTTCCCCGTGGTGATGAATTTTCCGCAATTAATAGTATCCGTGAAGATCTTAAAGCACTTGAAAAGTGGCGCGAACACTGGCAAATGACCTTCTCCGCTCAAATATCTAACGTCATGACCCACAGATTCTCTATACCTGCTGGGTCCCTAACAATAAACGGCATCACTATCAAACAGAATATCATAACAACAGATCTGGGCTTGCGCTACTCTATGAGCCTCAACTTTGCAGAGCAAGTGCATTATCAATTCGCAAGGGTAAGAGGATTATCGTTCCACATACGCCGTTGCATAGAAACCGCCGATGCAAGGCTAGAACTATATAAGAGTCACGTCAGGCCACATCTAGAATATTGCTCTTTTATATGCAGCAATCTACGTAAGTCGGACCGTGTTCTGCTTGAGAAAGCTCAGCGACGCTTTACGAAGATGTTGACTCCACCGCAGCAAGCGCTGAATTACCGACAAAGGTGTGAACACCTTAAAATTCAGCCCCTATGGCAAAGACGCATTATCCTTAACATGTGTTTCTTACATAAGCTAATTCATAGAAAGCTGCACAGTAATATCACTTGTCTTAAACTAAGGAGCGCGTCTGAATCGAGACTCCGAAACAAGGGCCATTCCATTACCCCGCTAAAGGCAAAGAAGAGACTGCGGTCTCGTCTCTTCTTAGTTGTGTACGTGAACATATGGAACAGGTTGCCTTCCAGAATAAGAGAAATCCAAAACTTGCAGGTCTTCAGGAAGGAGATACAAAAATTCCTATGTTTTGGCAATCTACAAAGCATCTTCCATATCTGCGATTTGCAAGACCACTTCTTCGAAACTGGCCTTGATGTAGCTTGAGGACGCCCACGATGTAGTGCAAGACATATAAGCACCTTGAGCTCAAAGCTCATCCACGTTCATTGTCGTTACCGTTCTAGCACCTAAGAGACTTTAACGGTATCCGTCGCACCCATTTTCCAGGGTTTAATAATAGCAAACTGAATACAAGATGATCTTAATCGTCAACGACCTCTTCCTTCAATCCCTATTTCTTATCTACGTCTTCATTCCTTCTCTTCAGACTTACATTTATCACTTTCCAACTTCTTGACCACTGGATCCGTGAAAAAATATTAGGCTTATGACCTCTAAAGGTACTCCTAGTAAAGGCATGCTACCAGACCTAAGCCTTGCAAAGGATGTTGAAAGCGTTTTCTGCTGTTGATGCACCTCAGCTTAGCATTAGAATTGTCCAGAATCGTCTAAATGCCGGCTGTAAATGAACCTTTACATATCTTCCCAGATGTCGGTTGCCAGCGGGCCCTAATTGAAGCTTTTTCATTAAGTCTGAGCACTAGTTACCATAGTCAGCAGTTTCCAAACACTATCAGCAGGTAAGCCGCAAAATAAAAATGTATCTTTCTTATGGTTGACAAAGCGCGCACTTTAAAAGTTCTAGACCCAAGAATCAGACATTTTGCTCTCCACTTATACTCTCTTGGCCCCATATACTTAGCTTTATCTGGTAGATATGTGCCTTTCGCTGTTGACAACACTAGTAGACAGGCATAATGAAAACCAGATCCTCTTCTTTAACTGCTTTTGCTCGTAAAACCCTCGCGTTTCCAGGTTTCATTTCGCTGGCACGTAAGCTAACCAACGACAGAGAGGCCCCTGTCACACTGGCTGGCTGGAGCACCAGAAACTATCCATCACCACTTTTCTTCTCTTGGCCGCCCGTTTGTCATTTATCTTTTAGCTGGCTCCAAAGCCTACCATGCGTTATGCGTAATGGCGGGTGAACGACCAGCTCCCACTGGTTTTTGTTACTATTCTACTCCTGAGTTACCTTATCGTTCTTTGCTTAGGGTGCTAGAACAGCTCTTGCCAGAAAAATCACAAAAGAAATAGTCGGTGTGACATTAGAGTACCAGTTAACATTGCCAACTGGATGAACACCGCCGGCACTATCTTCGGAACTTAAAAATGGAGAGAAATAAATCGAAATTCATCAAAGAGCTGCACAATAGTGTGCATCTACACATGAGGCATAACAATACCTCAAGTATGAGCAAGCTCAACCACCAGAAGTAGAGTTGTTAAAGCCCAACCAATGTAGGCCAAAACGGATTTCACGCCCAAATGCAATTAGCTAAATTTTACTAAATTTTCCCATGCTTATTTCTTTATTATTGGTGACAGGCTCCTATAGCTCACTGAGGTTAGAGACAGAGCCTCATGAATATAGAAAATCGGCTCTAAGGGATAAATCTTGTGATGTTTAGCTAATGAATGCTTGCATTTTGTAGGCCGAAATCTGTCAACGGATCTGAAAGATCCCCTGGGTTACTCAGTTAGACCTGGCTCATGCATGCTTGTTGAAAGCTTTAGAAAAGCCTAGAGGATTAAAAAAGTGCTAAACTCTATTTTACCAGTTGTTTATGTGGCTCAGTATCCACTGAAAATGGTATGCACTGGCCTTCTAACCGTGAGTTAATTACTAGCTCCCCTGAATTCCCATGTAGATATAATATTCCTTGCTAGATTTCTAGTGTTTTCGCGCAAGGTCGTCCCTTATCTGCACATATTTGTCATGTATGCCCGCAAAGTTTACTTTTCGGCCACCAGCGCAGTCCGTAGTTGTCGCAGGGTATTACGGGCTAATTAGAGCATTTCTGGATAGATATGCCTATCTAGAACATACGACGCTTCCCTACTTTTTATATTTTTTCTTTTTTCTGCTATCTGCTTGCAAAGCAGAAAGCAATTTTTAGCAAAAATTAAAAATGGCCTTATTCGTAGACCATCATTTAATTGAGAATAACTCGCAAACTACTGCACGTATTGTGTTGCTTTTACGTTCAACGTACTCAAGCGCTAAAGCTGGTCCAGACCAGTGTAATTTTGTGCTACTTCAAGCGGTATTCCAACTGTAGAAAGGCATTTTTTATCTGAGAATAACTCAGGTTGAAATTTCGCGCCCGGGAGCAATACCAGCGTAAGAAAAGTAGGGCTATATTTTTTGTTAATTGGTATTTTTCTACTGAAGCACGCAGCTTTATTTTCTCTCTTACCAAATTGTTACTGTTTTTGTCTGCATATATCGGAATTGTTTTCAACTTTTCGTATGCCTTATAATCCCTTCACACATTTCTGCCATGTGCGCAACAACAATTGGGGCAACTGGGTGGCCAATTAATGTGCGATCAATTTAAAGCGAACTTTCGGCGAATTGGATTCTGCTCCAAGGAGAAAAGGCACAACTACACCTCCGCGAAGTTTTCACAAAAGAACAAATAGTTCAATATTGCCCGAAGGAACCAGAAAATGTCAAGGTGGGCGCCTGCGACCCAGTAACTGTGTACCAAACAATTCCAATGCATTTGTAATTGCTAACGATGAACAAATACTTATATTTTACCTACTTCCATGCAAGAGCATCGGATTTATGTAAGCATTGATCTGAACCTTTTAAGGTGCAGCCTCTAGCAGGTCTAGAAATATACCTATTTATTTATTTATTATTTATTTATAAAGCTACATGGCCCAACAGATGCGCCGCCCATCTAAGCCGCCATGGACTCCATGTAGGACGCAGGTATTGGAAGCATTCTGCGCTCCGCAGAGATATCGCTTCCATAATCCGATGGTAATGAGCACAGTCGTATGTGTACAACAATGACCGCAGCATGCTGAATAGAGCTCTCTTATCTTCAGCGTTACACAGCGGAAGATGTGAGCAACGCCGCCGCATGTCACGCATAATGTGTACCCGGCAGAAAACAACGTTCGCATTTGGGTACGCTTTACGGAACGCATTCACTTGCGCGGTGCACTTGTCCATCACCAACGTCCGAGCACCGGCAACCGCGGGGGCCAATTCCAACATACTTTTCACTGCCTCCTCGTAAGCTACCTCCGTCTCATTAGGCAACAGGGCATAAAAGAAACTCATACCGAGGCCCCCGACGTCCACAAACATGCAATGCCACAGGATGTAGCCTCCGTAATTGATCTGATACGTGGATTCCGCCAAAATTACCTCTCCGTATTGGCCCACCAATTCAAGCATGCGCGATGGTACGAAAAATAGGTAACGAATCTGATTACCCGCATGCAGAATTTTCACCTCACCATTTCTTTGCAACAGTTGAGTCACCTCCTCCACTTCAGTGACACAGGCCTTACGATGACGCCGCCGCATGACATACAAATCCCTCCTTGTTCAACGAATGTCATACTGCTGCCGCACAAAGGCACGCATCTCCTGGGTCCGACGAAACGTTCTCATTAAGTTAAGCACCAGCCTCTCCTGCTCTTCTAATAGCCTCCGATTACACGCATACAGCCAAGGCTTCCCAACTTGGAAGCGGCGCGAATGCCACAGATAGGCATTCTCAATTTCGTAACATTCGCCCTTATACGTAACAGAAAAACGCGCAAGTCAATTGTAACATCGGTACCTATAGTAATCTTATCATGAGGCAATTGCAATGCACTTACCGCTTTCCAGTGACATTGCTGCGCCTCCAGTGCACACATACAAAACGAATATATCGGTATGGGCATCCTTCCGGTAGCACCTGTCCAGTCTCCCTTTCGTACGCCTACGCAGATTGCACGTTCCGACGAACAAAGGATGTCGCCGTTTTAATCTGAAACTCTTTCACATCCTTCTTCACCGATGCGAAGTCCAGATAAGGACTTTTCAACATACGTCGGAATGCAAGCGAGCCATCCACCATGGCTGCTACACGTGAGGCGGGAAAACGATTAACCCTCGTAACGCATTTAAACCACTTAGTAAATTGATTACCAATTGAGGTCGTAGGATTTTAGCAAGCGTACTCAGTCATTAATAAACAACACTATGAGTTCATTGTCGCCAAATCTACACCACATCACCTGCAACCCTATGTACCGGGATAACCCTGCCGAAGGAGCGTTATTTCCAAGTGGCGGATAGGACGCTCTCACCGAACATCATGGAGCAACACAACTTTTTCTTCCGCCTATCAAACAGTCCCTGCTGTCTTGTTGAGGTTTTACTTTCAAAGGACAGTTCCGGAACAGTGTTTACAAGTGTCGTGCAAATTTTGACTTTTGTCAAATTTCGCTCGATCCAAAGAATTTTGGATCATCGTTTTCCCCGGATTACGTCGTACCCATTTCCGGGTACTTACCAACGTCGTCCATCTTTTTCGGGTTCAGTCTCTGGCTACTTTTCCGGTATTTTTGTGTTTTGTAATCCGTTTTGCACCTTGTTTAACCCAAAACTGTTTCCGTTGACTGTCCTGCGGATAACGACGTCCGGTGACTCGTTCCCATTCTTGCTATACGTTTGTCTTACAAGTGAAATACGCTTGAATACCGGTGTTTCAACGCACATTGGTAATAGAATTTGACGTCTGTCAAATTCCTTCACACATCCAAGGTGATTTGGACAGCGACACCTAACCACAAGACATCAAGCATGACGAGCAAGGTTCAGCGAGCTGCGACCTCCCGTGCGTCTAGCACTTTGGACGCTACTCTCAACAAAACGAGAGCAGCAGCAGCATCTAAGTGCTTGAGCTGCAGCAGAGATGTCCCTTCACGGTCTAAAGCGCTGCAGTGCCGTCTGTGCGAAGGATGGGCCCACACAACATGCAGCGGCATTGAGCACGATCTTTATGAATGCCTGAAAAGAACGGCATCTTCCGCGCTAACATTCCACTGTGATAAATGCCGACTTATTGTTAACGATAAGTCCCTTCTGGCGAATCTGACTTTGGCGAAAAAGACAGATAATAACGCCGCATTGGTGACGCCCGTACTACCGCCGGTGACTCCTCCATGCATCCATACTGTGCGCAATCGAAGCCGCTCCTCCTCCGCTTCATCAGCGGACACACCAATGCATAGTTCACAAGACAACCGAAAAAAGCCGTCTGTCGACACTCCAACTGCAACTGCGACCTACGCAGCCGTGGCCAGCGCTGGCGCCGCAAAACCACCCGGCTGGGTCCAGGCCCCTAAAAAGAAAAGTTGTAAGGCGGTAAACAACAACAAATCGAAATCACCGTCTACAGTGTCACAAGTAAATTATGTGCTAAACAAGGTAACACGACTTGAGAAATTGTTAGCCGAGCAACCGGTCTTACCGAAACCGGTGAAGCCAAGCGCTAGCAAGTCACCACGGGGACGGCTATGCAACGTCATGATTTTCCACGCACCTGAGTCGACTGATCCCAGTCCCCAGGTACGCTATGACCATGATGTGCAATTCTTGCAGTCTCTAATCGACAAACTACTGGATGTTGGCGAACCCGGGTTACGAGTGAAACAAGTCACTCGTCTGGGGAAACAAGTTGATGGCAAGTGTCGGCCTCTGCGCATCGCGTTCGCCGACGAAACTGCCCCAAGGTTAGTACTGTCCCGCCTCGGTCGCCTAAAGAGGATGAAAATCCATGTCCGGCCAGACCTTGATCCTGCAGAACGAGAGCAGCTGAAGTCCTCCGTGATCGAACTGAAACGACGCACGGACGCCGGTGAAACTAACCTGCGTATCGTAAATTATCGCACAGTTGCCCGGATACCCCGAATCCGGGTAAACAGAGCAATGACTCTTCAAGCTCGCCCAGCGGTTCCTGCCGCGGATTGCGTGTAGCGTTCATTAAGGTATGCAGCTTAATGAACAAGCACGATGATCTGATCCGCTTCATTGCTTCACGTCGGCCAGATGTGGTTGGTTTGGCTGAGACGTGGTTGACATCTGAAGTGACAAGCGAAGAAATTGCGATCACGGACTATTCGTGCTTCCCCTGTGATCGACAGTCGAATAGCCGCGGTGGCGTCCTACTTTACCTCCGGTCTACCCTGTGCGGGAGACGCGTGAGCACCTACCGAAGCATTGACGGTCTATGTGAGCAGCTGTGGTGTTCGATCCACCTACGACGCGGCGAACTGCTTGTGGGTGTGGCATATCTTAGCCCACTGAGTAACCGATTGGATTGGCTCACACACGTCCAAAACCAAATGAGTCGCCCGCAGTTCCTGCTCACTGGTGACTTTAACCTCCCTCGAATCTTATGGCCTGAAATTCAGCTTCTCCCTGGCCATAATGAAGTGGAGACAAGATTCGCCGAACTGGTACTGGAAACCGGAACGGTGCAGCACATCACGCAACCCACCCGCATAACCTTGCGCTCAATGCCATCATGCATGGACCCGCTGCTAACCAGCTGTGAACAAACAGTGCATGACATAGAAGTTCTTGAGCCCATGGCGGCCAGTGATCACTCGACAATTATGGCCACTATAGACCTGCAGCTTCCATGTGTGCGTCCAGTGGCGCCAACATACAACTATTGGAAAGCTGACTTCGATGGCCTCATTCCAGCTGCCAATCAGCTTGATTGGTCTATGTCACAGGATTCATCCCTTTGAAACTTGCTGTGCAAACATTAAAGGGCAGTGCACTCATTGTGTGCGCAATTTGTACCCCTCAAGACTCGGCATTTTGGACCAATAAAATCCCAATGGTTTGACAAAGAGTATAACCGACTGTCTCGACAACGGCGTCGACTATGGAATGCGTTCCTCCTGTCTGGCTCTGCCGATGACTATGAGGCATACAAGCGACAACGAAACTTGTGCAACAGCACAAAGACGCGAAACCGCCGTCAGTTTGAGGAGCAGTTTGCTTGCTCAGCTAAAACTGCCCCGAAGCGCATATTTGCGTACGTGAAGCAACGCCTGACGTCTGCAGGTAATGTGCCGGTGCTAGTGGGTTCGAACGGACAAACACTAAGTTCAAACACCGAGCGTGCGTCCGCATTAGCGGCGCACTTCGCTTCTGTATTCGCAACTAACCAAACCTGCGCGCCAAGCTCTGCCGTCGCCGCACCGACTGAGCTAACCGACTTGATCTGCGACGTCGCGGCGTTACAGGGGCTAGTCAGCTGCCTAGACAGCACGAAGCCAGCTGGACCGGATGGTCTCCATCCGCTGATCCTCAAGTCCTTGTCAGCCGTGATCTCACCTGCTGTAACCGACCTGTTCAACCGAGCCCTGTCCATAGGCTGCGTGCCTTGTTGCTGGAAATGCGCCGTAGTCAAACCGATTCCAAAAGGCGGTGACACACGCAAAGTGGAGAATTACCGCCCTATTTGTTTGACCGCAGTATTGTCGAAACTTCTGGGGAAGATTGTGAAGAAGAGACTGCTCCAGCTACTGGAGACCAACTCTCTCCTGACGCCTGCACAGCATGGTTTCGTGAGAGGCCGCTCGTGCATCACTAACCTGCTGCTAACATGGCATGAATGTTTGCAAGCAGTAAATCAACGTAAGTCAGTCGACGTGGTATACGTCGATTTCAGTAAGGCCTTCGACAGAGTGAATCACGAGATCCTCCTTCAGAAACTGTAGGAGTGCGGAGTCGGAGGCTCGCTGCACCAATGGATCCGTGACTTCTTAGTTGGACGGAAGTGGAGGGTGCAAGTCGACAGCCACCTGACCGACTGGTACCCGTCGACGAGCGGCGTTCCTCAGGGGACGGTGCTTGGCCCCATTCTCTTCCTGATTCACATCAACGACGTGCCCAATCTCCTTCGGTCGCCGTGTGCCTTGTTCGCGGATGACCTGCAGCTATGGAGGGTGATCCATACGTCGGACGACTTTGACATACTTCAGCAGGACCTCGACCGCCTCTCCATGTGGTCTGCCGAAGTAAGTTTGTCTATCAACTCGGCAAAATCGCTACTCCTGTGCCTCGGTAAAGGTGCAGCGGGCCGATCGTACACTCTCGACGGCCAAGTTCTACACCCGACGCATTGCGTCAGAGACCTTGGCGTTATACAACGTTACGACATGAAGTCACTGGACAACACGGACAATACGTATCGCACAGCATTGCGTTCGCTGTGGGCGCTGAAAAGTAGCTTCTGCACCTTGTCGAAAGAGATTGCCACCCATCTCTTCACATCTATTGTACGACCGGTGCTAGAATACGGCTCATCCGCCCACTGTCCGTTGACGAAAGGCGCGATACAGAAGCTCGAAAGAGTACAACACATAGCCACACGGCTCATTCCCGGTCTTCAGGGTGTGCCGTATGAAGAAAGATGCAGACAATTGGGTCTATATACTCCAGCCTACCGCCACGTGCGAGTGGACCTCGTCATGACCCATCGGGTATTGCATCTGGGTGCTTATCCGACGCTGAGGCCACTGCTCCATGTCCGTGCGTCAAGCAGCACACGAGGTCACCAGTACAAACTGGTAGTCCCTGACCTCAAGTGGGTAGCTCATCCCTTGTGTCTTGAGCGGCGGGTGGTGAACATGTGGAACCATTTGCCCTCGCGGATAGTATAAGCGAACTCGGTGTCGGAATTCAAACGATTCCTGGACGCACACTTTGCGGATGCCAGAATCGACGAAGCCTTCACAGGAAACTGACGAAGAAATCGTTCAATGATTATAACCCATGGAGCCCGTTAATCCACCAACTGCAGCTTCCGAAACGATGCCCATCCGTAATAGGCGACGGAGCTGGTGAAGGACTCCATGTGGTTCATCCAAAAATATATCGTAAGTACATGGAGATTTTTTCTATGCTCGTAAATATTTTACTTTTTTCACCTGGGCTAGCTCACTACTACAGGTAACACTGTGTCAGTGGGACATGTCCTACATTGAGATGTAGCTACATAGATGTTCAACATCTTTCTCGCTATCATGACAGTAAAGTAAAGTAAAGTAACAGCTTGTCGGTTTTACGTTTTGATACTTGTTTCACACGCTGAAAGCGTCACGTCGGATTCGTTGAATACCGGTGCTAATGTGTCTTCGGCTGCGTTGATCAGCCAATCTAATGCTGTATGCGGCAGCGGGAGCTGCTCAAAGCCCATGACGCACGAGTCTGGTGGCTTGCAGTATTTTGTATGCAACTGCTGGTACCATGAGACCTGTAGCGATTTGAGCCCTGATCAGTACGCAATGCTCTCGACTAGCGATAGCATGCTGTTCAATTGTCGTCACCGTCGATCTACGCGTCTTGAGGTCACTGAGGAGAGATCGAGCGACTTCGGGCTGGGTAACCGGCAGATGTGGTCTTTCCTCACATCTCTTGATCGCAAAGTGGAGTTACTGATGAGGAATATGGGAGTCTCTATTAATGTCGGCTCATTGGAGGAAGCCACGTAACTAACCTTAATTGCTGTCGATGAGAATCCGACTGAGGTGATGGCTACCGTGTCGTGTGCCCCAGCGGCCCAAAATGCCCCTAACGAGGACTCAGATGTTGTACTGGACGTTGTCCAAGGCAAGACCGATCTTCTATCCCCTGTGCCCAATAAAAGCAAGATGAAGAAGCTAAGAAAGTTCGTAAGGCCGCTCAAAGCCTGAAGGTACTGAACCCATAAAGGTATTGGAGGTAGAGCACAAAGCTCCAACTCCGATCACCCCAGTTCCATTGGCGAAGCAACGCGGCGTGTCGACTTCGGCCGCAACTACAAAGTCTGAAAAGACTAGACCGGTGAGGGAGTTGGAAGTAGAACAGAAAGCCTAAATTTCAATTACTCCAGCTCCCTTGGTGAAAAAACGCGCCGTGTCACCTGCCCAATCGGTCGAGTCGAAGACGGGTGGTGACTACGCCTCGCCAAGGTGATTGTTTTACTGATAGTAACGTTATCTTTCGTAACGTTGCTGAATCCGCAGCAAAACTTTCGAATGAACGCATGCTGGATGACATCCAGTGGTTCAAACTCCGCGTCAACAAGATGCATCCACGTGGTTTCCCGGGTGTCACCATCAGGAAAATAACCAGATTCGAAATGATTTAGAATATTGGTAGCTCGGGAGGCTTGCTCAGTTGTTGTGGAGTTCTCCGAGCTGGGCAACTTGGTTGCAAACGTTTCGCCACCATTCGAGGTGGCATCTTCAGTGCGGGATTGATAGCAGTAAAGTAGCAGTAGCTGGTAGAAAGCAAACCCAATAATGGATGCTGTCAGCAGCCACTCCGTTCCTTATATAGGCATACGGGGCTATTAATTTTTGCTTCGTTCTCATTGGTGAATCCTTGTGTTCAGCGGTTGTGCTCGAGTCATTGTCATTGGCTGCGGAAATGTTGTTGCGACGTGGTTGGGAGTATCGCACGCGGATTGGTGCAACGGGTGTGGGTGAGTAGTCTGGGCTCATATTGACCATGCTGTTCATTGTCCGTGTGTTGGATTAGGTTCTTTCGGACAACGGTTTTTGATCCTCTTGAACTCTCTCTGTCTCAGCGGTTGATATATTGGATCAAGGTCGATATGCATGTTGATTGAGTTCGTGGTTGAGAACCAGGCTTCGAGAAACTCCCTCCCTTTTTGTGTTTCTCCTTCGGTCAAGATCTCTACTTTGTTCCAGTCGAAGCTGTGTCCCTCTTCATCCACATGTGCTGAAACCAATGAGGTTGCGTAATGGTTCTTGCACGCTCTTTGGTGTTCATGTATCCTGGTGGACAGCTTCCTTCCTGTTTGTCCCACATAGTGCTTTTCACAGTTTACGCAGTTTATTCTATATATGACATTCTGTCGTTCTAGTGCCTCTCGCTTTCCTTTTGGTTTTGACAATGTTTTCCTCAGAGTGGCGGTTGGCTTGTGGGCTACCATGATATGATGTTGGTTGAACAATCTTGCAGTCATTTCAGACACGTTCTTTATGTACGGCAGAACGATACGTTTCGTCATAGCTGATGTAGGTTCGGTTTTTGAGGGCTTGTGATTTAGGCATCTTCGGAGGAAACTGCGTGGGTATCCGTTGCGTTCGAATGACCTGAATAAGTGTTTTTCTTCTGCTCGTTTCGCTTCTGTCGTACTGCAGTGAGTTTCTATTCTATAGAACAGTGTCCGCACACAGCTTATTTTGTGACATCTTGGGTGGTTGCTGTTGAAATTCAAAATCTGATCGGTGTGCGTGCTTTTTCTGTAAACTGAGGTTTGCAATTCGCCGTCCATTGTCCTGGCTACTAGCACATCCAAGAAAGGAAGTTTGTTTTCCTTCTCTAATTCCATGGTAAACTGTATGCCGTCCATAGCGTTGTTAAGGAGTTGTTGTGCAACCGATACTTGACTACGTTTGAGTATCCCAAACGTGTCATCGACGTAGCGAACCCAGAGTTTCGGATTAATCATTGGCAGTAGATCCTCTTCCAATTTTTGCATGACAATCTCTGCGATGAGTCCGGACATAGGTGATCCCATCGGTGCACCTTTCACTTGTTTATACATTTTCCCGTTGAACGCGAAGTAAGTTGAGAGACATAAGTTGAGAAGTTCGCATACGCTTCTGGTCGTCATGTTCCCAATCTTCCCTCCACTGTTGTCCAGACGTTCTACGATAATTTCTTTGGCCAGCTGTAAGTTGACGGAAGTGAATAGGGCGGTTACATCGAAGGACACCATGGTTTCATCGTGTTCTATTCGTAGGTCTTTGAGCTTTGTCAAGAATTGTTGGGCATTGTTTATGGAGTGTTGCGATTTACTGATTAGGTGCTTGAGGCGTCTCCATAGTTCCTTTGCCAGATAGTAGGTGGGCGTGCCTGGAAGTGACACAATTGGTCTTAAGGGTGCTCCGTCCTTGTGTACTTTAGGTAGTCCATAGAATTGTGCAATGTTCGAGTCGCGAGCCCTCATTTTTTCTCGTTCCACTTCCGATATTTCGTTCGACTTCTTAAGCTTCGCCAACACTCTGTTTATTTTGTTGGTTAGTTGCGACGTTGGGTCATTCTCAATGCATTGGTAGGTTGTAGTATCGTTCAGGAGCTGTTGTGCTTTCTCGGTGTAATCTGCTTTGTCCATAATTACTGTCATCCGTCCTTTATCAGCAGGTAGGATAACAATTGATTCGTCAGACTTCAGAGCTTTTATTGCTTCTTTCTCTTGTCGGGATAGAGGGTTGCATTGCTTTAAATGCGTCATGGCTGGGACGACTGTGTATCTGATTTGTTTCTGTGTTTCGTCGTCTAGTCCGTTGGACTGCAAAGCGCTTTCAAATCGTGCCAGAAACTCCGTAGTTGTCGCGTCTTTGTAGTTATAATTTAGGCCTTTGATGAGAATTTGTTGTTCCGTACCACTGAGTGGCCGTTTTGACAGGTTCCTGATCCAACCATTGTTGATGCATTCGTCGGTGCTGGTTGTCAGTTTGGTCAACTTCTTGTGAAGCGCAGTCTGCTTTTTTGCTTTTGTGTTTTTAGCTCTGCGATCTATTGCGCGTTGCACTTGTTCAGTCAGTTGTTGCCCAATTGCTTGTAAACAATTGGTTCGATGTTCGTTTAGACAACGTTCATATTTTCGGATACGGTTGTGGGCATCTGTGATCATCATTCGTACCATACGCTTTCCGAATTGCCGTGCAATTGTCCATGCCTGTGGATGGTTCACCGGTGGTCTATAGCTGACACTGCGAAGAAGAAGGTCCCCTCTTAAGCAATCATAGAGGATGAAGAGCTGTTGCCGTGTGAAAGCATTTCGGTAAGCGAAATCCTCCCAACTGATAAAGGACGGATGACAGTAATTATGGACAAAGCAGATTACACCGAGAAAGCACAACAGCTCCTGAACGATACTACAACCTACCAATGCATTGAGAATGACCCAACGTCGCAACTAACCAACAAAATAAACAGAGTGTTGATGAAGCTTAAGAGGTCGAACGAAATATCGGAAGTGGAACGAGAAAAAATGAGGGCTCGCGACTCGAACATTGCACAATTCTATGGACTACCTAAAGTACACAAGGACGGAGCACCCTTAAGACCAATTGTGTCACTTCCAGGCACGCCCACCTACTATCTGGCAAAGGAACTATGGAGGCGCCTCAAGCACCTAATCAGTAAATCGCAACACTCCATAAACAATGCCCAACAATTCTTGACAAAGCTCAAAGACCTACGAATAGAACACGATGAAACCATGGTGTCCTTCGATGTAACCGCCCTATTCACTTCCGTCAACTTACAGCTGGCCAAAGAAATTATCGTAGAACGTCTGGACAACAGCGGAGGGAAGATTGGGAACATGACGACCAGAAGCGTATGCGAACTTCTCAACTTATGTCTCTCAACTTACTTCGCGTTTAACGGGAAAATGTATAAACAAGTGAAAGGTGCACCGATGGGATCACCTGTGTCCGGACTCATCGCAGAGATTGTCATGCAAAAATTGGAAGAGGATCTACTGCCAATGATTAATCCGAAACTCTGGGTTCGCTACGTCGATGACACGTTTGTGATACTCAAACGTAGTCAAGTATCGGTTGCACAACAACTGCTTAACAACGCTATGGACGGCATACAGTTTACCATGGAATCAGAGAAGGAAAACAAACTTCCTTTCTTGGATGTGCTAGTAGCCAGGACAATGGACGGCGAATTGCAAACCTCAGTTTACAGAAAAAGCACGCACACCGATCAGATTTTGAATTTCAACAGCAACCACCCAAGATGTCACAAAATAAGCTGTGTGCGGACACTGTTCCATAGAATAGAAACTCACTGCAGTACGACAGAAGCGAAACGAGCAGAAGAAAAACACTTATTCAGGTCATTCGAACGCAACGGATACCCACGCAGTTTCCTCCGAAGATGCCTAAATCGCAAGCCCTCAAAAACCGAACCTACATCAGCTATGGCGAAACGTATCGTTCTGCCGTACATAAAGAACGTGTCTGAAATGACTGCAAGATTGTTCAACCAACATCATATCATGGTAGCCCACAAGCCAACCGCCACTCTGAGGAAAACATTGTCAAAACCAAAAGGAAAGCGAGAGGCACTAGAACGACAGAATGTCATATATAGAATAAACTGCGTAAACTGTGAAAAGCACTATGTGGGACAAACAGGAAGGAAGCTGTCCACCAGGATACATGAACACCAAAGAGCGTGCAAGAACCATTACGCAACCTCATTGGTTTCAGCACATGTGGATGAAGAGGGACACAGCTTCGACTGGAACAAAGTAGAGATCTTGACCGAAGGAGAAACACAAAAAGGGAGGGAGTTTCTCGAAGCCTGGTTCTCAACCACGAACTCAATCAACATGCATATCGACCTTGATCCAATATATCAACCGCTGAGACAGAGAGAGTTCAAGAGGATCAAAAACCGTTGTCCGAAAGAACCTAATCCAACACACGGACAATGAACAGCATGGTCAATATGAGCCCAGACTACTCACCCACACCCGTTGCACCAATCCACGTGCGATACTCCCAACCACGTCGCAACAACATTTCCGCAGCCAATGACAATGACTCGAGCACAACCGCTGAACACAAGGATTCACCAATGAGAACGAAGCAAAAATTAATAGCCCCGTATGCCTATATAAGGAACGGAGTGGCTGCTGACAGCATCCATTATTGGGTTTGCTTTCTACCAGCTACTGCTACTTTACTGCTATCAATCCCGCACTGAAGATGCCACCTCGAATGGTGGCGAAACGTTTGCAACCAAGTTGCCCAGCTCGGAGAACTCCACAACAACTGAACTAACCAGATTATTGAACGTTTCAAAAGATACGCCAATTCCGCGACCCCGACTAATTCGTGTAATCCACTCATTTCCGGAGGAACACAAAGCCTTAATGTGCTTTGCATTCAAACTCAAGGGTAGTCAGGTCAGCCTTCAGCCGGGCCTCCCACTGGCAGATCGACTGTAGTTAAAGGAAGCCAGCAAAAGCCGCAAGAGCAGGCGGGCTGCTGGTGAGCAAGGCCTTCGTCTTGTGGGTTCCCAGGTGGTCAACCGGAAGTCAAATTCTGCCCTACCAGAACCCCTCCTGGTATCGTACGACCCAGGGCTGGTCGTGCCGAGTTCCTTCGGGTAGTGCTTAGTAATGTGCGTGGCCTAAGTAACAAGGTATACGAGGTGGGTCTACTTGTAGATAAATCTCGTCCCGACATACTTGCTATCACCGAAACCTGACTGTCCTCGGATATCACAGACGGTGAAGTATGTTTTCCTGGCCACGCACTGCTTAGATTTGGTCGTTCCGTTGGCCGCCAAGGTGGGGCGTCGCTCTTTATGTGAGTTGTAAACTCGGTGTGTTGAGGACTTGTGTGTTCCAGTCGCCGGATCAAACTGTTGAAGCCCACTCGACTATTGTGTGTACTTCCTCTACTCAGTTTACAGTTGTAGTGTTATATCAAATCCTGGAAGTATCTCCAAGGTTATTGAATTTATTCGTACGCATGCTGCCAATAGGTCTAATACTGGGTGAATTCATCCTCCCTGAAATCTGCTGGGTTGATCTATCTTGCAGTTCGGCGGTGGGTACTTTCGGTTCGGATCTCCTTGAGCTAACATTGCAACTGCCTTTGCATCCGTTTGTGGACCCCTCGACTTGATATATGCGCAATCAAATTCCGTCTATCTTGGATCTCATTTTTGCGAAGTCACACGATTTCGTAAGTGATATTGCCTACGACTGTCCTCTAGGAGCCAGTGACCATGTTTGCATATCCTTTCGATGTGCTCTAATTAAGTGTCATCAAGCTACCGCTGAGGCATGTCCAAATATTAGCTGGGCAGACTTTAACGCAATGCGAGACAAAGCTACAGTTTTGCGTTTTGCGCTCACCGTGGCTGACACCGTTGAGACAGCCTGGGAGAAATTTAAGGCATACCTCAACGAGATCTCTGCTCCCCACATCCCACTCAGTAAGAGAAGGGTGAAACAGGCGCAGCCTCCATGGATAGATCATACAGGTAAATACCTGCTCAGGAAGCGCTCTAAGTGCTGGCGAACTTACCAAGTGGTTTCGACAACCAGCACCTACGACAGCCCTCGGGCGGTTAGAAATAAATGTAAGCATCCTATGAGAACTCTTCGTCTTCAGTACGAGGAGGATTTGGCTAACGTAGCCGTAACAAATCCAAAGAAGTTCTTTGCTTACGTAAAGAGACGTAGCGGCACAAACTCGTCTATACCGGCGGACGGGACCCATGGGCATACCGACTATGATAATGCCTGTATACTTAGCGAATGGTTTACTAGTGTCTTTTTTCATGAGACCTCTCTACCTCAAGTTGAGCTGGTCACTAAAGTTCCGGAGGATTCTTGCCTAACTGAAATCAGCATAATGGATACACAAGTCTTCGGAATACTGCAAGGGCTAAATCCTTCCAAAGCTTCTGGCCCTGATTCAAATCATCCGAAGCTGATGCATGAATTGGCCGCTGAGCTAAGTGGCCCTCTGACATGCATGTTTACAGTATCCCTCGACAGCTGTGCCTTACCTTCGGAATGGAGGAAGGCAATCATCTGTCCGATTTTTAAGGGCGGGGACAGAGTTCTGCACGGGAAATACCGGTCTGTCAGCTTAACAAGTGTAGTAGTTAAGTTGTTTGAAAAATTGGTCAGGGATTCGGTGTAGAATCACCTGATTAAGTTTGACCTTCTCAGTGCGGCCCAGCACGGATTCCGTAAGGGATTTTCATGTCTGACAAATTTACTTGTAGCTCGTAAAATCTGGGCTGAGGCAGAAGACAAAGGTCACGCCATCGACGTGCTTTTCGTAGACTTTTCGAACGCCTTTGTTACTGTCCCACATCAGCGACTCTCATTGAAGTTGAGATCGTATGGGATATCTGGAGCCGCCCTTAAATGGGTTTCTGCTTTCCTAGACTGCAGAGAACAGTGTGTACGCGTGGGGCGTATCCTTTCGCTTAGACAAGCTGTTCTTAGTGGCGTTCCGCAGGGCTCGGTTCTAGGGCCGTTACTTTTCGCAATTTATGTCAATGACCTACCCCAGGAGCTGGGAGTATCGTCGCTATTGTTAGGCGATGACTTCAAGCTCTGGAATATTGTGGATATCCCTGGTGGCGCTGAGGCACTTCAGAGCGTCTTGGATAGGCTCTGGGATTGGTCAACCTTATGGTTGATGCCCATAAATCAGGCTAAATGTTCTGTCCTCCGCATTGGAGGTGTTAGTCCCCCCACGCGCTACGTGGTTGGTGGAAGTGAACTCCCTGTTGTCATCCAGCAGGTTGATTTAGGTATCACCTATACCTTATTGCTTCACTCTGGGGAAAATTGGAGGAAGGCTGCTGGTAGAGGTTTTGGTATGATGTGATTTATTCACCGCTCCTTCGGTGTCCTAACGGCCAATATCTTTGTGAAGCTGTTCTCAGCTTTTGCGCGTTCTCAGAGTATTGTATCCAGGCTTGTCCACCTTGTCTTGTAAGGGACAAAATGGAACTGGAGAGGGTGTTGCGAGTGGGTACAAGGTTAGTGCAAGAATTACGGTGGCAAACGTATCCCGAACTTTTGCTTAGCTTGGGTATATACTCAATGCACTACCGCAGAATTAGAGGAGACTTGATCCTCAATTACTGTATCTTAACGGGTAAGATCGGTCCAGACTTGTCCTGGCTATTTAGTCCCGCACAGCTGCCTAGTCTCCGAGGTCATCCGTTGAAACTGCGCAAACAGCTTTCTGACTGGGTAAAAACGGAAAATCGCTTGTCGCGTCGAATTATTGAACGATGGAACTCGCTTCCGGCGCACGTCGTTAGTGAGTCTACGGTAGAGGGTTTCGAGCGTCAGTTAGATGCTCTAGGGTGGCAGTACCCAACCTTCCCCTTCTCCTAACCGACCTGTGTCTTCAACTTTTCCTTGGTTCTTTTTTAAATATCTTCTCCCCTTGGTATTATCATTGTTTAGCTGACAGTCCGCTTCTTGTTTTCTTAGCTCACCCTTCACTCTTATAATTCACATAAAGCAGCCTAGCAGGGACTGCTGGGTAGGAAAATGTCTGCAGTAATTGGTTGAACAGGGTGTGATGCGGTCTTTGTTTTAGGCTTTACAACATCTCAAGCAGACCTGTCAATTCCCGATCCAAGGACACGCACAAGAAGGAACATTCACGGGATTATCCTATCGTTCCGGTCCCAACTGAACTTGCACTTGAACTTGTTCAACACATCTAATCTCTCTTGGCAGCTTATTCGAAATGGAGCCATATCTAAGAAGATAGAAATTTCTCCTTAGACTGCTCTTGAATTTAGGTAAATATGATATGCATTCATTAGCTCGCAGTTCATAAATGGTGCTTTCCCGAAAGTGCAATTGATAAGTTCCAGTATTTGCTTTCCGCCACGCGGGTTTGTGGAGGAAGCACAGATTTAATTGTATTCTTCGTAACCGCAGAGGTTTAAGATTCAACTGCTCGCATCTATCTCGGTATGAAAGAGCGGTGGGACAGCCAAATATGCGCTTTGTAAAGGCGCGTTGGATGTTTTTAACGGCTCTCAAGTCAGCCTTCCGCAAGTTCCTGAACACAGCAAAGCAATGTTCAAGCAACGGCCAGATATTGAGTTTAAAAGCAATTAGTCTGGTTTATTTCAAGGTTAGCAGGTGGCATATGAGCCCGACCGACTGCTTAGCCTTTTTTGCGATATGATTTAAATGTTCGCTAAAGT
Organism: Dicrocoelium dendriticum; assembly: GCA_944474145.2. Lineage (NCBI taxonomy): Eukaryota > Metazoa > Platyhelminthes > Trematoda > Plagiorchiida > Dicrocoeliidae > Dicrocoelium > Dicrocoelium dendriticum. Next base: position 36,153,304 of record OX104062.1, on the reverse strand, counting down.
TTAACGAACTAGAATATCTTAAACCTAAGTCACGAACAGACTGGCTGATGGGAATGACTTGATCATGTAGCCTGAACACGTATGCTGCTATCTGACATCCATACGATAGAATACTACACTTCGATGTTGCAAATGTCATCTGCCACATATTAGCCCATCTCTCAATGGCTTTCAAGTCGCTTTGGATATTGTTAACTTCAGCGGTACGCTGAGAAGCTGGGAACGTGAAAACCACCTTTAAGTCATCAGCAAACAAATAAGGCTTCTCAAAGTGTATAACAGAAACCAGCTCATTTATGTACAGTAGGAAGAGCAACGGGCCTAAGACACTGCCCTGTACCACTCCACTGGTAACGGGACGACGTGAAGTGATGTAACCATTGATATCCACAACTTGCGACCGTCCTACAAGGTAAGATTGGATCCAAGAGTAAAGCGGGTTTGTAACACCGTACTTACTTAATTTACATAACAGCTTTTTGTGTGGGACTCTGTCAAAAGCCTTTTGCATGTCGAGGAAAATGACAATGCGCCGAAGACCTGAGTCAATTGCTTCAGTTAGATGGTTGAGGAAGTCAACTTGACAGGTAACACACGAGCGAGACTTCAGGAAGCCATGCTGTGAAGGTGAGAGAAGTTTGTGCGATATTAGGAACGCAACCAAATGTTCCTTGACAATTCTCTCTAGCATGCGTGAGAGAATGGTTGTGTGACTAATGGGGCGGTAGTTCCGGATGTCAGTTTTCGTCCAGGACTTTTGTCACCGTATAACCGTAGCCGTTTTCCAACGTTCGGGGAATTGGCCAGACTGGAGAGACAAAGACTAGATATTATACTATAATAGGGATATCATCTCCACCGTGTTTGATTAAAGCAGAAGAGATCCCATCAGGGCCAGGTCTGTAGGATGGTCGTAGACAAGTAATCATACGTTTTATCGTAGCAACAATAAGCTCGATTGCTGGGACTTGTTCAGAGATGTGAAAAAAGGTTGACAAATCCAGGGTTTCTTTTTCAACATTAAAGGATCTAGCAAAGCATGAGTTAAAGGCTTCCGCTATGTCAATTGGGGAATCAATGTATTCACCTTCATGCATGACGACTTGGGAGGGTGGGTCAGTTTTGCCACCTCTCCTTTTCCTCAGTAATGCAATCAACAGTTGACTTGTATTACTACTAGTTACAGCCCGTTGTTCTTCCTGCATGAGACGAGTACGATTTTTCATGTCCGTCTCAATTATAAGGCGTTAGAGTCTCAATAATACACTAAAGTCGTGAGTACGTTCAAAGGTTCGAGCTAGCACTCGTATTTTCCGCTTGTCTTTTGCGTTGTTAGCTTATTTAGAAGAGGCTCTTGTATTCTCACAGGAGACAAGTATGCTTGAGCACATAGCCACATTGTCATAGAAGATGTCTGAGGCTCCCTTAATATCAGACGAAAGAAATAATGGTCCTAATTTTGGACCCTAAGCAAAGCTGATAATTCTACTCAAGTAACATTTCGCAGGAAGTGTGAAACCATCGCAACCTTCACATGCGGCGACTCAGCTATAAGTTTACATCTAACTATTTTGTGATCACATCCAGAGAGACCATCAGGTACATCAGTAGCTATCTGGGAGGTGCCTGAGGTTGAAGTAGCTCTCATAGATTTTTCCCCTGATAGCCACAAGAATATGTTGCTCCCAACCACCAGTGATGAAGGGGGTTATGAACTCTGCATGTTTCACGTTTGTTACTAAGTTTGACCAACAGATATTCGGTAGGTTGAAATCTTCACCTACAACTTTATCGAAGGAACCAAGATCCAACGTGTAATTGAAGATGTCAACCAACAGGTTCTCATCACTGAAGCTGGCCCCGGGTGAGCGGTATATACAGCCTACAAGAGTTCGCTTAGTACCAAAGGACAAGAGTAACCAAGCGGAATCAATAGTGGGTCATATAAGTGGAAGTGTGAATTCAGACACAGTGAGGTTCTGTGAGTAGCAAATTATGCAACCACCTCCTCTGCCTTGTTTTCCATCACTTTTAGTAAGCTTATAACCTTCCATAGAAAGCAGCTGGCTGGGCATAGAATCATGACACCAAATCTCAGTAAGTAAAATCATATCAGGTTTATTCAGACATATGAAGGTGCAGAGTAAATGAAGTTTATTCAACAGAGAACAGGTATTATTTATCATCAGTTTTAAAAACTCATGGCGTTGTTCATCACTCCGTCCAGTATTTATTCTTGCAATCACATTAGTTCTAGAGCCTTTCGCAGAAAATCCCTTACCGTGAGATTCGCCAGTCCTATCGGGATTAAGGGGGTTGGGGTATGCAAAAAGAATGCTGTGGTAAGTTGGGGCGATTGAGCTTAATTGGATAGGGTGTTATTGCCGAAGGGCTCACAGAAGGCATCGTGAGAGGAGGAGGCGAAAGAGAGTATGGATAGTGGCATAAATAAGTGGTCTGTGTTTCAGCAAAGCCATGTACAGGCCTGCCAGGAGAACAGCCTTGGCACATCTCCGAAACAATGGGGAATTGTGGCTTGCCACTCCGTGCAGCTGCATTATTATTCACGACTGTCATTGGGAAACGGGGAGTCACCTTTCCAGCACGAAGGCCCCTGTTTGATCTAAGACGCTTAAGGCGCGAACCATGACCACTGCTGCTATGTGTAGTCATAATGTCAATGGGCCGTAACGTACCTTCACTGGAGCTATCGACAGTCCCATTTGCTGCTTTTGGACTTGTATCTGTTTCAATAGTGGTGTGGGGATGGATCCCAATCCCTACTGGTTTGTCAGAATGTGGTGCATTGAGTGAAGCTACACTGTTTCCTAGGACTACAAGATTAATGTGGTGTGGAGGCTTGAGCATCTCAATTTCCGCTACGTTGTCGCCAGTCTTAGCATCTCTCGTGTGGAGAATGGCGCTGCTAACATTATCTGCCTTTTAAGAAGGGGAGAACCAAACACTGTTGAATGATCCCCTTGTTTGCAATCCAGGAAGCGCGCAGGGAGGATGACTGTGCTTCGGCTCAGTAGAGACATTAGTTGCACTCATGCGTTGAAGCTCACGTTACAAAGGTGGCCTGTCTACGAATAGAATAACTTTACAAAATTTCGGGACAGATCTTAAAGTATTTTGACTTTTGGTAAACGAACTTGCGAGACCTTCGCTATGAAAGCTAAACAGAGTCGGACAAGGAAAATTGAGATCTTACAGGATATCTGGTCGCGCCCTTCAATGGGTGTGTGCCTTCCTTGAGGGGAGGGAACGGTGCGTACGAGTGGGGCGTAGCCTTTCGCTCAGGCAAGCTCTCCTTTGTGGTGTTCACCAGGGCTCGGTATTGGGGCCATTGCTGTTCGCGATCTATGTAAATGACTTGCCGGGAGAGCTAGGGGTGTCATCACTAATGTTTGCTGACGACCTTAAGCTCTGGAATATTGGGGATATCCCGGGTCCTGAGACAATTCAGCGTGCCTTGGATAGGCTCTGGGAATGGTCTACCTAATGGTTGATGCCCATAAATAGTGCCAAATGTTCTATTCTCCGAATCGGAGCTGCAAATCCTCCTACTCGATATATTGTCAGCGGTGGTGATCTCCCTGCTGTCACTCAGCAGGTTGATTTAGGAGTCGTACATGCATCAGCACTTCATTCTGGAGACAACTGGAAGAAGGCTGCTTGTCGATGGTTTCATATGATGTGGTTTATCCGCCGCTCTTTCGGAATCTTAACGGCCAAGTTGTTTGTGAAGCTATTTTCGGCATTCGTCCGACCCCACCTGGAATATTGTATTCAGGCTTGTCCACCATGTCTTAACCGAGACAAAATGGACTTGGAGAGGGTGTTACGAGTGGGCACTCGGTTAGTGCAGGGTCTACGGGGACAGACGTATCCTGAAAGCTAGCTCAGTTTGGGGATGTACTCAATGCACTACCGAAGGATAAGAGGGGACCTGATTCTCACTTATCGTATTTTGACGAGTAAGATTGGCCCGGACTTGTCAGGGCTATTTAGTCCCACTACGTTACCTAATCTCCGCGGTCACCCACTGAAATTGCATAAGCCACGGTCTGATAGGATTAGGACGGAAACTCGTCTATGGCGCCGAGTTATAGATCGCTGGAATTCGCTTCCAGATCCCGTGTTTAGGGAAGCTACGGTTAAGGGTTTTGCGCGCCAGCTCAGATGCTCTTGGGTTGCAACAGCAAACCTTTCCTTTTTCCTAGCCGACTCACCTTCACTTTTCAGTTCCTTTTAATGATTCAAATATCTTGGTATTCTACTTGCTTAGCTCTTTCCACTTTCTCATTTGCATTCTGAGTTTACTTTCTTAAATAAATAAATAAATAGTTTACTCTCAGTTTCATAGAGACACCAACGTAACCGACCCAGCAAGGATTGCTAGGGAAGGATACGTGGGCATTAATTGGTTGGACAGGGTGTGATGCGGTCTTTGTTTTAGGTCCGTCAGTAGTTCAAAGTTCGCCAACTCCTGGTTCAACGACACGCCGAAGAAGGAACACTCACGGGATAATCCTATCGTTCCGGTCCCGCTTAAACCTGAAATTGAACTTGAGCTAAACTCAACTAAGGCTTCCTGGCCAGATCCCGTTCATCCAAAATTGTTGCATGAATTGGCAGGGGAACTCAGTGGACCTCTGACTTGTGTGTTTCAGAAGTCACTCAACAGCTGTATCTTGCCTACCGAATGGAAGAACGCTGTTGTCTACCCGATTTTCAAGTGTGGTGACAAAGACCTACCGGCTAAGTACAGGCCTGTCAGCTTGACCAGCGTGGTCCATAAGTTACTTGAAAAATTAATACGAGATACAGTGGAGAACCATTTAAATAGGTTTAACCTGTTTTGCGTCGAGCAACATGGTTTCCGCGAAGGATTTTCGTGTCAGACGAACTTCCTGGTAGCTCGAGAGTGCTGGGTTGAAGCCGTAGACAGTGGACATGCGGTGGATGTGGTATTCATGGATTTCGCCAAGGCCTTTGACACTGTCCCCCATTCGCGACTCTCGCTGAAGTTGAGGTCGTATGGAATAGCGTTTCGCGCTCTCCAGTGGGTGACGGCTTTTCTGGATGGACGGAAACAGTGTATTCGTGTGGGAAGCAGTCTTTCCTTTCGACAAGCTGTACTTAGCGGCGTTCCGCAATGCTCTGTCCTAGATCCGCTGCTATTTCATGTCTACGTTAATCACTTGCCGGAGGATCTTGAGGTACTATCGCTCTTATTTGCTGATGACCCAAAGCTCTGGAATATTGATGATATCCCTGGAGGTGCTGTGGCTCTTCAACGAGCTCTGGATAGACTCTGGGAATAGTCGGTCTTGTGGTTGCTGCCCATAAACCGGGCAAAGTGTTCAGTGCTTGGTATCGGAGCGACTGATTCCTCCACAAGTTATGTGCTCGACGAGAGTGAACTTCCCCGCGTGACTCATCAGGTTGATCTAGGTGTCGTCCACTGTTCCACACTACACTCTGGCGACAACTGGAAAGCGTCTAGTAAAGGGTTCCGGATGTTGTGGTTTATCCGTCGTTCTTTTGGGACCCTAACCGCTGATGTGTTTGTGAAGCTCTTCTCCGCGTTTGTGCGACCCCACCTAGAATATTGCGTCCAGGCCTGTCCACCATGCCTAGTCCGGGACAAAATGGCACCAGAAAGGGTGTTGCGTGTCGGTACTAGGTTGGTCAAGGGATTACTAGGGCAAACGTACCCCGAACGCCTACTTAGTTTGGGGATTCAGTCAATGCATTATCGAAAGATTAGAGGGGACCTAATCCTAACCTACCGTATTTTGACTGGGAAGCTTGGCCCTGATTTGTCCATGCTACTTAGTCCTGCTAGATTATCTGGTCTCCGCGGGCATTGTATGAAGCTGGACAAACCGCGGTCCGATCGAGTTAGACCGGAGACACGGTTATCACGTCGAGTCATCGAGCGCTGGAACCTGCTTCGAAACATGTCGTCAAGGAATCTATGGTTAAGGGGTTTGAGCGTCAACTAGACGCTTTGGATGGCAACACGAAACCTTTCCGTTTTCCTGACAAATTCCCATCTTCATGCTTCGATTCTATTTTCTTTGCTTTTCCTCGTCATTGGTATTATTCTCTTCTTTTAACTGATTTCCCCTACTCTCTTACCTTCTCTTTTTCTTCCTCTCTGACTACACGTAACTGACATAGCTGGGACAGCTAATGTAAGGAACGTGGGCATTAAATTAGTGGACCAGGGTGTTTTTCAGGTGTTTTCCTTTTAGACCCATCAAGAAGTCGGAGCACCCCTATCAACTCCTGGATCGACGACCCGCTCAAGAAGGAATACTTACGGAGTTCACCCTATCGTTCCAGTCCCAGTTGAACTTGAACTTAATCATTTTCCCCGGATTACGTGGTTTGCGGTAACTCGAATTTTTGGCATGCCATACTGATCGAGCAGTTTTAAGTGAAATATCGTGAAGCCCAGTGTTTGACGTAACACTAGTGACAAAATATAACCTTTGTCAAATTTTTTCTGAGGTCAAGTGATTATGTCCAACTCACAATGTTTGCACTGTGCGAAAGTGCAGTGCATTGCCTGCAAACTCTGGGCATGTGACCAAAAGCATTGCTTGCAACTTACTGAACCGATCTTCAAGACCTATGCTGCGCATAAAGGTTCGCTATAGATTTGTCGATATTGCATCGATGCTGCTGCGTTGGCAAGACGTCCGCCACATCAACATCCTGAAAGACGTTTTCCGCTCCTTCTGCTGAGAGTGCCGGAAAGCCGAGCAACACATATTCCAGCGGCGCTCCAAAAGTCACGGCCCTTTCTGGTCCGTCTACTTCTCATTCGGACCCATTGACACATCCGGCCTATTGAGCCTGACGTAGTCATGTTCGTCCGTAGTGAAGGAGTAAGCGACCTTGGCCTCGTGTGGCCAAGGTCCAGCCACACGTGTCACCAAGACTAAGACTGTCTTTGAATAAACCGCACGGATTCCGTAAGGGATTTTCTTGTCTGACAAATTTACTTGTGGCTCGTGAAAGCTGCGCTGAGGCAGTAGACAGCGGTCACGCCATTGACGTGCTTACCGTTGAGTTCTCAAGAGTCTTGGGTGGCAGTATTAAACCTTCCCCTTCTCCTAAGCGACTTGCATCTTCAACTTTCCCTTCGTTTTTTAATTTTTTTTACCTTAGTATTATCATTATTTAGCTGACATTCCTGCTCTTGTTTCCTTAGCTTACCGTTCACATAAACCAGCCTGGCAGGGACTGCTGGGCAGGAAAATTTGGGCAGTAATTGATTGGATAGGGTGTGATTCGGTCTTTGTTTTAGGCTTTTCAACATCTCAAGCAGACCTATCAATTCCCGATCCGACTCTATGCGGAAGAAGAAACATTCGCGGGATTATCCTATCGTTCTGGTCCCATCTGAACTTGAAATTGTATCCCCCACGTATGGTCAAACGCGTAGATGAGTCAATCTAGGATTGCTCAATGTTATGTGCGACTTTGTTCTCGCTCCGATCACATGGGACGCATTAGTAGGTATTGAATTCATCGAAGCTCATGAGGCGTGTATTGATGTGAAGACATTCTGTCACGTTCGAAAACGTATGAACCTCGCTGACCCAATGCTTTCAGATATAAGCCGATGACTCACGTTTCCTAAATTTTACTAATACTCGCTGAGATGACACTCTTTAACGACCTAGAAGCTTGTCCTAAGGGGAACAGAAGTATCGCTATTTTGCTGGACAAATTTTCTTATGTTTTCGACATTAATCGTGATCATTCTGAAAGGACCAACGTGTTACAACACCGAATAGACACGATGGGCCACTACCCTGTACGACAACCATGTAGACGTGTGCCGATTCACTACTAACCACACCTGGACGAGACAGTAAAAGATATGCTGGACAAAAGTATTATGCAGCCGTCATCTCCTTAGGCATCTCCGATAGTACTTCTTAAGAAGAAGGATGGGGGACTCTGTTTATGTGTAGAATGCCATCATGCAGCGTGACTCCTTTCTTTTGCCAAGGATTGACTCTACTCTAGACGCATTAGCTGGATCCCTGTGGTTCTCCACGCTTGATTTAACTTCGGATTGTTGGCAGGTGAGGTGTATTCGGATGATAAACCAAAGACGGCATTCACCATTCCTTCAGGGTTGTATGAGTACGAGACTATGCCATTCGGACTCACCTATGCTCCAGGTACATTTCAAAGGTTAATGCAGAAAGTTCTGAATTTGCCTGTTGTGTTTGATCTACCTTGACGATATCATTGTCCACGGTCGCTCAGTGGAGGAACATATCCAGCGACTTTCCGAAGTACTGATTAGGCTCCGTGAGGATGGTCTGACGCTGAAGACACAAAATGTACTCACGAAGCAGATAGTGTTCTTGGACACAAAATAGCTGACGCAGGGTACGAAATTGAGAACGCATAATTACGTGGCCGACCCCCTCCAACGTGCACGGAGTCCGCAGCTTCATAGGTTTAGGATCTTATTATCCGAAGTTCATTAAAGGATTCGCCGCGATCGCAGCGCCTCTCCATCGTCTGACTGAGCATGGCCGACCGTGTGTGTAGACCAGTGAGTGTGCAACGGCATTAGAAACCTTGAAGAATGCTTTGGCATCGCCACCTATACTTACGTTTCCTGATATCTCAGCAAATGTCGAACCTTTTATTCTCGACACCGATGCAAGTGACAGAGCCATAGGCGCAGTATTGTCGCAGTGCCAAGACGAGAAAGAAAAAATGATTATCTCCGCTAGTCTTCAGCTAGATAAGGGCGAACGGCGATATTGTACCCCTCGCCGTGAAATGCTACACTGGTCTAATTCATTTATCACTTTCACCCGTATTTGCCAGGCCAATCATTTGTAGTCCGCACAGATCACCGATCTCTCCAATGCCTGCAGTTTACGCGACCCACTGGGACAGGTCGCTCGTTGGCAACAACGACTACAAGAATACCATTTCGCATACCAGCACCGTTCGGGTCGGCAACATGGCAATGCCGATGCATTATCACGACGACCATCAGGTGGACAGATCGTCGCGTTGCTCTGTACCAGCGAAGCAGACCACTGGGGTACGTTGCAAGCTGCCGATCCAGATTTTGCAATAATTTACAGTAAGCAGTGCACCGGTGGACCAAAAGCAACAGGACGAGAAATGGCTGGGCACTCAACAGCAGCCAAGAGTCTATGTAACCTTTGGTACAATTTACTATTTGTTGATGATGTGCGCTTTGTGCGTTCTAGTCAGAACGGCCCTCCTAGACTTGTTGTTCCGCGATCGAACGTGCAGGACGTCGTTGCACGAGTACATGTGAAGACTAGGCATGGGGGTCAGCGCAAGACCGAAATAGCCATCTACCACCGTTGTCGGTGGCCGCTTCTACATAACGTCACCGCTTTCTGTCAACAGTGTGACACTTGTCAGCACAACAAAATGAGCAACAAGGCACCCAAAGCTGCATTGTGCCCATTAACAGTCGAAGCTCCTGTTTACCGTGTAGCCGTCGACATTATGGGCCCCTTGACACCTACGAAAAGGAGCGTCGCCACATATTAGTCATGGTCGATTGCTTTACTAAATGGGTTGAAACCATACAGTTAAAACAGCAGATGCTTGCTCAGTTGCCTCAGCCGTTCTAAACGAACGGATCTGCCGTTACTGAGCGCCTCATTTCATCCACTCAAACCAAAAATCCGCGTTTGAAAATTCTTCGTTGAAGAAAATTTTCACGTTGCTCGGTTTAGTAAAAATGAGAACGACCCCTACTACCTTCAGAGCATTGGACTGGTCGAAAGAACGAATAGGACGCTTAAGAGTATATTGCTCGCATTTTTGAACGCGATTATGCTGGTGAGTGGGACGACTGTTTGCCAAAATGTCTATTAACCTATCGTTCGTCGCTGCATAGTTCCACGGGTTTCTCCTCGGCTTTACTGCAACTGAGTCTCGAGACACGCCTACCATTGGATGTTGCTCTTCCGATCATCAGCATCATCATGATACATGTTAGCTAGAGATAGGGAACACCTCAGCTACTGTGCCATTATACACAGAAAAAAGGAGAGAAAAAATGCAACTGGTACAAGTCGGCTGAGCATCGTTTCGGTAGGCTACCAGCCGGCTACTGTGCATCAAAAAATACTATGCAAAATTATAAAATGCTAAATAATGAGATCGTAGTTGGAGGGGGACGCTAAGAGGGATGGGGCGGGACAAAGAAACTCACAACACGAATGCCACTAAGGACGGCTCCCAGCCATATCAGCAAGTGTGTCCAACCAAACGTGTTCATCGTCTTTCGGACCCCAACCAGGGAGCCGAGACGCTCCAACAGAGGCCAGCTCAGAAGTGAGGGCCTTCATTCCTCTCGACCAAGTCATCGCTTGGCCACCCCTCCTCTTCTTCCATCCACATCCACGGCGCGCAAACAACGCACGTCGCGGGAGTCGGTGGGCTGGCATGCGTAACACGTAGCCGAGCCATCGGAGCCTGGTGCGTGAAATGACGGTGCTGAGCGGTCCATTTTCTTTTTCCTGTTCCGTAAACAAGGTGTCAAACACGCTCGTTACTAAAGCGGTGTTCCCACCAGATGTGAGCTAAATTACGAAGGCACCGGTGGTCGAACGTAACTAGCCTCTTCAGGTGCGCTGCTTTAAGCGGCCAGGTTCCACAACCGTACAGTAGGGTCAAACGTACTGCTGCATTGTACACTCTACCGTTCAGGGCAAGAGTGATGTCGCGCCGGCGCCATAAGTGGCGAAGGTTAGCAAAAGCGCCCGAGCTTTTGCTGTACGGTTCGTGATCTCATCCTCAATCCCACGGGCGCTGATACAACTTCCCAGGTAGTTGAGTTTTTGAACGACTTCTAGCTGATCCCCACCAACGGTCAGCGTAGGAGGCGGTCCGGACCAATCTTGGAGGAACGCTTTGCACTTCGATGGTGTAAAGCAAAGCCCGAAGTGACTGACAGCCAGTGCTAATCTGTCCAGCGCGGATTGGCACGTCTGGGAGCTGTCACAGATGAGGGCAATATCGTCAGCATACTCCAAGTCAAGAAGTCGTTCTCCTGGGAGCAGATCCACAACTTCTAAGTCGTGTCTTGTGAACGCGATTTCCATGACTTCGTCAACAGCGAAGTTGAAGAGGAAAGGTGACAGCGAGCATCCTTGTCTCACGCCACTGGAGATATTAAAGGGCGACGACAACTTGGCGTAAGCCCTCACGCTGCCCGAGCTACGAGCATATAATGATCGGATAATATTCACATATTTCTCGGGCACACCTTTCCTGAGTAGACAATTGCAAACGGCACATCGATCAACCGAATCGAAGGCACCTTTGATAACGAGGAACACGACAATGGTGGGCCGCCAATACATGTGACGGTGCTCCAACAACTGACGCAAGGTGAAGATGTGGTCAATGCAGCCACAACCTCGACGAAATCCAGCTTGCTCTTCACGAATCTGGCTTTCACGAGTGCTAGTCAGTCTGTGAAGGATGACAGAGGCAAGCAATTTGGAGGCGATGGAGATCAGACTGATTCCTCTATGGCTGCCGCATTCTGATCGTGAGCCTCCCTTGAAAATTGGGACTATGACGGAGTGGCTCGAATCGGTTGGGACAGTTTCCTGCTCCCACAGTTTGACTAGTAACTCGTGTAAATCATCCACAAGAGCAGGTCCCCCGAATTTGAAGAGGGTTGGAGGAAGATCATCTGGCCCCGCGGCTTTATTTAACTTCAACAGTTCGATCTCACGTTCGACTTCTGAGCGAGAGGGTGGATCCAAAGGAACAGCCCAGGGAGCGGGGCGATCAGTGGCCGGCGAGAAATCTAACCATTCCGACCGATTAAATTGCCTTTTAAATTGCTCAGCCCAATGCTCTCAGCGTTTTGATAAGTTGTGGATAGGCTGTCCACTCTCGTCAGGTATATTTTCACTAACACCAGGTCTCCTGCTGCCCGTTTCCCGTATCAGACGGAATAACGTACGATGGTTACCAAGGGCAGCGGCCATTTCCATCTCTGTTGCACGATGAGACCACCAGGATTCGCGGTCTCTCTTCAGGCTATCACGGAGTGTTGCCCGGAGCTCTTTGCGAGTTTCAATGTATTCGCTTCCAGCCGGAATATGCCGACGAGCATCGATAAGTTCCAGAGACTATGAAGAGACCCAATGTCCATGTTGGCGATTAGACACACCACATGAGGATTTTCCTGCTGCTAGTAAGGTTTGGTGAATATGAGACCAGTGAGCTACAATTGCATCCAGTGAGCGTTTATCCAACTCGCATGACAGCGTACTTTGATAGGCTTTCAGAACAGCTGGCTTCGCCAGTTGGCTGGTGTCAATGCGCTCACAACGTCGTCGTGCGCGTCCGCCAAAACGCATCCGAATGTCAGGACATATTTGTGCATGGTCGGTGTCCACACCTGTGCTCCAAATCGAGCGACATTTCTGGACGCAGCCTCTCCATCGGTAACATATCGCAATGTGATCGATTTGCGTCCATAGCTGGTTCGAGGCTGGTGGGTGCCAAGTCACCCTTCGGCGGGTGCTGTGTCTGAAATTAGTGCTCGCAAGAAATAAGCGAGCATCCTCACACAAATGAAGTACCCGCTCGCCGTTATCATTACGGGAGCCTATAACATGTTGGCCGCCCAGATGCAACTCATCTGTGGATAATCGTCCAACTTGAGCGTCCAGATCCCCAGCCAGCACTACAATGCCCGAGCTTCTTCTGTGGCTAAAAAGCTCGTTCAGCTGACGATAGAAGTCGTGTTTTACCGAATAACCGCTACAGTTTGTCAGTGCACAGGCAGCGATGACAAAAATACACCTGTTAGTCCCACGTGACTTCGAAGTTTTGAACGAGCCAGCCAATGCCTACGTAGGCGTGTCTAGCAATGCACGGGCGTAAAGCTTTCATTTATTTTTTATAGGTGACCTCGTGTGGAACAATCAGGGTTGTGCCAGAAGAATTGTTGTAACTTACGTCCACGTTCACTTCGCAGGCCGCGCCTAATGTAGATGAGATCATCCCGGCGACAGCGGAGATCAAGGGAAACTTGATTTACCTCCTTGGGTCGACTGAAACCTGATTATTCTGAACAAAGTCCCCAGCCTAACAACATTGCAATGAGCCCCGCAATGTGTGTGAGCCAATAGTCTTTGGCTTTTGCCTATTTCAGAATGGCAAGCAAACCATTTTCGGTGGCACTTATATTTTCAGTGTCCGCTCGTCGTAGGCATTCGCTTTGGACTTTCGAGCACCGTAATACGGCTCGGTTCTCTCAAACTGCTTAAGTTAGTGCACCAGTTCCTGTGCGCATTCCCGCACCCTAGCTGAAGCGAAAGCATTTTGCTCGTACTCTTAGGCATTCGCGGAAGCAGCAACGTTGACTTGCAATATGCACCGGAAGAGTGGGTTTCCAGCATAATGCTAAACTTGCCAGTGGGATTCGGTACACCTCTCGCATGGTCGAATATACCTCCGTCTAACCTTGCGCCCTCTCTAGCTCAACGCATGCGTTCACTACGCCCGACTCCGCCACGTGAGCAGGCTAGATATGCAACTACACAGCGGACTCTATGCTCACACTCACAAATTCCTCCGCACCGGCGCAGTGCGGCGCCCAATACAGCCATCCCACACTGGCCCTTTCAGGCTGCCGCAAAGGAATCCGAAGCAATTCAATTTGGACCAGCATAATCACCAAACAGTGGTGTCTATCGGCTGCCGCAAAGTGACCTTTGAGGACCACATGCGACGCGTCTTGATGCTATCACGCAAGCACCCACAACCGGTGACACACCAAGCACTAAATATCCCGAAGCACTCCGGTTCCCATGACCCACAACCTACCGGCTTGAACCCCAGGCAACCGGCAGTCACGGCAGACAGGTCAAACGCCCGGTCCGTTTCACAGGTTTTTCGAACGTTTGTTATTGATGTTAACACGCATTTTTCGTCTTTAGCGGTAGGCGTGCGACTCGTCAACAAACATTTTGAACACTCGACATAAACCAAAACGTTTTGAAAACTTAATATGCTTATTGACTTTTACCATGTGTGCTATGTTTCCTCTCCGGCTTCAAGCCAATTCTTCCGACCCCGCCCACCCACCCTGTGTTCTATCTTTCATGGAACTCCACCGGCGGAACTGCGAAGGCAACCCACGATGGACTCGCCAACCGGCTCACCGCAACCCCCGAGTGACTCGCCAGCTGACCCAAAGCCCCTTGCTGACCCAAGGAACAGTCAGACGCTCGCAACCGCGGACTGCCACAAACTGCTTAATCCACAACCGCCTGGCTACGCGTAGCTGACGAAGACGCTTAGATTTCTTCGTGAGACGAGGACCTTGGACTGGAGTGCGGTAACAAAGATGACACCACCCAAGCGCACTGTCAGGCCTGCAGCGGAGGGAACGTGCTGTCGGCCTTTTAGCTGGACTAGCCACATTTTTGCAGCCCGTCCAGCCTGTCCCGATGGCTTGCAGATGCTGCACTCTGGTCTACAGGATCATAACAAATTATTAATTACAGAATCCTGGACCCAGAGAACTCTGCTCCCACCACATCTTGGATGCTGTTGTTCAAGCACATGTATCCATTCACACCTATCCCCACCTCCCGTTTGCCCCACTAACCGCCCCACCGAAGGCTTTCATCCTTCAACTTCCTACGGGTGGCCCTTGTAGGTTACCGGAAAACACGCCCTTTTGGTGTTTTTCCTCCTTGGATTTTACCGCGGTTGGAACACCTAAAACCTATAGTTGCTTTCGTGACCACGCACCTTTTGACCCAAACTGTTTTGGTGCGTACCTATCTGCACCGTCTCTTGCTCTGGTTTCTGAGATTCCTATTTTTCTTAGCTTGCACGGTGCACTCCGGGTTCATTCGCCTTCAACATTTATACCGTCCCGCATTTGACCCGGGAATTACGTGTCCCTGAAAACCGACTAGTATCCTAGGAGCCACCTAACCATACTGTGCCACAAAATCTACTATGAATATGATGTACAGTATGTTTTAAGCCTCTGAGTGGTTGCAAAGCTCATATCATAACTAAATAATACAATAGCGCTTTGGGCACACTTGACACATTTGGGCCTAAAAAGCGCAACTATTGGCTAGGTAAATATCGCATCTTATCTCGTAGAGCCAATTTTCTATATCCATACGGCTATGGCACCAATACGAGTCAGCTAAAAGAACCTGACGCTAATATTAAAACAGAGTATCGGAAAATTTGGCAACATGCCTTGTGACGTGAAGTGTATTGGGGTCTGCCGTGGTAGGGCATCATAAACTCTGCTTCAAGGGATTGAGATTGCTCAAACATTAGGGATTATTGTGCCTCATGCGGTGGTACACAATATTGTACATCACTTTGCTTAATTGCTAGTTATTTCGCACCAATTTAAAATCCTGAAACTAGTGACGGCGGTGTTCAGCCAGGTGACAAGTCTAACTGGTGCTGTAATGTCGCAACAGCTATTACGTTCGTAGTTTTCTGGAGAGAGTTGTTCTGACACCCAAAGCAAAGTGATAAGGTAAAGAGGAGAAAGGAAAGTGGATAAGAAGCTAAGAGCTGGTTGTTTACCAACTAGCACGCATAAGGCATAGGGGGATTTGGAGCGGATGTGACTCGCCACTCAATAAAGTCACCGCCCCTAACATATTGGCAATTTGACCGACACCACATTTACAAGTTCTGTGCATATATCGGCTCTTGCACGAACACGCCTACATATCTGATTAGTAACATGCCACTATTCTTAAGTATTTCTCACCTGTTTCCTCATACTTCACTCCCTGACCTACATTGCTTACGGGACCTCATTGCACTAGTTCCTCATCAACATACCATATAAGTGATCTGAATACTATCTTTACCTCTCGCATTCTGTATACATAAATACATACAAATTTGGGCTCTATGGGCCCACACTACTGTCTCCAACTGTACTTATCCCACTGGTGGTGCTGATTATTCTGCTATCATGTACAATAATGCAATATGCTGATCATGCCCAAAGGGCGTGTCTCGCCTTGTCGAGAATAAAATATTTATTTATTTAGGTACAAGCTTGAATGAGGCGAAAACCGCCGAGAGAAGGTGAGGTTATAGT
The DNA here is from genome assembly GCA_944474145.2 of Dicrocoelium dendriticum. NCBI lineage: Eukaryota > Metazoa > Platyhelminthes > Trematoda > Plagiorchiida > Dicrocoeliidae > Dicrocoelium > Dicrocoelium dendriticum. The sequence goes on along the minus strand of OX104062.1, from coordinate 36,137,136 downwards.
TAAAATTTTCTGGATGTCCAGCCAGCCATTGTGACGGCGGCCTCTCTGTCACTGGGTATATTCCCTGCCAGTTAAATGGAATCTGGAAATGCGAAACTTTTACTAGCAAATGCAGTTGAAGAAGCGATCTGGTTTTAAAGGTGCCTGTCTACTAGTGTTTCCGACAGTGCCCGACATATGTATAACTGGTATATCCGAGTATTGGGGGCTAATAGAAGATAAGTGGATAGCAAAATGTCTGAATCCCGGGCCCAGAGCTTTTATAGTGGTTAATTTGTAGACGAAATGGTATGTATATTATGTCGCAGTATGCATACCGATTATATTTGGAAACGACGGGGGCAGTAGCGAATATAGGCCTGACGCGAACGCACAAGGCTAACTAGTAACAATTATACACGAAGGTTTTTAGAACACCTAAAGCTGGTGTTTAGAGAAATTTTGGACTATCCTAATGCTGATCAATTACATTACGTGTGTAGACAGCAACAACAACTAAATAACTAAACAAATGATTTATTCTTGCCGTTGAGAGGCATGCCTTAAAATGCATGGTTATGATAATACAACGCGCAACTTCAGTATTGGTATAGAAATGTTGCAAATAAACCAGTGCATACTGGATAGACGTGTATGTGTATCTATATGCGTGCACGTATTTGCATGTGCATGCGTGTCGGATTATAGGTAAGTTACCACTTTGCTCGAAGTTGTTATTAGTACTGGTAATTTGTGAGTTTGTTAGACGAATTCGCCCTACTCCTCCACTTATCGCTTTGGCTCGGGTTCCCTCTTCCAGCACTGCACACTCCCTCTTCACCTTGTTTCCTATCCCTTGTTCCGTCTTACTCCTTCACTTATCTATTTTTCCTCTGGCTTCTCTCCCGCCTTATGGACCAACTGCCATTGATGCTCCACCGACTTACCTTCCACACTGTAACCGCACTTTGGTGCATAGGTCCTCAAGTATCTGGTTATGTTACCCACGTATATCCTTATTGCCACGCTTACACTTTTATCCCCATAGTTGTTATCCTATTATCCACAACCACATTGAATATTTTCTCCATCTTTCTTCTAGTTATCGCCTTACCTGTTTAGCATTGGTATTCCTCTCCTCATTTGCTATAGGTACCTTTGATGTCCATCGACTTACATTTCACGCTGTAGCTCAGCACTTTGATGCGTAAGGCTGCAAGTATCTGGCTAGGATGCAGCTTATCCTGTTTCTCATACTATTTCTAAGATTAGTAATTATGCTCTGACTTTCAACTTTCCTTATTGACTACTTACACATGATTCACTGTTGACAGAACTTCCACACTATCATTCTGCACTTTGTGCGCTATGTTGCCTAGTATTATCCTTAGTGCCAATCTGAATTCGTAATCACTTTTTTTGCCAATGAGCCACAACAACCTTGCAGTTCCTCATTTCATCTCGCTTACATATTTCCCATATTTTCACTACATTCCTTATCTGCCTGGCTATGAATTTCTTCTATTTCCATAATTAAATTGCCTTTGATGCTCCATCGATTAATCTTTCGTTAAGTAGCTCCGCAATCCTACTCGTAGGACCTTATTTACCTGGATATTGCACTTGAGAACCTCTTTTCCTCATGCTGACACGGATTTCTCAATTACATTTTACCTTACTTAACGGTAAGTTCATTGAATAGTATCCCTTTACCTTGCTTATTTCCATGGCCTGCTCCTACTCCTTTGCTTATATATTTGGCTCTAGCCTTCCTCTTTTCTATGCACCAACTAACACCGAGGACCTACGGACTTTTCTTTCACACGGTCGCTTCGCAATGTTCTGCGTAGGACCTTAAGTATGCTACTCACTAATATGCGTCCCTGCAAGCTGGCCATAGTTATCAATCATAAATGTACCCTTTATTTATACATAACAACACAGACGAGCCCCCTATTCTCCCTGCTCCGTAGCACTTCTCTAGTCATACTTCACTTACTCCTTTGTATGGAGCTTTCCTCTCCTCTTATTCAGTATATTCCTTAAAAGTCCACCGTCTCACCTTTGTCATTGTTGCGCCGTACTTTTGTACGTAGGGCCTCAAAAAAATTGGCTATGTTTCCTGCGTATATCCTTATCCAAAAGCTGACACCGTCTGCTCTAATTATTTTCCCGTATTTTACTGTAACCAGTGCATATGCTCCCTTCATCTTGCATCATATTCTTTTGTATCCTACTTCTTCACTTAATTAATTGGCTATGACTTTTATCTCCAATGACGCACCACCTACCTACGTTGAGCTGCCAACTAACCTTTGAGCAAATAGCTCAGCAATTTGGAGTAATATACTTCGCAATATGATGCACATATGGCTATCCTCCGACGCAGACATCGTTGGGCATTTTCAGCAATTGCGCTTTTAACCACAAAATGATGCATAGTGTCTTCACCACACGTTCCCCTAACCTCTTAATCACGAGCGGATTCTGTCACACAGTTAATTAGGCTTTACCCAGCACAGACTTTTGCGTCCAACTTACTTACTTGTGACACCTTAACACCAACGTTGAATAAACAAATAAATAAAATAAATAAACCTTTATTCTCGACCATGCGAGACACACCTTTACAGGCATGGTCATGTTTAGCTAACAGTGTGAACAATAATGTACAAAAGTACATGTTTAGCATAACAGTGTATGTAAGTTTATGGGTGTATATACGTATGTAATTGTGTATGAATGTAGCTTGTGTCTTTGAATGTGCCACAGCATTTTTGACTGTTGTCGTCAGGAATGTTAGCATAAGAGATTGATGTCCTTTGGTTGGATAGCACTTTCCGGATATCCACGGGCCAGTGACTTTATTTTGAGGCGAGTCACATCCGCCACGTCGCAGTGTTGATAAGCAGACATTTGTGGCATTTTATAGGGAGAACGCTTGCCAGGCGAAAACCCACTACGTCCTGTAACACTGCCGCCGAACTATTTGCTGGAACGGGTTAAACCCGAACCACCCAGCTGGCACCATGAGGAGGTTGTTCGGCTAGCCAGCCCGTTTTTTCACAAATGTAGGTTCATAGGATTGCATGCTTCGTAACTCTATCTTCGTTGCAACTGCGACATTTCATCCTACCACTACCGCCCTCTACTTAACTGAACGCTCGGCAGTCCTTTTCACCTAGTCTATTGACCACAGGCGTCCTCTGTTACGAATCTAAACCTGCTCTTACCCACACTGCTATCTGCTACCAATTGGCATACGGGGGACACCGTAGGCATATACCTTCAACTGGTTCACTTGATCCATCGAATCGCCGTTGGGCCACTTCATTCCACAACTGTTGTTTCCAAACATAGCTTGTTCTGCAACACTAGCTGTGCTTCAGGCGCGGCATTTCTCTTGCCAATAAAAGCCCAGCTCATGAGGCTGATGCTTTTTCATCACCCCAACTCCACGTTCCGCGTCTTTCCTTCGTTATACCGTTCTACATATGCTGTTACCTACTTTCTGCATACGGGTATTCCCTTCACAATGTTTATACTAGAAGGCACACATGTATCTGACGCTTTAGCTTGTAACTATACAGTACTAGGTAAAGCAAGTTATAAATCTCCAAGTTGTTAGCTCTGCTCGCTCTTATTTTAAGTTTGGATTGGATCACTTATTTGACCTTTTCTTCCCTGTTTATCCGCAAAACCTATACGGTAGGCCTAAATTGACTATTTGAGCGTTGTGCCACCTTAAATGGCTTGAGAATAATCTTCGTAGGTTCTAATGCATAGGTAGGCAGCATGGACTTCCATTTTTGGCACATTCACTTAGTTCCTGGCGATCTGAGCGATTGTGTTTAAATCATTATGACCATTGGAATATCTCAACATAGCATTATCTTTCCGCAATGTAGTTGTAGAAATATGTAGCGGTCGGAAATTGATAATCCTTCAATTTAGCCTATTGCAGGAGCTTGGATGTCCAACCGCGTCCCGTTACGCGTATCTTAAAAACAGTTTTCATGCCATTCTTTCTGCGTTAAGTTAATCACTAAGACTTATATATTATAACCATCGTACCTCCTACAATATTGCACTAAATTGCAACTGTGCTTGGTTACTCTATAAATGTATCCTACCCGCATATCATCATCAAACTCACAACACCACTTTGCTTAGGTATGGACAATTCATTGTTCTCTCTAGTTTCAATTTTACGTATCCAGCCTATAGAGACACATGTTCTCGGTCTGCGAACAACGAGCTCCTGTGTGTTTTTGCGGCTTTGAGTAAAAGCGTGAGTCATTGTTTTCATTTGCTTGGATTGCGGCGAAAGTGCTACCTCTCGGTCGAAACCTGGGCGAAGGTTCTTATTTGGTGTACGACTGCCCATAATCTGCTGTGGCATCAGCTTTGGGCTTTACAATCCCTAGGATGCCTACCGCCGGCACCGTCGTTACTGTGACCGGCTTATGAACAAAAATAAAAGTGAGCATCAGCGTCGGCTTGTGCGCAGCATTTCTGCAAAACCCTGAAGCCCTGTAGGGTCACGTCACCCGCTTTTGGCAAGTCAAACATGGTGTCACTGTGCTGACGACGCCCCTGCTAGTACTTGAAGTCATCTTTTCGGTTCACATAGTCTTCCAACGTTCTGTATAAAATTAAAGGTTTCTAGCTGAACTAATAAATATTCATGCGAAAATTAGATGAAAGGGTCAAAACAGTTTAATTTTTATGTATTGGTACTAATGGATGTCGTTATTTTTATGACTAACATTTAGGGAGCATTGCTTAAACGGTAACACATTCCTCTTTGTCGGAATATCAGGTACGTCACTTCACCAGCATTTCTTATTCTGGTGTCACTATATGCTTATGCTATATGTCTTCCGTCGTTAGTTGTTCAGTAGCAAAATTAACCAACGCAGTACCAAAGTAAGGTGCCAACTTGAGAAAAAATAAGTAGAGGAAGCTCCATCACTGGTCTACCTTTTAGCATTATTGTGCAAGATTGTCAGCTCACACTGTACTTCATCGAATTCTCGATTCCATCAGCCTACTGCCTTAGTGTTTTTTAGACCTTCCTTAGTGTAAAGAACCTCAGATTTGGCTAGGTTGCCTAGCCGTACCCTACCCACAAGATAACTTCGCTTTCGCTAATAATTGTTACTCTACTTAAACTTAACCAGCCTGCATTGACCCGTTTCGCCTCGCTTCGTATCCATTGCTTCGTTCTTCTCCTTCACTCATCTATTTAATACTGGCTATACATTCCTCTTACGACGATCCACCTAAATACTTTGACAAGGTTGCTCTGCATATTAAAATGAATAAATAAATAGTCCTTGGCTCGAGGAAACGAGACACATTAATAGAGTCTCGAGAAAATGATTGTCAGAGACCCAAAAACAACCTAAGCGTATACACATTATGCTACAGAGGTAGGTGTACGCAAAATACAAGGTTGAATGTATGGTACGTAGTTTTCATATAGGAAAGTCTAAAGGTTGCTGTATATGCCGGATGGAGTCAGGTAGGTGCGTGGCGCGAAAGCAATGAAAATCTGTGAATGTGTCCGTTACAAAAATGCTAGGTAAAGGTTCGAATGTTTTAGAAGGTTGGTTTCCATTATTCTGTTGTGCATGTGAACCAGCTATAGGGTTTGATAAACACATTTTAACGAATGGGCGAAGTTTGGCTTGTATGCGGTGAAGTTTACGGATCTCCGTTATCGGGATTTTGGCAGGGTTCAGCAGTAGGCAGTACTTTATTTTGGGGGCGAGTCACATCAGCCAACTCACAGTGTTCTTAATCAGACGTGTGTGGCTTTTTGTGTGAGAAACGCTTGCCAAGCAACATCCCACCACGTCCTGAATTACTGCTGTCAACCACAAGTAGAATAGGACTGCGCCATTGGCACTGCTACGTCAGGATCGATTTTCTGCGCAGCAAGTCGCAGACATGGTGCACCCATGTTTCCATCGGATGCACTAGATTTAGTCAGGAAACACCAATAACGGTTGAAACCGGCGGTACTGGACGGAATAGGGCTACGTAGATTAGGATGAAGTTGCATAAGTGAGCAAGTATCTCAGAGTAATGTGGGCAGAATATTTCACACGTATTTTCCTTGTCCAAACAGCTAAACCACGAGCCTGTTGTGCTTCGCAGACAGGTCCAAGCGGAAGAACTACTGCAGGTAAATGGTACGCTTGTGGTGAGTTGAAGCACTTGTGAGATGTTGCGAACGGAAACTGGTTCTGCTGTCAATTGTTCAGGCCAGTTGAAGACACCGATCAAGGGGCTTCCAATTGTTTCCGGAAGCGCCAAAGCAATATTCTGATTAAAATCACAGCCGATATGATATGTTAGGCATAAGGTCATCAAAAAATCCACTGGCGTGGTAATTAAGGTATCCATATGCTAGTTGCTCCAAGTAGATAAATATTGTGATAATGCGAGGTATGTAATCCACTGGGGAATTGGACGAGGCAAAACGTGATAGCACAACAAGTAAGTAGCATTCTCACACTTAGATGAAGCGGTATCTTGAGGTTATGCTCAGAAGATCTGAGTGACTTGAACCCAACTGCTCAACCCAGTAGAAAATATGGATGGGTAGGTTCAAGGCATTCTCCGGGATACAGGCATGGCTGAACGCAATCGTAAAGAAGATAATAGCTAAACCTCCAATGACCACACTGGCGGCGTGCCAAATGTATATATAGGATATTGTCGCCAAACAGTTGATTATCCTGATACCCGGAGAAATAAAATTATGAGATGGACGGAGGCAACCACCATAGAATTACAAGCAAGTAAAATGTTGCGGAAGGATAATGCTATGTTGAGATATTCCAATGGTCATAATGATTTAAACACAATCGCTCAGATCGCCAGGAACTAAGTGAATGTGCCAAAAATGGAAGTCCATGCTGCCTACCTATGCATTAGGACCTACGAAGATTATTCTCAAGCCATTTAAGGTGACACGACGCTCAAATAGTCAATTTAGGCCTACCGTATAGGTTTTGCGGATGAACAGGGAAGAAAAGGTCAAATAAGTGATCCAATCCAAACTTAAAATAAGAGCGAGCAGAGCTAACAACTTGGAGATTTATAACTTGCTTTACCTAGTACTGTATAGTTACAAGCTAAAGCGTCAGATACATGTGTGCCTTCTAGTATAAACATTGTGAAGGGAATACCCGTATGCAGAAAGTAGGTAACAGCATATGTAGAACGGTATAACGAAGGAAAGACGCGGAACGTGGAGTTGGGGTGATGTAAAAGCATCAGCCTCATGAGCTGGGCTTTTATTGGCAAGAGAAATGCCGCGCCTGAAGCACAGCTAGTGTTGCAGAACAAGCTATGTTTGGAAACAACAGTTGTGGAATGAAGTGGCCCAACGGCGATTCGATGGATCAAGTGAACCAGTTGAAGGTATATGCCTACGGTGTCCCCCGTATGCCAATTGGTAGCAGATAGCAGTGTGGGTAAGAGCAGGTTTAGATTCGTAACAGAGGACGCCTGTGGTCAATAGACTAGGTGATAAGGACTGCCGAGCGTTCAGTTAAGTAGAGGGCGGTAGTGGTTGGATGAAATGTCGCAGTTGCAACGAAGATAGAGTTGCGAATCATGCAATCCTATGAACCTACATTTGTGAAAAAACGGGCTGGCTAGCCGAACAACCTCCTCATGGTGCCAGCTGGGTGGTTCGAGTTTAACCCGTTCCAGCAAATAGTTCGGCGGCAGTGTTACAGGACGTAGTGGGTTTTCGCCTGGCAAGCGTTCTCCCTATAAAAAGCCACAAATGTCTGCTTATCAACACTGCGACGTGGCGGATGTGACTCGCCTCAAAATAAAGTCACTGGCCCGTGGATATCCGGAAAGTGCTATCCAACCAAAGGACATCAATCGCTTATGCTAACATTCCTGACGACAACAGTCAAAAATGCTGTGGCACATTCAAAGACACAAGCTACATTCATACACAATTACATACGTATATACACCTATAAACTTACATACACTGTTATGCTAAACATGTACTTTTGTACATTATTGTTCACACTGTTAGCTAAACATGATCATGCCTGTAAAGGTGTGTCTCGCATGGTCGAGAATAAAAGTTTATTTACTTTATTTATTTATTTATTCAACGTTGGTATTAAGGTGTCACAAGTAAGTAAGTCGGACGCAAAAGTCTGTGCCGGGTGAAGTCTAATTAACTGTGTGACAGAATCCGCTCGTGATTAAGAGGTTAGGGGAACGTGTGGTGAAGACACTATGCATCATTTTGTGGTTAAAAGCGCAATTGCTGAAAATGCCCAACGATGTCTGCGTCGGAGGATAGCCATATGTGCATCATATTGCGAAGTATATTACTCCAAATTGCTGAGCTATTTGCTCAAAGGTTAGTTGGCAGCTCAACGTAGGTAGGTGGTGCGTCATTGGAGATAAAAGTCATAGCCAATTAATTAAGTGAAGAAGTAGGATACAAAAGAATATGATGCAAGATGAAGGGAGCATATGCACTGGTTACAGTAAAATACGGGAAAATAATTAGAGCAGACGGTGTCAGCTTTTGGATAAGGATATACGCAGGAAACATAGCCAATTTTTTTGAGGCCCTACGTACAAAAGTACGGCGCAACAATGACAAAGGTGAGACGGTGGACTTTTAAGGAATATACTGAATAAGAGGAGAGGATAGCTCCATACAAAGGAATAAGTGAAGTATGACTAGAGAAGTGATACGGAGCAGGGAGAATAGGGGGCTCGTCTGTGTTGTTCTGTTTAAATAAAGGGTACAATTATGATTGATAATTATGGCCAGCTTGCAGGGACGCATATTAGTGAGTAGCATACTTAAGGTTCTACGCAGAACATTGCGAAGCGACCGTGTGAAAGAAAAGTCCGTAGGTCCTTGGTGTTAGTTGGTGCATAGAAAAGAGGAAGGCTAGAGCCAAATATATAAGCAAAGGAGTAGGAGCAGGCCATGGAAATAAGCGAGGTAAAGGGATACTATTCAATGAACTTACCGTTAAGTAAGGTCAAATGTATTAGAGGAATCCGTGTCAGCATGAGGAAAAGATGTTCTCAAGTGCAATATCCAGGTAAATACGGTCCTACTTGTAGGATTGCGGAGCTACTTTATGAAAGGTTAATCGATGGAGCATCAAAGGCTATTTAATTATGGAAATAGAAGAAATTCATAGCCAGGCAGATAAGGAATGTAGTGAAAATATGGGAAATATGTAAGCGAGATGAAATGAGGAACTGCAAGGTTGTTGTGGCTCATTGGCAAAAAAAGTGATTACGAATTCAGATTGGCACTAAGGATAATACTAGGCAACATAGCGCACAAAAGTGCAGAATGATAGTGTGGAAGTTCTGTCAACAGTGAATCATGTGTAAGTAGTCAATAAGGAAAGCTGAAAGTCAGGGCATAATTATTAATCTTAGAAATAGTATGAGAAACAGGATAAGCTGCATCCTAGCCAGATACTTGCAGCCTTACGCATCAAAGTGCTGAGCTACAGCGTGAAATGTAAGTCGATGGACATCAAAGGTACCTATAGCAAATGAGGAGAGGAATACCAATGCTAAACAGGTAAGCCGATAACTAGAAGAAAGATGGAGAAAATATTCAATGTGGTTGTGGGTAATAGGATAACAACTATGGGGATAAAAGTGTAAGCGTGGCGATAAGGATATACGTGGGTAACATAACCTGATACTTGAGGACCTATGCACAAAAGTGCGATTACAGTGTGGAAGGTAAGTCGGTGGAGCATCAATGGCAGTTGGTCCATAAGGCGGGAGAGAAGCCAGAGGAAAAATAGATAAGTGAAGGAGTAAGACGGAACAAGGGATAGGAAACAAGGTGAAGAGGGAGTGTGCAGTGCTGGAAGAGGGAACCCGAGCCAAAGCGATAAGTGGAGGAGTAGGGCGAATTCGTCTAACAAACTCACAAATTACCAGTACTAATAACAACTTCGAGCAAAGTGGTAACTTACCTATAATCCGACACGCATGCACATGCAAATACGTGCACGCATATAGATACACATACACGTCTATCCAGTATGCACTGGTTTATTTGCAACATTTCTATACCAATACTGAAGTTGCGCGTTGTATTATCATAACCATGCATTTTAAGGCATGCCTCTCAACGGCAAGAATAAATCATTTGTTTAGTTATTTAGTTGTTGTTGCTGTCTACACACGTAATGTAATTGATCAGCATTAGGATAGTCCAAAATTTCTCTAAACACCAGCTTTAGGTGTTCTAAAAACCTTCGTGTATAATTGTTACTAGTTAGCCTTGTGCGTTCGCGTCAGGCCTATATTCGCTACTGCCCCCGTCGTTTCCAAATATAATCGGTATGCATACTGCGACATAATATATATACCATTTCGTCTACAAATTAACCACTATAAAAGCTCTGGGCCCAGGATTCAGCCATTTTGCTATCCACTTATCTTCTACTAGCCCCCAATACTCGGATATACCAGTTATACATATGTCGGGCACTGTCGGAAACACTAGTAGACAGACACCTTTAAAACCAGATCGCTTCTTCAACTGCATTTGCTAGTAAAAGTTTCGCATTTCCAGATTTCATTTCACTGGCACGGAATATACCCAGTGACAGAGAGGCCGCCGTCACAATGGCTGGCTGGACATCCAGAAAATTTTAACTACAACCTCACCTTCTCTCGGCGGTTTTCGCCTCATTCAAGCTTGTAACTAAATAAATAAATATTTTATTCTCGACAAGGCGAGACACGCCCTTTGGGCATGATCAGCATATTGCATTATTGTACATGATAGCAGAATAAGCAGCACCACCAGTGGGATTAATACAGTTGGAGACAGTAGTGTGGGCCCATAGAGCCCAAATTTGTATGTATTTATGTATACAGAATGCGTGAGGTAAAGATAGTATTCAGATCACTTATATGGTCTGTTGACGAGGAACTAGTCAGATGAGGTCCCGTAAGCAATGTAGGTCAGGGAGTGAAGTATGAGGAAACGGGTGAGAAATACTTAAGAATAGTGGCATGTTACTAATCAGATATGTAGGCGTGTTCGTGCAAGAGCCGATATATGCACAGAACTTGTAAATGTGGTGTCGGTCAACTTGCCAATGTGTTAGGGGCGGTTACTTTATTGAGTGGCGAGTCACATCCGCTCCAAATCCCCCTATGTCTTATGCGTGCTAGTTGGTAAACAACTAGCTCTTAGCTTCTTATCCACTTTCCTTTCTCCTCTTTACCTTATCACTCTGCTTTGGGTGTCAGAACAACTCTCTCCAGAAAACTACGAACGTAATAGCTGTTGCGACATTACAGCACCAGTTAAACTTGTCACCTGGCTGAACACCGCCGTCACTAGTTTCAGGATTTTAAATTGGTGAGAAATAACTAGCAATTAAGCAAAGTGATGTACAATAATGTATACCACCGCATGAGGCACAATAATCCCTAATGTTTGAGCAATCTCAACCCCGTGAAGCAGAGTTTATGATGCCCTACCACGGCAGACCCCAATACATTTCACGCCACAAGGCATGTTGCCAAATTTTCCGATACTCTGTGTTAATATTAGCGTCAGGTTCTTTTATCTGCCTCGTATTGGTGCCATAGCCGTATGGATATAGAAAATTGGCTCTACGAGATAAGATGCAATATTTATCTAGCCAATGGTTGCGCTTTTTAGGCCCAAATGTGTCAAGTGTGCCCAAAGCGCTCCTGTATTATACAGGTAGACTTTGCTCATTCATCTTTGATATGAGCTTTGCAACAACTCAGAGGCTTAAAACATACTGTACATCAAATTCATAGTAGATTTTGTGGCACAGTATGGTTAGGTGGCTCCTAGGATACTAGTCGGTTTTCAGGGACACGTAATTCCCGTGTCAAATGCGGGACGGTATAGAAGTTGAAGGCGAATGAACCCGGAGTGCATTGTGCAATCTAAGAAAAATAGGAATCTCAGAAATCAGAGCAAGAGACGGTGCAGATAGGTACGCACCAAAACAGTTTGGGTCAAAAGGTGCGTGGTCACGGAAGCAACTATAGGTTTTAGGTGTTCCAACCGCGGTAAAATCCAAGGAGGAAAAACACCAAAAGGGCGTGTTTTTCGGTAACCTACAAGGGCCACCCATAGGAAGTTGAAGGATGAAAGCCTTCGGTGGGGCGGTTAGTGGGGCAAACGGGAGGTGGGGATAGGTGTGAATGGATACATGTACTTAAACAACAACATCCAAGATGTGGTGGGAGCAGAGTTCTCTGGGTCCAGGATTCTGTAATTAATAATTTGTTATGATCCTGTAGACCAGAGTGCAGCATCCGCGAGCCATCGGGACAGGCTGGACGGGCTGCAAAAATGTGGCTAGTCCAGATAAAAGGGCGACAGCACGTTCCCTCCGCTGCAGGCCTGACAGTGCGCTTGGGTGGTGTCCTCTTTGTTACCGCACTCCAGTCCAAGGTCCTCGTCTCACGAAGGAATCTAAGCGTCTTCGTCAGCTACGCGTAGCCAGGCGGTTGTGGATTAAGCAGTTTGTGGCAGTCCGCGGTCGCGAGCGTCTGACTGTTCCTTGGGTCAGCAAGGGGCTTTGGGTCAGCTGGCGAGTCACTCGGGGGTTGCGGTGAGCCGGTTGGCGAGTCCATCGTGGGTTGCCTTCGCAGTTCCGCCGGTGGAGTTCCATGAAAGATAGAACACAGGGTGGGTGGGCGGGGTCGGAAGAATTGGCTTGAAGCCGGAGAGGAAACATAGCACACATGGTAAAAGTCAATAAGCATATTAAGTTTTCAAAACGTTTTGGCTTACGTCGAGTGTTCAAAATGTTTGTTGACGAGTCGCACGCCTACCGCTAAAGACGAAAAATGCGTGTTAACATCAATAACAAACGTTCGAAAAACCTGTGAAACGGACCGGGCGTTTGACTTGTCTTCCGTGACTGCCGGTTGCCTGGGGTTCAAGCCGGTAGGTTGTGGGTCATTAGAACCGGCGTGCTTCGGGATATCCAGTGCTTGGTGTGTCACCGGTTGTGGGTGCTTGCGTGATAGCACCAGGACGCGTCGCATGTGGTCTTCAAAGGTCACTTTGCGGCAGCCGATAGACACCACTGTTTGGTGACTATGCTGGTCCAAATTGAAATGTTTCGGATTCCTTTGCGGCAGCCTGAAAGGGCCAGTGTGGGATGGCTGTATTGGGCACCGCACTGCGCCGGTGCGGAGGAATTCGTGAGTGCGAGCATAGAGTCCGCTGTGTAGTTGCATATCTAGCCTGCTCACGTGGCGGAGTCGGGCGTAGTGAACGCATGCGTTGAGCTAGAGAGGGCGCAAGTTTAGACGGAGGTATATTCGACCATGCGAGAGGTGTACCGAATCCCACTGGCAAGTTTAGCATTATGCCTGAAACCCACTCTGCCGGTGCATATTGCAAGTCAACGTTGCTGCTTCTGCAAATGCCTAAGAGTACGAGCAAAATGCTTTCGCTTCAGCTAGGGTGCGAGAATGCGCACAGGAACTGGTGCACTAACTTAAGCAGTTTGAGAGAACCGAGCCGTATTACAGTGCTCGAAAGTCCAAAGCGAATGCCTACGACGAGCATACACTGAAAATATAAGTGCCACCGAAAATGGTTTGCTTGCCATTCTGAAATAGGCAAAAGCCAAAGACTATTGGCTCACACACATTGCGGGGCTCATTGCAATGTTGTTAGGCTGGGTATTTTGTTCAGAATAATCAGGTTTCAGTCGACCAAAGAAGGTAAGTCAAGTTTCCCTTGATCTCCGCTGTCGCCGGGATGATCTCATCTACATTAGGCGCAGCCTGCAAAGTGAACGTGGACGTAAGTTACAACCATTCTTCTGGCACAACACTGATTGTTCCACACGAGGTCACCTATAAAAAATAAACGAAAGCTTTGCGCCCGTGCATTGCTAGACACGCCTACGTAAGCATTACCATGAAAAATTTTTAAGCAATCAAGACACAACATTCGCTTGGGTTCCACCCTATCTACTAGGGAAGTGAAGGATTAAAACGTCCTGTCGGAATTAGTTGCAGACTAGGCAGCCGTGGAAAGTTTTAAGCGGCTGCTAGACAAAAATTCGTGAGAAGGCTAAAATCTCGCTGCTGTCATTGCAATTGCAACGAACTTTTGAGGAACGTCGTACCGTGCCGACACGCATCAAACCCAGTATGATACGGAAGCTTTGGGGATGACAAGGGATTTCGTTTCTGCTCTTTATAACTCAGCAAACTCAATCTCTCATGGACTTTCTTGGAACAATTGCCTTGCCCGTGGGTTGTCTATTTAGACCATGATACCGCATATAAATTAATATCCTAGCATGGCTGAGGTGCTAAGCACCCCAGTCTTCATATAATATCATTATCATCACAACCGTTTTAGTGTGTTGTTTTTCGAAGAAGAGGACGGATGAATTAGACGTTCTTATCAAATGGAATTCACGCTGCTAACAAACCCATGAGTATTAGGTATTAAGGAATACGTTTCCCCGAGGTTTAATTAACTAGAAGATGGTACATAACAGAGATGTATTTCGGTTACGACCCCTCACTGCGGCTTCTAATACTGCTGCAAACCGTTTGCTCGTTGGGACCGGCAGCAGACTAGACACTTCCGACGGATACGCAGTCAGTTGGTTGGGGGCCTGAGCAGCCGCCTTTATAGCAACACACACGAACTGGTGCACTAACTTAAGCGGTTTGAGAGAACCGAGCCCTACTACAGTGCTCGAACGTCCAAAGCGGATACCTACGACGAGCAGACACTGAAAAATATAAGTGCCACTGAAAAGGGTTTGCCAGGCAAAAGACGAAGACTATGGGCTCATACACATTGCGGAGTGTATTGCAATGTTGTTAGGCTGGAGACTTTGTTCAGAATAATTAGGTACCATACGGTGAAGAAACACAAGCTCCTGAGAGACGGAGCATTGAATTGGTTTAGTAGAAACCGTCAGTAGGAGCCGGAGGAGCTGGCGATAATCAGGCCAATCATGAATGCCGAAGCCCAAATTAAAACATTCGGTTTTAGTTTCGATCGAAGTTCGGAAAATACCTGACGGACGCGGAAGCCGGCAACCTACGGGCGACGCACATGTTCTGGAGAAACAATACAGTTAACGTGTTTTTTGTTTAGGTAGCTTAAAATGCACGGTTTTAGGATATATATTTGGCTTGGAATCAGAATTTCCGCAGCGAGCCCGGTGTTTGCGCGACGAAACAAATCGGATCACCCGTAGTCTGTGTCACATCTGAGATTCTGGAACCGTACTCCTGTATTCCCGACATTTCGCTTATGGTTAGCACCTTCTCCGCAAAGCAGCAGAGGTATTTTTTACTAACTGCTCATAGTCGATAACAGTCGCAAGAGTCTGCCGGCTGCCATTGCAATTATCATGCGGGTCGAAGACTGACACAAAATACTTACTCCTCTTATGTAGAGTTTGTAGCTGGTGCTTCTGGCGTTAAGCGCACCAAGTTTGATGGTGAACTGAAGATTGTGAACGCATTATATAACATCCTTTCTTCCTCACATCATTTCCTTCGTCGTATTTATAAGCTTATAAAGCTGAAACACTGAGTCCACTTCAGCCACTTCATAAAATCAGTAAGAATACAGAGGTTGCGATATGTTAACATTTCAATTGCTCTTGTCAGTCGCTACGCGATACAAGCAGAGAAGCACGCAATATACAGGGTCCACACTTAGTAACATAGGTAAGCAGCTAAAAATGATAGAATTGAAGTAATCAGGACCAAGGCAATCCAATTGATTGTCTCAGTTGTTCCCGGGCACAGAGCACGGGACACTTCAACCTTATCAGTAACGCCTCGCCAATTGCCAATAACGTCAGGTTCCTGTTGCGCAATGGCACCTTGAATGACTCGATTGGGTTCACCTGGTGACGGGTCAGCATGAGGTGTTTGGAGATAGCTGAGTCAGAGTTCCGGTTCATTCTTTGTTTTGCTCTGCCTTGGTTAGACAGCAACTACCTTAGCCACAATGGGAAGTGTTCCGCCACCCTTTGTGCCAGCCGGCGACCGGTCCTTCCTATGTAAGTGTCACCGCAACTGCAAGTGAACTGGTAGATAATGTTAGAGGCCGAAGTAATTGGCGCGCTGCTCGAACGGAGGTGGAGAGGAATCCTTCGTTTAGTGTGCATAAGTCGTAGTTGGGTGACAGAGTAGGTACGCATTAGAGCGGACCTGAGCTTGTGACCAACTTCATTTGCTAAGTGATCCCCCTTGAAAGGTAAGAACCGATAAACAATTTTCTTCTCCGCAATTTGTGGAGCATCTTCTTCCTGGGGGTCTGCTATGTGTCTGAATGAATATCTCCGGATACCCGTTTGCTTGCAAAGCCGGGTATAAAACTCTTCTTCAGACTGAGCATATCCGACTGGCCATGTAGAAGGGTTTTTACAAGGCCGCGCATGTTTGCAACTGAGGCGAAGCTGGAAAAGGTAGGTATTGTCCCCCCAGGTCGAATTTCTGCACGCCGTGCGCTGCAATACGCCATCTATCCTGCTCTTGATGAGCACGTCAACAAACGGCAGTCTGTCTTCTTGTTACTTCTTCTGTGATACAGAAAGGTTCAGGTGAATTGAGTTCAGGAGGGCAGCAAGACGGAACACTTCCCATTGTGGCTAAGGTAGTTGCTGTCTAACCAAGGCAGAGCAAAACAAAGAATGAACCGGAACTCTGACTCAGCTATCTCCAAACACCTCATGCTGACCCGTCACCAGGTGAACCCAATCGAGTCATTCAAGGTGCCATTGCGCAACAGGAACCTGACGTTATTGGCAATTGGCGAGGCGTTACTGATAAGGTTGAAGTGTCCCGTGCTCTGTGCCCGGGAACAACTGAGACAATCAATTGGATTGCCTTGGTCCTGATTACTTCAACTCTATCATTTTAGCTGCTTATCTATGTTACTAAGTGTGGACCCTATATATTGCGTGCTTCTCTGCCTGTATTGCGTAGCGACTGACAAGAACAATTGAAATGTTAACATATCGCAACCTCAATATTCTTACTTCGTTAATGAAATTTAGAAAGTTTACCAAACGTTTTCTCTAACCTAGTTTATTCAAACGTCTTTTATCTCGATGTAGACGTGGAGCTACTAAAAAGCTTTAGCTTATCTGACACTCATTCCTTCTAATGCTCAACCTTTCTTCCATTATATCACTTTCTTCCTACTTCCTTAAGCCTACCGATGGGCCAACAACAGTTTGCCTTGGCTGCAACGTACGGCATACACGACAGGAATTTTGTGAAGACCGGGCCTCGTTGCTTGATGCTTAAACTACTGTCTGGGCGAATTAATTTTGGGAAGCCATACGAGCGTCACAGATGAGCGAGCGTATCTTGTTTGAAACCGAGTAAATGCGATGTCGGATGCATCTCGTCGCGACTACCGTATTGTCGGTCACCTTGAGTTTGACAGCTTGGTCTGCCGGTTGCTGCCGTACGCTATTTTCTTAATAGCTTTGGACATTAGGTCAACGTATCCGGTTGTGTTTTTCAGCAGAGATGAGCATGCAAGCGTTTTCAGCGATCGTCGACTGGAGACGGTAAACCATCATAGCTACGTGCACCTGCAAAGCTAACTTTGGACTAGGACATTCATGCCGACACCTGCAGTACTCGGTACAGCTTAACAGCGTGGATGGCAACGAACTGCCGGTCAGCTGACTGTGGACAAGAGAGAATAATGGGACAGTTGCTGTTTCAATCGCGCCTTTGGACGCGGTACTAATCGAAAGGCAAGAAGCGAGCGCCGTTTGGAAGATGGCGTTGGACGACCTAGGGGTTTTGTATCCGCGAATACAGCCAGCGTACTTCGCTCTGGTTAAGGCGCAGGAATGGAGTTTTGTTCCTCAAGCAGCCCACCAAAGAACTGCGTGCGTTCACGTTCTCACTTCATTGTACCTGGCCACGGACACAAACGGCCCAATGCAAACAGCTGCTGAAGTCCACATTTCTGAACTTGGACGTTGTAACTCTTTATTTGTCGATATTACCGGAAGGGGTTGTCACGTCGGCCACTAATATCGCGGTCCTTAGCGATGAATAGAATGTGAAAATTGCAAGCTCGAATGGTGGTGGCACTATACCAGCGGCTCTACCTGCTGCACAGCCGACGGCTGCTGTTTACGATGCAAGTCATGAACCCCGAACTGTAACAGCTGGCAAACAAAGCAACTATCTAACTTTGCAAGATAGTCTGCTTGCTATATGTTTGGGAAGACTCAACAACACTCTGCTAGCGTCTGAGCAGAGTACAGCTGAAGAACAAGCAAACGTGATCACTGCAACCCATGTTGGTCGGAAAGTAATGTCACCAACGAAATCCGGTTAGTTAGCAAATAAACGTTTTAAGATAAGCGGTACTTGAGCGTTCATATACCTAGTGGGGATGTCAGTGAACTGATGCAACGGCACTTGGAGGGTAAGCTCAAGTAGCTTAGCGCCGAATGTAGCTGACGCTGAGTTATACGAATGCTCTGACCGGCAAATCTCCGGGAGGTAGAGTTCGCTCATTACCAAGCGCCTGTTTACAGACTTGAAACGAATAAAGCCAACTACCGCTTTGAATACGCTCCCAAGACTTTTACACACGATTACAACTGTAACCTAAGCCCAGAATGTGATACCCACAGCTGACAGAGCTTCAACCGTCTTGTCTGTCGACTGAAATAAGCAAGTCTCCAAAACTTCAAGTTTACAGCCATATAACGTGCAACGCATCTTATCTGAAGCCGACGGAGCGAACGCATCTAAATAGTTCGTAGCCAACTGAACGTAATTCACCAGCCATGATGTCCTGCGACAGCCAGGTTTCAGTGAATCCGAGTATATCGGATGGGACCCATCTACAAGCAGCTTTACGTCGTATACCATAGTACTTGGGCTGCGCTGATTACTTAGCACTAGCTGGAGGTATTTGTTGGGTCAAGGGCTGGGTCGTGCTCTACCAGAATGCGCAGTGGTTAGACGATAAAGGACCGCAGGCTGAAGAGTGGAAAACTTACAAACGAAGACTTTGTTCACCCGCAGTTCGTCTGCTTTTGAAGCTGTTGAAGCCTATTTTAGCTTCCGCCTACCGGCCAGCGGAAGGTGCGGGCGAACACATATATTAATACCTTTCGGCTTAAAAGAAACGGCACGAGACCGTTGCCTTCCTCCAGGGTAGAGGGTACAAAACGAAGTAGCCGCGGTCGCGGCTTTGGTGCAATTACTGGGACGCGTCCCACTCTAATTAGGTTCCTGACAGTAAGGCTTGGAACTGCAGGCGGAAGGAGCTTCGTTACGCAGATTTTAAACTATGGAAGGTCATTCAGCATGCAAGCAGCAACGGATTCAGCCGCGTTACGGAATATAAGGCTACTATCCGTGAAGGCATCACGAAGACGGTTATAATAACCCCACGGGTATTTGAGTCCACACTTGGAGCAGCTGACTTCACCAAGGGTAACGGGACTGCTCTTTCTCCTAGATGATGTAACAACGGTAAAGCAGGTTTTTGTTCCATTGCAGCTGCTTTATTATGTTCGGGTCCTCGTGTCCACCGAAAGGCTTTATGGCAGAATTGGTCTGCTTTTGCTACTTGCTAACGGGAGCAGGATCCCGTGACGCTTTGTCGCTTTGCGCAGATTCACGCAAACATTCAGGATGTTTTCTCGCTGAGAGCCGAGGTTTTCGGCACCTTTGACTGACGCGTGTTAAGAGTTAGAATCTTCGCCATCATACAGCCGTCAGAGAGCTTGACAAGTAACGACACCTAGTTGGTTGCTGGTGACGAGACAACTAGAACTTCTTGTTTAGCGGTGAGCTTACGGGTTTCTGGCTCTTATTCGCTTAACCCTAATATGCCATTACATCAGCATTTCGGCGACGATCAGGGTAGCTTTATATATGACTTTCGAAGCAGCTTCATTTTTGTGTTCGGCAACCACCCGGATGGGTGACACAATGCTTAGTGCCACAAGTTGGTCTCCAGTGTAGGCGAACAAATCTGCGTTGTTAGAAACAGGAAACGTTGTCTTGAGCAGAGCACTCCTAAGGTGAATAGCTGAGAGCGTCAAGAAAGAAACCTCTACATTTCGCAGCCGGGTATCAAGCGATTCGTACGAAAGGGCAGCGCGGCCATGCCGACGGCTTCAGAAATTTGCGCAACTACAAAACAACATTTTGCTGGAGGCCAGCGCTGCGTACCGCTTTGTATTCATGTCCGTGCAAAGCTGGTGGTACCTTATTTGTAGACATCGTACTGCATGCCTCAGGAACCGTCAGTTACTGGCATATTGCAGTTTGAGCTGGCACAAAGTGCAATAGCCACAACGTCCAAGCCACCTGAAGAACAACAGCCTCTGCGTACTGCAGGGCTAAGGTAGCAGAAAACGGTAGTGGACAATTCTTATACCCGTTATAGAGCGCAAATCGAGGAAATAATAGTAAAGCAAACGTTTAAGGCGTAAGTAACGCGTTTTGAAACCGTTAGGGACGGTAAAAATGATCAACTGGGAAATTTGCGCTGTGCTTTTTTATTTGACTAATTTGTCGATGCGTATATAATGGAGCGCGCTACTGGGCCCCGCCATACCTGCCAGCCCTACGGAGGCTGCGTACTTCACAGTCGCCGGGCTAAGGCTGCGGTGGATTTGAAGGCGGATTGCGACGGCAATAACTGAACGTCGACGACACAACGTTTGGTGGACGATAAGCAGTTGTTTAAATAGCTAATAAAGCTGCGTTATGGAACAAGTGAAGTGTTCAGGGAAGATTTCCCGGTATTTCAACGTCAATCATGCAAGTTATTTTTAGTGTACAATTAGAAACTTGCGGGGGGACGCTGCCGAAAGCGTTGTACTGTGCTTCGGATAGGGATAGCATATTTGTACGTAAAGTACTAAGGGTCCAAGCCCACCGGAAACGTGATGAAGGCCGCCGGTAAGTGATTTCAGTTCTCCTGATAAAGCTGTCCATTTAGTTATAGAGGGCTTGTGCCGCTCAAGTGACGTGTCTTTTTGTCGGTGCTTCTTATAAAGTAACGGATTACTTTTTGATGCATAGCCATGATTTTCATTAGCGAAAACCATGGTTACACGTGCTTAATCTCAGGCTATCACACAGGCATGAGGAATAGGCCTTCGAGCTCATGGAGTGTTTCAAGAATACGCTTGAGTTAAGAGCTTTTGCTTTTGTTAGCTACCAAGTGCGGTTGAAACGTGCGGACTTCAAGTCTATACGTTGCCAACACGCTGAAACGCAGCTTGGGAGCAAAGCCGTTTGAATGAGGAGGATGCTGTAATGCGAAAAGATATCCGACATAGTGGACGACGAAGGTATCGTGCAATATGTCCTTTTTATGCCGCGAAAGGTTAAGCAATTATGTACCCGCTTCTGCGACGTCATCTTGGCAGACGTCACACATCAGCACAAACAAGGTTGTTTGTCTTCTGGTATGCAATGCCGGTTGCATAACCCAGCTTCGCTCGTAGATTTTCTATGCGCTTATGCCCAAAGAACTTGGACTCAGTTACCATGATTCGGTGCATCAAATGACGGAGCGTTACCCAACAACACCTTCAGCAATGACCCTGATGCTAGGTAGCTGCTTAGCACAACTGAACGCCTACAAGGCATATATCCCAATGGGCGTGTGATGTTTTGCCGCTTCCATGTACCAAGGGACCAGCGAAAGCCCTGGGCTCATTTAAAAGGTTGCAACGGTATGGACCGTAGGTAAGTTGCATAATGGATGAGTAATCTGGTGTATACACGAAGATGGCCCCATTTCAACAAACTTCTTGTTTCTATCGCAGCTCGAAGTCAGGAGGCGTTAAGTATCTTACTATCACGTGGCCCACCAATATTGAAAACTAGCAGCACACATCCTACAGGGCATAAGAAATTTGGGCAACTTCACCACGAACATAGTAAAGATAGAGCACAGACACCCGAAACACGGAGGTTCCTGTAGCCCAAGTGTCCCACAGTTGTTAAAGCAGTAGTTGCGCTGGAATCCGGAGTTAGACCAGGCAGGGGAAAGCCGCCTAGCATAAGCTTACAGGTGTGCCACCAAAACCCTCGCATGTGCGCGATAATTAACAGTTTTGCGTTTCTCGGGGACATATCCCAGTTAAGTATTGCTGAAGTACTTTTGGTAAACGAGGTGACAGGCATGCGCTATGGCCAGAGGTTTTGCAACGCTTACCCTACCCTTGGTCGTTCCTTCAAGGTGAAATATGCAGGCTCCACGGTTTGTAAAGGCGCATTCAGTATGCATTACTATATGCTATGTGCTCAAGCTCTAGAGGTATGCCGCCTAATTTTCTATCCGTAGGAAAACCTATTCCTGGAAGGTCCTTGCATTTTACCTGCGCAAACACAAGGGAAAGTTCTTCATCTAAGGGAACAAAAATACAAGGAGGTGCATAAGGTTCCACAGTACACGGATGCGGAGAAGCTAGCCATTAGTGCACGTGTGGGAATGGAACTAGCTATCGAGTTGAAAGCAAAAAACGTTGTCATCTGTCGTAAGCAGGTGTAAGCTCTGAAGCGTCATGCCGCGCATGTTTGTGAGACTTGATTTAGAACCACTGGCTAAGGATCTCGCCGCCAGTCTACTCACGAACAGTGAGGGGATTGAGAATATTATATTCCGCTTTGGGAAAATGCGATGACTTGGGTCAGAGAGTCGATGCATAACAGGACCCATCAGGGTATTTAAATAAATAAATAAATATTTCATTCTCGACAAAGCGAGACACGCCTTTTAGGCATGATCAGCATATTGCATTATTGTACATGATAGCGGAATAAGCAGCACCAACAGTGGGATTAGTACAGTTGGAGACAGTAGTGTGGGCCCATAGAGCCCAATATTGTATGTATTCTATGTATACAGAATGCGAGAGGTAAAGCTAGTAATCAGATCACTTATATGGTATGTTGATGAGGAACTAGTCCGATGAGGTCCCGTAAGCAATGTAGGTCAGGGAGTGAAGTATGAGGAAACGGGTGGAAAATACTTAAGAATAGTGGCATGTCACTAGTCAGATATGTAGGCGTGTTTGTGCGAGAGCAGATATATGCACAGAACTTGTAAATGTGGTGTCGGTCAACTTGCCAATGTGTTAGGGGCGGTGACTTTATTGAGTGGCGAGTCACATCCGCCACGTCGCAGTGTTGGTAAGCAGACATTTGTGGCTTTTTGTAGGGAAAACGCTTGCCAGACGAAGACCCACCGCGTCCTGGAACACTGCCGGCTGGTGATATAACATTGGCAAGATTGTATCTGACCGATTACCCTCGCGGATATTAGCAGCCACGTAACTCCAATTTGTTTCCCATGGCTGTGTAGTCGCCTTCCGAGTCCAGTGCA
The DNA here is from genome assembly GCA_944474145.2 of Dicrocoelium dendriticum. Taxonomy (NCBI): domain Eukaryota; kingdom Metazoa; phylum Platyhelminthes; class Trematoda; order Plagiorchiida; family Dicrocoeliidae; genus Dicrocoelium; species Dicrocoelium dendriticum. The sequence continues at coordinate 36,113,717 of OX104062.1, read as the reverse complement.
AGTGGTTGGAGCTGTTGAAGTCAGACGACTCAAGTGACTTGTATTGAATTGATCAGTTTTCTAGGTTCTTTAGTGTGTCATGATTATGAAGTGCGGGTTTTTTCTTTATTCTTTATCGAATACGTGCCCATGGGAGCGTCGCAGGTATGTCTTCAGCGGTGTTCCGTGCAGGTAGTGTTATCCTGTAGAACAGTGGTGAGAAGAATAACAGACCGAGCAAACTGCCAACAAAATTGAACAGGACTATGTTATTGTATAAATATAAAATTTATGGTAAAGTTGTGCTGGCTGAAAGCAATGGAGTGACCGTATAGGTTGTACGTCATATCCGTATCCGTAGTTTTGCATTGTAGCACGAGACCTGATATTTGCTCAATGTAAGAGGAAGATGTTGGCCGATGTGGCCTAGCTTACGCAAAAGTTGTCCTGTTTGGGAACCGTGAGTATCAGGCGTTGTTAACCGGTAACTGAGTTGAAGGAATCAGAAGAACATAGTGAGTGGTTTAATAAGCGCTTAAGATATAAGTTGAGCGATCTGTTGACAGTGCTAGAGCTTATCGTTCGAACATGTACGAGAGCCAGTGAAGTTATTACGCCGTGTTTTAGGCCATGAAAATAATAACGCAACATGTTCAGCAATCGGATGCTAGACAGCTGGGTGAAGGGGGGAGACGGAGTATCAAATTTGTGACGAGAATGGGATTTATATACTACAACTGTAGCGACAGTACGGTTTCAAAGCTAGCCCTAAAGGGACCACGAATAGCGGAAAAGATAGGGACTTCTGCAGTGCAGCAAACAGGTCAAATATACGCCAGGTAAGGGTGATACTGGGAGTCGGGGTAGTTATGTGGAAGAAACTGCTTGCTGCGAGGCCTTCAACTTTAATAATAGGAAAGAGAAGTGTTTGAATACTACAGGTTTAGTTAGAAAATGGTTGTAGGGCCAGCGCTGAAGTGGATCTAGATTATCAGTATTGTGAGCAGTAGCCGCAAAAGATGCTACGTGTGCCACTCTGATGTAGACATCCACGGTGGAACGTTGAAGTCAAATAGACTGCTAGTTATGACTTACTAATTGGTGAGTTGTTGGCAACCTGATTAGTTAGTATACAGGTAGTATTGTCCTCAATACACCAACCAAATAATGGCTTGCCTAGAATAAACCGCTTATAAAACGGGTGCGTTAGACTTTGTGGAGATATATAGCATCGTCCACGGATCAGAATACAGCACACTAGCGATGCCTTGCTTGAGGTTAACTATTATGAAACGGTTGCATCAGGCTTAGTGAATCTAAGTAGCATCGCAATCCAACCAATTTGCAGCTACCAAACGACCGCTACCAAGTGCTTGTTTGGCTGAGGTAGTTTAATAATAAAACGATTCCACCAAGGTTTGGAATCCCTGTAGCATCGTCCGTAGCCCAGAACTTAACTGCCAAGCGGTGGCTAGACTGGTATAGTTAAATTATAAACTGCTTGCGACAGGCTAGCCGCGCAATCTCCTCGCGGTGCCAGATGGGTGGTTCTGGCTAAGCCCGTTCCAGCAAACTGTTCGGCGGCAATGTTCCAGGACGTGGTGGGTTTCCGCCTGGCAAGCGTACTCCCTATAAAAAGCCACAAATGTCTGCATAAAACACTGCGACGTGGAGGATGTGACTCGACACTAAATAAAGTCACTGCTACTTGCCTTTCCGGAGGATCTTACATACATCACCATCATGAAATGCGGTCTGTCTTTGATCTTTCTTCAACAGAGAATCCGGTGCGCAAGACTACAAATTCAGAGTCACCTTAACAAACTCACCCAAGGTGACAACTTGCACATACACACGAACAACTACATGCATATATACACGTATGTTACTGGTTGACTTGTAATGCTTCTGTGTAATTGCCGAACATAAATGTTTTGTTATCATGATCATGCTTCTAGAGGCAAGCCTCGCACTGCCGAAAATAAAGTATGTATTTATTTATTTAAACTTAATTGGTAAATCCTTAGGTGCTACGACTATGGGGTATGATCAAGCGTTGGCTTCCCTTAGGTTTGCAATTAGAAAATACGTTTGCAAGTCTTGCACGCTTTCCGTGCGTCCGTCACACGCCGTGTCCTATCTAGTTACATATCGCTTACGTGACATAGACCGCTTACAAATCCCGCATTCACCTTAATCCGGGGAGACGGGTTTACTTCCCTGTTCGAATAATTATTGTGGTGCCTTGGCTGATATATAAGGTTGACATTGGGATTATAAATGGCAGCACGAACCACCGTAGCTCCGACCATCCGAAGATAGCTTTAATCAGCTGCTCGTCAAACATCCCCTGAGAAAGCTGGCATCCCGCGACTGTCAATGTACTTGGGAAGAAACCCTTGAGGAAGGTAGTACTGCAAAAACATGCAGCAAACCCAACAGAATCTGGAATGGATGGAGCTGATAAAGGACTTCCCTCCTGCTCTCTACAACTCAACGAAGGCAATGAAATTAATGCTTTACACTATCCATCTTTATTCCAGGTTGAGACTTCAAAGTCACTTCAGAAAGTTCCTTGTTTCCAGCCACATATGTGGGTCAGCATATCATTTCTCCTATATCAAGAAGATTATTTTGAGTCTATGAGCTTACCTTTCTTAGCAACCACAGCATTTACAGGAAAAAAACAGCTCCATACCAGCCTCCGGGTAAAGGATGTTATAAAGCGGAAAGGAAACTCTTCGAAAAATTGCTTCATATGCTGCATTCAAAGATGGTGTCATATTATTTTGGGTTTGTAACTTCCCATTTAGAGAAATGACAATCATATCGTGGGGGTTCTTAATGCCCCTAATATTAACAGGGACTTACTTCTTTATGCTCGTCTACCTGATTCTTTTGATGCTACCTTACTTGAGACTGTTATCGATGGTAATTTGTTTCAACACGTCGTAATGCAAACCCGCATTGTTGCTGACCAAACGCCAAGCATTCTTGACATTGTGATCACCCTAGCTTAGTCAGAGGTCATGAACCTAACAGTTCTTCAACCCATCGGAAAAAGTGTTCATTGTGTCGTTTTATTCCAATGGACACGTTTAGAGGATCGCCTGTACCGGGGGCCCAGAGAGCGATTCGAGAAGAGAGGTTGAGTTGCAGGAAAACTTTTGTTGATACAGTAAAAGATTCCCTATTATCTAGCTATAAAGAAACGACACCCTGGACGCTCTGGCTAGGGAAATGGAACACGCACAGCACACAGAGCAGTCGCGAGTTGCAACCGAAACGCGTGCCAAGCAAAAATTGCTGTAAGCATGTCAAGCATTCGAACTCAGCAATCAGTTCAACAAACCACACCGGTTGCCTAGGTTTACAATGAAATAATTTTAGTTAGAATTTTACACAGGCAAACCGGGGAATCTCCAGACTCTCCTCACGATCCATAGCCAAGGTGGTTGTCGTCGGAACTTCTGGCATGCGGATCCCCTCCGTCTGAGAACAGCCGCAGGCGCTATGGACTGGAGTATTCATGATCCCATTCCTCTTGATGATGCGTGGAACCTTGTGCTCTCCAAAATAACATCTAATTGAGCAGGCCGTTCCTTTCCCTCGTAGAAATTCCTTCAAGAGGGGTCCAGCTTGGATTGTCAGTGAAATGAGATCTCTGATGAACAGAAGACGCTAATTGTGAGATTGTTTCAGGCAATCTCAAACAGCGTTCGATTACTCTTTCTACAATACTACCAGAAATGCTTGTGTCACGTTGAAGCGACAGCAACGTCAGCAATATGAACTATCATTAGCAGCACATTCCAGAACGATATCCAAAATGCTTTTCTCTTAACTAAAAAGAAGCACCAGGGCTGGCAGTGGCATCCCTACTTTGTGTTCCATTGAACATAGAAATTTACTTTACGAAGACGCTAATAAATCCAGTCTATTGGCCTTTGTCTTCGCGAAAGAAATTCCCGCCTGCGACAACCCTGTGTCCAGTTTTCCTTATCAAGTGGATCAAGTAGACATTAACATCAATTCTGTAGTTAAACTTCTCCGTGATTTAGATCCGCATTCTTCACCCGGCCCGGATGGATTGCACCCCCTGCTCCCTAGGATTGTGGAGCAGTACATTGCCCCTCCTATCTGTCAGGTTTTCCGTCTTCCTTTTGAAGCTGGGCGTCTCCCGTCGGCTTGGAAATTAGGCACTGTAAAACACATATACAAAGGAAAAAACAGGCAAGATCCAGCCAACTATCGTCCTATCTGCTTAAGTTCGATATTGTGTAAAGTTATGGAGCGGATCTTGAAGCAGGCTCTTCATCTCTACCTCTTCTCTTGTGCACAGCATGGTTTTCGAAGGGCACGTTCATGTACCTCGAAATTACTAGTTGCTAAGGAGAAATGGGCGAAATTGCTAGATTCCGGCAAACGCTTGGACGTTGTGTTTGTGGGTTTCAGCAAAGCTTTCGACAGGGTCCCGCACGAAAGACTTTTGCTTAAACTCTGAGGAATCGTTATTGCCGGGAAGCTTCTCTCCTGAATCTCTGATTTCCTTCGCGACCGCACAATGCAGGTGCAAGTAAACAGAACATTTCCCACCCCTGTTCTCATGACTAGTGGAGTCCCACAAGGTGCGGTCCTCGGCCCTGTGCTTTTCAACATCTTCATCAAGGACTTACCTTCCGCACTCCGGGCGGATTGTCTAATCTACGCCGACGACCTGAAGCTGTGGATGGAGGTATCCAGTGTGGAAGATGCTGACAGGTTGCAATCGACACTCGACCTACTACGTGATTGGTCAATTAAGTGGCGGTTGCCAATGAATCATGAGAAGTTTCAGTTCTTCCAGTTGGTGCATCTGCCCCATTTGGTATGTACCATATTGGTGGTTCCTTGCTCAGAAACGCCACTCAGGAGAGGGATTTGGGAGTAATACTTTCGTCTGACCTCAAATCTAATGAAGATACCAAGAAAATGGTCGCTGCGGCCTACAGGATGATTCACTCTATACGCAGAGCCTTCTCTCGCCTGACCCCGGCGATCTTCCGACCCCTGTTTACTTCACATATACGCCCGCTTTTGGAATGGGGGCTACCTGCCGCCTACCCTCTTACAAAATTTAAATGTGATATGCTTGAAAAGGTTCAATGGCGTGGATCCAAATCTGTTGCTGAGCTGCAGGACCTGTCCTATTCTCTCCGACTCAAACAACTGAACCTCTTTTCCCTGGATTACCGTCGTCATTGCGGAGACTTGATATTCACCAGACGTATTCTTAAAGGAGAGTTGGGGAGGGAATTACAGGAATTTTTTCATCTCAACACAGAGAGTTCAACAAGAGGCCACCGTTTGAAACTGTTCAAACCGAGGAGTGATCGATTGCGATCCAGCCTGGCTTTATCCACTCGCGTTTTGAATGACTGGAACCGCCTTCGGGAGTCCATCGTCGTCGCCGAGACCGAGGAACGTTTCAAGCATACATTGGACTGTCATTTTAGTTTACGGGGATCCAGCTGTTTCCAATGCAGCTTCAGTGCTTCACTGTAGGACCTTGTTCCGTAATGACGCAGGCTATCTCGGAAGCGATTGGGAAGTGACGGAGCCGACAAAGGAACGTCCTTCTGCTCTCAATGATCCAATGATCTAGTACTCGGCTACGCACATCCTTGTTTCGGGCAAACTGGTGCCATCCGACACCAGCGATGCTTTGCAGACAAAGATGATCAAACACTTGAAGGCGCCTTAGCCCTTCTGAGCGAAGGGGCCAAGTCACACTACCATACAGCAGAACGGCCCTCACTGTGGCCTTGTATACCCGGCCTTTTAGACGAAGGGAAACTCCCTTCTGTCGCCATAGATGTCGCAGGTTCAAGAAGGTAGCCCTGACCTTTGCAATGCGCCCATCAATGCTGGCGCAGCTGCCAAAATAAGTGAAATAATCAACCACCTCGAGCTCCTTGTTATCAAGGGTTAAGGGGTCAACAATTGGTTGGTGGTCTTGCGCCAACACTGCACTTTAAAGTGCGTAGCGATTACCAAATAATGGGACCACTCTAGACAAATATTCAGGGTTGATTGTGCCGCCCCAACATCGTCGAAAAGCAGGACGATATCGTTCGCATAATCAAGATCAACTAACCTTTCACCAGGCAGGACCTCAAAGCCTACATTGCGTGACTTCGCAAAGGAACACTCCATGATAGAATCCACGACAAAATTGAACAAAAACGGGGAAATCGGACAACCCTGACGAGCGCCATTTGTGGTCGGAAAGTTATCCGACAGATCCCCGAGGACCCTGACGCGACCAGTAGTGTTCGAGTGTGAAGCACGAAGGATGTTCACATATTTCGTGGGAACACCTTTCCGCATAAGTAATAAGAACGACTGAATCGAACGCGCCTTTGAAATCAAGGAACACAGCTATTGTCCGTAGGCGGTATGTGTGGCGCTGCTGTACCACTTGCCGCAGAGTGAATATATGGTCTATACAGTCACGTCCTGGGCGGAAACCTGCCTGCTCTTCCCTAATCCGAGATTCCCGTTCCACAGTGATTTGACGTACGAGAATCGTGGCCAGTATTTTTGGCACAGCTGGCGTTAGGCTAAAACGTCTGTGATTAGAACAGTCTGTGCGACTGCCCTTCTTGTATATTGCCACTGTAATCGGAACACTCTTCCTTCCTGTTCCATTATACTAGAGTGGTCAGTGCTTTGCAGAGAACTTTAAGAGTGTCGACTTTACCGGGAGCCCGATGCGATTCGAAAAGAAGGATCGGGTTGTAGGGAAACGTTATTGGTACAGTAAAAGATTCCCTGTTACCTAGCTATAAAGGAACGACACCGTGTACACTCTAGCTAGGGGAACGGAGCAAGCACAGCACCCAGGGCAGTCGCAAGTTGCAACCGAAACGAGCGCCACGCCGAAATGGTGATGATCAAGTCGAGCATTCGAACTTAGCGATCAGTTCAACAAACCACACCGGTTGCCTAGGTGTACAATGAAATAATTTTAGTTAGAATTTTACACAGGCAAACCGGGGAATCTCCAGACCGCTACATAGCCCCCTCCCATAAGGGACTGTATAAGCAGTAATTCGATCTACGTGAGGACTGTCCGTCGCGGGCCAGCTTTCTGCGAGACCAGGTTGTGAAACCTGATGCAGCTGCTGAGGGAGAACCATGCAATCGGACCCTAGCGGGCTCCCACTCGTGTCCTCCCTAAGGTGTCGAAACGGTAAAAACTGTCTGGGGGGACAGTTAGTAAAGTTCACGTAGGCTGTTGAACAGGAAGTTCCTTCCACTTCCAATTGACGTGCGGGGATCCAGAGGAAAGTAAAACCGAGGTGCAACCAACCGGCGGTGTAAATGGAAATCAAAATGAAAAAGCAGCATAAATGCATAGCAATACACAAAAGAGTGCAAAGCGGAAAACTTGCGAACCTGTATTTGGGTTTTCAAAAGGTTTTGCTCTCTTTTAGTGATTTCAAAACGTTTTGATCTTTGTCTGTGGAGTTTCAAAAACGTTTGGTAAAAGCAGAAAATTTCAAAGCCACATTCTATGTAAAATAGTAGATGCGAACGAAGTCCGAAAAACGAACTGGGGGCTTGCGCTTTCTACTGCGTCGATTGATAGTAGGGGAGTAGGAGTGCTGTCGGTTGGGGTTGTCAGTTCTGCTGGAGCAAACTGACCCGTCTGAGGTTGCGGTCCGTGCTCTGATGGCGCAGACTGTGAACGTGCTTGCTGCACCGACGAGTCAGACATGACGAGGGATGCTAGGTTCAGTCAATCGACGTTGATCGTCTCAGTCTTACCATTGTAGTCAATGGTAAACGTTTGGTCGCTTCTGCGTACGACACGGTACGGACCAGAATAAGGAGGTTGAAGTTATCGGCGTACAATGTCAGTGCGAACGAACACGTGCGTGCAAGTAGTTAAGCGTTCGTCTACGTTGGTACGCAAGCTCTGTGCTCTGGGTTGCACAGACTGAAGCTCTCGCATGTGAGAATATGGGCGAGCTGCGTAGTTGCCACAGTCGGAGGTTGTTGGCGCTTTTGGTGAGACGAGTTCACCAGGTAAGCGTTGTGTGCATCCAAAAACTAGCAACGATGGAGTGGCGTGCAACTCCGCTTTAATCGGGTTTCTTATGCCTAAGAGAACGAGCGAAAGTGCTTCGTGCCAAGATGTGCTAGACTGGGCACGGTGTGAGGCTTTGAGTTGCCGGTGGAACCTTTCTACCATCCCGTTAGCTGCAGGGTGGTATGCGGTAGTTCGGTTATGTTGGCAACCAAGAACGCTGAGCAATTTGCTGAAGGATCCGTCAAAGTGCGATCCTCTGTCAGTGATGACTACGCCTGGGCAACCGAATTGAGCTACCCAGCGTTCTAGGAAAGCATGCGCGACTGTCTCAGATGAGCAGTTGACTATCGGAATCACCTCTGACCAACGGGTGAATCGGTCAATACAAGTGAGGAGGCACACGTAGCCTATGCTTGGAGGCAAATGTCCGACCAGGTCGACATGGACGTGTGCAAAACGAGAGTCAGGAGCGGCAAAGACGCCAAGTGGGCTTTTGGTGTGTCTGTATACCTTGGCGCGTTGACTCTCTAAGCATGCACGTGCCCAAAGGCGGACATCGCGATTGACGGTGGACCATACGAAGCTTTCCGTTACGAGCTTCCGCGATGCACATATGCCGCGATGAGACATGTTGTGTAGAGCGTTGAAAACTAGACGACGCATTGAAGTAGGAACTACGGGTCGGGGAGAAGTTTGTGAAACGTCACGAAGAATGGTCCCCTCAGACGAAGCTAGTGGAACTTCGCGTAGTTTCCACGAAGTGTTGCGTCGTAGTTTGTCTATGTCAGGATCAGCTTGTTGAAAAACAGCCATAGCGGCTAGGTCAATGTTAGCACTAGGCGATAAGCAGATCTGTTCAATGCGTAAAAGCGCATCCGCGACTGGATTGAGAGCACCTGAGACGTGTCGTACGTCTGTCGTAAACTGAGAAACGTAGTCTAGGTGTCTAGTTTCCCGCGGAGAATACTTGTCCGTTGCGCCACTGATTGCGTAGATCAATGGCCTGTGGTCAGTGAAGACGGTAAAATGTCGACCTTCGAGATAGTGACGGAAATGTCTGATACCTAGGTAGATAGCCAACAGTTCCCTACCGATGGTGCTGTAACGCGATTCGGCGGGTTGTAAAGGTTTCGAAACGAAACCTAGAGGTATCCATCGATGGTCGATGAGTTATTGCAAAACTGCACCGACGGCAATATCTAATGCGTCAGTTGTCAGGGAGAGCGGTGCAGATGTGTCTGGATGGGCGAGAAGCGCTATGTTGGAGATAGCGTCTTTGAGCTTCTAGAAAGACAGTCTACCGTCGTCTGGAAAATGAAAAGACCGTTGTTTACCGCGGAGCAGGTCAGTAATTGGTTGAACAATGCTCGCGCAGTTAGGAACAAAGCGTCTATAATAGTTAACCAGGCGAAGGAATCGGCGTAACTGTTTGAAGGAACTGGGAGCAGGATAGTTTTTCAGTGCCTGGATTTTGTCTGGCAGAGCTTCAATACCAGAGGCGGATATGCGGTGGCCAAGGAAGTCGATGGAGCTTTGGCCATGCTCGCATTTATCGGGGTTGACGGTAACCCCATGCTGCTTCAAGCGTTGGAAGAGAGCGTCGAGGTGATGAAGAAGTTCATCTTCAGAAGAGCTCGCGATGAGAATGTCGTCTAGGTAAGTGTAAACGCCTTCGAGTCCTCGTGTTACCTCATGAATGAAGCGCTGAAAAGTTTGGGCAGCGTTGCTGAGGCCGAAAGGTATTCTGAGGTACTCGAATAGGCCGAATGGCGTGATGACTGCTGTTTTAGCAATGTCGCCTGGCGCCACAGGTATCTGAGGGTAGGCGCGAACTAGGTCGACTTTGCTAAAGATAGACTTACCGGCTAAAGCTGAAGTCAAATGGTACATGTGCGGAATGGGGTATTTATCCGGGACGGTAACTTTGTTAAGTGCCCTGTAGTCACCACGGGGGCGCCAGTTACCGGATTTCTTCGGCACCGTGTGTAATGGTGATGCCCATGGACTTTTGGAATTGCGGATTATTCCCAGTTCAAGCATTTGCTCGAATTCCGCCTTAGTAGCTTTGAGCTTGTCTGGGACTAGTCGGCGATGGCGAGCCGAAACAGGTGGGCCAATAGTGCAAATGTGATGCTTGACGTTTGACGTCACAAAAGGCAAGTCGTTCAGGACGCGAATGAGTTTAGGATGCTTGTTGAAAAGTTCTATGAAAGGTTGCGAAGCTTGAGGTGGGACACGAATGAGAGTGCTAGCATGCACGTTGGCGCTAGTCCCGATAACACTGAGCTGTGTCCTGGAGTCGATAAGCTTCTTCCTTTTAGTGTCGACGATAAGGTCGAAGCGTTAAAGAAAGTCCATTCCTATGATGGCGAAAGGCACGGCAGCGATTATGAAAGGCCAGCGAAAGGTTCGCCGGAGGCCTAAGTTGCGCGTTAGCAGCTCTTCGCCGAAAGTTGCGATTGGTGTGCCTTTTGCGGCACGCAGCTTGGTCGGCGATGGTGAGATGATTTCATCTGTGCTACGGGGCATAACGCTACCTTCGGCTCCTGTGTTGACTAGAAACTCGGTGCCGGAAGTTAAATCCCTAATGCCGATGACGCGACGTTGGTGTTGGCCGGTCCCGTCCGTTGCCGTTACGGACCGGCCGAGAAGTTTCCCTGCTTCTCGGCGAAGTTGCAAGGGTTTACGCATTTATAAGCAGCGGTACCAAAACGCTGATGGTACCAACAGCTAGCCTTCCTGTTGCTAGACTTAGTACGTTTGCATGGCGAGTTTGAGCGGCTAGGGCTAAGACGGTTCATAGTAATCTGTTGAACCTGGCGACTAAGTGTCGCAACTTGTGTTTGTAGGGCTTCTATAGTTGACTGTAAGCTAGTGATAGAAGTGCTCTGGGACGCGACGGCATTGATGTTGCTGGCGTCGGCTTGTGGCTGTGATCACTCAACTACTCAATCTGCTAAATCTGCTAGTTGAGTGAGCGTAACGGAGCTCACTGTAGCGAGAATCGCTTGTGTGTTTTCCGGTAGGCGTTGTAGCCATAGTTCGCGAAGTAAAGTCTCGTCCATGGTTGAGTAACCAATTGGTTGCCGCATTTCTCAAGTTCAAGTTCAAGTGGGACTGGAACGATAGGATGAATCCCGTAAGTGTTCCTTCTTGAGCGGGTCGTCGATCCAGGAGTTGATAGGGGTGCTCCGACTTCTTGATGGGTCTAAAAGGAAAACACCTGAAAAACACCCTGGTCCACCAATTTAATGCCTAACATTAGCGTCCCAGCTGTGTCAGTTACGTGAAGTAAGTAAGAGAGGAAGGAGAATCGAGAGTAGGGGAAATCAGTTAAAAGAAGAGAATAATACCAATGACGAGGAATAGCAAAGAAAATAGAATCGAAGTATGAAGATGGGAATTTGTCATGAAAACGGAAAGGTTTCGTGTTGCCACCCAAGAGCGTCTAGTTGACGCTCAAACCCCTTAACCGTAGATTCCTTGACAACATTTTCTGGAAGCAGGTTCCAACGCTCGATGGCTCGACGCGATAAGCGTGGCTCCGCTCTAACTCGATCGGACCGCGGTTTGTCCAGCTTCATACAATGCCCGCGGAGACCAGATAATCTAGCAGGACTAAATAGCATGGACAAATCAGAGCCAACCTTCCCAGTCATAATACGGTAGGTTAGGATTAGGTCCCCTCTAATTCTTCGATAGTGCATTGACTGCATTCCCAAACTAAGTAGGCGTTCGGGGTACGTTTGCCCTCGTAATCCCTTGACCAACCTAGTACCGACACGCAACACCCTTTCTAGTGCCATTTTGTCCCTGACAAGGCATGGTGGACAGGCGTGGACGCAATATTCTAGGTGGGGTCGCACAAACGCTGAGAAGGACTTCACGAACACATCAGCGGTTAGGGTCCAGAAACAACGACGGATAAACCACAACATCCGGAACCCTTTACTAGCCGCCTTCCAGTTGTCTTCAGAGTGTAATGTGGAACAGTGGACGACACCTAGATCAACCTGATGAGTCACGTGAGGAAGTACAGTCCCATCGAGCACATAACTTGTGAAGGAAGCAGTCGCTCCGATACGCAGCACTGAACACTGCCCGGTTTATAGGCAGCAACCACAAGACAGACCATTCCCAGAGTTTATCCAGAGCCCGTTGAAGAGCCATAGGACCTCCAGGGATATCAACAATATTCCAGAGCTTTAGGTCATCAGCAAATAAAAGCGATGTACCTCAAGCTCCTCCGGCAAGTCATTCACGTAGACTGAGAACAGCAGCGGACCTAGGACAGAGCCTTGCGGAACGCCGCTAAGCACAGCATGTCGAAACGAAAGACTGCTTCCCACACGAATACACTGTTCCCGTCCATCCAGAAAAGCTGACACCCACTAGGGAGCACGACCAGCTATTCCATACGACCTCAACTTCAGCGAGAGTCGCGAATGGGGGACAGTGTCAAAGGCCTTGGCGAAGTCAATGAACACCACATCCACCGCATGTCCACTGTCTACGGCTTCAGCCCAGCACTCTCGAGCTACCAGGAAGTTCGTCTGACACGAAAATCCTTTGCGAAAACCATGTTGCTCGACGCTAAGCAGGTTAAACCTATTTAAATGGTTATCCACTGTATCTCGTACTATTTTTTCAAGTAACTTAACGACCACGCTAGTCAAGCTGACAGGCCTGTAATTAGCCGGTAGGTCTTTGTCACCGCACTTGAAAATCGGGCAGACAACAGCCTCCCATTCGGTAGGCAAGATACAGCTGTTGAGTGACTTTTGAAACACACAAGTCAGAGGTCCACTGAGTTCCCCTGCCAATTTGTGCAACAATTTTGGATGAACAGAATCTGGCCCAGAAGCCTTAGTTGGGTTCACCTCTTTTAGCAACCGGAGAACTTGGGACTCCGTTACAGGAATTTCATTCAGACAACAGTCCTCAGGGACTCTTGGAACTAACTCTTTGCATGGCTTATTTGTCTCGTGGACAAAGACGCTTGAGTACTGCTTACCAAGCACGCATGCCGTCATAGTCGCTATAGGCATGGGTCCCAGCTCCTCGAAGAAATGGTGGAATGGGCGAGTTTGCACCACAGCGTCGTTTAACGTAAGCGAAGAATCTCTTGGGATTTTTCGAAGCAGTATTAGCTAAGCCCTTTTCATACTGAAGCCGGGCCAACCTATGGTGTAACTTGCACTCATTTCGAACCAACCGATACTTGTCAAACGTGCTGTTTGACGGAGCTGTTCGGTAAGCTCGCCAGCATCTAGACCGCTTCTTTAGCAGGCCCTTCCCCGCGGAATCTATCCACGGAGGCTGCGCTCTCGATTCCCCTTTTTTACCAGTGAGATGTGAGGTGCATAAATGTCGACGAGATGAGCCTTAAGCCTTTCCCAGGCTATGTGAACAGTGTCGGTTTCAGATATCACACAAGGTGATGATCTAGCTCTGTCCCGCATCGCTTGGAAGTCCGCGGCCCAAATGTTCGGATACCAACTGGTAGTAGCTTGGCAAGACCTGATAAGAGCACACTGGAAAGACAGGCATACGTGATCGCTAGCGCCTAGAGGCGAGTCATAGTTAAAGTCATTTACAAAGTCAAGTGACTTAGCAAAACAAGATATAAAATGGACGGCTGCTGATTGCTCATGTACCTAGGGGAGAGGTCCACGAACTGGTGTAGTGGTACCTGCAGCGTCAAGTCCAGCAGTTCTGTACCGAACGATTCCAGCGTCGAACTGCAAGATAGATCATCCCATCTCGCTTGATCAGCCACTTGTTTCCACTTTTACTTAGAGTTATTCCACGTTACAAACCTTGGTTCGGCTGACTCGACGTCTTGCTTACATCACCTGGAAAGCCTCGTTGGCTCCATCACTCCTTATCAGTAAACCTTTCTCATACCGACCCTAACTCTTTCTTATCTCGCATTCTCTTTTCATTCCCCCTATTAATCGGACGACCAGCTTTACTGCCATGCCGTGTTATTGTTTCACTGGACTAGTCTGTTAATCTCTGTCTGCTTCCATGATACCGAGCCTTAAACGGTATTGGCTCCGCAGGGTTAACTCTATTACCCCACATTATTGTTATAGCCTCATTCTTATCTGCATTGTACGACCTAGTGCTAAAGCGCCGATTAATCCAATACCGCTTAGTCGGCCTCGTAATCACTATATTCATTTGGACTTCTGAGGCATCACTTCTATTAGTTTGGCTGACCTAATGGTGCGGTTTACACTACTCGGAGAGCCCCGTGGGCTTTTCCACTCTTTACCAATAAACCCTTCTCACCCCGACCCTAACCTTTTCTTCTCTCGCTTTCGGTTTTCATTTCTTTTTAACTCGGACGTCCGGCTTTACTGTCCTGCCGTTATCCTCTCTCACCTGGCCCGTCTGTAACTTTCTGCCTGCTTTTAATTCCTATTATCCTTGGCCTTTTCTCTTATTGCGCACCAATTTGTATTCCCACAGATTACACTCATTGCGCCTATCCAAGTTATCCTCGTGCGCATGATCTCATTCGCTCTGAGCTCGCTCCTGAGTATTGGCGGCCCTCGGACCATTGCTAATTGTTGCTTGACTAGTACTTCCATTAGTATGCTCAACTTACCACGCTTCCTATTCCTAGGCTCTTTACCTTATGCTCGCACTGGTATACTATTGAGACCGTACGTGTCATAACGACACCCAATGCACGGCAGTTTTGGCCCCCTGTGACCATTTTCCTAGATTCTGAAGGCTTTTGGACTGTAGAATCATGAACGCTTTAGTGTAATTACTCTTACGAACTACTCCTCGTATTGCCGTCAGCATTCATTCGCTCCTAGCCGATTCCTTGAAATTCCTTTTCCTGTTGGAATGTTGCTCTACCTATCCTGCTCCCGCATTCGGTCTCAAGCTAATTGTCCTCAGTTTCAACTAAGATGCCTCTCGCATTCTGGCTTCTGCCATCATCATCGGTTTACATGTTTCTCTAAAACCATCAAATCATTCGCTTAACTTTTGTTAAAACGCTTTGTTATATCGCTCTTTTGACTCTGCGCGTGCAGAACCTTCTTCCCACGTAGTAGCTGTAGTCTGAGTCACACCAGCGACGTAATGTATAGAAAGCGCTTGCGAATTATGTATACTAAACATAATTACATAAGTTTGAATGTACCATAGGCACCGGCGAGCGCCACCAGTCGGTGTTATTGTTTCTTGATTCATTGCTGTCTCTGTTTGGACACCTCTTGTCCGTTGCCCGCTTTTCCCGAGATTCACACAGGTACATCCGCCAAAACAAGAAGGTTTATCCACTGGGACTGGCCGACCCATCCTCAAAACGCTTGGTCCATTCTCCAGGAAATGAAAACCACACACTGGTCCAAATGGAGCTCATTCCGCTATTCCGGAGGCGCTACCTTCATGGGGTCTAAACAAATGGGTTTAGCTTGCCTCGTACTCAGAGAACAATTTACTCACCTGGAAGAATATATGTACATGGATCCCGTTCCACAATCGAAGACAAACAACGCTGGCGTGATTACCTTCACTGCCTCAAACATTCCTATTCGCCAGTCACATGGAGCTATTCTGATGTCATTTCACGGACTGCGTTGCGCACGTATACGTGGCTATTCCGATGGTCTTCCATGGAATTTTCACTTGGCTATGGAAACAGTTACACTTACTTACATTTGCAGGGATCCCAAAACCAATTTGCGGAGAATGGCGTTTTTACCTATTAAGGACATTTTCAGCCACAAGAAACAACTTCACACACCGACCCCATGACAAGTCCAGCGAGGATAGCTGGACATTGGAACATTGGAATGTAGAGAGCAGAAGGAAAATTCCTTTGTCAGCTCCATCGCCTCCCGTTCGTCACAGGGATCAAGGTGGACATTGCAAATCGGTTCTAATGGAACCGCTGCATTGACACAAGAAGCAACAAGATCCGAGTTTACTCAACAGGTAAGAATCCAATTGATGTTTGAAACATTCCTCCGACTGCGCATCAACGACACACACACAGGTAGATTATTCCATTCGTTCACTACTCTGGTAGACAGAGTGACATCACACCGGACCCGAAGTCTCCTTTGTTTAAACATGGCTTGCGAGCCCAGCATGAATATAATAGAAGAGCCGGCCTCTATTAACAATGTGTTTACTCACCTGCATCATTATCATTCGACTCTTCGAATCTTGCATCGTTGACCAGCTTCAACGACTGCTGCCGTATCAGAACTAAGCCATTCGGCCAACCACTGTGAGTGCTACGCGGTAACTTGACTTTTTGGCGTGCCATACTGATCGAGATTTTTAGTTGAATTGACGTGGAAAACAGTGTTTGAATAAACACTTGAAACGAAATTTGACTATTGTCAAATTTCCTCTGATCCAAGATATCTTGGATCGATTAAAGCGGTTCTGGTCAAAGCGTCTTTGGCGCTTACTGGTAATTTTTCCAGTTTTTCCCAGTTTTAACCCCGTTTTGCACCCCGTTTTTTTGCCTTTTTATTGTGGTCGTTTAACTATTGCATACGTGTTATAATCACTCTGTTTTCCACTATGTCGGTCTCGCAATGCACCGAGGCTGTTGTTCCTGATGGCTCGGATTCTGAGGTTATCGCACTTTGTGGCGGACCAAGCTGCAATGTACCAGTAACTGACGATTCAGGCGGTATGCAATGCGATGTCTGCAACCGATGGTACCATCAGCTTTGTACGGAGCTAAATACCGAGCAGTACGCAGCGCTGGCCTCTAGCGAAAAGTTGCTGTTCCGTTGTGCCAATTGCTGCAGCCGCCGGCAAGGCCGCACAGCCTTTCGTACGAGAGATGAATCTCTTGATACCCGGCTGCGAAATGTAGAGCGTTCGTTCTCGATGCTCTCTGATCTTCGCTCTAAGATTGATCTGCTTATGACGACGCTTCCGGTCTCCAACAAAGCAGATTTGATCGCTTACACTGATGATCAGCTTGTGGCACCTATCATTATGTCACCGGTCCAGATGGCTACCGACCACAAAAATGAAGCAGCTTCGGACGTCGTATCTATACCTACGCTGATCGATGCCGAATTGCTGGTTCAAGGGTCACTTCGAGTTAAGCGAAGAAGAGCCAGGAAACCTCGTAAGCTCTCTGCTAAACAAGAAGTTGTCTCGGCACCGGAAACAAGCCAAGTGTCGTTACTTGGCAAACCGTCTGACGGTTGTGCGAAGGCGAAGATCACAACACGCACTACTTATCAGCCGAAGTTGCCGGAAATCTTGGTTCTCACCGAGAAGACATATTCTGAAGGTGTGCTTGATTCTGCTCAAAGCGAAAAAGCCTCACGGGACCCTACTCCTGTTATCAAGAAGAAAAAGCAGACAAAATCTGCTATAAAGCCTTCCGGTGAAATCGATGACCCTAACAAAAGTAAGACATCGACAATGGAGCGAAAAACATACGCTGCCGTTGCTACATCATCGGAGGGGCTAAAGACAGTTCCATCACCAGTAGTGAAGCCACCTGCTCCGAGTGCCGAATCAAAGACCCGTGGGGTTAATACACCCCGTCGTGGCGATTCTTTCACGGATAGTAGCGTTATATTCCGTAACGCGGCTGAATCTACTGCTGTCCTTCCCGCTGATCGCATGTTGGACGACCTTCAATGGTTTAAAATGTGCGTAACGAAGCTTCTTCCGCCTGGTTTTCCAGGCGTTACTGTCAGGAAGCTGATTAGACTGGGGAACGTCCCAGTTAACGTACCAAACCCGCGACCGCGGCTACTTCGTGTGGTACTCTCTACCCCGGAGGAACGCAATGCTCTCATGCGGTTTGCGTTTAAGCTGAAAGGTACAAACATTAGCGTTCAGCCGGACCTTCCGCTAGCCGATAGGCTGAAGCTAAGGGAGGCCATCAAGGACCTCAAAAGCAGGCGAGCGGCCGGTGAACAAGGTCTCCGGTTAGTGGGTTTTCGGGTGGTCAGCCGGCGGTCCTTTTCCGCCCTACCAGTGCCAGTACTGGTAGCGCACGACCCAGGTCTGGATCTAACGAAAAACTTCAGATAGTGCTAAGTAATGTGCGCAGCCTAAGGAATAAGGTGTACGAGTTAGGTCTGCTTGTAGATGGGTCTCATCCCGATATACTCGCATTCACTGAAACGTGGCTGTCTCAGGACATCACGGATGGTGAAGTACATCTATCTGGCTACGCACTATTTAGATGCGATCGCTCTGCTGGCCGACAGGGAGGGGGCGTCGCTCTTTATGTGAGCTGTAAACTTGACGTTTTGAAGACTTGCTTATTTCAGTCGGCAGACAAAACTGTTGAAGCTCTATCGGCTGTTATTAGCACATCCTCGGCTCAGGTTACAGTTGTAATTGTGTATAGAAGCCCTGGGAGCGTATCCAAAGAGGTACTTGAATTCATTCGCTCCCAGTCCGCAAATAAGTGTTTGGTGATGGGCGACTTCAACCTCCCAGAGATTTGCTGGGCAGATCTTTCTTGCGACTCAGCGTCAGGCACATTCGGCGCTGATCTGCTTGAACTTACGCTCCAAGTATCTTTGCACCAGTTCATTGACCTCCCCACTAGGTACATGGACGCCCAAGTACCGTCTATCTTAGACCTTGTATTCGCTAAGTCACTCGATTTTGTTGATGACATTACTTACGGACCTCCACTGGGTTCCAGTGATCATGTTTGTTTGCTCTTCAATTGTACTCTGTCTAGACGCTACCAGAGTACTGTTGAGTCTCGCCCGAACATATGGCAAGCAGACTATCAATCAATGAGAGCCAAGGCTTCTGGTTTCCATTGTGAGATCTCAGACGACGATACTGTCCAGGTTGCCTGGGATAAATTTAAGTCCTACCTCACAGAGGTCTCTGCTCCCTTCATACCAGTCACAAGGAGAAAGGAGGCCCGAGCACAGCCGCCCTGGATAGATCCCACTGGCAGGCATCTGCTCACAAAGAGGTCTAGATGTTGGCGGACTTACCGAGACGCTCCGTCCACCGATACTTATGACAGGTACCGTAAAGCTAGAAATAGGTGTAAGCAACACCTAAGGGATGCTCGGCTCAATTTTGAAAAAGGGTTAGCGGACGAAGCTTCAGAGAATCCAAAAAGATTCTTCGCTTATGTCAAAAGGCGCTGCGCTTCGAACATGTCAATTCCAGTATTGATGCGTGATGACGGTACTCATGCGCATACGGATTATGACAAGGCCTGCGTACTCAGTGGGCAATATGCGGCAGCGTTTGTAAGGGAAACCTCTTTGACAGGCGTTGAGCTGGTTTGCAGGACCCCAGAGGGTTCAGAACTATCTGAATTTATTGTAGCGGAGACTGCAGTTCGTAGGCTGTTACAAGGGCTGAACCCTTCTAAGGCCTCTGGGCCTGATTTAATTCACCCGAAACTGTTGCATGAGTTGGCTGCGGAACTAAGTGGACCGCTCGCTATTGTGTTTCAGAAATCGCTTGACAGTTGTGCATTGCCTTCCGAATGGAAGGAAGCTGTCATCTGTCCCATCTTTAAACATGGGGACAGGGGTCTGCCTGCAAATTACAGGCCAGTTAGTCTGACGAGTGTAGTAGTCAAACTCCTCGAGAAACTGGTGAGAGATTCATTGGAGAGTCATCTGAGTAGATTTAATCTACTTAGCAATGTACAACACGGATTCCGGAAGGGATTTTCGTGTCTGACGAATCTGTTGGTGGCTCGCGAAAATTGGGCGGATGCAGTGGATAACGGCCACACACTGGACGTGCTTTTCGTCGACTTTTCGAAGGCATTTGACAAGGTACCCCATTTGAGGCTCGCGCAAAAGCTGTCCTCCTACGGGGTATCTGGCCGCGCCCTTCATTGGGTGACTGCCTTCTTGGAGGGTAGAGAACAATGTGTACGGGTAGGCCGGGGTCTATCATTTAGGCAGTCTGTCCTCAGCGGCGTGCCGCAGGGCTCGGTCCTTGGACCGCTGTTGTTCTCTATCTATGTGAATGACCTACCCACGGAGCTTGAGGTACCATCGCTGCTATTTGCTGATGACCTGAAGCTGTGGAACATTGTTGATGTTCCTGGGGGTTCCGAAGCTATTCAGCGAGCATTGGATAAGCTTTGGGACTGGTCTACTTTATGGTTACTGCCCATAAATCAGGCAAAGTGCTCCGTTCTTCGAATTGGAGGAGGTTGTCCTCCTGCGAAGTACTTGGTCGGTGGGGTCGAACTCCCCCGTGTATCTAGCCAGGTTGACCTAGGCGTCGTACACTCTTCGGCGTTACACTCCGGCGACAACTGGAAGAAGGCCGCAAGCAGAGGTTTCCGCATGTTGTGGTTAATCCGACGTTCTTTCGGAGTCTTGACGGGCGGCATCTTTACGAGGCTGTTCTCGGCTTTCGTTCGCCCTCATCTGGAATACTGCGTCCAGGCTTGTCCGCCCTGCCTCGTCCGGGACAAAATGGAGCTGGAGAGGGTTTTACGAGTGGGTACTAGGTTAGTCGAGGGATTACGGGGACGGACGTACCCCGAGCGTCTACTTAGTTTGGGAATGCATTCAATGCACTACCGAAGGCTTAGAGGAGACCTAATCCTAACCTACCGTATCTTGACTGGGAAGGTTGGTCCAGATTTGTCTTGGCTATTCAGTCCCGCTAGATTGTCTGTTCTACGCGGTCATTCGTTGAAGCTGGACAAACCGCGGTCCGATCGGATTAGGGCGGAAATCCGGCTGTCACGCCGAGTTATCGACCGCTGGAACATGCTTCCGGAAAGTGTTATCAGGGAATCTACGGTTAAGGGGTTTGAGCGGCAACTTGACGCTCTTGGGTGGCAACACGAAACCTTTCCATTTTCCTGAGTAACTCGCATCTTCGTACTTCGATTTTCTTTTCTCTACTTTTCTTCACGTATTGGTATTATTTTCTTATTTAAGTGCACTTCCCTATTCTGTACCTTCGATTTCTCTTCCTATCCTTTGCTTACTTCACGTGACTGCCACAGCAGGGACTGCTAGGGCAGGAAACGTGGGCATTAACTGGTTGGCCAGGGTGCGATACGGGTGTTTCCGTTTTAGATCCATCAATAACTGAGCACTTCATCAATTCCTGGCTCAACGATCCACTCAAGATGGAACACTCACGGGATTCTCCTATCGTTCCAGTCCCCATCTGAACTGAACTGAACTAGAACA
>OX104062.1:36066999-36092441 GCA_944474145.2 Dicrocoelium dendriticum | reverse complement strand
GCTCGACGCCGGAGAGTAGCTGTTGGAGGTGCGACTCGACTGATGAGGTAGTGCGTTTTAAGATAGCTGCCTTAAGCATACCATAAGGTGAGTCAGTCAGCATAGGGTCGAGGATATCAATGACCTCTGAAGCCACGTGTGTATGTAGGTGGGCAGTAACGTAAGAAAACATTGTAGACTGCGAGGTAACCTTACGGAAACGAAAGATAGATTCAACTTGAATAAACCAAACACGGGGGTTCGACTCATCGAAAATGGCAAAGAAAATGTAACGGAATTTTCTGATAGCTGTTCACAAGGAGGTTGAGCTTACATGATGAAGAGAAAACAAGGTATACAAAAATTACGGGGTCACCAATTATGTAGAGGACCACTACCTAATGAGTTCGAGTGCGTGGGCAAAATACAATCTTAGGCAAAACACAAAATAGAGGAAAAATCAATACACTTGCGTTATAGTTCCTTCTTCAAACGATATTAGTCCGATGTCGACTAGAGATTCGAAGATTCGAAGAGATGTGTACCGGAATCACACTGTTGAATGAACATTATTTCCACGTGGCGGATAGGACGCTCTCTGTTTCACGGCTCGCAAGTTTCTTCACTGAAATCCTGGTTTGAGAAAAGTAGTTGAATAACACTGCGCAGAAAACTTGGCTTTTGTCACTTTTCTTGTGATCCGAAAAGACCTGGAAGTGCTTAATTACCGGATTATTTGGTCACGGCCTGCATGTCGCGTTCCATCGTTTGAGCTCTTCTTCGACGAATACCTTGTTTGGAAACTATTCAAATAACACTGCACAAAAACTTTGACTTTTGGCAGTTCTTCTGCGCTTCAAAAGGATTATGGAGTCCTAATATACTCGCAATATCTTGTCACGACGCAGTCTCCGTGGAGTCTCCGGTCGACTTACGGCTTCCTACTCGCTGCATGCGCTAAATACTCCTTCAACTGCAAGAAAACGCGTGTGGACACTGTGCTGTTTGAAAAAGTGCATCGTCTAATCATATTGTGTTCAAATCAGTGCGTACGTTTTACTTGTGGTATTAACCGACTTTGCTCTCGCTGTCTGCATTGTAGGCCTTCGCAAGCCGGTCCTCACTTTTCGTTGTTCTTACCTTTTCTTCATTGCTGTCAAGATGGTTAGAAAAGTTTTGTGTGCGTCTTCGGGTCTTAAAACAGCTGATTCAATTTTCCTATGCGGCTTGCCTGCTGATCAGTATGCTCTCCTGACAAGCAATGAGAAGTTCCCTTATAGCTGTGAAGAATGTTTTAAGTTGAAAGCTGAGCGCTTTGTAACCACGAAGGATTGCTTCGATTCGCTCGTTTCCAGAATGTCAAATATGGAACGAGGGTTTTCTTTGCTGCTGACAACTTTGGATGGGAAAGTTGAAGATTTACTAGATCGCCTGGCACCATCCGTTGTTCACAGCCAGGGGAAATTAGCAGATAGTAGCATGCAAAAGGAATCAGTCGACTTAACACCCTATCCAGCAACTGCTTGTGAGCTAATTGGCGCTAAACCGTTGGAAAGAGTACGTGATTCCACAGCTAGCGACGAACTATTGCAGACCTTGCCAGCGAAACGTAAGTGGAGCAAGAAGAAGAAATTTGTAAACTTGCAAATTGCGGTAGTCTCGAAGTGTACGGTGGATCAGTTAAGCACTTCACTTGCAGAGCCTTCAGTACTGAGTCCTTCGGCGTCTTCTCCCAAAGCCTCTTCGCACGCAGCTAGTGCCTCCAAGCAACTAGCCACCCAGCCGCAAGATTCTACGACTGTGGCGCGTGGAGTAAGCACCCTCCGCCGCAGTGACTCTGTAGTGTACCGGAAAACAAGCTCTTTCAGTATTTTGTAACATTGGATTTTACGGTCGTTTTAACCTTCGAAACATCCATTTGTTTTACTGACTGCACGTTCGTTGCCACAAACCGTTTTGGTGAGTACCTCGCTGCACATTTCTCACTCTGTCTGATTCGCTTCCAATTCTTGTAGCCTGCACAATATACGTTGGGTTCAGTCTCCTCAGACTTCTATACTGTCGTATTTGACACATCTTACGTGTTATTGCTTACCGACCAGTATCCCAGGCTCCGCACAACAACGCTTACACTGATAGCAGTGTCATCTCCCGAAATGTCAAGGAGTCCACCGCAGCTCTTCCAAAGGAGCGAATGCTTGCTGACCTACAATGGTTTAAGATTTGCATTTCTAAACTGCTACCGCCCGGGCATCCTGGCGTAACTGTACGGAAACTCATTAGGCTTAGGTCTGTGCCGATCGATGCTTCGGGCGTCAAACCCCGTTTACTGAGAGTCGTTCATTCAACACCGGACTATCGTAGTAGGCTTTTGTGTTTCGCTTTTAAACTCAAGGGTTCTGGGGTCAGTATTCAACCTGACCTCCCATTGACTGATAGGTTGAAATTGAAGGGCGCCACAAAGGACCTCAAAGCCCGTCGCGAGGCAAGTGAAACTGGTCTTCGATTGGTGGGTTTTCGAGTGGTGAGCCGGAGGTCTACTTCCGCCCTTTCAGAGCCAGTTCTGGTGGCACCCGATCCCCGGCTCACGATCCCAGTTTGCTTAAAGTAGTCCTCAGCAACGTGCGTAGTCTGAGGAACAAGATGTGCGAGATTGGCACTCTTGTAGAAAGTTCCCGGCCAGACGTACTCGCTTTCACTGAGACGTGGCTGTTCTCCGCTATCCTGGACAGTGAAATGTGTTTGCCCGGCTATACCCTTCGGCGAGCTGATCGCGCCTCATGCCGTCGCGGAGGTGAAGTTGCTTTGTACCCCAAATCTACCTTGACTATTTCGCGGACATATTCTTTCAATTCCCCTGATGTAGCTGCCGAGGCGCCTGCGGTAAATGTTTACGTTTCTTTCACGCAATTCAAAATTGTGTTAATAAACAGAAGCCTCGAAAAATACGTCAAGCAGGCTCATTGATTTCATTCATACTCTTACGACAAATAGATGTTTGGTTATGGGTTATTTTAACGTTCCTGAGGTTGATTAGTGCAATTTCTGCACTGCAGCGTCTGGACGTTTTTCTAATGATCTCCTTGACCTATCCTTACAAGCATCCCTTCATCAGTTTGTACAAAGCACAACTAGGTTCATGTAGGGCTAAAAGCCTTCGTTTTAGACCTCATTGCGAAATCGCTGGATTTTGTAAGAGATGTAGCGTATGCTTCCCCCTTGGGCTCTAGTGCTCACGTCTGACTCTTATTTAAATGCGCCTTAAGTTGGGGACGTGAAGAGTGTATGGTCAGAAGGCCAAATATCTGACGCGCTAATTTTCAAGCCATCAGAGAAAAGGATGCAAATCAACCCTGTATCGTGTCAGAGGATGCCACCGTCCAGGTTGCTTGGGACAAGTTCTAATCCTTTCTTTGCGAGATTTCCCTCCCCCGCATTCCAACCACGGCGAGGAATACAGTAGGGGGAAAGCACCTTGGTTTGACTCTGAGGCGCGCATGATGCTCAGTATGCGATCCAGGCGTTGGAGGACTTACGTATCAGCTTCCCCAGAATGTACCCATCATCGCTACCGAGGCGTGCGAAATGCATATAAGAAACAGCTGAGGGCCGCACGCTTGAGATATGAACTAGCGCTAGCTAGATCTGCATCAACAAACCCGAAACGGTTCTTTGGATAGGTAAAACGGAGATGCAATGCAAATTCGCCTATCCCTGTACCCTTCGGACCTGATGGCACTGAAATACCAACCGATCAGGCCGAAACCTGCTTACTTGCATAACAGTATGCTAGGTCGTTTTTGCATGAAGCTCCATTGCCTAATATCCAATTCCAAGCAGTGATACCGGTAGACTCCTTTCTGCTGGACCTTTCCATCTCGGAATCTCAGGTACTCAAGCTCCTGCGTGACCTAAATCCCACTAAAGCTGCCGGGATAGATGCCCTCCATCCCAAACTTTTGTACGAGCTGGCTGGGTTGCTGTGTAAAGCGAGTAAGTGTATCATTGAGAAGTCTCCTCGGAGCTGCTCCCTACCTGCTGACGGGAGCGATGCTATCGTGTGCCCTATTTTCAACAAGGTTGATAAGCACTTACCTGAAAATTATAAACCTGTTAGCCTAATTAGCCTACTAGTGAAAGTGTTAGAGAAGCTTGTAAGCGATGCTCTGGAAAAGCACTTAGATAAGTTAAGTTTGCTCAACCAGTCTCAACATGGGTTCCGCAGAGGCCACTTCTGTTTGGCTAACATGTTGGTAGCCCGAGAATGCTAAGCTGAGGCTGTGGATCAAGGACAGACAGTGGATGTGTTGTTCCTCGACTTTTCTAAAGCCCTTGACACCGTACCCCATTGCCGTCTTGTTTAAACTAGAATCCTACGGTGTTTCAGGCGAATTATTGAAGTGGATTTCGGCTTTTCTGGAAGGAAGGCAGATGTGCGTCCGAGTGGGTTCCGGGTTGTCTTTCAGACAAGCCGTTCTGAGTGGTGTTCCTCAGGGGTCGGTTCTCGGACCTCTGCTGTTTGCACTGTACGTCAGTGGCCTCCCTGAGAATCTTAAGATACCATTCCCTATGTTTGCGGATGACTTAAAATTTTGGAATACAGTGAGCGATTCTGTTGCGCCCACGGATTTACAGAGAGCTCTCGACAAACTTTGGCAGCGGTCAGAATGGTGGCAGCTGCCAGTCAACCTTGCAAAGTGTTCGGTCCTGCGCATAGGATCAAACACTTCCACAACTCCTTACGTACTTGGCGGAAATGTATTGCGTCAAGTGGCTGAACAAACCGACTTAGGTATCTCGTTATTCTCTGACTTCAAATCCGGCGAGAACTGGATAAATGCTACCCGCAAGGGGTTCCGAACGCTGTGGATGATTCACAGGTCGTTCGGCATTATAACAAATGAAATGTTCGTTATATTGATCACAGCCTTCGCCAGGC
Organism: Dicrocoelium dendriticum; assembly: GCA_944474145.2. Taxonomy (NCBI): domain Eukaryota; kingdom Metazoa; phylum Platyhelminthes; class Trematoda; order Plagiorchiida; family Dicrocoeliidae; genus Dicrocoelium; species Dicrocoelium dendriticum. The sequence continues at coordinate 36,087,523 of OX104062.1, read as the reverse complement.
CATACTTGGAGTACTGCGTGCAGGCCTGTCCTTCAAGCTTGGTAGGCGACAAGACGACACTCGAACGAGTTCTGAGGGTTGGTACAAAAATGGTACGAGGCTTGATGCATCTCTCATATCTTGATAGGCTGCTCAGGTTGCAGATGTTTTCGCTGCACTATAGGCGCCTTCGGGGAGACCTGATTCTTACCTACCGTATATTGACCAACAAGATTGGGTCTGATCTAACTGGACTGTTCCAGCCGGCTCAGATGCCATCTCTACGTTGTTACCCTCTGAAGTTGCATAAGCCTAGATCTGATCACGTTAGAGCTGACGTTCGTTTGTCACGCAGAGTCATCGACCCTTGGAATGCACTACCCAGCGAAGTGGTGTTAGCACCAACGGTGAAGGAGTGTAAACATCGACTCGACGCCCTTGGGTTTCAGGTTCAGACCATTCTGTTTGGTTCCTAACTTATACATCCATTTTCTTAGCTTCTCACATCTCTTACTAATATTGTCTTAACCAACCATCCTCTCCTGTACTACAATTACCATTATGTTGTTTTTGTTGATTCCCTTCTCTTAACCTTTATTCTATTCACGTGGCTGGTAGAGTGGGGACTGCTAGCGCAGGCCGCGTGGGTATTGATTGGTTGACCATTATGTGATTCCTGTGTATTGCTTTGGCTCCTCTCGGCTTCAAATCGCTCCCGCGAACTCCATCCTGGGTCAACGACGCATTGAAGAAGGAACCCACATGGGAATTCTCCCACCGTTCTTGTCCAACTTGAACTTGAACTAGAATCCGCGTAATGGATAGAAGTGGCAGCAGCACAATCCCCAAGCAGCGGCAAAACCGAAAGCAGCACGACGCAAGCGCGTAGAAATTGTTGTATTCAAAATGTCTGTATTTAAACAAATGGTGAAAAATGCTCGGTAAGGGAAATGATAAAAACACAGATAATTTACCGTGTAAACACAACTGTAAGTATCCAGTAGTGGTCAAACGTCTTAATGACATGGCTACACCAGCCACTGATACATTCTTTTCTAGAGTTTCTATCACTGCTTATCAGCAGCTTGTCGCCATAGCTTCCATTTAACTTTGCGGATATCCGGAGCTGGCTCCCTTCTTACAATGTTCATTCTCACGGATTGTTTGCGTCACAGCTCAGCTGGTCTGTTGACCTATCACTTACCCCCACTGGCCTGTTGATACACTCAGCGACCCTGTAGACATACACTATTGACCAAGAGTCTGATTGGAATGGCTACATCTGGCCACTGAGTCTCTCCTAGCGCCACCATCTGTCGGTCATCGTAAATTCGGCATCTCTGTTCAGAAGTAGCTAGTGGCCACTGGCCCCATGCATATGCGACGATCCAGTGCTTGTTGGGAGTCACTCCGTATCTCAATAACCTTTATTTCTTTAGAATATCTGCATCCAATCCTTCTGCTGCCCTTCCACCAAGTGAGCTTTAAGACTCTCTCGCGGCAACCTATTTATTTTCGCTTATTATGCCCTCCCTCTCGTATTACGCTAACTACGTGCTGTTCATGCACCTGACAATCACTATCAATATTCTAACTCTTTGTGCTCCATCCCCACGCAATTATTGGCTCATACTAAACGGATACTTCGTACTTTACTTACTGGCACAACGCTCTTGTCTCTACGCAGGCGTTAGCGATCCACCCATACGGCTAATGATTCTATAGGATATTCAAAAGACATTTTTAGCATAATTATTGTTGCACAGTATACATGCTTTTGTCTCAAGCCCAAATGTTGTAATACAAGATATTAACAATGTTCAACTCCATGCCTGTTCTTGCGGTCTTCGCTCGGTTGTCCCTCACTTTCCCTTTTCTCTGAAGTCCGGGACTCCTTGGAGATCTGGGATTGGACTGAAGAACAGTTTTGGCCCAAGACGGACGTAACAACCCACAAGGACTTACATGGAGCATGGTAGAACTCCGAAAGGACCGAACTAAAATCACCATAACCCTTGTCCAGTATGGAGAACTAGACATATCCTCATACTCCCAAACATTATACATTTGAAAAATCTGGACAGCGGAAAAGATGAACTTTTGCTCACCTGGACATACAACAAGACGAATAATCGCGATGTCCCTCTCCTCCACCGACCTCAAAAATCATGGCGACCCGGATCAAATTACTGTCCAACTAACAGAGGAAATTAGAAGCCATTACTCTGCGAAAAACCGAAGGTAAAACCAGTCGTCAAGCGGCTTTAATGTTTAAATGACATTAATGACATTAATGTTTAAAATGCTTTACAGCAGTGTTGCAGGACGTGGTGGGTTTTCGCCTGGCAAGGGTTCTCCCCATAAAAAGCCACAAATGTCTGTTTAACAACACTGCGACGTGGCGGATGTGACTCGCCATTGAATAAAGTCACTGCCCACAACTACGTACCAGCAAGTCGACTAGACTCACACATAAACTCTTCCCGACACCGTTTCAACTACACACGATTGAACCCGATGTATCGTCGTGATACACTTCTGTTTTCAAACCTTGATCACGCCTGAGTTGGTGTGTCTATGAAACTAAGAACAAACTAGTTATTTATTTATTTATTTATTGTAAGGTTCCAGTCATGGACATATGAACGATTTTCTACTCTCACTGTTACAGTTGCCATAAAATGCTTGTACAGTTGTACAAATCTGATCGTGCCTCCATGGGCGTGTCTCGTATAGTCGAGAATAAAATATTTAATTAACTAATTATTTATTTACTACAAATGCACTGCCCGAGAACGTGGTACTGGCACCAACAGTGAAAGAGTTCGAACGCCGACTCGACGCTCTCGGCCTTCCATCCTTAACATTACCCTTCACGTCCTAGCTTATTCGTTTTATTGAATTATTAAATCTATTACGTTTTTTCTTCACGCTCTTATTACTTCCCTACTTCGCTTTCTTATTTCACGTAACCGGTGCGGCAGGGACTGCCAGTGCAGTTCGCGTGGGTACTAATTGGTTGACCGTGGTGTGTTTCGCGCGCGCCTATCTGACTCTTCTGGATTCCATTTAGCGCGGACGAATAATGCCCTGCATCAACGACGCGCCACGGAAGGAACATTCACGGGGATCTATCCTACTCTTCCGGTCCCACGTGAACTTGAACTTGAATAATGTGGGGCAGCGTCGAAAGGATAGACTAAATAGACCACTCGAAGGTGGAGCTCTACGGTGTCACAGGTTAGTCAAATGGGCAGAGAGAACAGAGGGGGTAATAGCCAGATTCATGACGTAGAACAGCCCGCTCTTGGTTGAAAGATTAAGGGCTATGGATCGTTGAGCAGTCAGTTAAGAGCAGGAGCAGGGATTTATAGGAACAATTGCTGTAGCTGTAGGGAAGATAGGCTAGTAGAGCCAGCGATGCTATGAACCTGCAGATGTGGTGTTAAATGGGACAGCAGTGTCAAAATGATTAAGTGAACCACTCGAAGGTCGAGCTCTACGGTGTCACAAGTAAGTCAGATGGACAGAGATAAGAGAGAGGGAAAGAGCAGGATTAAGTATGTAAAAGAATCTGCTCTTAGTTGAGAAATTAAGAGATATACGCTGCTGAGCAGTCAGTTAAGAGGAGAGGCGGTGATTTATGGGAGGAAATACTTTACCTGAAGGGAAGATTGGTTAAGGGAGTCAGCGATGCTATGAACCTGAGGAGATGATGTAAAATGGTGCAGCGTTGCGAAAATGGCTAATTGAATCACTCTAAAGTGGAGCTTTACGGTGTCATAGGTAAGTCAAAAGTACGTGGGAAACCGAGAGGAAAGGAGGATCAATATGTAGAGGAATCCGCTTAGTTAAGAGATTAAGTGGAATGGACTGCCGAGAATTCAGTTCAGTGGAGGCGTGGTGATGTATCACTCTCAGCTCCAAGCCTCAGTCACAGTTGGTTGATAGGATTCCTGTGAACAGCGGTTTATGTGAAGCCCGTTTGACGACAGAACCTAAGGTTGATTCACAAAGATGTACAAGGCGCTGTTTGTGATTTCCGCTTATGCTTGAACCAACTTCAGTTCAAATGCTGTCAAGGACACATTCTATCACGAACTGAACGCGCTACTACGCAGGGCTAATAGCTCAGATATTATAGTACTTGTAGAGGATATTAACGCACAGGTATGGCATCTTGGCTCTTTAGAAGTTCAGCTGGGTGGTACTTGTGTGCTTAACTCCAAACCGACTGATGACGGTAAGCGTTTGTTGCAACTGTGTGCGGGGCAAAAAGGATATCTGCGTCGACACTGCTCATGCCTTGGTACCTCGCTTTTCCCCATGAACTTTACCAGGAAGCTCACTAAGCGTCTCCTCCGATTGAAGACTGATAAATTGGCTCAGCCTTCGATCAGGCAAGCCGGTCAAGACGCACTGCGTATCGATCATTCGCTACCTTGTCCTAATGACACTGAGCTTCAGTGAAATAGGATCTCGGCCGCCATCCACGTCGCAGGAGCATCTGCTTGTCGCACTATCGATCATCACCGTACCAGTTACTGGATATCCGAAACGTCGGAGAACCTGCTGGAATCCAGAAAAGCTTCCGGCTGACTCTGAGCACAATGGGACCAGACGGACTATTAAGCGCGAACTTAAGCGGAGCCTACTTGCTGACAAGGAAGCCTGGTGGACCGGTCTGGCTCAAGAAATAGAGGAGGCGGAAGCAATAGGCAATTAGCGTAAGGTCTCCCAGCTGATTCACACAACCGGTCCCAGGAGACCAGACGTCAGTGAAACAATCAGAGACAGCGTGGGTACCCTGATACACAGTTGGAGGCACCTTACAAGATCAGTTCAGTTGGCCTCCTGCTCTCGGACCCCTTCCTACTCAGGTGATGCAGGACGAGCCATGGACGGTTAGTGTAGAACCTCCGTCAGAAGCCGAGGTCCGAAACGCAATCACAGCCCTCAATCGTTTTCGTGCCACTGGCCCAGGTTCCCTTCCACCTGCACTATATACGGATGGAGGTGAAGTTTGTAGCAGTCTGGAGGTTCCGCGGTTTGCCTGTGTAAACTTCTACCTAAACTTATTTCATTGTACACCTAGGCAACTGGTGTGGTTTATTGAACTGCTCGCCGAGTTCGAATGCTTGACTTGCTCATTGCCATTTTTGCTTGGCGCACGTTTCGGTTGCGAATTGCGACTACCCTGGGGACCGTTTGATGACAGGTACAAGGTTAAATAAAAAGTTTTCTGGTGGCAACAGGTACATCCGTTTTGCGACTTGAATAAATTGCGTTCATAGTACTAAGGATAGGTAGCATAAATGAACGTAAATCTTTTAATAGTAATACATTTTACTGAAGTAAATTGGTTGAAATGAGGAGGGTCGTAACGGTGGCGGAAAATCAAGGGATGCGAATACGCTGAAAATGTGCTCAAGAAAGTTAGCATTATTTTTGCGTAGGAAATGCTGAGAAAGATTGCGTGTATTGATACAGAAACTGTCAGTGTATTATAAACGGAAAAGACTTTTTACAACGCAGCAGGTGGAAGTTTGAGAAATCCACACGGAAGTTTAATCGCAGTGATGATGTACATGAACGACATGAAATGTAACATTTTAAAGCAATTTATTGAATTTGGGTAATGCTAATGAACGTAGATGCATAAATAATGAGTGCGAAACTTACGGATTATGCCTGGAAGGTAACCGGGAATTAGGTGTAATGTTGTGAATCTGCGGAAATAAGAAAGAAATAACTGTGATGACAAAGGCATCACTATGTGCATGGTTAATAACATACGGAATAACGTGCAGAAATGTGATAGGGGATAATAGCTGACTAACATTTTCTCTTACTGTATTGTTCAGTTCAGTTCAGTTCAGATGGGGACTGAAACGATAGGAGAATCCCGTGTGTGTTCCATCTTGAGTGCATCGTTGAGCCAGGAATTGATGAAGTGCTCAGTTATTGAAGAATCTAAAACAGAAACACCCGTATCGCACCCTGGCCAACCAGTTAATGCCCACGTGTCCTGCCCTCGCAGTCCCTGCTGTGGCAGTCACGTGAAGTAAGAAAAGGATAGGAAGAAAAATCTAGGGTACAGAATAGGGAAGTGCATTAAAAATATAATACCAATACGTGAAGAAAAGTAGAGAAAAGAAAATCGAAGTACGAATATGCGAGTTACTCAGGAAAATGGGATGGTTTCGTTTTGCCACCCGAGAGCGTCAAGTTGCCGCTCAAACCCCTTAACCGTAGATTCCCTGATTACACTTTCCGGAAGCATGTTCCAGCGCTCGATGACTCTGCATGACAGCCGGATTTCCGCCCTAATCCGATCGGACCGCGGTTTGTCCAGCTTCAACGAATGACCGCGTAGAACAGACAATCTAGCGGGACTGAATAGCCAAGATAAATCTGGACCAACCTTCCCAGTCAAGATACGGTAGGTTAGGATTAGGTCTCCTCTAAGCCTTCGGTAGTGCATTGAATGCACTCCCAAACTAAGTAGACGCTCGGGGTACGTCCGTCCCCGTAATTCCTCGACTAACCTAGTACCCACTCGTAATACCCTCTCCAGCTCCATTTTGTCCCGGACGAGGCAGGGCAGACAAGCCTAGACGCAGTATTCCAGATGAGGGCGAACGAAAGCCGAGAACAGCCTCGTAAAGATGCCGCCCGTCAAGACTCCGAAAGAACGTCGGATTAACCACAACATGCGGAAACCTCTGCTTGTGGCCTTCTTCCAGTTGTCGCCGGAGTGTAACGCCGAAGAGTGTACGACGCCTAGGTCAACCTGGCTAGATACACGGAGGAGTTCGACCCCACCGACCAAGTACTTCGCAGGAGGACAACCTCCTCCAATTCGAAGAACGGAGCACTTTGCCTGATTTATGGGTAGTAACCATAAAGTAGACCAGTCTCAAAGCTTATCCAATGCTCTCTGAATAGCTTCGGAACCCCCGGGAACATCAACAATGTTCCACAACTTCAGCTCATCAGCAAACAGCAGCGATGGTACCTCAAGCTCCGTGGGTAGGTCATTCACTTAGCTAGAGAACAACAGCGGTCCAAGGACCGAGCCCTGCGGCACGCCGCTGAGGACAGACTGCCTAAACGATAGACCCCGGCCTACTCGTACACACTGTTCTCTACCCTCCAAGAAGGCAGTCACCCAATGAAGGGCAAGGCCAGATACACTGTAGGAGGACAGCTTTTGCGCGAGCCTCAAATGGGGTACATTGTCAAATGCCTTCGAAAAGTCGACGAGAAGCACGTCCAGTGTGTGGCCGTTATCCACTGCATCCGCCAAATTTTTGCGAGCCATCAACAGATTCGTCAGACACGAAAATCCCTTCCGGAATCCATGTTATGCACTACTGGGCAGATTAAATCTACTCAGATGACTCTCCAATGAATCTCTCACCAGTTTCTCGAGGAGTTTGACTAATACACTCGTCAGACTAACTGGCCTGTAATTTGCAGGCAGACCCCTGTCCCCCATGTTTAAAGATGGGACAGATGACAGCTTCCTTCCATTCGGAAGGCAATGCACAACTGTCGAGCGATTTCTGAAACACAATAGCGAGCGGTCCACTTAGTTCCGCCGCCAACTCATGCAACAGTTTCGGGTGAATTAAATCATGCCTAGGGGCCTTAGAAGGGTCCAGCCCTTGTAACAGCGTACGAACTGCAGTCTCCACTACAATAAATTCAGATAGTTCTAAACCCTCTGGGGTCCTGCAAACCAGCTCAACGCCTGTCAAAGAGGTTTCCCTTACAAACGCTGACGCATATTGCCCACTGAGTACGCAGGCCTTGTCATAATCCGCATGCGCATGAGTACCGTCGACACGCATCAACACTGGAATTGACATGTTCGAAGCGCAGCACCTTTTGACAAAAGCGAAGAATCTTTTTGGATTCTCTGAAGCATCGTCCGCTAACCCTTTTTCAAAGTTGAGCCGTGCATCCCGTATGTGTTGCTTACACCTATTTCTAGCTTTACGATACCTGTCATAAATATCGGTGGACGGAGCGGCTCGGTAAGTCCGCCAACCTCTAGACCTGTTTGTGAGCAGATGCCTGCCAGTGGGATCTATCCAGGGCGGCTGTGCTCGGGCCTCCTTTCTCCTTGTGACTGGTATGAAGGGAGCAGAGACCTCTGTGAGGTAGGACTTAAATTTATCCCAGGCAACCTGGACAGTATCGTCGTCTGAGATTTCACAATGGAAACCAGAAGCCTTGGCTCTCTTTGATTGATAGTCTGCTTGCCATATGTTCGCGCGAGACTCAACCGTACTCTGGTAGCGTCTAGACAGAGTACAAATAAAGAGCAAACAAACATGATCACTGGAACCCAGTGGAGTTCCGTAAGTAATGTCATCAACAAAATCGAGTGCCTTAGCGAATACAAGGTCTAAGATAGACGGTACTTGGGCGTCCATGTACCTAGTGGGGAGGTCAATGAACTGGTGCAAAGATACTTGGAGCGTAAGTTCAAGCAGATCAACGACAAATGTGCCTGACGCTGAGTCGCACGAAATATCTGCCCAGCAAATCTCTGGGAGGTTGAAGTCGCCCATCACCAAACACTTATTTGCGGCCTGGGAGCGAATGAATTCAAGTACCTCTTTGGATACGCTCCCAGTACTTCCATACACAATTAAAACTGTAACCTGAGCCGAGGATGTGCTAATAACAGCCGATAGACCTTCAACAGTTTTGCCGCGGACTGAAATAAGCAAGTGAGCAAAACGTCAAGTTTACAGCTCACATAAAGAGCGACGCCCCCTCCCTGTCGGCCAGCAGAGCGAACGCATTTAAATAGTGCGTAGCCAGATAGATGTACTTCACCATCCGTGATGTCCTGAGACAGCCACGTTTCAGTGAATGCGACTATATCGGGCTGAGACCCATCTACAAGCAGACCTAACTCGTACACCTTATTCCTTAGGCTCCGCACATTACTTAGCACTATCTGAAGTTTTTCGTTAGATCCAGCCCTCGGTCGTACGCTACCAGTACTGGCACTGGTAGGGCGGAAAAGGACTGCCGGCTGACCACCCGAAAACCCACTAACCGGAGACCTTCTTCATCGGCCGCTCGCCTGCTTTTGAGGTCCTTGATGGCCTCCCTTAGCTTCAGCCTATCGGCTGGCGGAAGGTCCGGCTGAACGCTAATATTTGTACCTTTCAGCTTAAACGCAAACCGCATGAGAGCATTGCGTTCCTCCGGGGTAGAGAGTACCACACGAAGTAACCGTGGTCGCGGGTTTGGTACGTTAACTGGGACGTTCCCCAGTCGAATCAGCTTCCTGACAGTAACGCCTGGAAAACCAGGTGGATGAAGCTTCGTTACGCACATTTTAAACCATTGAAGGTCGTCCAACATGCGATCGGCGAGAAGGACAGCAGTAGATTCAGCCGCGTTACGGAATATAACGCTACTATCCGTGAAAGAATCGCCACGACGGGTGTATTAACCCCACGGGTCTTTGATTCGGCACTCGGAGCAGGTGGCTTCACTACTGGTGATGGAACTGTCTTTAGCCCCTCCGATGATGCAGCAACGGCAGCGTATGTTTTTCGCTCCATTGTCGATGTCTTACTTTTGTTAAGGTCATCGATTTCACCGGAAGGCTTTATAGCAGATTTTATCCGCTTTTTCTTGACAACAGGAGTAGGGTCCCGTGAGGCTTTTTCGCTTTAAGCAGGATCAAGCACACCATCAGAATATGTCTTCTCGGTGAGAACCAAGGTTTCCGGCAACTTCGGCTGATAAGTAGTGCGTGTTGTGATCTTCGCCTTCGCACAACCGTCAGACGGTTTGCCAAGTAACGACACTTGGCTTGTTTCCGGTGCCGAGACAACTTCTTGTTTAGCAGAGAGGTTACGAGGTTTCCTGGCTCTTCTTCGCTTAACTCGAAGTGACCCTTGAACCAGCAATTCGGCGTCGATCAGCGTAGGTGTAGATACGACGTCCGAAGCTGCTTCATTTTGGTGGTCGGTAGCCATCTGGACCGGTGACATAATGATAGGTGCCACAAGCTGATCATCCGTGTAATCGATCAAATCTGCTTTGTTGGAGACCGGAAGCGTCGTCATAAGCAGATCAATCTTATAGCAAAGATCAGAGAGCATCGAGCAAGAACGCTCTACATTTCGCAGCCGGGTATCAATAGATTCGTCTCTCGTACGAAAGGCTGTGCGGCCTTGCCGGCGGCTGCAGCAATTGGCACGACTGAACAGCAACTTTTCGCTAGAGGCCAGCGCTGCGTACTGCTCGGTATTTAGCTCCGTACAAAGCTGATGGTACCATCGGTTGCAGACATTGCATTGCATACCGCCGGAATCGTCAGCTACTGGTACATTGCAGCTTGGTCCGCTACAAAGTGCGATAACCTCAGAATCCGAGCCATCAGGAAAAACAGCCTCGGTGCATTGCGAGACCGACATAGTGGAAAACAGAGTGATTATAACTCGTATGCAATAGATAAACGACCACAATAAAAAGGCAAAAAACTGGGAGCAAAACGGGGTTAAAACTGGGAAAAACTGGAAAAATAACCAGTAAGTGCCAAAGACGCTTTGACCAGAACCGCTTTAATCGATCCAAGATATCTTGGATCAGAGGAAATTTGACAATAGTCAAATTTCGTTTCAAGTGTTTATTCAAACACTGTTTTCCACGTTAATTTAACTAAAAATCTTGACTAAAAATCTCGATCAGTATGGCACGCCAAAATGTCAACTTACCGCGTAGTACTCACAGTAAAAAGACAGATCAGTTATGCCTATAAATGGGTAATGTTAAATGAGAATGCACGGAATAGGGTTTGTTGTTTGTCAGTGAAGATGAATAATTACGGGTGTTAAAGTTGTTTATGTGTGTTTACGTGTTTGCCAAGCTCTATGCAAATAAATATAAGTTGGTATGTGCTCAGCTGCCAACGTACATAATTAAGCGGGATATGAGAAGGCGTACATGTCAGAGGTATATATATATATATATTCGTCTCCATCTATATTTATATATATACACATATATACATATACTTTCGTAAATATATATATGCCTGACATGTACGCCTTCTCATGTTCCGCTTCTATATGTACCTTGGCATCTGCGCACGTTCCAACTTATTCTTATTTGCATAGAGCTTGGCAAACACGTAAACATATATATATATATATATATATATATATATATCATAACCAGTGATAACCGTGCTCGAGTTTGTTGGCGGTTTACATGTGTAACGGAGCGTATGAAGACGTTGCGAGTTAATATTGTTTGCGTGCCAGTTACCAAGAAGCTGATGGTGCGAGCACAGCGTTGGCAATTTTAAGTGATCCCAATCATTATATTGTTGCCGACATCCGGTTTCGGATTAGCCTGTCACTGTGGCCAGCCAAAGGACGGGTGCGCGCACAGAGGGACCAAGGTTGGCTTGCGCTGCACCACCCACAGGTCCATCCACACACACCATATTTGGTGTAAACTGTAAGCAACGTGGCCAGTTAATGGAACACTATTCAAGTGGGCTGAAGCAACCAAACAAAGTGGAATGAAATTTATTCAGCATAAGAAGACCTAGTTTAAGTGTAAGCTTTTTAGCCCAAATGCAGTGAAGAAGCATCAAGATTGGAACGGTAGCCTCAGCATGGGGCATATATATACATATTTATGTATATGTACTCTCGTTCATACAGAACCACACACATGTCCCGAATTCCACATGCGCTACTCCGTCAGCACACACTGAATGCAACTTGTTATGCCTGTTGGTGAATGCGATACAAGCCATCATCGCTTATCATTTTACACTACTGCGCAAACTTCTGCATGACTTTGGTCAAATCTTGTGCAAGAAATGCCGAGGCACTGTGCAGCAGATAGGCCGCGTAAGTCACAAAACGGAAGAAACGTTCCATGGGTCGAAGCTCCATGGGTTCCTCCAAGCAAGCGTGTACACATCCACCTCTTTCGAACGAGCCAACCTACCATTGGCAATAGGCTTTCCAGAGCGGTTTCCATCGGTCAATGGCGCGTCAATTGGCGTGACCGCGTTTCATCCTACAGACACTAACATGCCTGTGCGCGATGGCGCATATATATATGTATATATATATATATATATATATATATATATATATATATATATATATATATATATATATATATATATATACATACGCGTACATATATGTACGGGTCCTGCAGAGAAGGTTAGCGTAACCGGCGCGGTATCGACATCAAACGGTGGTTTCATGCACTCATTGTAGAGCGGACTACCGTGCAGGCGCCGCCTTGAGTGCGTTTGAATCCCTAAAATACAGCGTGCTTGCCATCGCTGTGAAGGAGTGTTGGCCGCCTCCATCGATGGAAGGTGGCTCACATGCACATGCCTCGTGGTCTTATTCCCTACTGTAAACACTGCATAAGGGGTGTGGATGGAGCTGTGGGTGGTGCAGCGCAAGCCATCCGTGGTCCCTCTGCAGGCACAGGCGTCCTGTGCCTTGGCACAGGGACAAGCTAATGAGAAACCGGATGCCGCCAACCATATGGTTGGCGGCATCCGGTTTCGGATTTGCCTGTCACTGTGGCAAGCCACAGGACGCCTGCGCCTACAGAGGGACCATGGATGGCTTGCGCTGCACCACCCACAGCTCCAACCACACACCCCATATCCAGTGTAAACCCGAAGGAATAAGACCGGGAGGCATGCGGATGGGAACCACGTTTCATCAACGGAGCCGGCCCACACTCCTTCACAGGCAAACACAAGCACGCTGTATTTGGGGAATCAACCGCACACAAGGCGGTGGCTGGACCGTAGTCCGCTCCACACTGAGTGCATGGAACCGCTCTTTGAGCCTAGCACGGCCACAAGGACCGCGCAACCCGTCCCCTCCAGCAACGACCAACTGTCTCCTGGAGCCAGTATGAACGATGTAGTGGGTAATAGACAGGTAGGCACCTTGTCAACATACACATCAAGCGCAACCATACTAGGGATATCAAACAACAGCCATTCACTTTAAACGACAAGCTGAAATTAAATAAATCCAATAATGCATACAGCTACGGTGGCATAACTCTTCGCTAAATTACCATATGAAGTAAGTTGGTCAGCAACAAATCCGTGATAAGTAAGAAATGTCCACAAGTTACTTAAAATGCTACAAACGCAACAAAATTACCGAAAATAAGCGCAATTAGTGTAAGCAACGTGGCCAGTTAATAGAACATTATTCAGGGAGGCAGAATAAACCAAATAAAGCGGAATGAAATTTAGCCAGCTTAAAAAGACCTAGTTTAAGTGTAAGTTGGTTTAGCCCAACTTCGGTGAAGAAGCATCAAGAATGCAACATCAGCCTCAGCATGGGGCACACATACATACATGGTTGGCGGCATCCGGTTTCGGATTTGCCTGTCACTGTGGCAAGCCACAGGACGCCTGCGCCTACAGAGGGACCATGGATGGCTTGCGCTGCACCACCCACAGCTCCAACCACACACCCCATATCCAGTGTAAACCCGAAGGAATAAGACCGGGAGGCATGCGGATGGGAACCACGTTTCATCAACGGAGCCGGCCCACACTCCTTCACAGGCAAACACAAGCACGCTGTATTTGGGGAATCAACCGCACACAAGGCGGTGGCTGGACCGTAGTCCGCTCCACACTAAGTGCATGGAACCGCTCATTGAGCCTAGCACGGCCACAAGAACCGTGCACCCCGTCCCCTCCAGCAACGACCAACTGTCTCCTGGAGCCAGTATGAACGATGTAGTGGGTAATAGACAGGTAGGCACCTTGTCAGCATGCACATCAAGCGCAGCCACACCGGGGATATCAAACAACAGCCAAACACTTGAGAGGGGGAGAAAGAAAAAGAGAAAAACTCGATTAATGCATAAGGAAACGGTGACATAAACCTTAATTAAATAGCATACGTAATAAGTTGTTTACAAACAAATCCTAGCTAAGTGCACGAGGTCAGGAAGTATAGTTCACGGAATGCCACGAACACAAAAATTTTATGGAAATCGAATACAATTGGCTGAAGCTATGTGTGCAAGTTAATGGAATAGAGTACATGAAGATATTCATATGAGAAAGGAAAGCATTAGGCACAAACTGTAAACCCACCACCTGAAATAGAGAGACTTAGCATGCAAGCACGCGGTTAGTAAATCGAAATCAGCGTGCCTACAAACGCTGCGCCGGCTCGTCGTAATTCTCTGCAGGACCCGTCGTCGCTTCTGTAGTGGCCCCAAATGACACAGCGCATGGCCCAGTAGACATTTATATGAGAAAGAAAGGCATTAGGAGAGAACCGAAAACCCACCACCTGAAATAAAGAGACTTAGCATGCAAGCACGCGGTTAGTAAATCGAATTCAGCGTGCCTACAAACGCTGCGCCGGTGCTGCATACGTTCACTGCGGGACCCGTCGTCGCTTCGGCAGTGGTCCCGAGTGACCTCTCTCATGGCTCACTAGGCCTGCCTGACTAAGGCACTCGCGACCGCATGTTCTACAGCACAATGCGCTCGATGCCGATGGAGTACAATTCATCGGTGCTTGCCGCTTCCGCACTTGCCGCTTCTTCTCTGCATGCATGAGGGATTTCTCCCGCACTTCAGCAACTGCCTTCGTGATTAGATCGCGCCATGCACCACGATCAGCCGCCTTCGATTCCCATGATCTGCAATCAAGATTAGAACGTGTGAGGCTCACTTTAATCATGTCCTGGTAACGTAACTTTGGTTTCCCAGCATGCCGCTTCCCTATACTCAGCTGACCGTATAAAAGTTGTTTCGGTATTCGCGTCGAATCCATACGGCTCACATGACCGAGCCATCTCAGGTGTCGCAGTAAAAGTATGCCGTCCACTGCATACATTCCACTTCGGCGCAACACTTCCGTGTCTGCAACTCTGGCGCCCCAGCCGATCCGCAAAATTCGTCGCACACACTGCTGATGGAACCGCTCGAGATATCGCACATCCCGACGGTACATCGTCCACGTTTCACTGCCGTATAGAAGAACGGACAGTACCATGGATTTGTACACCATCAGCTTCGTGCCAATGCTAAGCTGATGGTTGTTCCACACTCGGTACTCTAGCTTCCCGAATGACGCTGCCGCCTTCGACACGCGATTACGCAACTCAACGTGTAGCTGCTGATCAGTCGACATCACACTCCCAAGATAGCTGAAGCGGGAGGTGGTTTCCAATACTTCAGCACCAATGCTGATTTGCGGCAATATTGAAGATTGCACCTCCGGTGAAGGCTGAAAGAGACAGACAGTTTTGCTTGTGTTGATGGTGAGCCCGAATTTGGCCGCTGTCGAAGCCAGAGCACTAGTCATGTGCTGCAGCTCATCCGCGCTGTGTGAAAACAACGCACAGTCGTCAGCAAACAGCAACATACGGATAGTTGTCTCACAGACTAGAGTTCTCGCACCGAAACGACGGATGTTCAGCAACCCACCATCAATACTGTGCTCCACACGAACACCGTAAGCACAAGCCACATCAAAAGCACAAGACAACATTGCATGAAGATAGATATTAAACAGGGCAGGAGCTAACACACAGCCTTGCTTCACACCAGAGACAACTGTAAAATCATCAGAGGTCTCTCCACTCAGCTGCACCCTCGCTCGCATACCACTGTGCAGACATTCAATTAAACTTACAAACTTACGCGGGCAACCAAACTTACCCAACACCAGCCACAGTGCCTCGCGGTTCACCGTATCAAATGCCTTGGTGAAATCAACAAAAAGCGAGTACAATGGCTGGTGTCGTTCTCTGCACTTCTCTTGCAACTGACGAGCCGCAAACACCATATCTATAGTGCTGCGACCCGAACGGAATCCACATTGCTCTTCCGCCACGTTTGGTTCCACAATCTGACTCACGAGGCGATTGAGCAGGATTCGGGCAATCACCTTGCCCACACAACTCAGCAAGTTGATGCCACGATAATTCGTGCAACATTGCTTGCTACCTTTGCCCTTGTACAGTGGTGGCACAAGGGCATCCTTCAGCTCAGAAGGCACTTCCTCCTCAATCCACACGCGTTGCACCAAGTGGTGCAGCGCAGTCAACAACGCGGGTCCACCGTGTTTCAATACTTCAGGTGGGATCCCGTCACCCCCGGCACATTTGCCGTTTCGCAGCTGAGCAAGTGCTCTCTGCGTCTCATCCAGTCTCGGCGTATCCGCCAGATCCGCCTTCACATCGTGCTGCTTCAGGCCATTCAATGTAGGCCAGTCGATCTCTGAACGGTTGTTCAAGAGACAGTCAAAGTGTTTCCGCCAGACCTGCATTATGTCTGCAGTCTGGGTGCAGGTAGCGCCTGAACTACCATCGATCAGTGTCCTCAGCGGCTGCAATCTCGGTCCATACACCGCCTTCAAGGAGTCAAAGAATTCCTTGTGTTGACGGCGTTCGGCGTAGCATTCAATCTGCTTCGCCTTCTCCGTCCACCATGCCTTTTTTATGCGACGGAGCTCTCGGGTCAGTCGCCGTCGAAGTTTCCGAAACTGACTACTCTTCCCCAAGTCACTGGGGTCTGCAACATGTGCAGCAAATGCTGCATTCTTCTCTGACACCAATGCGTCAATCGTCACATTGTTGTCATCAAACCAATCAGGCCGCTTACAGTTTGCGCGCCCGATGGTCTCCTCCGCAGCAGCTGTCACCTGGTCGCGAATGTGGTGCCACAGGTCGCCCACTGTGGCTATACAGTCCACATCACCACACAGGCGTGCAGCCATCGCCTTCTCCAGCTCAGTACGTTTCGCCACAGTACCGAGGGAGAGAATGTTAAATTTACGCCGATTCACGGCGGGAGTGCAATACATCGATTTACGAAAATATATGTACAGTTTGGTCCGAACCAATTTGTGATCAGTGCCACACTCAGCTCCACGCAGTACACGTGTCATGCGCACTTCACGCATATCACGCTGACGTACGATGACATAGTCGAGCAGGTGAGCGTGACCACTCCGTGGGTGCATCCAAGTTGCTATATCACTCGCACTCAGTGCAAACCGAGTGTTCGTGATCGTCAGGCCGTGAGTGGCACACAGTGAGAGCAGCCTGTCACCGTTCGCATTCGCTGAACCAATGCCATGTGCACCGATAACATCTGTCCACGCTGATGCATCACGCCTAACGCGCGCATTGAAATCACCCAGCAGAAATAGTCGGTCGCTCCTCGGCACAGACCGTATCACGGAGGATAGCTCAGTGTAGAACTGATCACGCGTGTCATCAGGATAACACATGGTCGGACCGTACGTGCTTATAAAAGTAGCAAACTTACCTCTTCCGAGTCGCAGGCGAACAGTCATCAGCCGCGCGCTGATGCCCGTTGGTTCACCCACCAGCTGGCCATTCAGGCGATCGGATATTGCAAATCCGACCCCATGTTCACGTGGTGCTGGGGCGGCGTTCCCCACCCAGTAGAATGTGTAGCCAGCACCTGCTTCATGCAACTTACCTAGCTCAGCGAGCCGAGTTTCACTGAGCGCCGCAATATCGATGTGGTAACGCGCCAGCTCCATCGCGACCAGTGCAGTGCGTCGCTCCGGGCGCTCGCTCGAGTTCCGGTCCAGTAGTGTGCGCACGTTCCAGCACCCGATGCTGAGTGCTTTGCGCGCAGGCATACGATTGCATTGGTGGGCAATCGCACGCGAGGTGATCGTTGTGCTTCGGAGGTTTGCTTGAGGGACTCTACCCGGAGCCTTTGGCTCAATAGCCTGACCCACAAGGCAGTGGGTGGTTTGGAGGTTTGCTTGAGGGACTCCACCCGGAGCCTTTGGCTCAATAGCCTGACACACAAGGCAGTGGAGAGCAGATCCAGCTCGGGAATGTGATTGCAGAGACAGATTGGGATCTGCTTGACAGCCGTCACACGCAGCCTTTGAGGTTCTGGAATAAGTATCATGTGTTTGCGACCGTATATGGATACGCACCTGCGACCACGGCCAGACGCAGGTGGGTTTTTGGCGGGTTTGCACCAATTTGACCAGGGGCTGCCTGGCTTGAGGCGGGCAGTAGCAAACCATTGAACACCCGGAGGTGTCCTCCCACCGTCAGAGACAATGCGTGGCACTCGTGCTCTACGCCAATCGAGCATTGAGAATATCACCCGTAACCAGTTGTCTCCCATGGCTAGGTTTTACGGGAAGTGGGCCATCGACCACTTCCTAACCTCCGGAGAGGATGGACTAGGATACTGCCAGGGCGCCCAATCCTGACAGGAGAACGACTCGGGTCCTCAGCCAAAGCCTTCGATTAAATGAACACCCGAAAGGCAGCGGGTCTAGCACATGGTCAGTTAGCTGACTCATGCGGATTGGTGTCCTGGATCTTAGCAGGGAGTAGGGCGAAACCTAACTCCCACCCAGCGGTCGCCACGTGGAGGCGCCCAGGACATGAGACTATGGCGCAACAGTAGCAGCAGTGGGTAGACCATCTGTCAGGATCTAGCCACCACCAGCCTCAGCCCACCATAGGCTCTCCCGCCCGCCAACCATATATTTGTATACATACATACATACATGTATATGTATACATATATATATATATGTGTCCCACTTCGTATGCCACGTATATGTATGTGGATAAATATAACTATATATATATATATATATTTGTTTGTGTATATGTATATGCATACAAAGGTATATATATACATAGTTAAAGAAATGTATGTATATGTGAATATATATATATATATATATATATATATATATATATATATATGTACAGGTGATGTTTTCTTGCATGCATACATGTAGAGATTCCGGGACATGATTGCTTTATAGAGGTTAGCATGTGAATAAGCGGTTGATTTCTGCATGGAATCGTCGGGACTTCTGTTAGCCGGTAAACCGGACAACGAGGTGAATATGCCGGGGTGAACGGTTCTGCAGCAGCAGATGACATGCGGCGGTAATGTGCTCATGGAAAACACCTGTGTTGCACGAGCTTTTTTGAAAAGGCAGTCTTTTCCATTTTTCACGGCTCCGCGCACAACTTGGCGGACAGGCTGCAGATGCAAAACGTATACTTATCCGTTTGCCATATTTATGTCCAATATTTTTCACAGCTGCCATGTATTACCGGACGTGGTAGTTGTTTTGTATTAAGGCTACTTGCTAAGGAACCAACCATAGGTGATAACAGCGGTGGATGTAAATTGTTCCTGACATAGGGAAACCAGATGCAATAAACGTGACGGACGTTTGGACCATTCAGAAATATTCATCACTAGGTGAGTAAGCGTGTAGGCGGCTCTGAACACACCAAGGTTGAACACTGTGAAATGGTCTCGGAATCCTTATAAGGGGCCACGTTGAACATACGAAATTAATATAAACCGGTCATTGCATAAAAGAACACGTAAGGCAGTATAATAATGTAATATTGTTACGAAGAAATGTTACATGAAAACATATCATGAAACACGCGGTGATGATCATACCCATGGGTTTTTCATTACTCCGGAAGCGAAGAGACGGTCAGAGTAGTGCTGCCTATGAAGGGAAAATGCGCTCGTTCTAAAAGCCCCTTGTTACCGAAGCATACACCCACCTAACGCGCTTAGAAGTATTGCTGCTGTGACGCATGTGATTTGGAGGCAGACCAGTAGTGGCTGATCACTAAATTACGCACCACGGATAGACAGCGGTTCTGAAAGCAAAAAGTGAACAAGCAATGCACTTACTAGAGGTGCAACGGATTATATACGCTGCAGCACATGTTACATGCAGGGAAACTGGTAGTGGCGCATCATTCAAGTAATCATCATAGAGAGAGGCGTTCTAAAAGGCATCTATTAATATCCCATACCTTTACGGGATGTACAGCGGAGTAGATGGGGGCGGCATATATGATATCGTGGCAGAGCAGTAGTTGAGCACCACGCATTTAGGAATCACGGATAGACTGCAGTTGTAAAAGCCGCATGAGGACACATAATGCAGTTACCGTAGCTGAAAGGAAGTACGTAGCGGCGGCAACCGTGACGTAGATGCTGAGCAGTAGCGGCGGATCACTCAAGCAGGCAGGACAGATACCCGGGAGTTGAAAAAGCAAGTGTTAACAACCAATAAACCTACAACAGGTGCAACAAGGTATCTATGTGGCTAGAAATATTTCGTGGGGGAATCCCAATAACGCCGCATCTGTCAGGGATACACAGGTGTCCCACAAAGCAATAGTGAAGAGTCAATGCACTTTCCGGGGTTTCGACAGAGTACAGAGGACGCAAAGTACACCTGGAGACCAACGAGTAGCGGCGGATCACCATATAGGCAGAATGGATACAGAGCAGATGTAAAAGCCATTTATTAACAAGGGATAGATTTACCACACGTGCAACGGACTTGACAGCGGCGGCAAAGGTGAGGTGGAGGCGAACCAATATTTGCGCATTAACAATATTGGCAGCGCAGACGGACGGCTTCCCTAAAATCTACTTGTTAACAGTGGATGAACTTACCGGTGAAAC
>OX104062.1:36043219-36066503 GCA_944474145.2 Dicrocoelium dendriticum | reverse complement strand
AGCGTGTGAGTCTTTAGCTGACCAGCCTTCGCGTCTAGGTCATTAGCGCGCGTCAATCGTACCCCCCCCCTCTCGTGTGCGCCCGTTCCGAGGGGTCAGCGTCTATCCGAACACTTGCGGCTAGGATCGGTCACACGCTCGCTCAATTTTCCGTCTCACCCGGCTAAGCCAGCGTCATCAGGTCAGCGCAACTCCGTTCGATTGGCCAGCGTTACAAGCAATTATCGTAGGCGTGCTCCAATCGGGCCAGCAACAATCTTATCAGGCGTTACGCAATCCATATCGAGAGGCGGCGTTCCCTCAATTATAACCGTGGCGACGCAATTATAACAGCGGCGACGACTAAGGCAATCTGCGCAATTATAACAGTTGCGAACAAGCGTAAACCAATAGAAGCAGAGGCAGCGACATAAGACGAATAACAAGAGTGAGCCAGTGGAGTAGACCCATGCATATTGTGTGTGTACTCTGTAAATACCCATGCGTAATCTTAACAAAAGACTTCGTGATCGCGGCCGTCCTTTTGATTTCCGGAGGGCTACTCGACACGTGGAAGTGTAGGAGACGTGGCTAAGTCCTGGTGGTGACGTGATCTGAGTGAGAAGGCTAAGAAATGGCTGTGCGTTCTGGGAAGTACAAGCGAGTTGATGATAAAGAGCGTTACCTGCTCACTGCGCAGTTTGCGCTTGCTCACATAAGTGTTTAGAGCAGGGATGTTTCGCTGTACTTAACGGAGTTCGTTAACTTGCCTGTAAAGTAGTTTCGCATCTCCGCTAAACCCTGTTAACGTCACAATTTGTGCTCGCGGACCAGTCCGGCGCAAATGGTTTCGCTCGTTTATGTAGGTATTCCAGGTTTCGGCGTTTGTATTGGCTATGTAGATTTGCCCAAGTGAATCTCGCTGGGTCATTCGTTTCTGCATTATGCACCTCAGTAAAAACTTTACCTTGCCTGAGTTAAGGATCTTAGTTCCTGATGAGTTTGTTACTATAGCGCCGTACAAATTGGCGGATTCCTTCCAAGTGACATCGGCGGATTTTTCAGCCAAAAATGAGCGGCGACACTGGTGAGGTCGGATAGAATGATGTGATGCGATACGATACGGACCTTCTGGAAATCCCTGTTGAAATGTACAGACAGTGTACAGACGTACCGGAATAGAAGAGCTACATGATCTCTGCACCCCAAGGGGCTACACACTGTTATTGCGTCGATCATTAGTAAACACGAGGTCCAAAATGGCGGGGTTGTTCCCATTTTTAATCCATTATGTGACGTGATTATGAACTGGTAGACCAGCGACTCGTCCTTACAGTTCGGCCTTAGACTGTTCACTAAGAGACTGGAACTTTCAGAGCGTGTAAAGTGAATTCTCTCACGAGGAGGAGGTGAGTGGTAGGCTGATCCAGAACGATTTTTAGAGCAGATGCTATGCGAGTCTCAATTCCGAGTTGACATAGAAAACGGCATACTAGGTCAACAAACACTGGAGCACGCGGCACCAATGTGAGTCAACAACTTGAATCCCTTGGTCGTCAACGATTTGAAAATGCAGGTCACTGCGATGGTTAAAAAAAATTATGTCACCCCCTACTAGGTAAATCTTTGTGTAGAACGACAATGCGTGTTAGAGCGATACCCACTTCAGTTATTTCGTCGTTTAGCGAGGTGTCAGTCATCATGATCAGGTTCAAAGACATCGGGGCTTACCGAGATTCAAGCTCAGATTATTTGTTGAAGAGTCCCTGAGCATTGGTATACATACAGGAAAGTGATTCCAGTGTCAGAAGCATATACGAGAGTAGGAGTTATTGACAACTCTTATTCGGTTGGTAAGCAGTCGTTTTGGAGGGAACTTCTGGCAGTGACCTACGAGAAACTTTATATCAGCTCATAAAATGTTCACATGATAACGTTCCAGTTGCAGTAAGTACCCCGACCACAGTTGGTAAATCTAGCGGGGAGTTTAGATGTCGACGGTTATCTCTGAAAATAAAGAATATTACAAAAATGCTTACTGCAAGCAATAGACGATCAACCAATCCGGAAAAGCTTCTATGGCTAACAACGTGTAGGCTTGCGACATCACGTAAAGAGCATGCCTATAAAATGCACTGAGTCGCGTGACGCTATGCTGAAAAAAGCACAAAACTAGATTAACAAGAGCAAGGCAGAGGTTGGATCAGGCGGATGGGAACTGTAATTAAGTGAGAAGAAGCCGGATTTTGACAAGGCGTGAGCAATGAGGGAAAACGATCCTACAAAACAATGGTTTTATACTGGTAAAGAAGCTAAACAGGTCCAGTAGAATGGTCATAATGGATATTGCGAAATACAAAAAATCGTCACCAAAAGTATGTTCACAGCGGGGTATACATGAAAGATATTGGCAGGCTGGAAGGGGTAATCAGTTTCCAAGATGACTTAAGGATGTCAAAGCAGGTTGTCATAAGAGTGAAAGCCAGTGGAAAGCAGGTAAGCATATCAAGCTGCTGATAACAGACCGCAGTCTTCGATTGCTGCGACCCGCCTCTTCCACTCGAAGTTCGTACGGGAGTTCGTACTGAGCGGAAAACCCACACGTTTTCTCAACCGGACAACGGGGCCAAGCATCAATATGCTCACACTAAAAAAGAGATGTTTGCGATCGTTTGTGCTCTGGAGCGCTTCAATGAGCAGATACTATGCAGTAAGACCATTGTGTTCACTGATAACAAGCCGACGATGACTGCCTACGAGTCACTCACATAGTTCTAAGTCGTCTGCAGTGGATATTCAATCGCCGTCAAAAATATGATTTTGAAGATGTTAGGGAACCGGGCTCCGAAAGTTACATTGCAAAAAACTGCAGTGTGATATCTAGACAACAAAAAACAAGAAGGCTAGAGTGTGATAGTTGGGGCGCATAGCACTGCTACCTCGCACAAGTGTTGGTAGAAACCGAGACGTCGAACAGAAGAAGAGGAGCTCTGCAACCTGATGGAGAGGACCAACTTACGTAGATGAATGGGAAAGAAGAAACTGTCCCAGAACAGAACTCTGGTCTTTCACTTTGAGGGTGAACTCACCGTTAGCAATAGGTTATTATTTTAAGCAACCGGACACTCATTCCGAAGCTAGAGTAGTGTTCCATGCTACAGCTTATACACTGCACATTCGAGAAGCATGCATGAGTTAATGTGCTGACTGAAGAGCCTAGCAGGCTGCACACTAAACTAACTGGTAAGCTGAATAAGCGAAGTGAATAAGTTGAAAGAACCGCTGAGGAGTTGGGAACTCCAGAGACTGCTCCGTAGAGTAGTCCTGGACATGTTTGTCGCTGATGAGAAGTAGTTTGAACCGGGCACCCAAAGGAATTCAGCTACAGGAGAAATTGCAGAAGAAAATATCCACGAGCATTTCGATCACAAGGATGAAAGCAAATGGCGAGATAGAGCATTCCCGATGAACTTGGTTTATTGTAAACCAAAAAGCGACCACGGGATTTGAAATATTCAGGGAAAAGAATTGCTCCGGAACCCCATTCAATCCTAGACACCACGACAAACAAACGCGTTCAGTAACAGCGTACATGGCCTCTAAGTCAATGAATACTACCGTGACGAGCTGTTTGTAAGCTGATGATGCTGTACCAGCTGTGATAAGTGAGTTCTCCACCAGGACGAAAGCTAGTCCAATATTCGCATCTAACTATCGCGAAGATAAGTAACCCGCAGCAACATGATGCATATAAGCACTTCGGAGCAATAGGGTTGGGTCTTGGAGTATCCATCGTGCGTCTGGATTGTGACACGCAATCTTGATTGAGGTCAAGATTTGCTTTGAAGCAGCTCCGAAGTTCTCCACTTCGGATGCGGTTTCAGTGATCGAAACGGCAAACCGCTTCAAAGTAATCGGTGAATAAGCTCTCTATTTTCATCAGTTACTGACTCATTCACATTGACTCGTTTGGTATACCACAGACAACTGAAGCAAGTGGTACAAGCACGATACTCGTCTGGAGAAAAAGCAGCCCGTCTTCAGAGGATAAGATTGTCAGACAACGGTCAACAAAAGAGCAGCTGCCGCCACTGACTATCGGCTAAGCTAAGAGCTCCTGCTTGGCTACTGCAAGCCAAAGATCAATTGAAGCGCTATAGCTATTGAGTGTTGGGAGTAAATGACATCCAGTTCGATATCTGGATGCTCGGGTGGGGCTAAGCTTCCAATAAACTGGCCCGTAGCATAGGCAGCAAAACTTGAAGTTGAGTGAAGCCCAAGGCAAGTGCGGCCAGGTTCGATGCGTTGTCGTGATTCGTTCGATCCTACGCTCGAGTACCGAAGGATAAGTGAAGCAAGGAGAAATACACAGAAAGCAAAACAGTATTTATTCTCAAACAGTTATTTCGCAGCTGGAATAATAGAAAATTTGCTGTGGCCTTAATGAGTTACTGAGGCTCATGCGCTTGTGAAACCAAGAGGTGAATAGTTGACTGGAGCGCGAACACAAAGCGAAATCTCGAATCTGACCCGCCTACGAGCAGAAGTTGTGTGTGGAGGGAAATCATACAAGTAGTTACAAAAATATCGAACACAGTTGTACAATATCGATAAATTTCAAAAAAAGATAAATCAAGGGAACTGAAGCTAGGTTCAAAGTGAAATTTATCGCATAATGACAGAATCAGGACCAGTTTCGGTTCCAGAACCATTTGACTGCGAGTATCCGGACAAGTTGGCGGAAGGAAAGTTGGGAATTTCGGGATCACCCCGAACAGCACGATATTTGGCCATTTCATTCGGAAAATGGAGAGAAAGCTCTGCCATGAGGAGGGTACGGAAACGACGCAGACTGTCTAGCTTACCCCGAACGGCCTCGTTTTTTGCCAGTGCTTGTTCCATGAACTCTCGGGTGTATAGCTGGGGATTTTGCCCGGCGTCAATTTTAGAAAACAGTTCGATCGGCACATGGACATCATGAAGTTCTGTTTGCATCCGATCCAATTCCTGTATAAGATGGCAAAAAGGCAGCCAAAGTTAGACAAAGGCGAGAACTAACGAAAACGAATGCAAGATTTTGAGCAAGCTGGCAAGCACGATTAACGGCACATCAAAAAAGCCCATCAAAAAGAACTGAAAATGCACAAAATAAGCAAGGAATTTAAAAGACACATGAGTTCACAAGCGGTCATCTCTAGTACCTTATGGAACCATGAAGGCATCAGTAGCACGACGGTAGGCATTACCAAAGTTCCTCTGCCGCGCAACCACAACCGGTAGCATGTGAGCTAAGGATATTACGAAGGTCGCCTTGCTCCTACGCAGGCTCGAACCGGTGCCGTCGTATTACAAGACAAGTTCGTTACCTTTAAGCTACGGAAGGATGAGCCGGCAATCGGATCCAAGCACATAAGAATCGGCAGATGCAATGGACGCACTACTTCGAAATCAGAAGAGCAAGATTTTGAGATCGCCAAGAAAACAGGCTTCGGGACAATGTGATTGTACTTTGATGTTAGTGCGGTCACAAACAGCTTGTTACAGAAAAATGTACCGACACGCGGTACAGACATTTCGTTGCCACGGGACCGCAACCGATCGCGTGCGTCCTCGGGATGCTGTGAGGATGCCATCTTATTCGTAAGTTCGAACCAGTCGGTAACAATGTGCGCAAACTAAAGTAACATGTGTTTCTCTTAATACCATACTTGTCGATTAACCATAGTCCATGGACAGCGTATAAGCCAAGTGCATCAGGATCCGTAGTTGCCCAGAAGTTGTCATATTTCTCAGTCCCCTACTTTGGTTTCATAATACTGTTGGGAAATAGTGCCATTGTATGACTAGTTATTGACATTTATCAGCCAGTGTAAGCAACACACAAGAAGTAAGTGAATGGAATGGTTGAACGTGATGATTGTCAGCGAGTTAGAGTTTTGTCCAACCGACGTGAGTGACAACCGCGAATCACTCCTTTCAGTAATTTTCAACCTGTTCTTTCCTCGTAATGCGGTTCGTGATGGCGTTAACCCTCTCTTACCTAAATAAGACGGTGGGAAAGTAATAAAAGCGTTTCAAAATTCAAAACACTGTGTGGATGCTTGACTTCGTAGAGTTTTAAATTAGATCTAAACTCATGTTTTGTGAGTTAAAGTAGGCTTTCTCTATAGCGGAAAAGGGATCCAAGAGTCCAGTTGACACATTCAGCGTGAGCAATAAAATCGTCATAAAGAGTTTCCGAACTTCGCCAAATAAGAGGGGCCCGTAAAGCTACCTTAATTCTTTATTGCACATTAGTCGACAATATTAATGCTGGGTGACCGATATACATAGACTAACAGGTCAACCGCATTAGATGATGACAGAAACAACGTCATTACTAAAAGCTAAGCGGATGGCTGTCCCTAACACGTAGATCACGTGAAACCCGTGATACAAGGTGGAAGGAGCCGAGTCCCCGAGATATCGCATACGTCTTAATCTACTAAATACCGCCAGCCAGTAGCTCTAAGGATCACAAGCCTGCCTAAGACGCAGGTTCGAGCCTGCGTAGAGACCGGGAGACCCTCGCAGTATCCTTAGCCCACGTGCGACTGGTGGTGGTTGCGCGACAGCGAAGCGCTGGGGATGCGTACCGGCGTGCTGCTGATGTCTTCAAGTAAACACTTGGCCAAATACACTTCAGGCAACTCGGTGTGATATGGAGAGCAATGCCACATTCAATAAGTAATAGGTGATAAAAGTCAGAAAGTATCTGGGCGACAATAATGACTGAGCAACCCAATGATCATTGTAGATACATTGATCAGTGCAAAATTCTTAAATTAGGATGTTACCTGCACTTCAGATCCACCTACAAGAGGCTGCCACTTCTAAAAACAACTGAGGACCGACTCTTGGATTCCTGTGAATTCGATAATATGCTAAGATAATATTCCTGATTCTTAAACGCAAGGTGTGGCGGCCCCAAAGAACTACTTGACAGGACATCTTAAGTGAAGTAGAAATTTGTTTTGTACAAAATACGCCCTTGTTGTCTTCACTTGACTTTTTCTTGCAAAACAATAAATAAGAGATACATGCGTAATACAAAACGTCACTACACAGAGATTTCATTGAGTGAACAGAGTAGGCATTCCATTATATTGCTGTACACAACAAGTCCCTCGTGTGGACCAAACTTTTACTTTTCCTAACTCAGCATGCTGGTTGGTAAGCACGGAGAGGAAGTTAAGGTACCAAAATAAACATCCAGCCTGTGTAGTAAAAACCTAAGAGCAAAGTAAAGTGTACGGAATAAAGCATCTGGGCTGATGGCTAGGTGTGAAAATGAATAAATAATGTCATTAAAAGTAAGAGGAAAACTAATGTTAACAGTATAGCTAAACGTAAACACGAAATGGGTCAGTTAATTTCACACACTGGTATTCAAAAAATTGGAGCTATTTAAGAAGATGGTAGTTTCACATAACAGAAAACCATTAGTATAAAAATTGTGACCGCGATTTGCAGAGTTAAAGCAGAGCTATTCATGGCACTAAGAAAGGGAAAGAACATATTGGTTTGGAAAAGGTAGCACAAAGCAAAATGTAATCACTGAAAACAAGCCTTTCTGGACCCAGCATAAAATCCACTTCAAAGACCAGTGTGGTAAAACACGCCATGCAGAAAATCAACCAAAAGAGAGCAAGAACAACGATACTTCGCTGATAGGTGATGGTAAATGGAACGTGAAACTGACGGACCACTCACGCCAATGCAGAGAGAGAGTGTGTGATCTGCCTTCGAAATCGCTGGCACAAATTCTAAACAGCAAGGTAGCGGAAATTTTATGAGGGTCGACAAGACGAATCGGATTCACAAGGATGTTAAAAGCTACATGTGCGTAAGTAACGCTAGCCTGCGAACGCAATAATGGCTCGTAGCCGAATGACGCAAAGACAACAGAATACGACTAGCTAGCAACATGCAAACATGTATTCGGGCCAGAACGAGTACAGAGCATCGACCAAGTAACTGAAGCCAAGCCAGTTGTGAGTGGGTAATCCATAGACAGACAGACGCACATGGTCGATGCTGGTGTGAACATGGATTGGAGATGGTGACTCATACGCCACATGCCTTCTCTCTTTATTTGGCACTCCCCCAGGCAGACTGGTAACGAGCAATTGAATGGCGGACTCTAGTCGAACCGCGTATTGGTTGAGCTTCTGGCTTGTTTGTGGCCCGTGTGGCCTCCGCGGCTACTGACTCGGTTGACGGGTTTGGCAATATGTCTTCTGGCCCCGCTGAAACGAAACGACGGCGGACGTGATCCATATGACGGATAATCACCCTGTTGTCCGGTAGTGCAACCTTCGCTCTCTGGCTTTCAATTTCGCGTAACTCTTCAGGTTGTCAAGTTCGTTCGTGGGACAATTTGACGTAAACTGGCTCGTCCTCACGGAGTGCTCAACATGCCTTTCGATCGCACCGCTTGAGTTCTCCTGCCGCATCTCGATGCGTAATCTGTCGGAAAAGGGTAGGTCTAGCCGCGCCCTAAGCCTTCGGCCGAACGTCAGTTCCCCTGGAGGGGTACAGCGGTAAGCAAATAAAAACTTGTCCAACTTCGTTCGGAGTGGAGCGGGTGATTGTTCCTGCAACCCGTTTTTCACTGTCTGGACTGCTCTTTCCGCTAGTTCGTTTGAGACTTGGTGGTAAGGGGCGGTCTTCACATGTCTGATGCCGTTATTTGGATGGAAAGCTTGGAACTGTTGGCTAGTGAATACAGAGCCGTTGTCTGGCACTAGTGTGTTGAAACATGTTCGCATGCAGGAAACAGTTGTCACGGAAATGGCGTGTGGCAACGAAATTACCTCAGTCCATTTGGAATAGGTATCGATTATAAGAATATACATCTTCCCATCAGGCGGACCAAAGTAGTCTGCATGTGTGCACACCCATGGCTTGTCGGGCTAATTCCAGGGACTCAGTGGCAGGACATTTCTTTGTGTACTTTGACATGATGCACAGTGTCTGAGCAATCTTTCTATGATGCTATCAATGCCGGGCCACCACACATAAGACCGCGCGAGTGATACCTGAGTGAGTTTCATGCAGTTCCTCCATTACATACTTTCGTGACCGAGGCGACATAATAGCTCTGGACCCCCATAAGAGGCAGTCATCCTCGAGGCGCAGTTCTGTACGATGGGTGAAGTAAGACAACACTTCCACGCCAAATTTATCGGGCCATCCATGGAAGACCAGGCGTTTAACTCTGCTGAGGAGTAGATCACGCTCTGTCTCACAGCGGGTATCCGCATTCAACACCGGTTTCCTGGTCAAGTGCTGGATTAAATGGACTAATTCAGTCGGTTCCAATAAACAATCTGGCAGAGGATTCAACGGCAACCGACTCAAGATCCCTGCACTGCCGTCTAGTTTTCCAGGGACATAAATAAAACGCTTATTCTCGGACAATTAGAGACATGACTATGTAGACATGATCATCGTAACGATAAAACTAAATGTCGAGGAACGTCTAAAATGGTGCAAGTTAGCCATGGACAACGGAGCTGTGAGTTCATACATGTATGTAGGATTGAATTGCGTAGCTGCATATGTGATTGATCGTGTGGATAGTGTGAGAAGAGTTGAGGGACGTCCGTGGTGGGGGTGTGTGGTTGGCTGGGTAACCTAGGGCCGTGATTTCATTTGAAAGCGAGTCATATCCGCCTCCTCGCAGTGTTGTTAAAGAGACATTAGTGGGCTTTTATAGGAAGAACGCTTGACGGGCGAAAATCCACCACGTTCTGGAGTACTGTAGCTAAACATTTGCTGGAACTGGATAATAGTGTAATTGTAAACCGATAACAATAAGGTCCAACGTTGTTTACGGCGATGAGATCTGGTTGATGTCTTCACTTTCACCAATCAAGACTAATAAGGGTTTATGATCAGCAAGGATTTCGAAACTTCTTCCCCAAAGATACTGGTGAAATTTCATAACCCCGAATATAACCGACAACACCTCGATATCCGGTTGTGCGTAGGTTTTCTCTGCCGGTGTAAGCTCCCAGATGCAAAAGCGATGGGTCTTTCAGTTGGATCATCCATTTTGTGAGACAATGCAGCGCCGAGCCCTGATGCTGGGGCGTCACATCAGCAAGTGATGGGCCTCCTCGAATCAAAATGTACTAGCAGATTAGCCTTATCCATGACTGCCTTGACAACATCGAAAGACTTGTTCTTTAGCTGACTACTACCATTTAGTATATTTTCGTAGTAAAGCGTACAGTGTTGCAATGGTGGTGGGCAAATCAAGTAGGAAGCAACTATATTGTGTTACCATACGAAGGAAAGATTGCAGCTCACTGACTGTGCGTGGACTCGGAGAAGCAAGGATGGCCTAGATTATTTCCCTTAGTAGTTACCAACCGTGTTTATCCAGACGAAATCCAAGGTACTGAACACTGCCTGCGAAAAATACACATTTGGATTCCTTCAGCTTGAGTCCACTGTCCTGGAGACGTTACAAGACCGTCGCAAGCGATGTCATGTGTTCGTGATCAGCGCCGCCATAATTTAGAATGTCATCTAGATAAGCGCATACACCAGCTATTATTTTCACTAAATTGTCAATAATCTTCTGAAATATTGTCGGTGTAGAATGTATTCCAAATGGAAGTCTGTTGTAGTGGGACAAACCCACGTGCGCATTGATGGTTGTTATCTCCCTGGCAGATTCATGCAGCTCTACTTGGGAGTAAGCGTGGTTTAAACCAAGTTTGGAAAACTTTTTGCCACCTGAAAGAGTTGCGTATAGGTCATCTATCCGTAACATAGGTAGTGTTCGGACGTCGCCACTTGGTTAACAGTCAATTTGTAGTCACCACAGATACGGACGGCGCCAATGGGTTTCTGTACTGGAACAAACGGCGTGGCCCAAAATGAGTGGTGTACTGGCGATAATATTCCATCATTTTGGACGCGCTCCAGCACTAACTCAACTTCCGGACGGACAGCGGAAGGCAAGTTCCTTGCTTCGAAAAATTTCGGCGGGCGTTCTGTCTGATATGGAAAGAGACTTTGAAGTCATGTAGTTTACCGGGTGATATTTCACCAAACAAGCGTACATTTTCAACAGTGAAGGAATGTCTGGAATATGGTCCGCTTTTTGATGGCAAATGATCGCTAACACTTATGAGGCCGTGTACCGTCCGCCGGTAAATATACAAATTTATTTATTTATATGTTTGAGCCAGTTTCTATCAAGTAAGTTCGGGCCATCTTTGTTAACAATAATTAACGGAAGGGTAAAAGTGTCGGCCCAAGGAGTCACTCATACTTAACACATCCCCAGTACGTCGAGCTACTCACCAGTAAAATGTAGGTATGCATGCAATCTCAACAGTCTAGCAACTAGACATAGAGCCACCAAAGCCATGGAGATCAGTGGATAGAAGACAGACAATGCGTCATAATCATCGTGGCATGGTAGTTGAAGGTGGGCAACACACTTCAGCTAATATGCCGCAAGAAGAATGGAACATTTTGACAAAAATACAGAACAAAACATTTTTAGTTTGTTTGTCACACGCCGATTTTTCTCTTTTTTTGTCATTTTCAATGTTGGTAGTATTAAACATGTGAATCAATACAATACTGTACACAATTCTTCCATTGATTCCGGTTGCGGGCCATGTCTTCAAGAGTCCTAAGCCATTGGCACTCCTCATCTTTGGCTCCCCATCCTGGAAGACGTACGGATCCAACAGCGGCTAGACAAGACGTCAGCGATTTCATGTGCTGCCGCCAAGTGGAAGGCTGACCACCACGCGGTCGCCTCCAGCCAGGTGCTTGACGAGCGAATAGAGCGCGACGCGGTAGACGCTCAGGTGCCATGCGTAGGACATGACTGAGCCATCTTAACTGGCGCAACAAAACCAGTTTGTTGAAGGAAATACTTGCATTCCCCAAGATGCGACGTCGAACGTCATTACTATTAACTCGATGTTGCCACCAAACACGAGCGATCCTCCTTAAGTAACCGGCATCGAAGGCAGAAAGACGACGCATGTCTTCCACGCGAATCGGCCAGGACTCGCACCCATACAACAATACTGAGCGAACTGATGCGCTGTAAATGCGGCCCTTTAGTGAGAATGAAACGTCACGGTGATGCCACAAGTGCCTCAGATTGACAAATGCTGATCGAGCTTTAGCGATTCGAAGAGAAACTTCTTTGTTGATAGTGCCGTCAGCAGAAACACAGCTCCCGAGGTAGACGAAACTATCTACCTGTTCAAGTTGTGCACCTACGAGAGTGAGCACGGGAGCAGGTGAAAGCCAATCCTTGAGTAGTACTTTACACTTCGATGGGGCGAAGCTCATGCCATACTTAGATGCTTCAACCGACAAACGATCCAAAATGAGTTGCATACCCTGAGGATCGTCACCAAGTAAGGCGGTATCATCAGCATAATCTAAGTCGGTCGCGCGCTCACCCGGTAGAAGCTCTAGGCCAAAATGTTGGAAACCTTCTAGGGCATTCGACAGAACGTCTTCGATTGCGAAGTTGAAGAGGAATGGGGACATAGGGCAGCCCTGTCGCACACCGCTATTGACAGCGAATTGCGAGGAAAGCTTGCCATAGACCCTCACTCTGCCGAATGTATGAAGGTAAAGTGCTCGTAAAATGGCGGTATATTTCTCTGGCACTCCCTTCTTTAGCAAGCAACGCCATAAAGCAGGTCGATCAACGGAGTCAAAAGCGGCACGTATGTCTAGGAATGCAACGATAGTGGGCCTGTGATAAATGTGGCGATGTTCAAGGAGTTGGTGGAGCGTGAAGATTTGATCCACGCATCCGCGGTCAGGACGGAAACCAGCTTGTTCTTCACGGTAGTATGATTCACGTACTGGGGATAGTCTGCGAAGCAGAATGGATGCCAACAGCTTAGAGGCAACCGAAATAAGACTAATCCCGCGATGATTTGCACATGAAGTACTAGCGCCTTTCTTGAAAATTAGAACAATAACTGATTCGCCCCAAGAGGAAGGCACTTTCTCTTCATGCCAAATTTTTGCGAACAACGCGGTTAGCTGGTTAATGATCGCTACACCGCCGTACTTGAATAGCTCCGGAGGAAGTCCGTATAAGCCAGCAGTCTTGAAGCGTTTCAAGCGTCGAATCTCGAGGCAGACTTCTGCTTCGCTGGGTGGATTCAATGGGACGAGCCAGGGTGGACAACAAGGTGTACTGCATGTACTGATGGATGGTGGAGGCCAGTTGAACTGCGAGTGAAAGTGCTCGGCCCAACGGTCCATACGCCTCTGTTGGTTGGTGATCGGAGACTCATCCACCTCACAAATGACCTCACTGACACCAGGCTTCCTGAGGCCAGTGGACCGAATGAGTTGGAAAAGCCTGCGAGTGTTACCAGAGAGTACAGCAGTCTCCATCTCTAAAGCACGCTCAGACCACCATGTCTCGCGATCCTTGCGTAGACTTTGCTTGAGCAGCCGGTTGGCAGAACGGCGCCGCTCGTTGCAATCTGATTCCGCGGGGATATCTTTGCGGCGTTCGAACAACTCCAGAGAACGAGCAGAGAACCAAGGCTTCAAAGGGCGTCGAGTTAGACCGCAGCATGACTGTCCGGAAATGGTTATCGCTTTCCGTATACAAGTCCAGTGTTGTTCCACTTCTTGCGGTGGATTGCAACTGAGTGCATATACCAGTGAAGACTGATAGCTCTCCTGGACAGAGGAATCAGTTAATCTGTTTACATCAATCTTGCGGTGCTTCGTGTTTCGGGATCCTCCAAAACACATACAGATTTTTGCGCAGACCAGAGCATGATCTGAGTCGACGAAAGTGGACCAAAGTGGACCAGTCCAGTACGCTGCCGCGCCATCTGAAGCTAATTGCAATGTGATCAATTTGAGACCACGGTTGTGTTGGCGAAGGGGGACGCCACGTTACGGAACGCTTCTTCGTACGCCTGAAGCTAGTGCTCGAAAGAAACAGACGGTTGTCTTCGCACAATGTGAGAAGTCTCTCTCTGTTATCAGAGCGGTCCTCATAGAGCGGGTGATGACCACCAAGGTGGTGTTCGTATGATAACAGGCGGCCAACCCGTGCGTTAAAATCCTCAGCAAGGATAACGACATCCGACTTTTTAGCATTAGTCAAGAGCTGTTGTGTATCTCGGTAGAATTCGTCCTTGACCGAGTCGCCACTGCAGTCAGTTGGAGCGTACACAGAGATCACAAACAAGTTGCGTCTCTCTTCGCGGTGCCTGTTGATTCTACATGAACCCCGAAGCCTAACTGCACACAGTCGGCTGTTAATCGAAAACCAGTCCAGTAGTGCCGCCTCGGCCTTGCCACTCAGTGCTATACCTACACCAGCCAAACCCGCTGAGGCTGCTTCTGGATCTCCAGAAAGACGCAGGTGATATCTGGCTTCGTGGTCAGTGGGGGATGTCAATGTAAGCACAGTGCTGGAATCTTGCAATCAGGTTTCTGAAAGGCAGCAGACATCAATGTCTAGGGAATCTAGGGTGCGCGCTAGACCGGCTTGCTGTCCAATCTGCATGAGTGTCAGAACGTTGAAGCACGCCAGACGGAACGAGGATCGGGGACGAAGGAGAGCCATAGGTTGAACTCCTTGATCTGCGGAGCAACCGGAATCGCAGCCAGGTTGTTGAACAGATGAATCGGGTAACCGAAAGTGAGGATGGTTAGCAAACAAACAATTGGCGTGTGATGAAGTAGAGTGAAAGTGAGTAGCAGCAACAGTAGCTGATGAGCGCGTTGTAATACAGTCCATGGTTTTGTGAGAGGGCGTGATACTACCCGGTTACCCAAGCCGAAGTAGGGATTTGACTTAGGGGACTCCACCCCAAGCCTTTGGCTAAATAACCTACCCGGAAGGCAGCGGGGCGAATTTAGGGAATCGCGCCCATTGGGAGGTGGTGACTGAATGATCAGTTCATGCGTCTTTGTTTGGTAGATTACCAAACAGGGGCCCAATACTCCCCATGAAGCCAGCACAATTGCTGAAATACATTGTCTCACGGAGGTGGAACATTGTCGCCGAACACTTTGCTGGAACGGGGTACACCCGAACCACCCAGCTGGCACCACGAGGAGGTAGTTCGGCAAGCCAGCCAGTAAAAAACCAGTAAAAAACGTAAAATAGACTGTGTCGGGACCAACAGCTAGTCGGGCAGTGTACGATTGTTGACTAACGTAACCTAGGTCCCCATATGAATTACTAGGCGCACAAACTGAGTTACAATCTCCACTTCCACAGTGTATAGAGGTATGCCGCGCACAGGTGAAAGCAAGTAAGATATGGACTCGTCGGAATTCTCTACTGTCCGTACAGTATTTGGTGGAGGGTAAGATACATGAGGTGGAAACCCTGTTGAGCGGCAAACACGTGCAAGGTGTCCGACCTTGCCGCGCTTGTGGCAAGTGGATCGTTTGTCTACAATCAGTTACTCTTTCATGTCTTTCGCCACACCTGTAGCACATAAAGGGGCGTTTAGTGTTCAGCGACAATCGAGGTTTTACGGCGTGGATTACATCTGTAGGGTGATTATGTTGGTAGTGAATTAGTTGTTGGACCACCTTTTCTCTTTGCCTCACTAATGTGAATGCGGATTCCCAATTAAGCTTGCCCTCGTTTTCCGACAGTAGATGTTCACAGGTCTTGTTGTCGCGAATCCCGATTAGAAGACATTAGATAACCATGACCTCTTCAAATTTCGTGGACGGAATCTCATTATAACCGCAATTAGGCAGGGACTGTTGTATGCGGATTATAAATTCGTTAACATCTTCGTCTCCCTGCCGTAGTTGAGTCGTGCAGTAAACACATGTTGTAAGCCCCAAAGCCCATCCAGAGATTTCAGACAATCTGATAAGGAAGCGCTTTCATACAACCGTAGCACATCGAAATGCGTCTGACCATCCGCATCCGAGTGCTGTCTCAGTGATTTAACAAAATGTTGCTCAGTAATAGTGATGTGAGGATTTGTAACTCTGAGGAGTTCAATGTAGCCACATAATGTTCTCTTTCACCGAGTCCAAACAGTGAGTGAGGGCTTGGAAGCTGCTTTATTCTAAAATGGATCCGGTGGAATAAGTTAACCCATAACGAATAATTCCAGGTATAGAATCCGTCGCCAATGTTAAAGTCTACATGTGCGGAAGTAACGCTAGCCTGCGAACGCAATAATGGCTCGTAGCCGAACGACGCAAAGACAACAGAACACGACTAGCTGGCAGCATGCAAACATGTATTCTGGCTAGAACGGGTACAGAGCATCGATCAAGTAATTAAAGCCAAGCCACTTGTGAGTGCGTAATCGATAGACCGACAGATGCACATGGTCGATGCTGGTGTGAAGACGGACTGGAGATGATGAAACACGCCACAAATGATGCGTGCAATCTCATTATTGATCCTACAAGAAGACGGGTTCCGACTTCTAATTTCTGGTAGATCCAGAAGAAACAGTTATCGAGAGGACTAAAAACACTATCTAAGGGGTTAATGGGGGCAAGAGGAGAAATACGGACTTATTCTCTGGTGAAAACGGAAGTTACAATAAATAGAAATAAGGGGAAATCGGTCTTCATGCATACACACAAGAACGAAGTCACGCATCGCTGAAACTTATCTTAATCGTTCGAGTATGGTGACTCCAGTCGAATAAGCAAGCGCGATAGAGTTTTGAGATAGCAAACAGCAACGTATCCGCAAGTGGCGTAAGTGACAAACGATGGACAAGGCATGGCCGGCTAATTTGGCCCACTGGAGTAGTTCGTGACTAAACAACGATTGGGTTCCGTTTGAACGATTTTCTAAGCAAAATGACGGTGATCCCCTCGATTTTGCAGTGGTTGTGTTTACATAATTTATTTTGCGTAATCATTTGTATCACGACACTCTGTGCAGTTTGTGTGAATTGGCGAAAAACTACTCGAATACACTTTGAAATCCGCGCTCTCGTCGTGCTGCTGTTGTTTGCGTACTCCGCCTTCGAGTGTGCTTGGAAGCCGCATACCTGCTGTGGAACTTCGATTGAACGTCTGCCTCCATTGTGTTCAACGTACTCGACAGGTATATCGTTCATCGTAACCGTAACTTAACTGAAAGTTGACTGCGAGTTAGCCTCTTCTTAAGTTTTTGCCTTTCCTAACGGTCTTAAGTGTTTCCGTATTTCGGAGATCACAACATAAATTGGTGACGCTGCATTTGTTCGAACGCACATTTTTTATCATCATGCCTTACCAGGCTAGGTGTGATTTTGCTGACAATTCTGTCGAATTTTCATTTCTTACTTTGGACGTTTCCGATAAACGTATATGATTTATTTAAGTCGAAGTTACTTTTCGGTATCACAAAACTACTTCGCAGTCAAGCATGTTTACCTACGTCGTTTCACCTTCGCCTGTCCCTATTGCCTCTGAAGTCGTCGGCGTTATTCATCCCATGCCTTTAGAAGCGCCGTAGGATAAGCTTAAGGCAGCTATTTTAATACGTACCACAGCATCTGATGAGGCGCGTCGGCGGCAGTTACTCCCCGGTATCGATCTTGGTGCCCGCACTCTATGTCAAGTTTGCTACATGTGCGCTCCCTTGTCGGCTCGTTGAAGCTTGACGACTCCATACTGCGTCAACTTTGGACTAAGTGTCTTCCGGCCAACAGCACAGCCATTCTTTCAGTCCTTGGCGACGAGCTCACACTGGAAAAGCTCGCAGCTGCTGACAAGGTGCATAAAGGTTTCTTTAAAAACAATGTACATCATGTAACCGGATCTGTCACAGCCAGCCCATCCTTTGGCACTACGCCTGATGCGATCGACACATTTTCCGTTTGGAACTCAGTATGCGTGCTGTTAGACGTGAGTGCGCTACTAATTGAATCCCTCATTGCAGCAGATCACGTTCACGACAGCGACGGTGGTACTGCTACTTCCATCGTCGTTTGGGTAAGGCAGCACGTAATTGCCGTCCGGGTTGCAAATACCCGAAATCATCTTCAAATTCGCAACCGGGAAACGCCAAAACCAGCCAGTAGTGGCGATGGCTGTCGCTGGCCAAGTCAAAAGTCGCCTTCTGTACGTGTTCGATCCCCGATTAAGCTACGTTTTTGGTCGATACAAGTGCAGAAATTAGCGATGTATCCAGATCTTTGGAAAAGCGCGCTCTGTAACCTGCCAGACTCAGGCTACAGTCGAGTAATCAGACTAAAATAGCGACAGACGGCCAGAAGCTCCTTAATCTAAGCCTGGGCTTAGGACGGAAATTTCCTTTCATTTTTACCGTTGCGAACATTCAGAAGCCTATACTTGGCATGGACTTCCTCAGCAAATTCGGCCTTGTGGTTGAGCTACGCTGCAGAAAGTTACAGGATGACAGCACCTCGCTAACTGTCCCTTGCCAAGTTGCTACAGTTAACTCCGTCGGACTTGGCGTACTCATGCAAGACTGTACGCACTGTTCGTCAATGCTACAGTGATTTCCATTTTTGGTCAGAACGAATACTGACAAGTATGAGCACAAACACGAGGTTCGTCACCAGATCGTCACTACGGGTCCACCTATGTCAGCGAAACCGAGACGCCTTCCACCCGACAAACTACAAGCGACTAAACGAGAATTCAAGCACATCCTCAACCTCGGTATCATCCGCCCTTCCAACAGTTGTTGGGCTTCTGTTCTTCATCTGGTACCCCAAAAAAACCGGTGATTGGCGCCCATGCGGCAACTATCGCGCACTGAACAGCATCCTCGTTCCGGATGAGTACCTTATTCCACATATCCATGATTTCTCATTGGGAGTAGCAGGAATGTCCATCTTTTCTAAGATTGGTTCCTTCGAGCTTACCATCAAATCCCAATGGCACCTGAAAAGGTTGCCAAAACGGCTGTTATCACGCATTTCGGCTTATACGAGTTCGTCCGCATGCCTTTTGGGCTCCGCAACGCCGCAGTCTTTACACCATTTCATGGACCAAGCCCTTCGTGGCCTAGACTTTGTTTTCGTCTATATCGACGACGTCCTGATAGCCAGTGCCACACTAGAAGGGCACTTGGACCACCTTCGACAAGTCTTCGAGCGTTTTGCCCACCACGGAATCATTAATCTTGAGAAATGTGTGCTTGGTTAATCATGCGTTGATTGTTTGGAAATAGAATCGATATTAAGGGCATCAGTCCCATTGCTGAGAAGACCTAGATAATCATGGACAATCCACCACCTCAATCTGTTAAAAACCTATGCCGTTTCCTCGGCATGGTCAATTACTATGGAAGGTTCATTCACAACTGTGCTGACGTTCTTCAAGCACAGAGTGATTTGCTTAAAGGTAACCCGAAAAAGTTTACTCTTACAACGGAAGCCAAAGCTGCATTTCATGCCATCAAACAGAAGCTAAGCCAGGTAACTTCCCTGAGCTGCTTGAAAACGGATGAGAATGCCACCCTCATTCTTTAAACCGATGCCTCACAAACCGCCGTGGGAGATGTTTTACAGCAACTGATCGGCAATATGATCCGGCCGTTGTCTTCCTTTTCTTGGAAGCTACAGCCAGCACAGATCCGATATAGCAATTTCGGTTGCGAATTGCTCGCAATCTATTTGGCCGAAAAACATTTTTGTCATGTCCTTGAAGGACAAGATTTTGCAATTCTGATGGACCACAGGCCTCTTGTCTACGCCTTTCCTTCCGCTTCCGATCGCTACTCCCCGCGACAAACACGTCACTTGGATTAGCTTTCTCAATTGTGTCAGACACTCGCCACATCGACATCCGAACCATATCGTTGACGAGGCACTGACTCGTGCTCGTGTTCAGCAGCTTTCACCCTCACCCATTAAGCTTGAGGACATGTCCGTTACCCAGGCGAACGATCCAGAATTTGCATAACTTCGATCGAACACCTCATTTAAATGCTTGCAACTGTCTGTGTTAAACTCAGATGCGAGGATTTACTGCGATTTGTTCCCCAGTCTTTTCGGCGTACCATGTTTGACCAATTTCATGGACTATCGCTCCCAAGCATTCGATACACTGTGAAGTTAAGTACTGATCGTTACATTTGGCCTATTAAGCGTGCGGACATCTGACAATGGGCTAAGCATTGTCTCAGCTGTCAGAGCAGCAAAGTTCATCGACACACCATCACTGTCCCCGGAACTTTATCAATTCCTGAAGCACGGTTTAGACACATTCACCTAGATTTAGTTAGACCTTTCCCTCCATCTAACGGTCTCAACTTTATTCTGACGTTAGCCACTCGCAATTCCTTTACGTTACGGTTCCACTAAAACTGTGACTTGAGCAGTTTTCGAATCATGGATTTCGCTTTTCGGCGTACCAGCTACAATCACCACCAATAGGGGACCCCAATTTAGCTCCACTTTGTTCCGTGACTTGAATCGTTTATTGGGTTGTATTCACATCTGAACAACCGTGCTTAACATCCCATTACAAATGGCTTTGTCGAAGGTTTTCATCGACAGTTAAGAGCCGCCATCACAGCCAGTCCACCTGACACAAGTTGGTCTGAGCGCATTCCAGCCGTCCTTCTTGGTATTCGTAATACCGTCAAAGAGGATATTGGATGTTGCCCTGCCGAACTCGTATTTAGCACGACTCTCAGACTACCAGATGAGATGATATTGGATTCCCGAGTCACTGGAGAATTGGATTCTGTTTCTTACGCAGGACGCCTTAAGCAGCACTTTCGAGCCATTCGATCTACTTGTTGAATCACTGCTCGCGAACAACGAATTCATCCATTTGAACACTTGTCCGTTTGTTTCCATTCCTATCGATGCAGTTCGAAACCGTTAAAACCGCCCTACGAAGGCCCCTTCAAGGTGTTGTCACAATAGCCCAAATGCCTTATTCCGGAGAAGAATGGATCGAGGGGATCCGTGAGTATTGACCGACTTAAAGCTGCTCATGTTGAGTCTATTGCTGAGGATTAAAGATAAAGTTACTGTGACTGATTCCGGCCTGTTGCCCCCGTTAGTAAACCGACCGATGCTGATGTATCAGAATCTTCGTGCACTCGCTTAGCCGTTGGTTCCAGACACACGTTCTGGCCGTTTTGTTTCTTTTCCATTCAAACTAGCTGAATTCGTGCCTTAAACATCTTCATCGAGCTTTTCCTTACCAGTTCACGATCTACGGGGAGTAATGTAGTGGTTATGCTTACATTTTTTTATTGCGCGTAATCATTTTTATCACGATATTAGTACAATTTGTATGGATTGGCGAAAAACTACTCGAATACACTTTGAAATCCGCGCTCTCGTCGTGCTGAGTTTCGGCTGTGCTGCTGTTGTTTGCGTACTCCGCCTTCGACTGTGCTTGGAAGCCGCATACCTGCTGTGGAACTTCGATTGAACGTCTGCCTCCATTGTGTTCAACGTATTCGACAGGTATGTCGCTCACCGTAATCGTAACTTAACTGAAAGTTGACTGTGAGTTAGCCTTTCCTTAAGTTTTGCTTTTCCTAACGGACTTAAGCGTTTCCGTATTTCGGAGACCACTACAACATCGAGGAGATACCACGAACCTCTTGATAGCACGCGGAAATTGGACGGCAGCTGTTCCTAGAGGACAGGAAGCGGTAATTTTTACTTGAACATTTCAGAAGCATACAATCGTTTAGATCATCATATTTTGTTTCACTAGCTACAACAATGTGGCATCTGAAATCCGCGAACTGCAATTGAAGCTTAGGGTTGGAACATAATGGTCCGACGCAATTCGTGTGGATTGTAACCTGCCGCAAGGTTCGGTACTTCTCTCTCGCCTGAGCTCGTCTTTATTAATTAGCTAGCAGGAGTTGTCACCCCAAAATGTCTAATCTTTGACGAAGACATTAAAATTTATTGCGTAATCAAGAGATTGGACAACGCGACCTCGATGAGGCATGGAATTAGATGGAGCGGAACGCAGGGCCATGTAGATTGGACATGGGTCAAGTTATTCAGATCCAAAATAGATCCGTTTACATCTACAGGCTTCGTTATGTCTTTGACGTCGTTTCTCGCCAAATTTACAGTTCGGTCTAAGCCCGAAGTGTAGTGCGGCAGTTGTCTTCACACACAAACCCACATAAGTGGACGCACGCGTGCACAGGGTCAGGCGACTGGTCCTTTGAACTCGGTAGACGATCTGACGATAGGCGTGACGCCTGCTAGTTGCACAAAGCGGGAATACCCGATGTGTCTGTCTCCGGTCTCCGGTCTCCGGATGCAACAGACCAAAAAACTGGGTGCTTTGCCAGCGAAGATACTGGATGCACAGCAGTGAACTAGTGGCTGAAAGTATGGTGCAGCGACTAAACATGGTATTGGATGAGCACAAGTTTAGGTCAGTCGCATAATCTCGAATAATCCCTTTCGATTAAGGGTAAATATGGCAACTGGAATTTGCAAATGAATTAGTTTCGCACTAGGGTTTCTATAACAACTCCGTCCAAATTATCAAGAGTGAATAATATGTTGGGGCGTTAGGAATAATCTGCAAATTTAATATCCATTTAGTGTAGCCGATGTACGCGAGTGGAATGAGTGTAAGTCGATGGTGAACAGTAAGATGAGGGGTAATCCGGAAAATAGTCGTGAACGCTGATTTGGCGCTTCGGTTTACGGTAGGAGCCCTGTAACGAATGGCGCCACCTAATACTCATCCCGAACACCAAAACGAGAGCCAAAGCTCGAAATTAAGTAGAAAACACCGTTGACTAGATTGTTGTCGATAGGTTCAAAGTTGGTGCTCCTCTCCCTCCATACACAATTGTGTGCGTCATCACCTTAGTTAGTTTCAAAAACTAACTTATATGTCGCGTTAAGCTCCTAACGTTACGTTATATGAACTGATGCTCTGAAGTGCGTTCCGGCTAACTCGCGTTTTCGTAATTATAATTCCCATCGTTGCATGTTTATCACTGATAGCGGTCGAGCATTCCGGTTGTTCTATACCATGAGCATTACATATTTTAATTTGTGATTCCGTTTCGCATGATACAATCTCATTCACAAGACCTTAGTTCTATAACTTAGTACACGCATATTAGCGTATTGTACCAAGCTTTTAGCGTGGTTCATTTTCGAAATAGCGTGCGGTACTTTCATGTTAGCGAGGCCAGGAACGCTGATTTGGCGTCCTTGACACTCTCATTGGTCATGGGACATAAACCAATGGGACTTCGGTTAGAAGCCACCAGCATAAGCGACAGACACTCCAATGAAAGTGGTCGAGCACCACCTTCTGGTCTGCC
>OX104062.1:36006832-36042796 GCA_944474145.2 Dicrocoelium dendriticum | reverse complement strand
CATACAACAATCCGGCCACTACTGTTGGATCCTATTTTCGTTGATTTAGGAGGTAGGGTAATCGTTTGTCCTGATTTGCTGAGAAGTGTTGATTGTTCACGGTTGGTCCCTCTATTCGCGTTAACAGTGTTTACAACAGAAGAGGCTGCAACGGCGGCCTCCCGGCGGACCTTTGCAGCAATCTCTGCATATGTAACTGTGGTTCCGGGAGACTTTGTCTCGACAAGAGACATTTGAGCTAAAGTTATCGAGGACTGGTGTTCGGTTGCTTCATCATTGTTAATGCTAGATACCAGGTCTAGTGAAATTTGCTTAACCAGACGTTTCGAATGGTGCTTGATCTTCGTTGTCATAAGTACTGTTTGGCTCTCGTGGTTACGGTCAATTTTCATCCGGCGTTCTGCCAAAGTTAGAGAAGACAACGGAGATGGGGACGTTGCTGATTACGATTCAGGCGAAGCGGATTGTACAACGTTCCGTTGCTTAGAGGCCGCTACGCTTCTGTGGTGCATACTTGTTTCCATTAAAGTAATCTTATCGTTTATCCTTGTTACATGTGTGTCTTCTGCT
This sequence comes from Dicrocoelium dendriticum, assembly GCA_944474145.2. Lineage (NCBI taxonomy): Eukaryota > Metazoa > Platyhelminthes > Trematoda > Plagiorchiida > Dicrocoeliidae > Dicrocoelium > Dicrocoelium dendriticum. The sequence continues at coordinate 36,042,226 of OX104062.1, read as the reverse complement.
AAACCGATGAGCAACACAGACACATACAGATCGATTGACCGATAGCTGATTCGTCCACTCTTTTTCCTTGTGCTGATTGGTTCCTTTCCGACTTACTCATCTGGTGTAACTTACAAGCTACCATTACAGTTTTTGACACTTCCCATCCGGTGTGTTCTTATTCACTTCTTGCGCGGACTAAGGGTCCAGGTGCAAACCAGCAATACTCGAGTGATACGTATCAGAATGTCGACGGTTGCTACGAGCCCTCTTGCGGGACTGTCATGTCTGTGGCCTGATGGTGCAGAAAACCCTCTCTACAGTCGTGGACACAGTGGAAAACATCTTTCCAACATCAAATGACTCTCTTTCCTGTGTTAAACCCCTCTATCATGTTATCCGATACCAATGGATTGTGTTATTCCGCCAAGCCCTTGGATCAAAAGGACAACGTCATTTTGACGCTATGAACTTGATGGCTAAGACCAGTATTGTGCACGTGATCCAGTTGTTTGAGGAATTGCGGGGAATCCAACAAAGTGTGTTTTCCGCTCGTTATCAGTTTTTCAAGCTACAGCAACGATGCGGAGAAAGTGTAAATGATTTCATTGCCTGCATTCATCAAGCTACACCGGAATGCCGGTACAATACCATTCCCTCAATTCGGTTTGAAGAAGTCATGAAAATCCAGTGCCTAATTGGTGGAGTTACAGATGATGGTGCGAGGGAAAAATTATTGTCACAGGAGGAAGAAACCCTTTCCTGGGAAATGGCGTGTAACCTTGTACGTCAAAGGGAAAACCTAAAATCCCAACTATCCACCTTCAACCATCCTCAGCCTATGGAATGTGTAAACAAACTGTCACCACGGTTATCCTCTGAAAACAGGGCACGGAAGTTCGTCTACTACCGATGCGGGGATCAGCACACTTCTCCCACCCAGTGTCCTCATACTCGCACAATGTGCAGAAATTGCGGAAAACTTGGCCACCTGGCACGTGTTTGCCGTTCCCCACGGTCACAAGTCTCGATCAACTCATTGAACTCCGACGACGGTGAGTGCCCAGATTCCCCGCTAAATTTTATGAACCATATAATTTCAAGCTGCTCAGTTATGACGAAAGTGTCTCCATATAGGATCACGCTTCATGTTAATAACGAACCTGTTTTATTTGAATTGGTTACTGGTTTCGCGGTGACATTGATTAGTAAAAACGCGCCCTCATCGTTACCCGACCTGGAACCGACTGATACCGTTTTTAGAACCTACACAGGAGAAGTGATTGATTTACTTGGGAAGTGTCAGGTACGAGCGCAGCATCAGGGTAGATCACACAGTCTGGTACTTCATGTCGTGCCTCAGGCTCCAGTCAATTTGTTTGGTCGCGATTGGATGAAAATGTTACCACAAGTACTAAATACTATCCACTCCGTGGGGGAGGATACCTTAAAATCGGTCCTTAAACGATATCCAGAATTGTTTGACGAGCAGCAATTGGGCAGACTCAATAATTTTAAAGCAAAAATCCATATGTCAGACTCAAGTACACCAAAGTTCTTTAAGGCCAGAACACTGCCATATTCCTTACGACCTAGAGTGGAAGACGAGCTGAAAAGGCTTCAAAGAGAAGGTATAATTGTACCAGTCCAACAAGCTGAATGGGCGGCCCCGATAGTGCCTGTACTTAAGCCCGACGGTAACGTACGAATCTGTGGTGATTATAAGCTTACAGTAAATCGAGGTGCCATCAAAGACCGTTATCCATTACCGAAAGTTGAGGATTTGTGTGCCAACTTGTCTGGAGGAGTCAAGTTCACTAAATTAGATTTGAGTCACGCCTATTTGCAGATAGAGTTGGATGAGACCTCCCGACGTCTTACGACGATCAGTACAGATTTGGGGCTATTCGAATACACTAGACTGCCTTTCGGGATTAACTCAGCGCCGGCGATCTTCCAAAGGATAATTGACAATATCGTGCCTGACATACCGAACACTTGCGCATATCTCGATGATATCCTTATCACGGGTCGCACAGAAAAGGAGCACTTGTACACGTTGGACCGGGTGTTGCATAAACTCTCTGAACACGTTTTGCGTTTGAAACGCTCCAAATGTGCTTTCCTAGTTGATGCAGTTGACTACCTCGGTTATAGACTGGACAAGCATGGTTTACACGCGCGGAAAGATAAATTACAACCCATTATTTCTGCACCCTCACCTCGTAACGGAGCCCAGTTACGCTCGTTCGTTGGAATGCTTTCACATTATCGTCGGTTCCTACCTAATCTTGCTTCTGTTCTAGCACCACTTCACAACTTGCTGCAAAAAGATTCTAAGTGGGCATGGGGCGAGGAAGAGCAACAAGCATTTGACAGGCAAAAGGTCTCCTTGCTTCTTCATCAGTCTTGGTACATTACGACCCTAACAAACCCCTCATCCTACAGTGTGATGCTTCACCTTTTGGAGTCGGGGCAATGCTGGGACATAAAGTCCACGACGGAACAGTTCGCCCTATTGCTTTCGCGTCCCGCACATTACAGCCTGCTGAGAAAAATTACGCACAACTAGAAAAGGAAACACTGGCCGTAGTATTCGGAGTAAAGCGGTTCCATCAGTACTTGTGGGGCAACCAGTTTGAGATACAGACTGACCATAAACCACTGTTATCACTTCTCGGTAAGGAACGAGGCATAGAACAACTTAACGCACCCCGAATGGTACGATGGGCCCTCCTACTTTCTGCTTACAATTATCAAATCCGATACATTGCCGGTCCTCACAATAATGTCGCCGATGCGCTCAGTAGATTGCCACAGATTGACCAACAGGAGGAAAGAAGTGACGCGCCCTACGAGTTTGTTCAACTTTTGCAACACCTGAATATTACACCCATATCTGGCGACATGGTTAGGAAAGCTACAGACAGAGATCCCGTTCTATCGACTGTGAAACGTATGCTGCTGCGTGGCTGGGGTTCGCGAGCCCCTGGTGATCTGTGTCCGTTTTTCAATTGTAGATTCGAGCTGAGCCTGCATGAAGGATGTATCCTACGTGGATCTCGCATCGTTATTCCATTGACTCTCAGGTCAGCTGTACTGAAAGAATTACATGATGCACATCCAGGTATTGTCCGCATGAAAGCCCTCGCCAGATCCTACTGCTGGTGGCCATCGATTGACCGAGACATCGAAGCACTTTTGGGTACTTGTAACACATGCCAAAAATATCAAAGAGATAATCCAGCAGGCCCAATTCACCCTTGGCAGTTGCCCGACAGCCCATGGGAACGTGTTCATGCCGATTACTTTGGCCCGATCGAAGGAAAAATGTTGCTACTTTTAGTAGATGCATGCTCCAAATGGATTGATGTGCATGTTGTTGCAAACGCTACTGCAGAAGCTACAATCAATGGCGTACGTTCTAGTCTATCTACACATGGCATACCGAAAACATTAGTCACTGACAACGGTCCGCAATTTACGAGTGCAGTGTTCAAAGAATACCTGCCGAGCAACGGCGTTCATCACATGACTTCCGCACCGTACCATCCAGCGTCAAATGGTTTAGCTGAAAGAGCGGTCCAAACCGTGAAAGCTGGTCTTCTAAAGCAGCGTAATGGCTCGTTACGAACCAAACTTGACCGATTCTTGTTCGCATATCGGATCACACCGCTAGAGTCTATCGGAAAGAGCCCTGGGGAGGCAATGTTTGGGCGTCGACTACGTACGAGGCTAGACCTACTTTTTCCAGACCCTCGTCAGACCAGGCGTTGCCAACAACAACGTATGCATGAAAGTGGACGCGCACCAGTTAAGCCCTAGAAGTCGATAGTGGAACGTGATGTTTACACGAAACTACCACATGAGCAGTTATGGCAGCCTGGCACCGTGCTTACGAGCTCAGAAACGGAGGCTGAAATACAACGAGAGAGTGGAGAGACAGTACGCAGGCACAATGATTTCATCCGACCCCGCATCCCAGTCACATCGCACCCTGGGGAAGAGAAAGTGGTTCCAGAAGATCTGGAGGAGACAAACAAAAACCAAACGGAAGAAATCGATCAGCCGATTGCTATTCGGAAACCGCACCGCTCACCTAAGCCGATAGAACGTTACATTTCACAACTGTGATTCCATCTGTCACGTGAGGGGATGTTACATGTGTGTCTTCTGCTAAACCGATGAGCAACACAGACACATACAGATCGATTGACCGATAGCTGATTCGTCCACTCTTTTTCCTTGTGCTGATTGGTTCCTTTCCGACTTACTCATCTGGTGTAGCTTACAAGCTACCATTACAGTTTTTGACACTTCCCATCCGGTGTGTTTCTTATTCACTTCTTGCGCGGACTAAGGGTCCAGGTGCAAACCAGCAATACTCGAGTGATACGTATCAATCATCTGCTCGGCTTCTGCGATTAACCGGTCGTACTTCTGAACTATGATAAGTAAGCACTTAACGAGTGGGATGGTTGAGCATGCAGTACAGAACCAAAATGCATCTTGGGAGCTTTTTCGCTCTGGAACCTGTTGTTGGGACCCATTTGCACAGTGCGAGCAAGCCAGACCGATTTTAACTACTCCATGACATTCTCCTAGCACGCAAATGCCTTTCGCTTGGAGCTTTTTTGGATTCGCATTTATGCCAGTAAGCGTGGTTCGTCACCTGTCCCACTGGGCTAGTTTGCGTTCTGTACTTTTCCAGCTTTGAGCGGCGCACATCGATCAGGCGATCGTGGTGGTTTCAAGGTCAAATGAGCGGTCGGCGTAGTCACGCGGTCGGTGTGATGGGTTATGCGGGCGCACTGGCTGACAAGGACAAAATGAATAGTGAGTGAGTGGAACCTGCTAAATGGATCTGAACACCACGCCGAATACAGATTGAAAGCACGAATTCTTTCAAAACTGTGTTGAGAAACGCCAGATCGGAATAAGCTTAGGCTTTTCGGACTGCCTCGAATGGTGTCACACAGAAAGGCAATCGCCGCAATGTGATTGAATTTTCCGCTTGCGGCAATTCACGAATGACAGTGAAAACGGTTGGGGATGACACGGACTTTAATCGTAGAAGATAATTCTATGTATGAGGTATCACTGTGTAGGGCTGGTAAATCATGTCCGAATGACCGCACAGCGACAACGCTGCGAGCCGATGATAGAGAGGAATAATCCAAATGAACCAGGAGCACGCACATCACGCGTGTGTTTGGATGGCCTTGACATCGAGCCGTCAGGTTAAGAATAAATCCTGTCGTTTTCTTGTTGGTTGCATTTACTTGCCGCCCGGTGCTACTAAGGCTATATTAAACCGACTAACTGAATTGTTCGAATGGGCATCTGAGATGCAATTTATTAAGAGAACAGCTATTAGACATTCATTTATTGTGACCGAGCTTGATAGCTTTTCTTTACTCTTCCTATTTTCTATTTCTTGACTGTTGTTTAAACGCTCTACTGGGTTCGCCCGATTGGTACATCCGCGTCATTGTTAATGGACGCTCCTCGTCATGCACTTCTCAGCAGCGCTGTTTGCAAGAACATATTCTATTGTTTTTTTCTTCTCATCATTGTTCTACTTGGTTATGTTAAAGGAATATTTAGTGTCACACAATTATCGTGCTAGTTTTCAACTTTTAAATCTGCATTCCTTATTCGCGTTTGTTTCGTGACTTTTGTTAAAACGTTTCATTTCTTCATTCTGATTGGCTAGTGTGTAGTAGTCTGGAGATTCCCCGGTTTGCCTGTGTAAAATTCTAATTAAAATTATTTCATTGTATACTTAGGCAACCGGTGTGGTTTGTTGAACTGATCGCTGAGTTCGAATGCTTGACTTGCTCATCGCCATTTTTGCTTGGCGCTCGTTTCGGTTGCAACTTGCGACTGCGCTGGGTGTTGTGCTTGCGCCGTTCCCCTAGCTAGAGCGTCCACGGTGTCGTTCTTTTATAGCTAGATAACAGGGAATCTTTTACTGTACCAATAAAAGTTTCCCTGCAACTCGATCTGTCTTCTCGAATCGCTCTCTGGGCTCCCGGTACAGGCGACCCTCTAAGTTGGGGACCCCGACTCCGGAACAACCTCAGCGCAGGATATTTGGAACTTTTCTCCGGTGAGCTCGTTCCATTTATTTTTCATATTTTGCTGCTTATTTTTGCATACGGTAGCCTATTTTTGCGTCATTTCTAAGCCACGGAATCTGCAGACCCTAAGGTAGAGTCTCTGCTTAGCGTTGTATCTCTCTCAGTTCCACCGTTTTGGGACATGGATCCTCTTTTGTGGTTCGCTCATCTTGAGACTGAGTTTTACAACCACAGAATCACTTCCGACTATGCGAAGTATTGCATGCTCCTGTCCTATCTCCCCAATGAGATATCAATGCAGGTGCGTGACGTTATCCTTTCTCAGACCGAAAACTGCTATGAGGCTCTGAAGGAGGCCACGATTAAGCGTGTTATGCCCTCTGAGAAAGTTCGCCTGCAGCAGCTTTTCAGGGATCTGCAGCTGCCCGACAAACTGCCTTCAACCCTGCTACGGGAGATGCAGCAACTCCTTGGTTCCTCCACCATGGACGAGACATTACTTCGCGAACTATGGCTACAGCGGCTACCGGAAAACACGCAAGCGATCCTCGCTACAGTGAGCTCCGTTCCGCTCACTCAGCTAGCAGACTTAGCGGATCGAGTTATTGAACGATCACAGCCACAAGCCAACGTCAGCAAGATCAATGCCGTCGCGTCCCAGGGCGCTTCTATCACTGGTTTACAGTCAACTATAGAAGCCCTCCAAACACAAGTTGCGACACTTAGTCGCCAGGTCCAGCAGCTTACTATGAACCGTCGTCGTCCTAGCCGATCAAAATCGCCCTTCAAACGTTCTATGTCTAGCAACAGGAAGGCTAGCTGTTGGTACCATCAACGCTTTGGTACCGCAGCTCGTAAATGTGTCAAGCCTTGCAACTTCGCCGAGCAGCAGGGAAACTTCTCGGCTGGTCCGAAACGGCGACGGACGAGACCGGCCAACACAAAAGTCGCCTCATCCGCGTTAGGGATTTAACTTCCGGCACCGAGTTTCTGGTCGACACTGGCGCTGAAGTTAGTGTTATACCCCGTAGCCCAGATGAGGTCATCTCACCATCGCCGACCAAGCTGCGTGCCCCCAATGGCACACCAATCGCAGCTTTCGGCAAAACGCTGCTGACGCTCAATTTAGACCTCCGGCGAACTTTTCGCTGGCCTTTCATAATCGCTGCCGTGCCTTTCACCATCATAGGCATAGACTTTCTTCGACGCTTCGACCTCATCGCTGACGTTAAAAGGAAGAAGCTTATCGACTCCAGGACACAGCTCAGTGTTGTCGGGACTTGCGCCAACGTGGCTGCTATCACTCCCATCCGTGTCCTACCTCAAGCTTCACAACCTGTTCTAGAACTTTTCAACAAGCATCCTAAACTCGTTCGCATCCTGAACGACGCCTTCTGTGACGTCAAACGTCATGCATCACATTTGCACTAAGAGCCCACTTGTTTCGGCCCGTCCTCGCAGACTAGCCCCGGACAAGCTCAAAGCTGCTAAGGCGGAATTCGAGCAAATGCTCGAACTGGGAATCATCCGCCCGTCCAAAAGTCCATGGGCATCACCATTACACATGGTGCCGAAGAAATCCGGTGACTGGCGCCCCTGTGGTGACTACAGGGCACTTAACAAAGTTACCGTCCCGGATAAATACCCCATTCCGCACATGCACGACTTGACCTCAGCTCTAGCTGGTAAGTCTATCTTTAGCAAAGTCGACCTAGTTCGCGCCTACCATCAGATACCTGTCGCGCCAGACGACATTGCTAAAACAGAAGTCATCACGCTATTCGGCCTAGTCGAGTACCTCAGAATGCCTTTCGGCCTCAGCAACGCTGCCCAAACTTTTCAGCGTTTCATTCATGAGGTAACACGAGGACTCGAAGGCGTTTACCCTTAATTAGATGACATACTCATCGCCAGCTCTTCTGACGAGGAGCATCTTCATCACCTCAACGCACTCTTCCAACGCTTGACGCAGCATGGGGTTACCGTCAACCCCGATAAATGCGAACTTGGCCAAAGCTCCATAGACTTTCTTGGCCACTGCATACCTGCCTCTGGTATCGAAACTCTGTCAGCAAAATCCAGGCACTGAAGGACTATCCTGCTCCCAGTTCTATCAAACAGTTACGCCGATTCCTTGGCCTGGTTAACTATTATAGACGCTTTGTTCCTAACTGCGCGAGCATTGTTCAACCAATGACTGACTTGCTCCGCGGTAAACAACGGTCTTTTCATTTTACAGACGACGCTAGACTGTCTTTCGAGAAGCTCAAATACACTATCTCCAACATAGCGCTTCTCGCCCATCCAGACACATCTGCACCGCTCTCCCTGACAACTGACGCATCCGACACTGCCGTCGGTGCAGTTCTTCAACAACTTATCGACCATCAATGGATACCTCTAGGTTTCTTCTCGAAACGTTTACAACCCGCCGAATCGCGTTACAGCACCTTTGGTAGGGAACTATTAGCGATCTACCTAGGTATCAGACATTTTCGTCATTATCTCGAAGGTCGACTTTTTACAGTCTTCACTGACCACAAGCCATTGACCTACGCAATCAATGGCGCAACGGACAAGTATTCTCCGCGGGAAACTAGACACCTAAACTATGTTTCTCAATTTACGACAGACGTACGACATGTCTCAGGTGCTCTCAATGCCGTCGCGGATGCGCTTTCACGCATCCAGCAGATCAGCTTATCGTCTGACACCAACATTGATCTAGCCGCTATGGCTGCTGCCCAACAAGCTGATCCCGACATAGGCAAGCTATGACGCAACACCACTGAGACGATCACCATTGATCGACTCAAGCTAGCATCCCTCGAGAAGTCTGACTCTTCGGTGCAGCAAGCATCTTCACAGCCTGTGCCATCACAGCTGGCACTGCAACCTCAGACGAGTCAGTCCGGTCCAGTAGAACCGACAACCTCAACCGACAGCACTCCTACTCGCCCTACTCTCAATCGACGCGGTAGGAAGCTCAAGCACCCAGTTCGTTTTTTGAACTTCGTTCGCACTTACTATTTTACATAGAACATGCCTTCGAAATTTTCTGCTCTTACCAAACGTTTACGAAAATCCACAAAAAAGATCAAAACGTTTTGAAACTACTAAGAAAGAGCAAAATCTTTTGAAAATGCAAAAACAACTTCGCACGTTTTTCGCTCTACACTCTTTTGTGTATTGCTATGCATTTATGCTGCTTTTTCATTTTGCTTTCCATATACACCGTCGGTTGGTCGCACCTCGGTTTCACTTTTCGCTGAATCCCCGCACGTCAACTGCAAGTGAAACGAACTTCCTGCTCAACCGCATACGTGAACTTTACTAACTGTCCCCCCTACAAAGTTTTTTTTACCGTTTCGACACCGTAGGCAGGACACGGGTTGGAGCCCGCTAGGGTCCGATTGCATGGTTCCCGCCCAGCAGCTGCATAAGGTTTCACAACCTGGTATCGCAGGAGGCTGGCCAGCGATGGACAGTCCTCACGTAGATCGAAGGACTGCTTACACAGTCCCTTATGGGAGAGGGCTATGTAGCAGCCTGGAGATTCCCCGGTTTGCCTGTGTAAAATTCTAATTAAAATTATTTCATTGTATACTTAGGCAACCGGTGTGGTTTGTTGAACTGATCTCTGAGTTCGAATGCTTGACTTGCTCATCGCCATTTTTGCTTGGCGCTCGTTTCGGTTGCAACTTGCGACTGCGCTGGGTGTTGTGCTTGCGCCGTTCCCCTAGCTAGAGCGTCCACGGTGTCGTTCTTTTATAGCTAGATAACAGGGAATCTTTTACTGTACCAATAAAAGTTTCCCTGCAACTCGATCTGTCTTCTCGAATCGCTCTCTGGGCTCCTGGTACAAGCGACCCTCTAAAAGTGCCCGTCATTGTAAATGGTCGTTCGCTTTACGCTTGGAGTCCAATGACGCTGTTTTAAGGACCTACGCGATTCGCTCTTACGTACACGGTTGCTTATTTGCCGTTGCATTTTACGTTTTTCCTTCAGTTGGTTGGCTCAAGTGTACTTTAGTAGCTTCCCTTCATTTTGCCTTCAAACAATGTAAGCAACTGTGATTTCATGTGTACATGTCTGCTTCTGGCTCTTCTTGGACTTCTTCTTGCGGTCGTGGGGTGAAGGCGTCAGCGGCGACACGTCAGATTTTCTGGCGACGGAGGATCCGGTAATCATGTCGATTTCGTTCGAGCAGATGCAGACGCTTCTTCAATAGGAACAACTCCAGTTTGAAAAATCTCAACGACAGTTGATCGAGTTACTATCTCAGAAGCTGAACATCCAAAGCGAATCACCGACGACAACCGCACGGCCATCGGTGGACGCCCTTGCGGCTTCAATCATAGAATTTGTTCTCGATGGATGGAACGAATTGACATTTGAATATTGGTTCTTAAAGTATGAAGATATTTTTCGAGTGGAACTTGCAGACGAAGACGAAGCCTGGAAGGTTAGTTTGTTGTTGAGGAAACTTGGCGCCGTAGAACATGAACGTTACACAAATTTCGTGTTGCCGAAGAATGCGAGAGACTTCAGCTTCGATGAGATGGTGAAAACGCTGACGCAGATATTCGGTGAGCAGGCCTCTCTCTTCAGTGTTCGTTACAATTGTTTGAAGTTAGTCAAACGCGATGCCGTTGATTTTGTCACACATGCCGGGATCGTAAATCGCAAATGTGAACGATTCAAACAGGGTCTGATGACACCTGATCAATTCAAGAGTCTTACTTTCGTGTGCAGTCTCCAGTCCCACGCTGATGCCGATATTCGAACATGTATTCTCCACAAGATCGAACAGGAACCACAGCTGACGCTGCAAGAGATTACAGCCGAATACCAGCGACTGATTAACTTGAAGCACGACACAAAAATGATTGAAACTGGTGACCACAGGACAGAACCCCAGATTTGTCGCACACCTATCCGTGGTAAAGTGATGAACCAGAATCGGTCAACTCAGAAGCCCCCCGACCGCATGCTGGAATTGTGGCGCTTGGCATTTTGTGAGACTGTATCTACAAAGGGCATCAATGTCACAAGTGCAAGCGGTTTGGTCATAAGGAAACCCACTGTCGAGTTGCGCACAACTTCAGACGTTCATCTCCCTCGAGATTGCGCACAAACATCAACATCAGAAGGGTGAAATTTCATGGACCGGCCATAAAGGTAGTTCTCGCTGCATTTCGCACGGGATTCGCAGGCAAGAGAAAGTATTTAACAGTAAAAGTCAATGATATTCCCGTCACCTTGCAACTAGGTACGGCTTCCGACATCACAATCATTTCGCGATCCACTTGGAGGAAGCTTGGAAGACCAGCATTCAAGCGCACAACTCTGACGGCTCAGAATGCATCGGGGGAACCGCTGAGATTGGATGGAGAGATTGAATGTGAGGTCAACTTCAAGGAACTACAACTCCGCGGCACAATCTACCTAGTCTCATGCACCGACGTCAATCTTCTCGGAATCGACTGGATTGAAAAGCTGAACTTGTTTAATGTACCACTGAATCGTGTCTGTGCTGAAAAGAATGACACGGTGCACTATACAGCCATACCGACTCCTTGGGGTCAAAGCATCTGAACAGCTTCAAATGAAGTATGCGTGTGTATTCCAGTCGGAACTTGGACACTGTAAGAAAATGCAGGCAAAACTTACTCTGCTTCCGGATGCCAGACCAGTGTTTCGACCCAGACGTCCTATCCCTTATGCTTCCCAAGCACTTGTTGAACAGGAACTTGATCGATTGCAGCAGGCCGGAGTGATCGAGCGAGTCAATTTTTCACCGTGAGCTGCGCCTATTGTTGTGATCAGGAAACCGAACGGTTCTATTCGTTTGTGTGCGGATTTTTCAACGGGCCTGAATGCTGCACTGGAACCCCGTCAGTATCCGCTTCCACTCCCTGAGGACGTGTTTGCAAAACTGAACGGAGGCAAGTATTTTGCTGCTCTTGATCTTGCAGACGCCTATTTGCAGTTAGAAGTTAAACCGGAAAGCAGGAAGCTTCTAACAATCAACACGCACCGCAGTCTCTACCAGTACAACCGTTTGCCATTTGGAGTCAAAACGGCACCAGCAATCTTTCAGCAAGTTATGGATGCCATGCTGACGGGTGTAACCGAAACGAGCATTGTGGAAGTCAAAAGAGGGATCGTTGAACGAAAGATTAAAACGTTTCCTGTTACCCCGAATCCTAATGCACCAGATGGCAAATCACCAGCTGAAGCACTTATGGGTCGGAGGTTGAGAACCACACTAGATTTGCTGACCCCCAAGCGCCCGTCTCTACAACTACGGAATTCAGTGATGGAGCGTCAGTACAACAGGCGGTATGGTGCAAGAAAAAGGATTTTCAAAGTGGGCGATCTTGTGTTTGCAGCTGCGAATCAAGGACGGCGGATCGCATGGATACCAGGACGAGTCCTGCGGCGCCGAGGCAACGTGATGTATGATGTTCAAGTGGGTACACAGGTGTGGAGACGCCACGTAAATCAGTTGACGTCACGTTATACACATGGTGCCGCCGTTCCGAAAGCCAACGGACTTGACGTCAATGAATTGCTGGACACCGACAAGCCTAGTACTCCTGCAGGTGGTGACGTTAGTCAAGTGGAATGCATGGAAAATGGAGCTCGCCACAGGCCAAAGAGAACAAGAAGATTCGTGCAGCCTCTCCAAGTGGATCCGCGTCGAAAGATGTATGTGAACCCCAGGCAACCCGTTTTTTAAGAGGGAGGTATTAGGAGAACAGCTATGAGACATTCATTTATTGTAACCGAGCTTGATAGCTATTCTTTACTCTTCCTATTTTCTATTTCTTGACTGTTGTTTAAACGCTCTACTGGGTTCGCCCGATTGGTACATCCGCGTCATTGTTAATGGACGCTCCTCGTCATGCCTTTCTCAGCAGCGCTGTTTGCAAGAACATATTCTATTGTTTTTTCTTCTCATCACTGTTCTACTTGGTTATGTTAAAGGAATATTTAGTGTCATACAATTATTGTACTAGTTTTCAACTTTTAAATCTGCATTCCTTATTCGCGTTTGTTTCGTGACTTTTGTTTAAACGTTTCATTTCGTCATTCTGATTGACCAGTGCCCGTCACTGTAAATGGTCGTTCGCTTTACACTTGGAGTCCAATGATGCTATTTTTAAGGATCTACGCGATTCGCTCTTACGTACACGGTTGCTTATTTGCCGTTGCATTTTACGTTTTTCCTTCAGTTGGTTGGCTCAAGTGTACTTTAGTAGCTTCCCTTCATTTTGCCTTCAAACAATGTAAGCAACTGTGATTTCATGTGTACATGTCTACTTCTGGCTCTTCTTGGACTTCTTTTTGCGGTCGTGGGGTGAAGGCGTCAGCGGCGACACAACACAGTTCCTTCAGAAAATTATAGATGACGACCTCAACATGCCCGATGTTTTGTGGCAGGAACGGACAGCATCCGCTAATTATCAGAATTTTCTTTAGTAGTCACTCGTGGATAGACTCAGCAAGTATGTTCTCCTACTAGAGGCAGTAACATATTAGGCTTGTATTTCACGTTTGGCATATCCCATGCACAAACACAGACACTTAGTAGTCTCCCTTGGAGCAAACATAAGGTTATCCAACTAACAAGGGTTGCCCAAATAACGGCAACGAACCCTCACTATACCCACTAATATCGACCATATCTGAAATCGGACTGGAGCAGCTTCCGTCTGACTACTAGATCCCTCGACTAATATGGTTTTTTTCTTGCAGACTGTCCAGATATCGCCGCTGATTAGTTCTACCAACATCTGACCTATTACACTAACCTGCTTGCACCACTGCAATATAGGAAGCAGCCACTGCTTCTTCCTCAAAATTCCATTCCTAAAGCTGTTGGGGTGCGCCTAAAACGCTTGCGCTTTAGGTTTAAGAAAATGAATGATATATGTGCGGTCATAAACACTGATAAAATTCACAAGGCCTTGCAAGACCGACGTGAAAGAAAGCGTAGATCACAAGAGGCACAAGCGTTAACAGCTTCCAGCTGCAGGCACATGCTATATCCCATAATAAGAGTCAGATATGAAGCACAACATCATCAATCTATAACCATTACCTCACCAGACGGCAGTCTCACTACCGACCTCGATGAGCTTTGCGAGTTATTTAATAAACATTTATATTCGTCGTTTAATACACACAAATGTGTAGTACAATGAAGATTGCCTCTACTCACCAGTGAAACAATAGATAAGTTGGGTTCCACTTGTATAGCATTAGCAGGCAAAAAGCCACCCTATAGCATTCTTTTCACCCTGGATCTGGCAGCATACCAACAGCACCACTTACATTTGCCGGGTCTGATATTTCCCTGTTCTTGCTAAACATACTCACCTTGTCAATTAAGACTGGTGTATACCCTGCTAGGTGGAAGCGGGCCACCGTCCTACCCCGACACAAAGGGGGATCACGTCACGAGCTAGCAAATTACCGCCCCATTAGCCATACTTCCATATTGACTCGTAGTATGGAAAGAATAATCAGAGAGTCATGGAGTTTCTTAATGCACAAAATCTGATCTATAGATCGCAACATCGATTCCTTCGTGGTCGTTCATGTCAAACTTGCCAATTTGAATTTTTGAACTACGTAACCACGTGGGTTGACTCCGGACAGTCGGTAGTTATCCTTTTCTTAGACAGGAAAAGCATTCGACCGTGTACCCCAAGCAGAGCTTCTAACAAGCGTAGCCTCTTATGGGTTTACTAGCATGGCTGTCTTCTTGTCTACACGCACTCAATGTGTCAGAGTGGGAAACTGCGTGTCTTCACCTATACCAGTTAACCAGCGGCGTCATACAGGGAAGCGTTTTAGACCCCCAGCTATTCTCACAATACATAACATTTCCCGAATCTTCCGACATGGCAGACCCTTTCTTCTCGCGGATGATATCAAAGTTGTGTTCGCTTTTGATAGCATAAATGAACCAAACGGCGCTCAAACAATACAGATGGAGTTCTTCACCCTTCAGCGGTGGTGCCGAGAGTAGAAAATGACATTATATGTTGGCAAATTTAAAGCCCTATTCTTAAGATGGAACCCTATTAATGACATACTGACGTTAGATGACAAACCAATTATCTGCTGCACAACAATTCGTGACCTCGGAGTTCGCTTCTCAAGCTCCTTCAATTTCTCTGAACAGGTACATCATGTGACCGCTAAAGCGATATATCATAGCATGGATTTTCAATATGTGATGCCTACAAGAATAGGGTAGCTATGTATAAAGCATATGCGCGTCCAGTCTTAGAATATTGTCCATTTGTATTCACAAACTGGAAAATGTGCGACAAAATCAATCTTGAAAAAGTGCAACGGTCCTTTGCCAAATGATTACTCGGGTTTGGATCCTTGACTTATCAATGACGGTGTAAACTGCTGAAATTAGAACCATTATGGTTGAGGAGAATTAAGAATTATCTAATCTTCCTGTTTAATTTAGTTCATACCAATTCTAGAGAACCAGATACTGTCCAGTTTGGCACTTTCCATCGATATCCAACTAGAAATACATCATCTAGATTTCGCGTCCCTAGAATGCGTACAAGGTTGCGCTCCGAATTCTTTCTTCTAAGATATACAACGTTATGAAATGAGATGCCCGAATCCATTAGATGCGACAACACCAAGCATATATTTCGTGCATAAGTATTCAACCACCTCACCGTAGAGAAGATATAATGTGTACTGGGCGAATCTACATTTAGATGATATTTATTAAAGGTCCCATAGAACTCTAAAAGTCGAGCCTCACGTCTACCGCATTCAAAATTCTGCTCGGCTTAAATGTCACCTCGTACATTAACTTCTGACCCTGCTTATCTGTATTTTATTTACTTTTTTTCCATCTTCAATTTTGTATTTGTCCCACTTGGGCTACTGGGTTGCCTAACCTTAGAAGGTTTCGCATTTTGATCCCACCGCGGCTTCGCAGAGAAATGCTAGAACAGGCTCATCGAGCTCACTTGGGTGTCAACTGCAGTATTAGTAGAGCATGCGAACTGATGTTCTGGCCCGGGATGACAAATCAAATCTGAAACCGTGTATCAAGCTGTTCAGCCTGCCGGTCCCACGATGCTCGCCAACCCAGAGAACCAATGATGTTGCGTGAGATTCCAGATCGACCATGACAGAAAGTAGCGATGGAGTTGTTCTGTAACAACGGGAATGACTATTTAATCACTGTGGACTATTACAGTGACTACTTTGAGATCGACCCACTCACCGTTACCACCACGGAAGCAGTCATCAACAAGCTTACATGTCAGTTCGCCAGACACGGAATACCGGAGAAACTGATCTCCGACAATGGCCCACAATTTACAAGTGCTGCGTTCCAGACCTTTGTAAACACGTGGGAATTTTCGTATCGACAAACGAGCCCGTATCACAGTCAGTCTAACGGGAAAGCAGAGGCAGCGGTCGAACAAGCCAAAAAGCTGTTGTTGAAAGCTAGAGCCACCAATGAGGACTTGTATCTAATGTTTTTGGAGATTCGCGATACGTCATTACCGAACATCGGTCTCACTCCAGCGCAACATTTGTACAGCAGAAGGACAAGAACCCTAATGCCTACGTCTGCTAAACCCTTACACCCTGTCTCGCCATCGCATGAGCAACTGCAAAGGGGCATAAGAAAACGGATGATAGATCAGAAACGGTATTATGACCGCGGGACGCGGACGCTACCGGAGCTATCAGTAAATGATGAAGTGTGGAGCCAACCAATACCTGATGTCAGCGTACGATGAAAAAAGGTGTGGTGATCGCGAAGGTTGGAGAAAGTTCTTATAAATTCAGTACCGGAGGGAAAGTAATCAGAAGGAACCGAGTGCAGCTGAGGAGACACCGGTAACGAGAATGTGAACCTGTAGCAATAATCTTGACGCCTTCCGGAGAAGTCACAACGACAGAAGCAGCGAAGACGACACGGAGCGGAAGAGCATACGGAGTCTTCTGCGACACCGATTCAACTGATCCCGAAAAAGGATGTGATGGAATTGTGCAAGCAAGTGGCTAACGTGCCATAAGCGAACAGAGCAGTTGGCTGGACGCCTGCGCATATTACGTCTACGCGCTTATTGGTTCGCTGGAGCCGGTTTGTTTAACTGTTTCAAAGGAAGAATCTTATGAGTGCAGCAGCGTCGTTGGTTCTGGAACTGACTTGGTCGTTTGTATTGAGGTTCCTACACGCTTGTCAGGTTGTCATTTTTGCTGAGCTCGCTTTGCCGAATAAACTGTTTGCCCCTGAAAGTCCGAGTTCTGCGACATTCATGGTCAGACTTCAAAATATGGGAAAATTGTTAGCAAAATTTGGTTTACGCCTGGGAACCCAATGAGGTATACGTAGTCTAGGCTGTAAATCCATAACGAATGACAGCAAATGGGATGTTGGTAATAATCGTGTCTCCTCCTGGTGTATACATACAGGACATAAAAGTGGAACGAAATCTGGGATTTGGTCGCTAGTGGTAATGAGTCATGTGAGATGGTGCGACGAAATGAGTGCACGACCAACTCGGGCCTTGAACTCTGCCAGCATGTGATCACATATGACAGATTCCATGTTCTGTAAACGCGTACGGAAAACGAATTCCGACGGCACTCCAAACGACTGTACTGCTCCGCCAGCTTGAGATGGTGGCCTCTCAAATTGCTATTGTGACTGAGCTCTAGCAAGTAGCGGCACGTGTGTTTGGGATCTCTCAAAATCTAGTAAGATTAAATGAGGTCCCCGCGCAATCGCCAATACTGTCCGCTTAAGACCCCGAGCACTTGAAACATTCGTTCATACGGGAAATTATGAAGGCCCTTGATATCCTTGGTTGTCCGGCGTTAGGGTAGCTTCAAGGCGGTAAGGTCGCTCCACAGCCAGGGCTGCCAGACCTGTATGGAGTATTCCACATGTGGACGTATGTGTGAGCGGAGAAACTGCAAAAATTGAAAGGCCGAATCGTCCGAATGCACGCTTCAGGAGGTCCACGTGTTGGATGCCACATCTTGACGCCGTTTCAGTCTGATTCGAACATTCAAGATCGACCAGGACCAAAACTCCCCGATTCTTCTCGCAAGAAGACGTTTGAATTTCCTGGTTTCTGAGTTTTTAGTACACCAACTCTTAGGATCTTGGGTTCATGCAGACTAACATACATTGTTCTTACTGCAACCGGTTTTGCGCCACTGGCATATTTTCGGTCCCTAACCGGGATAACGTATCGGGCCAGCGGAAACTAAGCAAGATATATGATGTGACCTAAGTTATATATATTTTATGCTTCGTAGCCAAGTTGGCGTACACACGGCCCGTCCCAATGTAGCACTGGGAATCGTTGGATAGGTATGCGAAAGAAGTAGCCAAACCACTACAATTGGTGCAAAACAAGGTTATAGACAGAAAGCTCCCTTTGCACATTATGCACTCGGCGTTGCAATCATACACTGGCGTTCCTCTTCAAACAGTCACTGTTAAAGATCGAAAGCTCACGCAAGTCATCTATCCGGATCGGTCTGAATTCGCATCCGTACAAGAATATGGCGCGAATAGGCATTGTTAACCCCACCCTTTGAAAAGAGCGAAATTTAGTGACGGCGCTACAACTGTCTGAAGCTGGTAAAGGCCTTTCGGGCTTTGGCGATATGAAGCAATAAAGTGATTAATTTTAGGTGCCTCGTTCACTATACAGCCGTGACTAAGGTACGATTAATTCACTTCATGGGTTTCTTTTTGTTATTATCCGCCCCATTATGAGTCAAAAATATGGTCTACGTTTGCGTGCCTCACCACGAAACTGACACTCTTAACTACTATGCAGGTGTGGATTTTAAGGATTTCGAACAACAAATATGTGAGTATTGTTAGCAGGGTTTTATCAAATAAGGCAAGATGAAAACTACGATGAAAAGCGGGATTTACAAAGAGCGACTGGAATAGCATTCCCTCTGAGAGAAGCATGAACCGAGCTGTGAAAATCAGGTAACTGATAAGTGCGAGCAGGAAAATAGTTTGTATTCGAGTTGCGACGGGACGCAAGTAGTTGAAAAGTAGCGAAAGACAAAGTGGCGTTTCGGGAAATCGTGGTCAGTGCACTTACTACGTCGTAGCAGAAGAAGAGTGTCGGTCCAGGTAGTGCATCATTTCACTCTGAAACTGCGCTGTGTTAAGGAAACACCATTTGAGTTGTGCAAGCGCGGCGGAAATGCACTGTTGGGTTGCTGCTTTTCGTCGCGTCATGTTATTTCCAGTCGCCAAGATAGCTGAGTGCCAAGCGATCACTGTCGCAGGAGCATCGTTCGAAATGGGATCGTCGAATCGGCAACAAGATTCATCAATCAGTAGCTTAAAGTGTTGGCTACTGACGTCGGTATGTGAACTCGACCGGCGTCCAAGATGTCGACATAGCGATAAAAGTGTGGTCAGGCACAGAAACGAGTAACTTCCACCAATACCGATAAAGTTCAGGGATGGGAGTAGAGCGGGAGCATCACGAAGGAATGCGTTCACTTCTCCGCACTCGTCTATCGCGTTAACTTCGGTAGTAATAGGATGATGGTTTGGTTCATCTGTGGCTTCCGGCTGCAAAAGAATGATTAAGTGGTGCATGTTAGTTGCTTCGTTTCAGAAAATCATCGCTGGATAAAAAAGATACTACGCATGTACCTTAATTCACCTGAAATTCAAGGTTGTCATCTGCTGTTCACACTATAAATTGTGAGTGTACGATAGTTATAACGACAATCTCGCAGTGATTACGGTAAGCACACGTTTCATTCGTGATCCATTAAGAAGTTCAACCTCGGAACACCATCAAAATCTACTTTTGTTAACAAACGTATCTGCATTCTTTTTTGCATAACCAATGGCGAGCATCCGGTTTAACTTTGTGAACCTCCAACAAGGTTGCTACAGTCAGTTTTAAATCAGCTAGGCTGTAAGCCAAACGCAATCAGCGGTAAACACATGTACTGGGTAATGATTCATTGCTGCCAATCTAATACATGGTTTTTCATATTAATAAAGGATAAGAAATAGGATGAAGAGACACGATGTAGGACTTCGGCGTACTGAACAAACGTTCAGGCCTGAGACAAGTACGCTGTGTGGATTCAACATTCTGACTATGTCGTGTGAAGCTAGGATGATATTGGCGAGGTATGTCCTTGCAGCTTTAATTTCCTTAAACAATTGCTTTATGCTCTGGCCGTCGAAGCGGATAATCAACGGCGCCCTATCGACTGCATCGAGCAGGCTGCATATGGATGCTACTGCTCACGCCTTCCCATATTCTTACTCCTCATCTCGCGTTTTCTCATCCCTGTCGCCCGTTCCAAGTACATTTTCATCCCTCTCAATTCTTCACTCTCCCCACCTTATACGTTTGTGCTCTAATTGTAAAGCACACACAATTGCTAAGCGTCACTTCTGTACGGTCGACAAATCCATGTCCAACCATGCGGACAACTTCATTTCACCCATTCCTATTTGGAGTCTGCAGTTCTCTATAAGACTGGCATACCTCAACGTGCGCACTTTGTCGCAAATCGGTCAACAGGCGGTATTTGTCTGAAGACTAGAGACCCTATAGATCGACATATGTTGTTTATCAGAAACCCACCCACAGGACTCGAGCTCTATGCTCACTCGACGATCCCCACAAAGTGATACTGGCGGTACTTTTTCACTGCGTCTACCCAGAGATGACAGCTTCGAATGCCGATCAATTAGATGTATTGCTCTGAGCTCCCTGCCAGAAGCCGCTCAAGTAAAATGGATCCCAGTCAGTAGCCTCACATGCGCCGTTCGACTAGTTAGCTCTTTGAAAGCTTTAAAGTCGCACGAGGCTAATAAGTGTCTGTATTTCACTGCTGTCTATGCCTCCCGAACTGCGGCGCTGACTAGGTGGAGGATGACTTTCATCATCAGCTGAACGAGCTCCTTCGTCACAAACTAAGCACAGATACTGTAGTGCTGACTGGTGGTGTGAGCACCCAAATTGAAAAAATGTCCATCGGTGAGCTGTATCTAGAAGGCCAACACAGTGTAGGCTCCGTGGTGATAACGGTGAGCGGTCGTTACACCTATGTGAAGATGCTCGTCTATTCCTCACAAGTACTCATTTCCGACACCGCACCCACCGCGCGGTGACTTGGTGACTATCACCCATAGGTGCAAACCGATCACACCTAGATAAGTTACCGCTGGACAGGCAGTGTCCGAATCTACCGATCAATATGGAGCACAATCGCGGACTTTGACCATGCAGTTGTGCATGCTGATCTCTAGATAGGTTTCGATGGACGCCAGTGATAACGCTTTAAGCATAGAGGAATCCGTCAAATGGCAAAATCAATGTTCTGAATGCGTACCAAAGCAGGCTAGCATCCGGGCTGTGTACGTACGTAGTGGACACAGTTAAAGGTCAATGTCGCGCATTTGCCAAACATCATTAGTAACAGGTATGTCTTCATGTAGCAAATCTGGTTACCAACCTCGACAATGAGCCTCAATGCATGCACACCGACACACACCGGTTGAGAGGGAACACAATGAGACTCGAGAAACCACCAAAGCATAACTGTGTGCAAATGTAAGAGAGATCACGAAGCCGTGGTCACGTCAAGCGTCGGAGAAGGAAACATCCGCTGCCCTTGGTAACCAGAGGAAGTTATTCTGTCTGATACGCGAAACGGACAGCTGGAGACCTAGTGAAAGCGAGAACATATGCGATAAGAGTAAACAACCTACCCACAACCTGTCAAAACATCTGGAGCGTTGGGCTGAACACTAGAAAAGAAATGTAATTGTCAGGAACTACTACATCCGCTGCCGACTAGTAAACGCCTTAAGCTCTGGACCGTCTATTTGGGTCTACCACTTCGCTCCGAAGCCGAACGTGTAATCAGACTGCTGAAGTTGCACAAAGCCGCGGGACTAGTAATCCTCCTCGTCCTCTTCAAATTCGGGGGACGTGCTCCCGTGAATGGTCAACACGATTTCATAGAGAAATTGCGGGAGCAAAATACTGTTCCAACCAGGTGCAGCCCCTCTGTCATAGCTTCGATCTCCAGGATTGCCAAACAACCTCGTGGTGCCAGCTGGGCAGTTCGAGTAGTTCCATTCCGGCGTATTGTTCGGCAGCGGTATTGCAGGACGTGGTGGGTTTACGCTTGGCAATCGTTCTCCCTATGAAAAACGCCACTGCGACGTGGCGATGACTCGCCATTACATAGAGCCACTGCCCCTTGCCTTCCTAGGAGACATGTTACATCACGAGGCAATCTGAGCATCGGACTCTGTCTTTGACTTCCGAAGTGTTTGACCACTGGTATTGCTTTTCGACATCTGAAGGGCGTATGAACTAATTGTTCAATCACCGCCTCCCAACGGATGCAAAGCACTTATCTCGTCCTGCTGCCTTGTAAATTAGGCCCTTTGGCCAAAGGTTCGGGCCATGGTGCCCTAAGAAAACCCACCTACTTCGGCCTAGATAACTGGGTACTATATCCTACTGACGAACCATGGAACCCCATAGCTACGTTCACTCTCCTCCACTCCCCATGGTGAATCACTGCCATGCTATTACGCCAACTTTACGAACACACGCCACCATTTAACTACCCTTCGTTTGATTCTCCAACGGTGAACAACCCTACCTCCGCCTATGAAGTTGTTCTCTTACCGCCCGTCATCTCAACCACACAGTCATCGGCAGGGACCTACTAGCCCCGAAGTCTGCCATCTTCGCTACTGCAAACTGGAATGCAGTTCAAACTGGCAACCTTTAACATGTGCGCATTATTGCAGATCGAGCAGCAATCTGGACTTGCACGTACGCTGAAGACCCTTGCAATCGATGTTTGCAATCTAAGTGAAACATGGCTCCAGGATTTCAACACAATCTACCAGCTGTCGTCATCAGTCCAACCACACAGCCGCTTCCATTTTCGTCTTACTGGTGACGCTGAGTCTGTTCCATTTCGGCAAGCTGGTGTTGCGATCGCCCTCAGAGCCAGAACCGAGGGCGCCTCCTTGATTGAATTCCGATCAAGTCGCATTTGCGCTATAGAGCTCTTGCAAGATTAGCAGACATCGAGCAAACAAATGTGCTTTTTGTGATCAACGCCTACGCGCCCATTGACTGCAATTTGGATGCAGTCTAGAACCAGTTCTATCAACATTTTCATGAGCTGCTCCTAAGGGCGCCAAAAACATGCATCATTATTATCGCAGCTACCACAGCTACTACTATGTGAACGCCACCTCGGTGAACCGCATGGGTATGATGATATTCGCTTTGACAATGGAGAGAAATTGCTCATTTTACGTGCTTACTACCAACTTTCCCCTCCAGTACGACCTTTTGTCCCACTGGATGCCACATATGAATTGCACAACCTCCGGAACATTGCTTAAATCTGAGAAACTTTCATGTATGTACACTAACGCCCAAGGGCTCCTCAGCAAACTTACCGAACTTCGGCTACGTCAGGTTGCGAATGCTTGGGACCTAATTTCTATTACCGAAACTTGGTTACACCAAGAGGTGACTGATGCTGAGATTCAGGTAGCCGGAATGTCGCTCATCTAGAACGACCGCCCCAGGAGAGAAGGTGGGGTCCTACTCTACTATCGCAGCGATCTGCAATGTGCAATACTTGATGATTTGAAAACACAAGTTACCGACTCACTGGTGCCGTCTCCGACAAAGACACAACGATGCATGTCTAGTAACTATCGTTTACCGTCCCCCAACGTCCACTTCGGAAATAGACTCATGCTTGATACGTGGCCTGAACAGAGTAACACGCACTAGGAACAGCCACATTCTCATCTCCGGAGACTTCAATCTACACGATCTGGAGGTCTCGGAATCAGCCGTAGAACAATTCAAAACAAACTTACATGAACTGATCGCTAATATTCCCTTGTGCAATTATGTCACCATGTCCACTAGATTCAGGACACCAAACAAACCGTCCACATTGGACCTTGTGCTCACGAGTGAAAAGCTCATGGTTGACAAGTTATTGATGGATAGTCCATTAGGTCTCAGTGACCATGTAGTAACAACGTTCAACTATGTGTTATGCAGAGTATCTATCTGAACACTCGGAACTAACTCATACAATCACACGCTACCACTTATTGAAGGAACTCATCGACACAGCTGCTTGGGAATTCTCAAACAACAATCCCCTTGACAACGTTTGGACAACAGAGCATCAGAGACCAAACTATTTCGCCCCGCAAAAATACCTTCAATTCTAAGGAGCAGGACTCGAAAATGCCTGGCGATAAGGGATGCAGCATGGCGTGCCTACAAGATTAACCCCGACTTAAAGACTTGGGACAATTTCCTAAACCATCGCAACCATTGCACTGCACTTGTCCGTGAAGACAAAGTAACTTATCAAGTGCCTAGCCAAAAAATTTATGGCAAACAACAAACTGCTATATAGGCATGTCAATAATCTTCATAAAGTGTAGCATGGAATCCCTCCACATTTCAAGACAGGCAGTAGAGTACAAAGCGCCGAAGAAGTAGCTAATGCCCTACGGCTACAATACGCCCCAATTTTCGAACTCGCAGCCTCTACGTGTCCCATGATGTCGTGCACATTACCGATTCCACTGTTTACACACGCAATTATCAAATCATGAATTGTGCTAAGGAAGTTACTCTCACTGCGCTATCCTAGTTCTCCAGGAGCAGACAACATCCGCCCGAAGGCACTGAAAGCTGTGGCCAACAAGCCAGCTGAACCACTGTCACATTTTTTCCAAAGGTGCTTTGATGAACAACAAGTCCCCACTATGTGGAAGCGTGGTATTATCACCCTAATTTTTAAAAGCGGTAGCCGTTCAGAGCCTGCAAACTATCGCCCAATGACTCTCCTCCCTGTGCTCGCGAGAGTGATGGAAGCGGTCGTCGCTGACGTTTTAATGGACTACCTGGAAAAATGCAACATCTTGGCCCCGGAGCAGCATGGCTTCCATCAATCACGGTCATGCACCACCAATCTACTGATTGCACGAGGTAGTTGGACGGAAATGGCTGCTGATGGGGTCGGAGTTGACGTCATTTACCTGGACTTCTCCAAAGCTTTCGACCGCCTGGATCACGGCACCCTACTTCGACGGCTACAGAGCTACGCAATCGGAGATCCTGTACTTGGTTGGATTGGCAGCTTCCTTCACCAACGGAAGCTTCAAGTACGCGTTAGGGGATCACTCACTAACCCAAATGAGGTGGAATGTGATGTCCCACAAGGCTCAGTGCTGGGACCGCGCTTATTCCTGGTGTTTACCAACGAGATGGCAAGAGTTATCTCCTCAAATTTCCTGCTTTTCGCCGATGACGTCAAGATATGGCGGGCGATTAATAACAATGAAGATCACGACCTAGATTGCATTTATAAATGGTCAAAGTGGAACCTGCCTCAATTGAACATAGCTAAGTGCAAGGTGATACATCTGCGTCACCAGCCGGTGAGCGCTTACAAGCTTGGAGACCACACTTTGGAGAAGGTTTCTCAGGAGCGTGACCTGGGTGTATTGGTACAGGAAGATCTCGGGTGTTCAAAACAAGCAGAGAAGGCGAGGAGAACCGGCAATCAACACTTCGGCCTTCTTCGCAGAGCCTTCGGTCGGTTTGAACCATCAATATTTCCCCAACTGCTTAACGCCTACGTGCGACAGCACGTGGAATATGCTATTCAGGCGTGGCAGAAACAGGATCTTGTTGCTCTCCTCAAGGAAAGGCAACTAAAAACGTCAGGGGTCTCTTTCATCTGCCCTACCAGCTTAGACTGAAATCTCTAAGAATGTACAGCAGTCGATATCGGCTTTTGTGGGGGAATCTCATGATGGTTTACCAGATTCTGAAGAAGCCAAACCACATTTGTAGTCCGCTGCTGGAATTGAACCACAACACTAAGCTTAGAGGTCATCCTCTGAAACTGACAACACAGCATAGCGGGCTTGAATGCCGTAGGAATTTCTTTTTCCTCGGCGTGTTCCAGCAATGGAACGACCTCCCTACTTATGTCATCTCTGCTCCCAATCTGGCGATATTTAAAAAACGAGCTGACGATGAGTTGTCTCATTTACATTTCATTTTATGAATTGTTAGCCAGGGGCTACAAAACACAATCAAACGGTGTCTTGCCAAATTCCCAATCAATGGATTTATACGTTTAATACGCGAAAATCTCCGCTATTCTACCTAAGTCTATGGTAAACCAAAACGCTTTTCACTTTGTCATGTAGGTTAATTTTCGCAGTAATTTCCATCCCACGGGACTTGTTAAGCAATGCATTTTTACTCGAATAAACCACTGTTCCATTATGCCATCTGGCGTCCTCCATCGTCAGCCCAGCTTCGGTCACAGATTGATCACAGCTATAAGTCGCAGATGGTGCGGTAGCGTATGCGACTGACGATGGTTTTTGATCAACACGCGTTTAAACCGATCACATATTGGTGTGTGCGACAGTTTGCATGCGTTTCGGTGGCTCACCTAGGGCCAAACAAACCCGACTGAACAATTACAAGTTGGAGGAACTAACGGTGAAAAAGTAGTATCAACAGAGGCTTCGTGAAAGGCTCACTCTCTCCCCCATGCTCTGGGAGTTGATCAGCACTGGTCAAATTTGCAATAAGCAATGCTGTCTGCCGGCTTGTCCAGTTGCGGACTCACCCGCTGCACAAGCACAAGCTGGATTTCGGTAAATTCTTCGGAACGGCTGGATCGTCGATGCACTCTGCCCGCGAGTACGGAATACAATGAACTCCGTCGGTCTATCTCTCCACAGCTGAAGTCAAGCCTCCGCTCTGACTCTGAATTCTGGTGGTCAAAACGATCTGTTGAGATGGAATCCGCTGCATCAGCTAGGAAACTTCCACAGTTTCCATCTCATCAGGACCACTGGTCGCAATTCACATGTTGTCAGTCAGGCAACCTGCGAGTCAGATGGCACGAAAATCACCAACTTACGCAAGAACTTGGATTACTGGGCAAAGCACTTTGCTTTCCAATCTAACTGCTCAGCACAGCCCACTGTGACATCTCCGTTTTCCTCGGATGGTGCTTCGCCTGTCCCCACAGATCCTCCTACGGAAACAGAAATCCGAAGCGCAATCCAATTTTTGAAACGTCAAAAAGCTCCCGACCCTGACAGCCTACCCCCACTTCTATTCAAATACGGCGGGAATGCACTTGTCAGCGAGATCCTATAACTGTTCAAGCGAGTTTGGATTGACGAGAAAGTCCCAACTGAATGGAGAGGATCGGTCACGGTCCAGATCTACAAGATCTACAAGAAAGGCTCCAACGAAGATTGCACCAATTACCGCGGAATTTGATGATCTCTGTTGCGTCTAAGATTTTCGTGTCTGTCCTACTCCGCAGGCTTTCTGTGATTAGAGGGCGTTTCCCGTGAGGAACAAGCCGGTTTTCATCTAGGCAGAGGTAGCATTGACCATATCTTCACGTTCCGCCTACTTCTTGAACTCCGTCACGTCCACCGTCGGCCAACGATCGTGGTGTCTTTGAACATCCAAATTACGTTTGACTAAATAAATAGATCTGCGTTGTGGAACTGTCTACTAGAGAAAGGTGTGCCCGACAAGTACGTTATCATCCCGAAGGATCTCTTTAGCCACACGTCGGCCAAATTCAGGGCTTACAACAGGTTTTTCTCTCCGTTTGATGTCACCAGCGGCGTTCGCCATGGTTACCCTACTTCATCTTCTTTTCCTCAATTTTGCCGCTGAAAATGTCGTCCAACAAGCACTGGAAGGCGTCCAAAAGTGCGGTGTTGAGCTTCCCCCAGGTGACAGCGTTACGGACTTGAACTACGCCGACGATATCGTTTTGCTAGGGGACGATCCACAAGCCGTACAGAGCGCTTTGAGCCGCTTAGCAGTGGAAGCGTCTAAGTATGGCCTGTATTTCAACCTTGGCAAAGGTAAAATGCTACTCCAGGATTGGTAGATGCCTGTGTCTGCTGGTGACATCCTGGAACAAGTCCCTTGCTTCACTTATCTAGAGAGTTGGATAACGGCTGGTGGCGGTGATGGAAATGAGGTCTCACAACGGATCCCAAAAGCCTGCCTTGCATTCATCAGACTAACACCCATGGCGTCGTCGCGATGTCAGTCTCAAGTTGGAGGGCAGTGTACATTGTCCGTGTCTGTGAGACTTGCACTACTCACTCGGAAGACGTGAAGCGATTATCAGTGTCTGACAATGGTTGTCTGCGTATGGCTGCTCGCGTGTGGTGGCAACATCACGTAAACAACACAGAAATCCGTGACAGAGTGCTTAGAGTAAACAGCCCGTAGCTCCAAAACATTATTCTCCGACACCGCATGCGTTGGCCCGGCCACGTATTACGCATGTCAGCCTATCGCCTTCTCCGTTGAGCGTTATTTGTCCTCCACGTAAGCAAGTGGAAAAAGTGCCGCGAGAGGCAATCAATGATCTGGAGAAAGAGCATGAAGAGGGCAACCTCAAGCTTAGCATCCGTTAGACCGATCCAGCTTTAAGGATATATATATATATATATATATATATATATATATATATATATATATATATATATATATATATATATATATATATATATATAGGTTCGGAATGCGGCAGTCATAGAGGAATCTGCCTTATTTTCATCACCTTTGAGGTACTTGCGTCTACCGTCCATCATAGACGCACCCGTGAAAGAGAAACTCGTAAGGAGGAAGCCAGATTTCGTCGAAATCGAAGCTACATTGATCACAGATTCACTTCACAATGATTATATAGACTGCCCACGCTAGTCCTGTTACTCGACATCAAAATGGCTTCGATTCGGTGGATCGATGTTGAGAAAGGTATGCCTGAGAAATATGCAAACATTATCAGAGCGCTTTACGCGCGCAGTTTGGATAGGGTGAGTGGGTTTGTGTGAAGCTGTCACCACGCTACAATATTTCCAGCGGTGTAAAACGGATGTGCACTGTCGCCTTTCTTTTGCAACTTCGCCATTAACGAATTAATGTGGGCTGCGTCCTCTGAACAAGACTTGGGAGGTGTGGAGCTGCTTCTAGGTGACCGGCTTCTGGAATTGGGGTAAGCTTGTGATATTGCCGTGATCTGTGACAGCTCACAAACGTGCCAAGCAGCACTGAACAGACTAGCACTAGCTGCCAATGGTTTTGGGCTATGCATTGCACTCTCTAAGTATAAAGCTTTCCTTCAAGATTCGCAGGGACCGTCCCTGCGCTGACTCTTGGTGGGGACCAGCAAAAAGCTGTCCAGAAATTTAATTACCTAGGCAACATTATCAGTGCCTGCGGAATAGAAAATGTAGCGACAAACCGTATGGATATGCATCGAAGTTCCCTTCCCAATTTCCGCCACCTATGGCGCCGGCACGACACCACTCTTAGCCTCAAGGGTAGAGTCTACAATGCACCCGTCCGTTCAAACCCCTTTATACCGTTGCGAAACCTAGCCCATCAGATCGACAAACATAAGATGACTAGTTGCTTTCGATCACCGGTGCCTTCGCAGGTTGGCGCATGTCTGGCAGTGAAGCAGCATCAGCATGTTCGGCGTCTCGTATGTTGTGCAAGAAGAGCGAGTGAACCGTTCCGCATCGTGATTTCACGTACCAGGCTCCAATGGCTAGGCCACGTGTTGCGCATGCCAGCACACCAACTCCCGCGACGTGCGTTTTTCGTGCGACCAGGATGTGGATGGATGAGGCAAAGCGATGGCATAGTCAAGAGTAATGAAGTCCCTCACTACGAAGTTGGCCTCAGTTGGAGCCTCTTGACTCCCGGGTTTGGGTCTTAAGGACGATGAACACATTTGGTTGGAAACACTTGTCGGTATCGTAAGTAACTGGCCACAATGGCGCCTGTGCTGTGAGTTTCCCTATCCCACCCCATCCCGCTTTGCTTCCCACTCCAACAACACTCTCGTTGGTAACGCATAATATAAAATAACGCATAATAACACTTCTTAGTTCTTTTCATTCTCCTTTCTCCCGACATCTGATTGCATTGTATTGCGATACATTGGCTGGGATGTCTCTCACCCCCAGCTAATGTGCATAATAATGATAATGACGACTGATCTGCTTCCCACCTGGGCCTAACCCAAGGGTAGTTCGGCGACATATACACCCTAAACAGCCAGTGTGGTTAGGAGACGATAACATACGCTAATGATGCCATTTGCAGGCAATGCACTGTGGCGCCTCCGTGGGCCGCGTGGGCTCCAGCCTGAAATGGCGAGAGTTCTAACAGTGCTTAAAACACCGGTATGATTCAAACGCGTCGCAATGAAATGACAGCGATAAGATGGGGTATTATCCCAAGGAGAGCATAAAACCAGCGAAATATATGTTGAATCGGGGGGATAAAATATTATCATTGTCGGGCTTCACGTGAGCTTCAACCCAGGGGAAGAGGAGTGAGAACCTTAAGACAACAAATGAATGTACGTATCACTTCTATCGGCTGCTTGATATAGCAGAAATGTCCAACGATACGTTTGTCGACAATTAAGCTTTGGCTGGCGGTTTAGACCGATGCATATACATGTTTGCAAAATTACTGGGGTTTCGCTTCATTTCTCATCTAATTCTAACACCCGGCAATCTTCCGAGCTCAAGTATCCAAAGGTAATCTGAATATGGTGAATAAACCCAAGATAATCAACGACCCACTAATTTTAGTGTTTTCACCAGACATGAGCCAATTGATGATGCGCCTTCCATGTTGGCTAATTACTGAAGTTATTCTCGAGCTTATTTCTGATTCAAAGAATATTAGTGAAGTGGTCGTCCTTCGCCTGATTAGATGGCCGGCTGTCGATCAGAAACTCGAGGTCACTAGCCCACAACCGGAAAGAGTATATATTTGCAAAGGTCTACGAATAGACATGATGCCATCAGAAACCATGGGATCCAAACGAAGGTACAGAAATAGTAAAAGGAAACACAACACAACAATGTCCATGGAAAGAGAAAAGACCGGGTCCGGACTAGCAGAGGAAACAGGGATGTATTTGCTAGTCACACCGTCACACCGAAATCGAACATTCGGTAACCGTATATACGTGGAAACGTGGAAACCTCCAGAAGTCAACTTATGACCAATCAAGCAATACCGGGCCGGGCTACCCAGTTGGCTATATGTTCTTCCAATTCATGCCGGAGAGTGCGCCTCGTTGGCCATGCTTTGGCTCCGTAACGGCGATCGGAGCAGCACCTATTATGTCGTCAAAAAGACTAATGGAAGTGTTCGTATCTGTGCTGATTACTCTAACGGGATTGAATGACGCTTTAAAAACGCACCAATACCCATTACCAGTCCTAGAAGATTTATTTGATAAGCTCAGTGATAGTGCTTACTTCGCAAAGCTAGACTAAGCAAACAGCTACGGAGAAGTGCGTGCTGAAAGTGGACACCGAAGGTGTCTGTATCTTCAAGGAGCAATTGCGTGGCAAGTAATCAGTGCAGTAACCGTCGCTTGGGACCTAAAGTGTGAGACATTAGTCCAGATAAGGTGAAAATACTCGTCAGATATTATCGGGTAGACATCGAACAGGTAACCAACATCCTGAATTCGGAAAAGACAATTTAGAAAACTAAGCATTCCAAATGCGATCGCTGTCGTTTAGTGTGTGCCTACGTGTGCAGTGGTGCTACAGGAATAGCGCTTAACTCACCCGGATGTAGAGAATGAGCGTAGTTAAAGTGGTAGAGTAAATGCTGACGTTCATCGTATTCTTGAGGCTCAGAAAAGAACCGATAAAGGGAGATTTGGTTGTGCTCTGAACGACCACGGTAGACAATGGGCATGGGGGATGTGGCCACATGCTCAAAAGGCATGGGATCCATGTATCTGGGGCTGTGATAGCAGTGAGTGGGCGTGAAAAATAACAACGCAATTCTACAGACAGATGTGGTCGTAAAATTGATGCTGCTCTCCACGCTGCGGGGCTAATTAAAGGCCAGCCAGTTAATAGAGTTGCCTGGAAGGCGGCGGAGCCTAGGCGGTCTTTGTAATGTGGCACATCGTCGCTCCAGTCGATAAGGGCATCATCAACATCAGGTTGCCAATGTTGCAGATCGTAAGCGTAGCTCTCTCGGGCCTCTTGGTGCATTGCGAAAGGAGTGAAGTCAGTCTGGAAGATTAGGGAACATGGTAGGTAGGAATACCAAGAAGCAAGGAAGTACTGGAAATACATGAAAAAGTAGACCTGAAAAGGTATGAAGCTTAAATATCGCGGTTATGCGCTGACCACGATGAAATTTCAAACGGAAGCGCCTAAACGGTTTGGACAGAAACATGCAGAGTCATTAGTTCATATCGCAATCATGTCATGCATAAAAGTGTGAATCTCAAATACAACGAAAACGACTTCCGAAATGATGTCGCGCGGAATGGGTGAGTTAGAAACAAAATTAGGTGCCCGGGAATTCGATCTTTAATAATCCCGATATAGAGTAAGTGGGTGAGGAAGCTTTCCATCTCATCCACTCATTATTCCGCTGAAAAATATTGCACACGGGTTATCACGATGTCCTAATAACTACTACCTAGCACATCCCACGCTAATATCACATACAGGAATTAACAATCAGGTGTTTTTTGGACAAAGAGCATTAGCAGTACCGACGCTTCGCTGCTGCGCAAACATCGCCAGTCGCGTGTAAACTAAGGATACTGCGAGAGTCACCTTATCCACACGCAGGCTCGAACCCGTGCCCTCGGATTACAAGGTAGGCTTGTGATTCTTAAGGCTACAGACAAGATATGGCATAAATGCCATGGTGGTAATATTCGTCATAAGTAGTTATCCTAAGATATTCAAAGGACACTTGGAACCAAACTATTCTTTGCCCGGTTCTGCCAGCCGCATCAAGAGGAAGAAAATAAACCGGCTATGGATACAAGCGCTGTATTCACAAGTCTCAGGCAAAGTACAACTAACTCACCTGATCCCTCGATCGATCGCCTGATCGACCACACCGCGGCAACCGACTCCCATTAGCCCCAACTGTCAGCCCCATCACATCCTTTCCTCCTTTTTTAATATGTTGCAATAAGTTACGTACGGTTTTCCGCTGCGCGTATGCTTGCTATCTCAGGCTAAGGTTTCAGGTACCCTATATTGTTGCTGCTGCCAATCCTCGCTTTGCGGAGTCCGTCCATTACGTGCTCTCCTAATTTGCACCCGATTCCGTCTAATGATATTGCTCCCTATCCTGACTTCGTAGCTCCTTTCACCCCTGCGACCCTCAATCACTCCCCTCCGCCAACGTTCTCCCGAATCTGGTATTGGTTGCACCCATACTTCTCCTACAGCTAAGGGTGGGAGGCATCTCGATCCACGATCATAGTACTTCTTTTGTTTTAGCATTCTCTTCCGTAGTCGGTTGTGCACAGAAGCGTCCGGTGCTATCTCGGGCTGTAGCAGCATTGTAGCGGCCGGTAGCAGCGTTCTTGTTCTGCGACTGAATAGTCGCTGCACCGGACTTACTCCGATCTCGGTAGACGGCGTGTTTCTTCGCTCCAACAGCATTATGTAGGGATCCTCGTGGGTCTCCTTGGCTTTGGTAAGTACTTTCTTCGCCTCCTTCACTGCTGACTCAGCCTTCCCATTTGATTGGCTGTGGTACGGGCTGATGAGCCGATGCCGAAAATCCCACTTCTTGATAAAAGCGCGGAATTCTGCACTAATGAATTACAGCCCGTTGTCGGAAATCACCGCCTCGGGGATTCCATGTCGAACGAATTGACACCGTAACTTGTTTACTACGGCTTGTGCGCAGGTTGACGCAAGGGCATCAATCTCGAAGTAGTCACAGAAATAGTCGACCACAATCAAATAACTTTTCTCGTCGTGAGCAAATGTCCAATGCGACCATCTGCCAGGGCCTATCCGGAACGTCATAAAGCATCATTGGTTCCTATGGCTGGCGCACATCGTGCGTCCTGCATGTTAAACAGTTTGATACGTAATCACGTCTTTAGCTAGTCATTCCTGACCAGAACATCAGCTCACGTGCTCTTGCCACGCAATTGTTGATTCCCAAATGTGCATAGTGTACCATCTGCAGCATCGGACGTTGCAATGCCTTCGGAACCACTACCCTGTTGCCTTTGAATATTAATCCGTCTTGGGTGATGAGTTGGTCGCGAAAATGAAAAAAACGGAGTTAACATTTGGGCAATTTTTTCTTGTCTTCGGGCCATCCGTCTAGTATCGTCTGCCTCAGTAGTTTGCACTGTTCGTCCTCTTCCGTGCACCGTTGGAGCTGCTGCAAACGTTCCTTAGTGACCGCGAGCAGCTGTGTTGCGTGGACAAAATCCGTGTCTTATGCCAGTTGCGGTGGGTCTGACAGGTGCGCCCTTGACAACGTGTGATGAGGTTACGAACCGCATAGCAAAAGCTCGAGGTGCTTTGCCAATCTCCGCCACCTGTGGCGCAAACGTGACATTACTCTCGCCCTAAAGGGTAGAGTTTACAACGCAGCCGTCCGTCCAACTCTCCTATATGGTTGTGAAACCTGGCCCATCAGGTCGACAGACATGAAGAGGCTCGTCACATTCGATCATCGCTGCCTTCGCAGCTTAGCTCATGTCTGGTGGGAACACCGCGTGAGCAATGAGCGTGTTCGACGGCGCGTATTTGGTGCAAGAAGAGCGAGTGAACCGCTCAGCACCATTATATCACGCACCAGGCTCCGATGGCTGGGCCATGTGTTGCGCATGCCAGCACACCGACTCCCGCGACGTGCATTGTTTGCACGTTGTGGGTGCGGTTGGAAGAGGAGGAGGGGAGGCCAAGTGATGACTTGGTCGAGAGAAATGAAAACCCTCACTTCGAAGTTGGCGTCGGTTGGTGCATCCCGACTGCCTGGCTGGGGTCCTAAGGACGGTGAACACGTTTGGTTTGACACACTTGCTGACATGGCTCGGAGCCGGCACCAATGGCGTTTGTGTTGTGATGATGATGATGATGATGATGACGATGATGACGATGATGATGATGATGATGATGATGATTGATGATGATGATGATGATGATTGATGATGATGATGATGATGATGATGATGATGATGATGATGATGATGATGATGATGATGATGATGATGATGATGATGATGATGATGATGATGATGATGATGATGATGATGATGATGATGATGATGATGATGATGATGATGATGATGATGATGATGATGATGATGATGATGATGATGATGATGA